>CM061063.1:235336143-236536143 GCA_030762895.1 Sophora flavescens
CATGTTATTAATTAGTTTTTAAAGTCTAACAAAAAAACTATTCATCTAAGTAGTGCGGAGGTATGTTGTCAATTCCTTTTTCAGCCGCATACTTGAAGAAGAATTCAGCGAAGCGCATCCTCACTAGTGCACAAAGGGGATTCCACATCGGTTATTTTTGGCTTTCCACATCGGTTTTGAAAGCGATGTGGAAACGACCGATGTGGTTTATTGCTACTTTACACATCGGTTTTAAAACCGATGTGTAAAGTATATTTTAAACATCGGTTTATTACTAACGATGTGTAAAATTAATTTAGCAATTGATAAGCAGTTGTAAATTTAACTTTCTACATCGGTTTTTCATAAAACCGATGTGTAAATTGACCTTCCACATCGGTTTTCTAAAGAACCGATGTGTAAGTTAAATTACACATCGGTTTTTATAAAACCGATGTAGAAAGAATATACACATCGATTCTTGAGAACCGATGTGTAAAATCTCTTTTTTTTTTTTTTAATCTGTTATTTACATTTCAATCATTCCTGTTTCACTAATGCAGATCAATAAACAAACCAGCAGTACCCTGATCAAACAAGAAACAACAACAGAACACCAAACCAGTTTTGACACAATCATTCAAAAGCAAAACATACTTCATTCAATTTTCTTATGAATGAAAACAACACTTTATCAAAGCTACATCAAAACACGAGAGAAGAAAAATTGAACCAGACCTGAGCACTAATACATATCATCAGTCAAAGGTACGTACACTATAGCTAGTATATGATAAGTTTTTAAACTAACTACATATATACAAACTATGGGTGGTACACTTCAAGAAAGAAAGTTGCCCAACGCCTCTTTATGATGTTGATGTCAGAACCAGACAATGGAGATGGATTGTTGAATATCTGCAAGTTTAATTGGACAAAAGATTATTACTTTTAAGTAATAAACTAACATAAAACATATAACGAATCTATACTATTACTTCTAATTGTGTCAATTAACATTTACCTCACTCCATCTTTCGGTGATCCCGGAGGAGATAATTTCCAACATCCATTGCATCACATAGTAGCCACATTCCCATGACCCACGTTGTATACGTGACTACGTACAAAATGAAACCCAATTAGAATATGAGGAATTAAATAAAATAGAAATCAATTATTGTACCCACTGCATTTGATGCATTTGAACTAATAAATATCTTACTGCTGGGAATAATCCATCGATGCAGCCCGAGTACGCCTTTCACAACGCTGCATGTGGGATGCATTAATAGACCTATCATGACAAAAACATTAATTAAAGTATATATAATAGATTTGGGATAATTAAAACAACTGCATTACTGATTATAAAGTATTTTAACGCTTACGTTTGATGATCGTCTTTGATTCATTGGCTTATGTCCCAATGAGCGAGAAGAAGACCACGGCGTTCATTCTTGGGTACAAGAGCAACGATTTGCCAATGCTTTGCTGTATTTGCGGAACAATTAGTGATTGTAAGTCATATATAGTTATACTTAAATTAATAACCGGTACTTACTTATTGAGATAAGGCGCAAGATAGAATTGATGATCGTCTCGGGCAAGTATATCACGTATGGTAGTGACCGGGTCTTCCGATGCTACGAGAACATCACCCTGAATGAACATGGGGTCAATGAACCCATAAAGGGCGAGGTTACCCTGATCGACTAACATACGATGCAGATACCTAATATATTGGAAAACATGTTAATTATCATTGTATTTAAAAATTAATTACGTACTTAACTTATAAATAAAATGTACTTACGTGCACCAAAACGATATGTGTGCAGAACTGGCCATTTCTTTATTGAGTGCCATCTCCAGAAGTTCTTTCTTTGGTATATACAGATTCACAGGGTGGCATCATGTTCCAACGGTACCAATGCTGCATCATCCTCCATGGTGACAACCCGTATAGCAAGATCTTTGAAAACATCACCATGGCCAGGTGCCCCTTTGTCGATCCCCTAAACAACATAGATATATATTAGTAATCACGGATAATTAAGTTATTTAATTCGTTATGAACTAAATGGTCAAATGAATACCTTGACAGAGCGAGACATCTCTGGTCTTCCTAGATCCGACCTTTTAGGCACAATATCATTTCCAACATCCTTTAACAAATACAAATAAAGCATTATCTTTAAACAATAATAAATATATTTCAACTATGAATATAGAAAAACACAACTAACCGAATACCTCAGATGCAACAAGAAAGCTGGCCGGTCTTCTTGGCCGAGGAGGATGAAGTTCTGGGGCCGACCCACTGTTTGAACCTCCTCGGTGGGCACGGGGACTCGAGCATCGGCATCTCGAATAATCTCAACAGACACCCTCGGATGATCGTCCGGTAATAACCGATGGTGTATGGTATTACCTAACTTATTATATGCCCTACCCAATGCCACTAAGCGGCGATGATGATGATGATCATCAACATACAGCTCACACCTATCGTGGTCATCATCATCATCATCATCATCATCATCATCATCATCATCGCCAGCAGCATCATCATCATTTTCGGGATGATGAGGAGGATCACATGAGCCCTTAGTGCTCACATGGACAGAGGGTTGGACGAGAGGGTTGGACACTTGCTGTCATCTCTTTGGGACAAAGAAGTAAATATTGCCATCTCATTGGGCAAGCTGCTCGTTCATCTCCTCGTCAAGCTCACTGCAATCTCCTGTTTTTAGTTGTGCTCTATCTGCAACCGAATCCCTGTGGGAGGAATGTGAAGATGAACCATGGTATTGGCGAATGCCGACTCCCCATCCAACACCAATGACACGGCCCGGTGGTCCGGTTTCCGATGGCGATAGATAAGATATCATTGCGTCCTCTAGGAACAAAGGTTCCTTGGGTTAGCTGATCATCCAAGGCATCCTATCACATAAAAATATCAGGTCACATTACAATTCGGTAACAATCTTAAAATGACAATTACAACAAACTATACTTACAATCCTCTCGACTACTTGGCGGGCCTCCTCGGATGTATATTGTCCCGTTTTTCTTTGTCGGCCCCTCTTCCATGAACGATGGCGTGGGGGTGGAGGTGGATCAACAACCTCACGGAAGATTTTCCACATTAGGATCCGCTTGAGATGCTTGCTCTGGACGTGCTTTCTTTTCCTCTTCAACCATTTTCTTAACAAGCTTTTTATATCCCCACGAGACATGACATGGGGGTAGACATTCTTGCTTTGGTTTTCCTGCCCCTTTTTCCTCTTCTCCTGTTATAAATAAAAGACAATTAAATTACATAAGTAAATGAAATTAATGCAATTACATAAATTTAGAGACAAATCAAATAAGTTAACCTGAAAGTTGGGATCACGTCGGCTCTGAACAAAGCGATCCCACGTCGCCTTGTCAAGAAACGGATACACCTCAAGTGGGTTCTTTTTACTTTTTGGACCGAATATATAGTATCCGCCCGAGTCGGCCTTAAAACCCTCCAACGCTCTCCGAGATACTTCAGCAAGAACGCTTCTTCATAGCGTATGTATCCGTGTATGTCAAATGTCAACTACATTAAGACCAAAAGAATCAACGAATTCTGTATGATATTATTAAGATAAAAATAAAGTAGATACTGAGACAAACACAGGGACGTAGAAGTATAGATACCAGAATACTCTCCCATATCTGCTCCTTCACGCCCCGGTACATCTCTCCACCTATCAATGAGTATACTAGGCCTTTGTTCCTAGCAAGGGTCGCCACAAACCTGGTAAACCGATCTTCCATTGACCCAATAGGTTTGAGGTTATCATCAAAATCTACTCTTATCCTCTGATTTGACCCACGGTTGGCGGTCAAATGCCTTATCCGTGTGGCACGTCTACCCTTTCTACCCGGCAGACGGGGTCTCGACCCATTTGCATGAAGGAGGTGTATCCTCATGATCAGCCATGTATACCTGTTTAAACACAAAACAAAAAAAAAAACTTGTTAGTATGTCGGGATAAATATCAAACATAACTTATAAATATCGATCAACGTACATAAACATAACTTATAAATATCAACGTAAACACATAATATGCCAAACTTGATGGTAATATCAAACTAAACTTACTTTGTGGTCAATTAGTAAAGTTCTCCCATAACCCTTCTTGGTGATCATTACGAGTAGCATGTACATCATCCACTTCATTTTCCTCATTGAAATTAGGCACTCGTGTTGAGAAAGAAGGAGTATCGGAAATATCAAGAGTTGAATCGTGATTTCCCTCACTACCGTTATACATGTTTTTTCCCCCTGGAGAACCACTGACCACCTTTTGTTAGAAGGATCACGGGTATAAAACACTTGTTTTGCTTGGGATGCCATGATGAAAGGTTCCTCTTTATTACCTACCTTACTAAGGTCCACCAATTTGAATCCTAACTCATCGGTTTGCACACCATTATTACCTTGTCGACCCACCGACATTTAAAAACAGGTACTCTAAACTTCGTGTAATCAACCTCCCATATCTCTTCAATGATTCCAAAGTATGAAACCGATGCCATAACAGGGTTTTTATCTTTCGAACTAGAGAAATGCATGGACTCAGTGACGACCATAACCCCATTGTTTTGCATAGTACTTTTGTCATCCCTGGGACTTTGTATAGAAGGAAAACTTATTGATATCGTACCCACTCCAGCATATGACATCAAAGTTAGGCCCCTGTGCTAGCCATTTTAATGTAGTGAAGCAGTACCATCCTTTGCAATTTTTTTCTTTAAACCAGTTCAAGAAAGTCTTGTTATGCTTGTTCAAACACCATTTTTCATTCATTCTAGGGTAAGTTTCATTGATAATGCTTTTATGCTCACATAAGTATGGTTCAACCTCATCGGTGTTATTCAATATATACAAATGTGCTTGAAGCACTTCCTCCCGATCCATGCTCTTAACGGTGATACCTCGTGTACCCTTACCATCATATCTTCCTTCGTGATTCGAGACTTCGGAAGCCCTACAGTTCCGCTTCCGACATGTAGTCTGTACAAAACTCAATAGCTTCTTCTCGCAACATACCTTTCAACAATAGATGCTTCGGGACGGTGTGGATTTTTCATATATCCTTTCGGGATCTTCATGTATCGCTCAACCGGGTACATCCACCTTAAATAAACGGGACCGCACAATCTAATCTCCCTCACTAGATGAACAATCAAATGAACCATGATGTCAAAAAATGAAGGTGGAAAATACATCTCCAATTGGCACAATACAATGGCTGCCTCATTTTCCAACTCATCCAAATTTTTAGTGTCAATGACCTTGCTACATATAGCATTGAAGAATAAGCATAACCTAGTAATGGCATGTCGACTTTTTTAGGCAATATGTCACGAATGGCCACCGGTAGTAGTTGTTGCATCAAGACATGACAATCATGAGACTTTAAGCCAACTAATTTGAGATCTGTCATTGAGACAAGTCTTCGATATTTGAAGAGTAACCCTGTGGCAATTTGACTCCCGTAGACATTCCACGAAACTTCTTTTCTCTTTTTTTGATAAAGTATGACATCTTTGGGGGCAAATAAGTCTTCTTATCCCCACTTTAAGTGGAGCTAACTGCTCTCGTATACCCATCGCAACTAGATCCAGACGAGCATTCACACCATCCTTTGTCTTGCCTTGAATGTTGAGAAGCGTTCCGATTAAACTGTCACACACATTTTTCTCTACATGCATCACATCAATACAATGTCTTACATCAAGCTTGAACAAGTATGGAAGATCAAAGAAGATCAACCTCTTCTTCCATATTTTCTTCTCTGTAGCCTTCTTCTCGGGTCTTCCCATAGATAACATTAGTGTTGTTCACCCTTTCATAAACTTGCTCTCCAGTCAAGGACACAGTAGCAATTTCATTCTCCGGAAGTCCATTGAAAGCTTTCCTCAATCTACGATAAGGATGATTACGTCGGAGAAATCTCCGATGCCCAAGGTAGACCGTCTTCCTTCCATGTTGCAGTTGATGGTAACATGTGCCTTCTTCACATATTGGACATGCTTTATGCCCCTTAACACTATACCCACACAGGTTCCCGTATCTTTGGAAAGTCATTGATGGTGCAAAATAACATGGCACGTAATCTGAATGTCTCCACGGCAATACCCGTCGATCACATCAACGCCTTCATCCCACATCATTCTCAAGTCTTCAATCAAGGGACTCAGATAAACATCAATATCATTTCCTGGCTATTTAGGACCCGAAATCATCATACTTAACATAATGTATTTGCGCTTCATGCACAACCAAGGAGACAGGTTGTAAATTACAAGGAGAACAGGCCATGAACTATGAATACTACTTAAGTTTCCATATGGATTCATTCCATCGGTAGCAAGTCCAAGCCTGAGGTTTCTGGGCTCATTGCCGAAATCCGGAAACAAACTATCAATTCTCTTCCATTGCAAAGAATCGGCCGGATGGCGAAGCTGTCCATCACACTTCCTCTCATCTGCATGCCATCTAATATTCTTTGCGTCATTTACATTAGCAAACAATCGCTTGAACCGCGGAATCACGGGAAGATACCATAACACCTTCGCAGGAGGACCTTTGGTGACCACATCACAACTAGAATCACCATCCTTCACTTTGTAGCGTGATACCCCACACCTGGGGCACTCGTGCATCTCTTCAAACTCTTTCTTGTACAATATGCAATCATTGGGGCAAGCGTGTATTTTCTTATACTCCATACCCATCGGACACAATATCTTCTTCGCCTCATAGTTTCGAGATGGCAATGTGTTACCTTCTGGAAGCATGTCTTTCAACAACTCAAGCAATTGGTAAAGCTTTTATCGCTCCACCCATTTCTCGCCTTCACATTGAACAATCTTAACACCGCCGACAACCGTGTGAAATTAGTGCACCCGGATACAAAGCCACTTGCGCATCACCGCACAAAGTATCATACACATGTGCGCGCCGAAAAGACTCTTGCCCAACATCACGGATCATGTCCTCTAGTCCATCGTCCATTTCCACGTCATCAACTTCCTCTCTATCCGACACACCTCGGCCTGTCTAACGATTCACCATGGCATATCCATGTTGTATAACTCTTGCAAATCCCCTCACAAATAAGATGATCACGTATCTCCTCAGCTTCTAGTCGTCTCTCATTCAAACAGTTAACACAAGGACAATAAAACCTTCCGTTACCACTATCAGGAGCATTTGTTTTTGCAAAGCGTAGAAAATCTTCCACTCCATTCTCATACTCATCACTTGTCCGTCTAGCATTCATCCAACCGCGATCCATGACTAAACCAATACCTTCGTACTTAGTCCAACATATTCATCAACCACTTCTTATGACAGGTATGGCCCTATCCCATTCGAGAAGAAACTTTTCCAACATTCGGTTAACAGATTAGTCCTTAACTCTCATGCTCATACTCGACAAAATTTCGGCAAAGCATTTCCGCGGTCTCCGACGTACACTACTTGAACGCGATGACATCCACCACGATAAAGTATGCACCCGGAGAACGAAAGGAAATGTATCAATCCGAACTTTCATCAAGTATATAACATTAGAATCAATGAATAACTATTTTAACTGAATTAAGAAAAAGTTTTTTCCCAAACTGTCCAACTTTGGACAATTGAAGATCCAACACAATGAGCGGTACATTAAGCACGTACACGTACGCTCATTAGTATTGCATCTCAAACGGGAAACTAAGGCTTTACTATTTATGTAGCTTGCATGAAGATGGGGCTTGAAAAGTGAAGAAAATTAGCCAAACAGAGCCCTTCACGGCCCAGCCTTGAAAGCCATCACGGTAGTGATCGAGTATAGCTTAAAAGAAAGAATGGAAAAGTCGAGAACTGGTCACGGCCATCCCGTGATGCCCATCACGGCCGTGACATGTCAGCTGTACCAGCACCCTCTCACAGAGAACCGATCACGGCCAGGCCGTGATGGTGGTCACGCCGTGTGACAGACCAACCAGTGAAGCAACCTCCAAGGCAGAACCAGTCACGGCCTGGCCGTGAACGGCATCACGGCCGTGACATGCCAACCGAACCAGACCCTCAGGAGAATCGATCACGGCCTAGCCGTGATGGTGGTCACGACCGCGATGCAGACCAACCAGATGAAGCATCCTCCAAGGCGAGAACCTATCACGGCCTGGCCGTGATGGCCATCACCGGCCGTGACATGCCAAGCCCGAACCGGACCCTCACAGCAGAAGCGATCACGGCCTTGCCTTGATGGTGGTCACGGCAGTGACAGAACAACCAGTGAAGCAACCTCCAAGTCAGAATCCGTCACGGCCTAGCCGTGACAGGCAGCACGGCCGTGACGGGTGATACCACCACTGGAAAAATCCAGTCTTGGAGCAACAGAACAACACATGCAAGTATATTATCCATCCATTTGAGTCAAAGTTCATAACTTTTCTAAAGAAGAAACAAATATATACCGAGGGACGAGCAAAAATGGCGCTCTTCACGCAAACGAGGGTAGCTCGCGGATGATCGTTCTCGGTGGTTCTCTTACGAAGCGAGAAAATGAAGGCTCGTGATCGCGATGGTCTTCTTTGTCTACGATTGAAAAGGGAAAAAGGACGTGAAGAAGGGAGCGAGAGAGAGAGAAAGAGAAAGAAAGAGAGAGAATGAGAAGAAGGAAATGCGAGAGAGAGAGAATGAGAAGAAGGAAATGCAGAGAGAGAGAATGAGAATGAGAGAGAGAGAGACGCATACCCGAGGGTAGCTCGCGGATGTGAGTGCAGTGAGAGAGATGGAAAAGCAGTGACAACGCAGCGTTAGCGAGAGGGAGGAGTGTTGTGTTTTAGGGTACGTTCAGAACCGAGAATGATGGCGCAAAACACACGGAGGGAAATAGAAAAATTGGGACTATTACACATCGGTTATGAGGAAAACCGATGTGTTAAACATATTATACACATCGGTTATGCAAAAACCGATGTGTAAACATGAAACATTTAAATTCTGATTTTTTCTTTTAAATTTTATACATCGGTTAATATAAACCGATGTGTAAAAGTGTAACCTAAATTTCTATTTTTTTTTCTTTATAATTTTATACATCGGTTATTTAAAAACCGATGTGGTTAATCACCATTTTACACATCGGTTCAAAAAGAACCGATGTTGAATGTTAAAAATTCCGAGTTTTAAATTTTTTTATTTTAATTTTACACATCGGTTATATATAACCGATGTGTAAAAGTTTTACACATCGGTTATTCTCTAAACCGATGTGTAATACTTTCCTTTGAATTTCAAAAATGCCACCGCCTCGTTTTACACATCGGTTTATACTAAACCGATGTGTAAACTCCGATGTAGAATCCCTTTTTTGCACTAGTGCCTCAAGTCTCTTAACTCATCTTCTTCAATAGGCGATTGGTCGATAAATGCCTAGACACGTTCAAATAATAACAATAACATCAATGCAAGTCATCTTCAAAACTATAATATAAAATTTAACAAGTTGTTTAAATATTACCTTCTTCCATCCATCCGTAATAGATGCGGAGACTATGTTCAGCATATGAAGCATCACATAATAGCCGCACGACCACCCGTCAATTTGAAATCGAGACTACCAACAAAATTAATTTCAACGTCAGTTGAATATACATATAAATTAGTAATTATAATATTAATTATTTGATAAATAAACTACCAAACCTTGAGGATGTTCCATACAGGATTTGCTTTAGCCTTAGAAGTCCTACTTCTCCCGTTGGCGCAACTTATGCTACTCGCCTTCAGCGCGCTATCATAAACAAATAATCATGTCGATCAATTAACAAACTCATATATCATGTGTGTAATAAACTAAAAACAACTGATATTAAAACTTAAATTAAATTTAAGATTAGTTACTTACATATTTACAGCTTCCACCACCTTCGGTGGCGGATCTTGGTGGAGAGAGCAGAAGAATATGACAGTATGCCTAGACGGGTGAAGTACGAACAACTGCCAATGGCGTTCCATACAGTAGGGAGCCAGATATAATTCTTTCGGATTGTCTCCCAACAAGTTCCCTAAGTATTTACTCAATGCATCGCCAGCAAAGAATTCGGGCAGAAGGATTGACGAATCTAAGAAACCGTAAACTGATGCAACACCCTTATCAAGCTGAAGACGACGGAGATACCTAAGATATGAAAAGGTGTGGATGTTAATTACATAATATATATATTGAATTTAAAATAAATTATTAAATGGAAAAATACCAAAAATAAATAAGTTATAAAATTAAAATTAACTTACGTGCACCGAGGTGATGACATTCTTTGTTCATCCGGACGTTATTTACGCAGCGTTCCGAGATCGTAACCACAGAAGGAAAATATCCTCTGTTGATCTGGGCGTGCCACCCATCCATCGTGATCCAATGGACATTCAAAAATATCAAACGCATAATCCTCACCAAGTGAGAACAAACGAGTGATAGGTGACAGCGACACCGACGTCGACTTGGCCTTCAGTTTAGGAAAAATAAAATAGATAAGTTTTTGATAATTAAAAAAACACAAGTAATTATTTGACTAATTTGGACATTAATAATGAATAAATACCTTTGCTAACATTTCGAGCTCACGTCGTTTGGAGTCCAACTCAAGCTCACGCCTTTTCATTTACAACTCATGCTCATGGCGCTGGACTTCCAACTCCCGCTCCCTAGCTGCCAACTCATCGTCCTCCACATGTGCCCTACTAAAACTCTCTTTTGTGCTCACATGTGAAGGGTTGGCAAGCCCTGCGGTGTCCTGGGATGTACCGACGGAGGAAAGCTCTCTGGCAAGCTCCTGCTTGAATTCTGGGTTGGATATTAAGCCTTGCATCAGATGTGTTGTAATATCTGGGTTGGACATGAGGTGCTGAGTAATGTCAGCCAAAATTGATGCTTCATTGACCACCCGCTTTCGTGAAGCAGACTTGCCATAATATTGTTTGATGGTCACGTTCCCGGGAACACCGAGAACCCGACCGGGATGGTCTTTCTTGCCTAGAACAGTCATCAAGGCGTCCCCCGTCCCGGATGGGACTAATGCGCCCTGGTAGGATTTTGCTTTCAGAGCCATCTACAATGAAAAAAAAAATGAAAAAACGTGCAAGTGAAAAGTGTTGCAAATATCTATACAAATATCAATTGTAATCAAGTTAATTATTTACTTACAATCTTATATGCCACTTCGCGAGTGGCATCAGCTTTAAAAGATCCCGTCTTTGTCATGCGGCGGCTAACCCGGACATCCTCGCGGTCGATGTCCGAGCGGAGGACTTGATGGTGTGCCCTCGGCACCTCTCCTCTTTCAATCCTAGCTGAGTGCTCTTCCGCTTCGCCCCTCGGCCTATCCGCCATCATCATCTGCTCGATCCGAGTCTCGGTACCCACCCTGAGACATGGTGTGGCGGTGGACGTTCTTTGCCTGATTCTGCCGACCCTTATTTGCCTTAGCCTATTCAAACAAAAACACATAATTAAATACAGTTAAATGATCTATAATAAGCATACAAAATTAACTTAATCAACCAACTTGAATTTCTCCATCCCGTCGACTCCTGGCAAACATATCCCAAGTATCCCCGATCAATCCAGGGATAATCCAAGAACATTTTATCAAGCCGCTTCTTCCCGGATACATAGTACCTGGTAAGATCATGCTTGAACCCATTCCAACGCTTTGATGCCATTTTCATACATTTATGACGATGATCCTCGTCATTTGGCACAGTCCAAGCTACCTACACATTAGATACATATATAACAACTGGATGGATTATAACTCGGATAATTATCTAATAATGTAAATCAAACGAATGTAAAGGTAAAATACCGTGATAGCCTCCCAAATCCGATCCTTAACGTTACGTGGAACGTCATTCCGATGGTTGTAGTTGATGCTTACGTCTTCGCCGCTTGTAGAAACACCCACTTATTAAATTCTTTAGCACGGGGTCCCTGGGCATTTAGATTAGCATCGAAGGACACCTCAAGCTTCCATCTCGCTTCCGCCTGTCCTTCTCTAGTTTCTTCAATGAGGTGGCTCCTCTACCCCAGTTTCCTATGAACCTGTGATGTCTGTATGGACAAAAAAAAATGATAAAATAGAGGGTTGTAACATTATAAACTTACATTAAAAAGAAGGACTAAAGATAGTATATAACATGTAAACTTACACTAGAATCAGGCGTAGGCGTGATCGGGTCCTGCGAAACCCCTACAGTGTCCTCCCGTGCATGTGGGCTATCCGACTGATCCATATGTATGCCTGTTCAGAAACAATATATATGTATTAACATAGGTTATAACTCAAAATAAATACAGAAGTATAAATAAAAATAACTAGATAGGTCCTGTAGATATACAAAACATCTATATATCCAATATAAGGACAATACGGGAGATTCAAAACTATAGTTTTTGAAGATTGCCAAGCACTGGTCACGGCCTGGCCGTGATGTCCATCACGGCCGTAACGTGCCAACTGAACCAGACCCTCATATGCAGAACTGATCACGGCCTAGCCGTGATGAGCATCACAGCCGTGACAGATCAACCAGCAGAGCAACATGCACTCAAAACCAAAAATAGAGACATTCCAAACAACTCAAACTCATGGTTTAAAGTTACAACTACTGAGACTACAGTTTCAACATACACTCAAAACCAAAAATAGAGACATTCCAAACAACTCAAACTCATAGTTTCAAGTTTCAACTACTGAGACTGCAGTTTCAAACCAGCAGAGCAACATGAATGCACTCAAAACCAAAAATAAAAAAATGTGCCCTAATTAAAGACTCACCAGAAATAGTCGCTCGCGTGGTGGTGGGGGGGAAGCTTGAGTGGTGGCCAACGTTCGATGTGGTTACTGAGAGCAGAGGGACAAGGAGAGTTAGTGCGCGGGAAGGGGAAAGAGAGATATCAAGTTATTGCAAAGAATGAGCGGGAAAGACAGAGTTAGGGGTTAAGAGTGTACCTCACGGTGGTGGCAAAGAAGCCCTCGCGGTGGTTGCGGTGGAGATGAGCTCGCGATTAGGGCAGAGTGAGAGAAAGAGTGAGGGTTGAGAGTGAGGGTTGAGCGTGATGAAAAGAGAAAAGACACGTACGTACAGAGAAGTGGAGAAGGCGCGCAGGGGTAAACGTTATAATTAAAATAAAACAACATTTTACGCCGTTTTGGTAAAACCTGACGTTGAAGATCATATATTTAACGTCAGTTGTCTTAATAAACTGACGTTAAAAACTCTCACACTTATTACGTCAGTTGTTAGTAAAAACTGACGTTAAAAACACTCACAACTTCTTACGTCAGTTGTATTACACAACGGACGTTAAAAGTTTATTAGTTTCTGCAAAAACATTCATTCCTTTGACTACTGTGCTACCTACCCATTCACCTTGTACCTAATCCTCTTAATGAGCATTAAGTTTATAGATAAGTTTTCCGAGAAAATCAGAATAGCTTAGTAACTTCATCCACTGCTCCTATAAATAGCTTCCTTCCATCCTTTTAATTTTTCTGCTTCACAATATGGCTCTGCAATGGAGACTAACTTCATCACTCTTTCTTCCTATTCCTAGACTCAAAGATCTTTGTCTTAATGGTCAAACAACTTCTGAGTTTGAGTAAATCGCATTACATGGATATTAAGGTTGGGTGAATCACGTAATGTGATTCTCTCACTTTATTTCATCCCCGTCATCCCTTTCACTTTGCTTTGGAAGCAAGTGATTGTGGATTCAAGATGATGCATCAAGGAACTCCACTGAAGAAGAAAGATGCAAAGATCCATTTCACTTTGCTTTGCTGCTAGTGATCGAGGATTTACTTTGCATCATGGAATTCAAGTGAGGGAGGTGATGCATCCATTGGAGTTTCGATGACAGGTGAGAAGAAAATGATGTTGATGCAGAAACTTTTTTATATTTTAGGGCTATGTTGCAGAAATTTTTTATCTTTTAATCATGTAATTTTAACTTATGAATCGCTTCAATGTCATACGATTTGATTATACATATAACTTGTTTTATGTTAAGTGTTTATTTATTTTAATTTGCACAAGAATTTGTTTACTAATTCAAGCTAATTAATAAAAATTAAAAATAAACTTGTATAAAAAAAAGGTTTAGAAATAAACTGCGAGTACTATATGGAGTGATTCTGCGTTAAGAGGGACAACGGGGACATGACAACCAATGAAATGAGTTTCATAATTATTTACGTCGATTATTTATAGAATCGACGCAAATAGTGATTTAATATTTACAAACTGCCACCACCTCATTTTTAACGTCAACTTAATTTATGACTGCCAAGTTCCCGTATATTAATTACATTATTTCCAATATTCATTCTCGCACGTTTATAATATATAGGATTATTTACGTCACTATTTATTTAATCGAAGTAAAAATCAAACTTTTAACGTCAGTTGTATAAAAATCTGACGTTAACAATAAATATTTTTATTTTAAAAACACTTTTAACGTCGGTTTTTTTAAAAAACTGACGTTAAAAGTGTATAGATATCTGCAAAAACATTCATTCCTTTGACTGCATCTTGTGCTACTTACCCATGCACCTTGTAACTCAATCCTCTTAATGAGCTTTAAGTTTATAGGTAAGTTTTCAAGAAAATCAGAATAGCTTAGTAACTTCATCCCCGCTCCTATATATAGCTTCCTTCCATCCTTTTAATTTTCTCGCTTCACAATATGGCTCTGCAGTGGAGATTAACTTCATCACTCTTTCTTCCTATTCCTAGACTCAAAGGTCTTTGTCTTAATGGTCAAACAACTCCGAGTTTGAGTAAATTACATTACATGGGTGATAAGTTTGAGTAAACTACATTATGTGAGTTGCTCACCTTATCACCTTCCGGAGAATCACTTTGGAGGGCTAATCAGTGCTCGGGGTCACAGTTCCAAAACCTCAGCTTTGGTAGCAAGTGACCGTCTTGGAAGTCTCTGGAACCACTTGCCTTTGCTTGAAACAGATCTAGTGCACCTGTTTTTGCCTCTCTCTTGAGCTCTCTCTTGCCCCCAGTTTTCTCGAGGTCTTGGAGTATAGTTTTCCCTTTGGCATATTTCATAAAACTCTCTGATGGGATGTAGCTTTAATGTTTAGGATTTTAAACCCTTTCAATGTAACTTTTTATAGGATTTTAAACCCTTTCAATGTAACTTTTTATAGGATTTTAAACCCTTTCAATCTTCTGTATCAGTCTGTATTACACTTCATGAATGAGATCCGGTTTGGGTTATTGATTCAACTTATAGTTTTCAAAACAGAAACACAACATCAAAGCAATTCATGTGAAACTGAAACTTTGAGGAAGGCAATGCGGAAGGGATCGTATACTAGATAAAAAAAATTATTAAAATAACCTTTAACGTCAGTTCTTTATAGAACTGACGTTAAAATGTTCACTGTTAACGTCAGTTTTTTATTGAACTGACGTTAAAAGTGAGTCACTTCACTTTTAACGTCAGTGCTTAAAACAACTGACGTCAAAATTGAATTAATGAAGTCTGATATTTACAAAACTGCCACCGCCTCCTTTTTAACGTCTAGCTTTTGGTTAACTGACGTAAACCTTTACCGTCTAATGTATATTTTCCACTAGTGTGAGTCACCCATGTGACTCACCACCCTAGGTGGCAAGATGTCCGATGATCAAATGCTCGGTTTTGTCTCTGCACGTCCGTTCTCGACTCCGTCGATCACCCATTTGTTAATGATGCGTCCAAATGAAGTATAATAACTTATTTATTTTGAAAATTATCAAAATAACCAATATCATTGGAAAAATAATATAAACATAAACCGTTTCGTTCATGAGTCCAAATTAGGTTTCTTGATCAGTAAACTTTTACTGTCAGTGAAAAACGCAGACCGGGTTCGATCTGAATTCAAAACCTAAAATTTCACCGTAGCTTTCTACGATAAAAAAGAGTATAAATATGATTTTGTTTTATGCAAAATCATTTTCTAGGTCTCGGATAAAAATATAAACAAATATATGTATATATTTATCGATATTAAAGAACAGTAAAAATCGGGGTGTTACAGGGGGTACTACCCCGCTCCCCGTCCCCGCCCCTAGCTCCCCTCCATGGGGGATTTTCCCCCCTATCTCCATCCACGCGGATCCCTGCAGTCCCCACAGGGACCCCGAACATTTATAATAAAAAATGTAAAATCATAAATTAAAATCCAATAAAATTTTTAAAAAAAAAGTCTTAATAAAAAGAACATATGCCACAATTCAGCCATGCCACAGTTCATAGTCAATATACTTATAAGCATTCAAACAGCAAAATAAAAAGGAGCCAGTGTAGCATTAAGGAGACTAGATGTCAAACAGAACACACATTGCACTCTGGACACACATAAGTCTTAATAAGTCTTAAATATGACAAACATAATATGTCTTAACAAGTCGTAAAAAAAAGTCTCAAATAATGCAAACATAATATTAAATAAACATTACAAAAAGTTTCAAAACTACAATATCAAATTTTGTCCATGTCTTTTCCAACACTCCAACATGAGGTCTTTATCCATCCCAATTGTCTATGTCCCTCTTTCCATTACCTACAAAATAAATACATAATCATCATCATATTTTCATAAACATATTTAAAAAAATTATAAACAGTATATATCCATTACCTCATTATCATCACCCATATCCTCACCAACAAATTTAAGTTGCTGCATTATGCTTCAGGAGCTAGTAGAACCTAACAAATAAAGAACCGAATTAACTTTCAAAAGAAAACCATTTTGGAAATAAAAGTGAATTCAAAATAAAATATATTACCTTGCATTTCTTTACGTAACCAATTCTGGGTACACATCAAAGCCTCCAAAGTATCTTCATTCAACTTACTACGTTGTGAACTTAAAGCACGGCCACCGGTACTAAAGACTGACTCTGAAGCAACTGTAGAGATGGGGATAGCTAAAAACGCTCTTGAATTTTTTTTGCAAAGTTAGATGTTTCAGTCCATTACTTTTCCACCAACCTAATATGTCAAAACTTTCTGCATTCGATTCATCAATCAAGACAGGCTCTTCTAAGTAGCAAGTTAATTCTAACATCACGGTAGTAGTTGAAACTTTCTCTTTCACATACTGGACATAATTACACCTACAAGTTGACTTTCCAGCATGAGTAACATCTGTCAATGTTGATGCACTAGAACCACTACTAGCAGGAAGAACTCTCCTTGAAACGCATGTCTGAAGCTCGCTGGACACTGAGGGAGGGGCGCAACTCGCTGGATACTGAGGGAAGGAGGAGAGGAGGGCGGAGGGAGAGGAGCTCGTTGAGGGAGAAAAGGCCACGCGAGCGGCGCGAGATAGGCCACGCGTCGACACGAGTGTCGCGAGAAGAGGCCGAGAGAGGGCCGCGCGAATACCGGAACGGAACTCGCAGGTCGCAGGGACTGGACTGGAGGGCGGGCTGGGAGGTGGCTACAGATGGAGAGATGGTATGGTTTTGAACTTTGAAGTGATGCTGATGAAAATGAGACTATGAGAGGAATGAATTAATGACCAGATTTGTTTTTATTTAAGATATTATTATTCAGTGAAAAAGATAATGTGAAAAGACCAAAGTAACATCAATATTCTCATAGATATAATATAATATAATATAAATGTATATATTTTAGGGATAAATATGTATTTCCATGGGGCGGGGGGTATGGTCCTCGCCCTCGTCCTCGAATTGGCTAGGGGGGATTTTGTCCTCCGTCCCCGCGGGGACCCATTCGGGGTTCCCCGCAGGGATCCCCATGAATGGGTGGAAATTTCCATCCCTACAGCTAACCACTATGCCATTCTTGCATGGATGTCAAAACTTCACACTAATTTGTTTTTGAAGTAAAAAAAACGAAAAGTAAAATTTCAATCTCATCTCCTAACCTCCAGCCGCCCCACGCAACACCGTCATTACCACCATGCTTTTCACCAAATCAAGAGTTCTACTCTCCGCCCCGTGACTCTGTCAGCAACCATACTCAAATACACAGACGCGAAGCGACGTTGCTACTCCATTTCGCCGCCACCGCCCATCACTATTGCATCTTCTTTTTCTTACTGATTTGGGTTTTCGAACACCAGATGTGGAAGAAGGTCTTTTTTGTAAAATACACAAATTAGTAAAGTTAGTGGTTACCTGCTATATCTGGTCACTTTTGCTCCCTCACAGGTGAGGGACTTTGTTGCTCCCTCACCTTAGAAGCCACCTTATTTTAAAAGATAAACTCTCAAGACTTTTAATAATTTCTTTGCAAAAAGACGAGGTGATAGTCAATATGGGCTTTTGGGATGAGCATGGTTGGCAATGGAATCGAACTTGGAGTAGACTTCTATTTCAATGGGAAATCTAGCAAATAGAGGAGCTAGTTGCCTTGCTAAAGGAGGCAGAAATAGCTAATACATTGTTTGTTAAACCAGGTGGAACCATGAAAGTACTTGTGTTGTCAAGTCTTTCTCAAGGGTGGTTTTATGGTGGTGCCATTGGCTTTGGGCACCACCGGAAGTGCCCAAATAACACTTGTTACAATAGGTAAAACTTGTATGGAGGGTTAAAAAAAAAAACTGTTACAATGCCACTTTGCAATAAAGATGGAAGGACTTATTTGCAATGTACAAAGTAAAAATATTTTGTGATGTCCCTGCCTTTACTTTTGACTCCCCGTTGAAGTCTTGCGCTCACAACACAATGAAAACAAATGAGCTCTTCACCATGGCATCGACATGAGAAGATGCACGCACCGTGGTGCAACCACCGACGGTGGTGTGAGCTATGAGTTTTGTGACACCTTCTACCCCGCATGTAATTATAAAACATTTAAATAAAAGAGGTAAAATAAAACATGCATTTATTCCATAAAATAAAAACTGGATAGAGGTTACCACATTGTAACAACATCTCAACTCGGAAAAATAACATAAGTTTAAAAGGAAACATAACGAAACATAATATAAAAGAAAACCCAACCCCAATGTCACATTACAGAGATGGTATCCAAAAATCCAGAAACATCACGGATAACAACCTAAACTAAACATAAATCCAAACTACGAGTAGCGGCTCCTCGGAGTCACTCCTCAACTGACTGCTCACCATCCTCTGTATAACATAAAAGGGTACATGCCAAGCAACAACAAAAGACGGGGAATAAGAAACATATATATGAACATAACGGCAAGGAAGTAGTTAGTAAGACGAATATGCATCATATAAACATAGCATAATTAACATCCTAACATATCAATACATCAACATCATATATATATATATATATATATATATATATATATATATATATATATATATATATATATATATATATACATCATCTCAAACATGTATACTGTGATGCAGTGCTACTCCACTACTTTGTTATGCACTTGGTTCCAATCTACCTCGGGAAGTCAACTTCGGAGTTACATATCCACATTGGCTATTAAGCACCAACGCCAGCAGTCCCCAACACAGGTGGATCCCTTGGATACCCAACGCACCTTACTCTCGGATGCGCCACCACGGGTGTACATGATTCACTTGAATCGTCGCATGACGGTTAGATCGCCTTACTCTCGATCGACCTCCCCTATATTGAACATCCCCCACTAACAACTCCGATGCATGAATGCGTGAGGAACATCAACACACAACAACAAACACCACCTCCGCTTGGGTCACTTGGCTACCCAAGTTTTAACTCCATCAACACCTCGACCACTTGGCTATCAAGGTTATCTTGGCCAGATGGCTACCAAGATATATCGTTATCTTTCGTCTTTAATCTTTTAATTAACATTATGCCCATTAAGCACCAGAACTCAACATCTCGACCACTCGGCTATCGAGACCCCCTTGGCCACTAGGCTACCAAGGTACAACATTAACAACACCTTGAGCACTTAGCTATCAAGGATCCCTTGGTCACTCGGCTACCAAGGTACAACATCTTATCACTTGTTAATCATTTATCTGCATTGGTTATCTAACTTTTACTTCGTTTGGTGTCTTCTTTCATCTATTACTTATTTGGGGGGGCAATCCCCTGTTTCAGTTTTCTGCGTTATGTTCTGGACAAATGAACACGGGCATGCTCACCCTCAACACGGGCGTGCTAATCCCGAAGTCAAGCACGGACGTGCTTATTGTTGGGCACAGTCGTGCTTATGCAGCATGGCATTTTTGAATTTGAAAGTGGAGCACGGGCCGTGCTTACTGGAGCATGGTCATACTGGTCTGGGTAGAAAAGGTCATAAACCATTTTTCCAAACCCCTTGGGTAATTCATGGATTGAACCTATTAGCTTTTACTAAGTCTTTGATCATCAATTTCATTGTTCTTAATTATTCTTCAAGTCATATAACTATGGGGAATTAATCCTTTAATTTTCTTTCATTATTAAGGATCCCTAAACACTCATGAATCAATCCCTAGGGTTATTGACTAAAGCTTTTGGCATATACCTTACCTCTCATTATTAACATTCAAGCCTCATGAGCAAATTGGGAAACATCCCCTAATTAAAGGTTTCAGTGTCTTATTAACATCTTCGCTGTTCACTTCACACTATCATACAAACAGTAAAAACCAACATTCATTCATAAACATAGATAAACAGGAACATTATCCATTCATACAACAACATCATAATAAACAGTTTGCAATTTAAAACATGCCAACAACAAGGAATCATCAATAATAGTAATATTACAATAGTTAACATGTAATCACATAGCAAACAAATAGGGTCATGGGTTAACCCTTCATCTTACTCTACCCTCAAAGCCTACATGTTCATGCTATCCATTCTCCCAGTACCTGGTATGAATATCAAACCCTGAAAGCAAACTGATCGCGTTCCCTCGAGCGACTCGATGAGTTCCTCAAGCCTTGGCCAACATGAAACGAATAACCAATTAATCTCAATCCAACAACTAAGAAAAGAGATGGATAGAGAGGGATAACCGTCTTACCTCTATCGACACTAACATGCACTTTTCTCTCCCAAACATCGGAAGGATTCCAAGAACTACGATGGGTTGAAATGAATGAGGGGAAAGAGGGGTTTCTGCCGTCTTATGGTTACAGAGGTGCCAATTTGAGGGTTACACTCGAAACTCTCACAAAAGCCCTCTATTTATAAACTCTGACCCGAGCACGCCGTGCTCCCTTTAAGCACGGTCGTGGTTAACTTAAGCACGTGGTCATGCTCAAGTTAGCTCGATCACACAAAAAGAACGTCAAACGGGTGCGTTTTCGACATGGTCGTGCACCCCTTGAGCACGGCCGTGCTCGTGGCTCACTTAGCCATTTAGCATGCCTATGAGCACCGGCGTGCTTGTACATGAGCAAGGTTGTGCTCATGCACCAGAAAGGGATTTTAAGCTTAAGAATTCCTACATAGCCCCCAAAAACATTTCTAAGTCAAACAAGGCATACATAAGCACTTATAACAAAAAATGGGGTGTTACAAGTTTCAGGTGAAATGCTCTGCGAACCAACCTCGTGTAGGTCAGGGATGGTGCTTTAGAAGATGGTGCCGCCCCCTGAGGAGCTGCGATAGAAGATGTGGAATGTTGTTGTGGAAAATAAATAGTCAAAATATGTAAATTGGTCCTATATGTTTATTTTATTTTTCATATTGATCCTATGAGTTTTTTATTTTTCAAATTGGTCTTACACGTTACGTTTTGTTTTCATATTAGTCATTTCCGTCAATTTTGACCTAACGCCGTCAATTTTGATCTGACGTGGCTATCACCTTAGGCTGACACGTGGCATTTGATCTGACTCTGTAAGGTCGAAATTGACGGAAAGAACTAACATGGAAACAAAATGTAATGTATAGGACCAATTTGTAAAATAAAAAACTTATAGGACCAATATGGAAAATAAAATAAACGTATAGGACCAATCTACCTATTTTGCCAAATAAATATTTTTTTTATGATGATGGTTTATTTCATAAATTATAATAGGGACTTACAAATAAATGTTATCTTCCTTTTGTAACCTATTTGTTAAGTTTCAAGTAAAAGCTTTATTACCGTTGATCTCATTCTATATCAAAATCAACGGTTGCTCATGGGTTTACCATAAAATCTGTAACGCCCCCTTTTCTTGATTTCTTTATGAGGAAGGGATTAAGCATCTTTGAAGACTTAATCATGTTCCTTAGGTGTTATTTAGCTTGTGTTTCATGTTTTAGGAGAATCAGAGTTGAAACGGGTCCGGAACGCAAATAAACACAAACCAATCGATTAATTGGTCAATTAATTAATTGAGAGTTAGAACATTAAAATTATGTCGGGCTTGAGTACAATAAATTTTAGGAGTAGCCTAAAATAATACAAAACAATATTTCAGCAGGTTACTCGGGAAAATGCCGAAGAAAACACTCGGTTGTCTTTGACGGGGCAATATGTGGCAACATGTGTGGGTGACACGTGTCACAACTGGACACATGTCACCAAGAGGAAAGTGGCATGGGGAGAGGCTGCCATGTGGACTCCACTAACCCACCTAAAAATCTCCTAATGGTGACACATGTAATTCACTAAAAACATAAGCACCTAATAATCTAATGAAAGAAAAAATGCATGAGGGACATCATTTTATCAATATAGCATTATGTAATATTTAAATTTAAATGTCTTATATTTTATATTATATTATATGAGGTTGAAGATCGTATATAAATAAATATGATTAAACTTTTAGTAGATATCATCATTAGGTTCAATCATTCTACAAAAATATTGTTAAATGAGGTTTTGAAAACTCAAATGTTCAATCAAATATCGTGAGTGGAAGATTAAATTGGAACATTGGAAAGCATAAAAAAATAGAAAAATAAAGACACAGAATGAAAAAGACACTCTTCTAAGTTGGAAGAGCATTAAGTGAATTTGAGAAAATGGAAAGCATGAATTGAAATTGGAAAAATGATAAGATTTGTAGATGATTTTCTTCATAACTTCTTCAATTCTATTGGTAAGTGATTTGTAAAATGATTTTGACATCATTGCAAGTGCGTATATACATATATAATTTATTGTAATAAGTTTAATTGATAATATGTTTAAAATATATTTTTATCGATATATAATTTCGTAATATTTAAATATTTGGATTTAATTGATATACACTGACAGTGTCAACCAATTAGAAATGAACACATCATTATAGATCTTTGATTCTTATCCTAATCACCTTAAAAGTCATCAATTTCATGATTTTTGATTGGTTGTCAGTGTAAAAATCTTTACACTGTCAATGCATAAAAATTAAACTCTAAATATTTTGTATTCGTATTATATTATATGATGTCGCAAATCTTACATAAACATGTTTGAACTTTTAATCGTGGTCATCACCAGGTTCAACCATTCTACAATAATCTTCTTAAATGATTTTTTAGAAAATAAAAATATTCAATCAAGACAGGGAATGAAAATGATTTAGCTTGATTTAACATCGTTCCATTACATTGAAAAAAAATCTTAAAATTAAGACACGGGAAAGAAATTATACAATTATTGACTGGGGGTATTAAGTAAAAATGATAAGATTTGTAGAATGGTTTTGCAGTCATTGCATGTAAGTAGGGATGGCAATTTTATCCGTACCCGCGGATACCCATGGATAAAATCCACAACGGGCACGGGGCGGGTAGTTAAACGGGTACCCGCGGGTAAAATAAACGGGTAATTCCAATACCCGTCTATAAACGGGGCGGGGGCGGGTATCACACTATCCGTACCCGCGGATACCCGCACCCGTTACTTAATTACTATAACACCCTTTATTATATATATCTACTCTCAAAGTCCTTATATCATTTCATAGATAATTTTCATCTATTGTGTTGTTTCATGGATATTTTAAGTGTGATGTATTAATTTGTAGGTGTTATTTTGTTCAAATATCGGAAGATATTAATGTGGTGGTTTGTTTAAGTTTTGTGTATTTTTTTTAATTAAAAAAAGATTTGTTTGTTTTTCATAACTATCCATGGATATCCGCGGATACCCGTGAAAACCCGCGAATCCGTTAAAAACCCGTTAAGCTGGTATCCGTGCGGGTACGGGTAGATTTTTTATTCAACGGGGCGGGTAACGGGTAACCAGTATCCGTGCCCGCCCCACCCCGTTGACATCCCTACATGTAAGTTTCTACCTATATAATTTATTGTAATAAAATTAAACAAATTCATTATCATTTTATATAAATATAACATGAGGTTAAAATACTTCCTAAAAATATATTTGTTAGTAGGGAATAATTAAGTTCTTTATTATTTGGTAATGAATAAACTTTTAATATGAATGATATTTATATTTAAAATCAGAGTATTGATCATTTCTCTTTTTTTTTTTCTCAAACTACAAATAGTTTTAAATATAAATGGATATTTTACATCACCATTTATCATTGTTATACCCCGTGCATGGGACGGGTCCTTACACTAGTAATCTAATGAAAGAAAAAATGCATGAGGGACATCATTTCATCTCCTCAAATTCATGCTCAGCAAAAGGAAAATTTTGAGAAACATATCAAAGTAAGGCATCCATTTTTGTGGCTCAGAAAAGCTTGAGGTTGGAGTTGTTTCGGCTGTCGGATTTTCAGATCGGTCATGTATTCGTACTCGTGGCTTCGACATCTTCGTAGATGTATCTTTGCATGTGAGTTTCTTCAAGTTAATTTGGTATCGACATCATCAACATTTATCCTTTTTAAGATATTTAAATTCATTATACTCCTAGTCTTAGTCCTGATATCGTTTTCGGTGCCTTTTAGGCTTTTACGGGTTTTCTGCGGAATCAGTCGATTGGGAAACTGATCATGGGAGTGGAGGCGAATCAGACTTTGTAGTGTACAGATGTTGTTCTTGTAAGTTCCTCTCTCAACTTCATACCTTGATTCAAATTGGTTTATTGATTGGAGCCATGTTGTTGATTCGGTAGTTGTTTTGATCTTTTCTAACTGTTTTTGGACCCCGTGTGTGTGCTTGGGACAATATTTTGTTCAATACACGTATGGGAGTCTGAACATCTGATTCAAAGTTGTTGTTGGGAAGTTTCCCGAGATTCGTGTCGATAGCATAGAAGCATTTGGAGATTTTACGGGAAAGCACGCACGTCAGTAAGATGGGGGAAGAACTACTATCGTCGGGGAGGCAAGAGCAGTTTAGAATACAATGATATGCGTAGGGGATCCTAAACCCTACTAAAGGTTGAGTAACCAATAACACCAGCATTGGTGGCTACAGTGGAGTAGTATCAATGAGGGTTAGGCATTGTGGGTTTATCAACAATAAGTTGACTTCTGTTGGTCGAGGTTGCCTACTTAGTATAAGTATGCTAGTTGCCATGGTATGTTTGATGGTATGTTGATGTGTTATTTGCTAACATGCATAGTGTTTCCAGTATATGAGTTTATGAGATTCTATGATAATATTCTTTAGATGATAACATGCTAAGTGTATATGCTTTTATGATTGTGAGATAATGCTTGATTGATAACATGTATACCTGATTACATATGATAGATATTATGAGTATAATATGGTATGTGACTGATGATAAACATTGTGATAGTATGTTGAGCCTGCTTGCATGATTAGGAATAAGTAATGATTTCTGTTGATTGAGCGATGTATGCTATGAGTTGGATTGATGGTATGTGCTACAGTACCTCATCGGGGGAATTAGCTAATGTGTGTTGTGCTGAGTGATGGAACATTAGGATATGAGGTTGAGGTACTAAGCCATAAGTTATCGTTGAGATGAACCGGTGAGATTCATGTTTTATATTTTTTTTTGTTTCATCACCGCATGGATTGGAACGAACGACCATCCTGAAATGTTGGGGATGGATCGAGATAATAAACGAGCATCCTCATCTGCTGGGGATGTGACGTCACGAGTATCCTGTAATGATGGGGATACGTCATGGTAGTGGTTGATCATCCTGAAATGCCGGGGATGGATCGAGATAGTGGACGAGCATCCTGATCTGCTATGGATGTGTCGTGACGAGTATCCTAATCTGTTGGGGATACGTCGTAGTAGTGGACGATCTTCCTGAAATGATGGGGATAGATCAAGATATTGGACGAGCATCTTGATCCGCTGGGGATGTGTCATGACAAGTATTCTGAAATGGTGGGGATACGTCGTGGTAGTGAACAATCATCCTGAAATGATGGGGATGGATTGAGATAGTGGACGAGCATCCTGAATGTTAGAGATGTGTTGTGACGAGTATCCTGATCTGCTGGGAATACATCATGGTAGTGGGAAAACATCCTGATTTTTTGGGGGTGTGTGGCACGGTGGAGATGAATGATACAACTTGATCTGTCAAGAATCTATCATGGTGGCTTCGTCCTTATGTATGGTTAGTTGCATAAGCGAGAGTGGGCCTGATTGGCATGAGAGCTTTGGTGATGATTGTTATTTTTGACTCGGAGGATGGTTGTGTGTGCTATGTTTGTCTGTGTGCTGTCGTTGTATTTTATTCTATTTCCACTCCCCAATTTATGATGACTAGTATAGATTCTTATCCCCTGTTTCTCTATGTTATATTTATTGTTTTGGGACGAGAAGACTTCGTCAAGGATTACTCTTTTGGAGAGGGAGACATGTCATAAGAGCCAACGATCACGGTAGCGGCTGGGAACACTCATCGAAGGTAGACCGGACAGTAGGGGAGTCTTTGTTCCTACTGCTAGCTAGCATAAGTGGGAGTGTTAAACCAGTCATTGGGTATATGGCCAGCGTGCCTTTTATATTTTGATGTATTTTGGTGAGAGGAGCCAACTAGGCCCAAGTTGCTATATTTTATATATACTTTCACTATCTTCCGTACTCTGATGTTATGTATATGTTGTTATAAATGTAAATATATGTTTTAAAGTTTGAAGTTTTTACACTGTGTTTTATATTATTAAGGTTATGTGTTTAGTTCCATGTGACACTCGCAAGGGTGTTATAAAATCACCCATTTCTCAAAGGTCTGTTGGAAGTGGAATCATTGCCAAGAGAAGAATTGTTGGTGTGGTTGTACTGCAAAATAGATTAAATACTAAAAGTATATTGAAAAGTCAGAACTTGGTCTTAATTAATGAAGTATCATGTCCCTTTTGTGAGAATGAGGAGGAGACAATGTCTCACATTTTTATTCACCGTAAACATGTTTATGCAATGTGTGATACCCTAAACCTGGAATCACATGGTTACCCAATTGCAGAAATATTTCTGATTTACAATGCTGGTTACTTTCGGAAAGTATCATTTTCTCGATGGATGAGTACACTAAAAACGGTAGGTTTTTTTTTTGAAAGGATGAAACAAGATAAAGATGATGAACACTCAGAACATGATTTGAAGACAACATATATATATATATATATATATATATATATATATATATATATATATATATATATATCATGTTCTAATGAGAGCCAAGTTCCAGTACATAAGTTAGGTCCTTATCAACGGCCATTGTAACAGAATTAGACAACTAGAAGATACAACTTAAAAGAGAGTAAGTAAGACATAGGGAAAGAGGTTCCGGAACCACATCCAAAAAGGCAATTCTAAAAAAGTCAGATGACGGAAGACTATCCACACACAGAATGCTCCGAACTGGTTACTGACACTAGCTGCAAGCAGGGTCTCCACAAATGCTCCCACGAGACGAGACATCAGGTAATGGATCTATGATGTCGTCGCCCTCATCTACGGAATCATCATCGTTGTCATGATCCATAACGTGATCCTCCGGCTCATCCTCCTCCATGACCTCATAGAAGTCTTCCTCAGGATCCTCCTCAGAGTCCTCCTCGGGATCCTCCTCAATCGGTGTTGTCGGCTCTATGTCTAGAGGTGGTGGCTCGTATAGCAGTCTGTTAGCTCGCAGTGTGTGACGGTAATACCAAGTTGGAGGTGGAGCTACCCTCCTAGTCTCCACAGTATGGCTCCTACGGATTGGGTTTCCGTCAGCATTTAAATCGGTTGTGGTAATTGCTCCGTGGTATGTGACAGATGTCGCCTCTGGAAGTATCAGCCATGCCCTGGTATTACCTGCGTTGTCGAAGACCTCAGTCTTCGACATTGTCTGCACAAGTGGGATATTGGGATCCATCTGAACTCATGTACATACGGCGATACCAAAAAGGAAGAGAGAATAACAAGTAGAAATGAAAGAGTAAGATACCGACAATGGATATATCGTACAACAACCATACACATGATACTTACAACACCTTGGCATATTAACATTTTAAACATTACTCATGGGTGAACAACAAGTATTATTTCAGTGGGTCTCATACCCGAATCAATCAATTTTATAAAGATAATGCATGACACTTCAATCGTCAGGCTCTAAACTTAATCTCATGAGATACCATCACCGTTTTATCATTAAGAAAGAAAGAGTTGATCAGGCTCATACGCCACGTTTGGCAAGTTGTCTCCGTCACCCCATGCACCCAGATCAACATCATCATGAATCCCTTATAACGGCCATTCGGATGTATACCACATCGAATACCACATCTTAAGCGGGTATTTGGTTAACTCAAGCACGTCTGCTAACACTACTACAGAAAAGGGTTTTAGTAGCGCGCCTTTAATATCGTTTTTAACCGAAACGCTATTAAAAGAGAGGCGGAAGACATTTAGTAGCACTTCCTTGAAGAAATGCTATTTTAGATATAACTTAAGACAGTGCTTCTCCAAGGAAGTGCTATTAAAAGTTGATAGGTAGGAATAGATAGCGCTTGTTTGAGGAAGCGCTATCTATTTGTGATGAATAGATATAGCTTGTTTGAGAAAGCGCTATCTATTCATAACCTAAGATAACGTTTATTTAAAAAAACGTTGTTTATTCCTTACCCTAAAAATAAATGTTTCCCTCCCACGCTGTCCCTCCCACTCTCAAAAATTTTGCGGGACTTCATCTCTCAAACCTCTTCTTTCTCTCCCACCCTATTTCTCCAAACCCTCACCACTCTCGTCTACCACCACCACCTAAGCTCCCACCGCCACCGTTCGTCTACCACCACACTCTCGTCTCCCTTGTGTCGTAACCCAGTCGAGCCCGTTCGTCTACCACTGTTAGCATACGAGACCACCACCGCCTCCCATTCTCATCTCCTCCTCACCGTACCCCCACCGTAGAACCGCCGCGCGACCCTTGGAGCACCACTGCGAACCATAACTGCTCCGCCCGTCGCCGCGTCACCTTCTCACCGTCCCAGATGTTGATGCTTTGGAGAGAAACAACTATTGCTAACAACATCAGTAGAATCTATGGTGGTTCTCAAACCCTGCTCGCGAGACTTGCCTCCCTTCGCCTTCCACTGCTCGCGATCGTGTTCACTCACGACGTTAGCTCCTTCACCGGCCGTGGTTCGCTCGAGGCTCCCAGTCGCTTCTCCCCCTCTAACGATTTGAGTTTCTCTTCCACAAGAGCACCGAACCCTAATCCCAGAGAACTCCAACATTGACGGTTGAAAGGAGCACCGCACCGAGCTCCAACATTTACGATTTTAGTCTTGAAGGCTCAGTCGCGACCGTGTTCTGCATTTTGGAAAAAAAATTGTTAAGGTAATCCCACCCTTTCCTTACCATTGCCCTCTCTTTCCCAAATCCCTAAACATATAAACTTTTTCTCTAATGCGTTAATCTTCTTCTTAACAAAAAGCTTATTTGTTTATGCTTCGTTGAAAACTGATAGCATCACTTACGTTTCAATTTCCTTATTTATCAGGTTCACTTCTTAACTTCTTCTTTGATCTTAAGCATTTCGTCTTCATTGATCTTCTTCTTATTAATGGATTCTGATTGTAATTTCGTTATTAGTTTGATTTTGACATTGTGATTTATTCTGACAATACGTTTTTGTGGTAACAGAGGTCATTTGCTATTACTCTTTGCTATTGCATTTTGTTAATTGATGTTTCAAGTTCTTTTATATGATTTGTCATCTAGAATTGTTCTAGTGATGAAAGTATATTTTGTGATGTGGTTTATTTGTAGGTGGCTTTGTCTTGTGCAGCATGTGTTTGATGAATTTACTCAGAGTAATTTACTCTTAGTCTTGTTTTTTTTATTTTATTTGTTGAGGTCATAGAGTAATATTCATATATTGTCAGTGGCCTCAAAACAAAGTAATATTCATATCTTTAATTCTTCATTTCTCTGTTGGTGAAGATCTTCCCTTTTGGAGGCTTAAATGTAAAAATGATGTAGCAGTATGGCCATAGCAGTAAGGCAAGTAAAAGGAACATGTTTGTTTGGTTGTTTTCGAAGGTAACGTGAACTAAAACTATATATGGATGCATTTTTGTGTCTTTTGGATGAGAAGGGCGATGGACAATGGGAACTAAAATTGTGCCTCTTTTTGGATATTGCCTCTGTTTAGTGTCTTGTCATCTTTTCTTTCCAATATTAAAATGAATCATATAACTTTTTTAGCACAAGAAAATGGTGAAGCATGAAACCAAAGCTGTGATACTCTAATGGCCTAACCCACCACTTGCTGTAGTGTGGATTGAACCAAGCATTCTGCATTCTAGCAGTGTTATTTTCTTCTTCCTTTCTTGATAAAAAGTTTTTACTTGACATTTTATTTATCTGATGGCAGCACAAGAACAATAGAGTTAATTTTGAGTTATGGAGTGAAGCTCAAGCATATGGAGATATTCAGTTAATGCCTTTTGTCGATTATTATAGTTTGATCACTTTGAAGACAATTGCAATTTGCATTATGGGGGTAAGTTGATTAAGATGTTATGCAAAGAAGATATTGAGATTGATGTTTATTTGCTATCCAAATCATTCTCGACTCCAAACTCTTACCCTAAGAAAGAATGGTAAAATGTTCTATTTGTCTTTTACGGTAATCAATAATCAATAATTTATAAAATACCATTGTTTTATTGTTATAGTTATGTTTTTTTAGTGTGATTTATCTACCATGAAGACAAGGTATCACAGTGACCACATTAAATATCATCTATTTTCTAATTTATATTCTCGCTTTCTCTTTTATTTCAGAGTATTGATTCGCATTGATGATTATTTTTCGGCTCTCTTAACGCCTCCTTAAGTCTTAACGCTTCTCTTCTTCCTGGCTCCTTCCCTGTAGCTTCATGCATGGCTTCCTAGGGGAAAGGAAGCTTGTCATTTGACTTTACCTTATCTGCTTTACAAAATTAATTTGTTGACTTGCCACTTGCCACCCTCCTTCACGGGTTTCATTCAGACTCTGCTTCAGGATTGTGTTAACTGGTATTAATGGAAAATTGTAGTTTACTTTTCATGCCTTTTTATTCTATCATCATGTGTGTCACTGAATTTACCCCTATTGAATCATTCCACTTTTTTTAGGAGTTGTAAATACGGGAGGAGTTTTATTCTCAGTCTAGAGTTTGGAAGAGAAAGATAATATTTTTGAGACCTCTATAATGCCAGTTCCACTTGCACCCTACCCGACACCCCCAGCTCCATATTCACCTCCAGCAAATGGTATATTGCTTCCTTATTCTTGCTTTACTCATTGATATTGCTTCTCTTTGTTAGTTCTAAAATTGAAGAATAATGCTAAACACACACAATCATCCCCTAATAACACGGTTTTTTCACCATTTGATTATAGCTAGTTTCACATTTTTCTATTTTTTGCATAGCTACACATCAATTATGCCTAGGTAATGTGATTATAGGGATGTGCATGAAGCATTTTCCAAAATTGAAATATCTAATTTACCAAGAGAGGAGAAAAGAAAAATTCCTCTTCCCTATTAGCTAAAGGGAGAAATGGTGTACTGAATATGAAGATGTATTCAGTGAAAATTCTAAGACTCTGGTTTGTGTGGATTGGAGATAGATGGTTACATATCTTTTTTTAAGTACAGTTCTCCAATCTAGTCCAATTTCTCACCTGTTCAGGCTTGCCATTTGAAAATTGGACCTGTCTTAAAGACATGATGAATTCTAGAACATTTGTTTCTATATTATCAAAGAACAAAAGAAGGAGAAAAAAAGGATCATGTGGTCATTTATTTGATACTTGCAAATAATTCATGTCAAGATCTTCCTTGGTAACCAGGTGCACAGAGTCAACTGGTCTGTTCTGGGTGTAGAAACCTTCTCCTATATCCAATTGGAGCCACTTCTATGTGTTGGGCTGTCTACAATGCAGTCACAGCAGTGCCACCTCCTGGTATGATGCAATTTCTCTCTTAACTCCTGATCTATTGCTTACTTAGCACTTGGAATTCAACCTGCTACCTATGCCATTATTTTCAATCAACTGAATTTGAGGCAGATAAATCACCAGCATTTATGTGCACAGGTACAGAAATGGCCCAGCTAGTTTGTCGAGGCTGTCACACTTTACTCATGTGCATCCGTGGAGCGACAAGTGTCCAATGCTCTTGTTGTCACACGGTCAATCTTGCTTTGGAAGGTATTGATTATTGAACTGTTAATGGCTTACTGAACTCTAAAGATTGTTGTATGTGTGTGTTGTGTATACAACTATATATATATGGACAGAGGTGTTTCTTAGTGGGCTAAATCGTTATAATTAGAGGCACTACCTTGTGGCTAAGCATCAAATGTATGTAATTGTAACAGCAAATCAGGTGGCACATGTTAACTGTGGAAACTGTAAGATGCTACTCATGTACCACTTGGAATACTTGATGAGCACATGGTTCTCCATTTGGATATAATGTTTAGTACAAATTTACTATATTATGAATTTGTTTCTGAACTATCAGACCATAGAACAGAGTGATTGAAAAACAATAGGTCATTAGTTTAGTACACTTAGCATTTCAATGATTGAAAAACAATATTTTGAAGATAACCGTTGATTGCACGGATTTTATACTAGTAACTTAAGGGGTATGCTGGCATTGAGGAAGATATGGTATTTATAATATCCTTAATTATAACTTGGTTTATTTAACACGTTTTGGTTTTTTTCTTAATAAGATGATGAATTTTAATTTGTTTGTTTAAATGTACAACTGTTGGAGGCGGGTGGAGATCCAGAAGTTGATTCAATTGAACGTCATATATATGAGGGATACGTACAATCAGTAAGTATATATATGCATTTATTGTTATCTTCATATATATGATGGTTCGAAACCTTTACTTCAATGAAATTGTTTGATTTTGCACTCAGGGCTTTGCTAATTCATCGAGGATTACATGGAGGCAAGTCTCGAATTTCTAAATCATCCAGGCCGACAACAAAGACTTTGTGCGATCAAGCGAAGATGGAAGCAGCATGCATAAATTGTTTATAATTACTAGTGTGTTGATTTGCTTGTACACATTGTTAGTATGCATGGTTATTATCTAGTGTAGGTTAGCGACCTTTTGGTTTATGGACTGAAATAGTAGAATTGGTTATGTGTAAGCGTTACTGTGAATTGTGTTAAAGTATATTACTTAATTAATTGGTTATATATGCATGATTTTGATATTTGGTTTGGTTTACATATATATGCTTACCAATATTGTATGTAAGCTTTGTACATTATATGTATATGTGTGTGATGTACCTAAATGCAGTGTTACTGTGTGTGAATTGATGAGGGATGGTTGTACAGGTGGGAAATGTAGAAAAACAGTGAATAATGAAAAAGGAGGGGGGGGGGGGGTGGGGGGGGGGATAGGTAGCGCTTTCTTGAAAAAACGTTGTCTAAAGTGACAAATAGACAATGCTTTCTTGAAAAAACGCTGTCTAAAGTGACAAATAGACAGCGTTTCCTTGAGAAAGCGCTGTCTAAAGTATGTAATAGATTGTCTTATTACCAACTTTAGACAGCGCTTTCTCAAGGAAGCGTTACCTATTCCTACTTTCAATAGCGCTTTCTTGACAAAACGCTACCTAAAGTGACAAATAGATAGCGCTTCCTTGAGAAAGCCCTGTCTAAAGTATATAATAGATTGTCTTATTACCAACTTTAGACAGCGCTTTCTCAAGGAAGCGCTACCTATTCCTACTTTCAGTAGCGCTTTCTTGAAAAAACGCTGCCTAAAGTGACAAATAGATAGCGCTTCCTTGAGAAAGTGCTGTTTAAAGTATGTAATAGATTGTCTTATTACCAACTTTAGACAGCGCTTTCTCAAGGAAGCGCTACCTATTCCTACTTTCAGTAGCGCTTTTTTAAGTGCTATTGAATCTCTCCCACCTTCAGTAGCGGGTGAATAGATAGCGCTTTGAAGCGCTACTAAAGGAAAAAAAAAGCGCTACTGAAGCCCTTTTCTGTAGTAGTGTAAGGGGAAATGCATATGAATAAAAGACTTTTCATTATCGAGACTTTTCCTTGTGTTCACTCTTTTCCATTGTCGAAGCCCAAAGCTAACGACTATTCACAATTTTCATTACTTGAAAATCAATAACACAGGACACGCAGTCCGAGTGCTCAATCACAACACCTTAGACCAATGTTGCAGTCCAAAGTTGTGGTCGTAGAAACAATTATAATTTTATCCATGTTTTATTTCAACATGATAAGGACTCCTAGCCCATAACAACGAAATTAGGACACACATTCCTCAATTCCAAAATTAGGACTCCTATCCCATAATATCACGATTAAGACCCTTGGTCCATAATTCATGACACGGATCCTAGATCACGTGCATAAACTGAATGCTAGAGGCGACGTCTCGCAAACTAGTATTCTTTTTCACATGTGGTTACTTTTCGTTCAGTGAAAATCAAAAACCAAAACAAAACCTCGGTCACTTATCCAAGTAACCGGAATGTTTCTAAATCATTTAGGAGAAAATCTTTTCCTTTACAAAGTCTTTTATAAAAAATTTGGAAATTCGTTTGCTTTTGAAATCCTTGATGGGATAAAGTCAAATATTTTCAAAGGGGTTTTCCATTCATGAAACACATAGTTTGAAAAAGGTTTTCTCTCGTACAAACTTTGGATCATAAAAATGTAGTTTCTATTGACTTAAAAACACTTCAACGTTTCTTTTCAAAACTAGAATCTCATTCTCTTGAAGTAAGCGTTTTAAACAAGGAACTTTTATAAATGAAACCAATACCTTCAAAGTTCTATTAAAGGCTTATTAAGGCTTTTAATCCTTATAATCATTATGCACAGACTCAAGTCCGGCTTCTCAAACTTCAATCAACAGTAATATATTCTCAACAATAATATCACAGTTAATGACAGTTCATCACATATATACAACTCACAATACTTTAAGGCAAGTTATAATCAACTTCAAGTAATAATCACAATAGTTCAAGTAAACAAGTCATTCAAGTGTTTGCTCCACATCATAACAATATTCAAATCACTCAAGTAAACACATACACACATGAATATAGTCATTGAATATCCCTAGGCAATCCCCTCTTACTTTCTGTGAAGGTAAGAAGATTAGATGCTCGAAGAGGTATGTCACGAACGTCCTCGTTTCCTCCGTGATGGAAGTCTAAGGTTATGAACACAAAATCACAAGTTAAAATTCAAACAAAACACTAAACCACAAGGTATAGGTTCGTCCAAGATTATTTCTTAGGGTTAGAGAATCCCAAAAATTATACAACTCATGGATTTATGATCCTTAAGTGTTAAGAGTTCATAAACAATGATCATTTAACAAAGTTGAATTAAAATCCCACTAAGTTATAAATTTAGGGTATTCTCCCAAGGCTAGTAAAGTAGGTTAGCATTCACTAAACTTTCCAATCTCTTAGGTTTAGCATCCATATGTATTAGGGAGCTCAAAACCATGATCATTTTCGAAAAATAAGAACAAAGTATCCTAGGTCCACAACCTTCTAGGTTCGGCCTTCATAGGATTTATAGGCTAGAAATCTTTAAACTTTCCAATCTCTTAGAATTAGCATCCAAATATCTTGAGGGGCTCAAGCCCATGATCATCTTGGAAAACAATGGAAACTTAAACATTCCAATCTCTTAGACTTAGCATCCAAATATCTTATGGAGCTTAAGTCCATGTTCATCTTGGAAAACAATGGAAACTTAAACTGTAATGCCTTAACTGAGTGTCTCAAAGGAAAACACAAGACATCCACATTACAGTGATAGTCATATTGATAGTCTTAACATAATGGTCACGCATAACCTTACAAACAAAAGCAAAATAAAAAAAAATCAAAAGAAAATCATTACACAAGCAACTACTCTCGGACTTCATTTAATCAGTTTATGAAGCCGACGGTTACATATTAAGGCTCCCATGAAACCATATTGAGTTAAAGAAATTCCTTCTTTATCTCCTTAATCCTTCGAAGGACCTAAACCTGCTTATCTGAAACAATAGAGAGCCTAGTGAGAAAAATAATTCTCAGTGAGCTTTGCTTCAAGCAAGGATATACATAATATAAGCAATTTAATTCAAATACATCAACCCAAAATGAGTATGAGCATGGGCACTTTAACTTAAAACATTTACTAGATAACTTCAAGTGTGAGGGACTTGTAGTATTCTAGTTTAATAGATTCTTGATATGGCAGTCAGAGCTCTATGACAACAATCAGGCGTCCCTTAATTGCTAGTACCATATCCTAGCCTTCAAGAAATTGAAGGACTTACAAAAACAACTCACCCACAATTACTTATGTGGCCTTAATGGCTAATTTGGTTCTGAAACAATTGTCTCACCAAAATATAGACCATTTTAGATTTTTAATGCCCTGCTATACTTCACTTTATTTTGATTAATAGAAATAATCCAAACACAGTTAGGACATCAAGAGTAAACTTACAGCAAAAACCTAAGCCATCAATTCAATAAAATTTAATTTATCACAATTTGGAGGATAATGACTAAAGTTACCATTCCCACCATTTATTCCACAGTCTGAACTTCTAATCCCAAACAGTTAGGAGATCATATCGCACTAGTCAAAACTAAGCATGTCGACAATACATTATAACCAATCTCAAGTGTCCAAACCCAAGAAGGATCATGCAAAAATTCAAGTGTTATCAAATTTGAAAACTAGTAGCTGAATTTTCAGTAAATTGAAATAGAGATTCCTACACCAATTCCAACTCAAATTTAAAAAATCCAAAGCCTGGGTTGTTACGAATTCTGTCTACTTTCTATTAGCACATGAGTCAACTGAAACCGATATTTGGACAATTTAATACAATTTAAATATTAAGACCGTTCCAGTTCAGAATTATCAGTACAAGAAGCAAATTAAATATCATTTTTATCATTCAATAATTAATGAAATTGAATCTTTCCAAAGCCTATATTGTTAAAAATTCTATCTATTTTATATTAAAGCAGGAATCAAGTCAATCCAATACTTTTACAGTTTCCTACAATTTAAATGCTAAGACAGTGTCAGCACAGAGTCTCCAGGACAAACAGCAGATTGCATGTTATTTTTCTCCCTTGATAATCAAAGAAATTAAATCGTTCCAAAGCCTATATTGTTAAAAATTATATATATTTTCTATTAAAGCATGAATCAAGTCAATCCAATACTTTTACAGTTTTATACAATTTAAATGTTAAGACAGTGTCATCACAGAGTCTCCAGGACAAACAGCAGATTGCATGTTATTTTTCTCCCATGGTAATCAATGAAATTAAATCGTTACAAAGCCTATATTGTTAAAAATTCTATATATTTTCTATTAAATCAGTAATCAAGTCAATCCAATACTTTTAAAGTTTTCTACAATTTAAATGCTACGACAGTGTCAGCACAGAGTCTCCAGGACAAACAGCAGATTGCATGTTATTTTTATCCCTTGATAATCAATGAAATTAAATCGTTCCAAAGCCTATTTCGAAGGAAAACAAGTCTATTTTCTGATGGTACCAAGATGACTTCGAAACAAGCCCTATGAAGGAAGTTATGGATAAAACACTAACAAGGGTGCATTACGGGTTTGAAAGGTTTTAGAGCCCCTTGTCAATTTTTTATCAAAAACTACCTCTAATCAACATGCAATTCGAAAACCCAGTTGTCAACAAGCATAAATCAGATCAAAATAGGCTTTCCACAGAAACAATTAAAACAATTAACAAGAAATTGAGATTTATGGTTACCCAATGTTACAAACAACAAAACTCACCTAACCAAGTGGTAGATTGAAAGTGGTGAGTTGATCTCCTTGTGTTTCTTCCCTAATCTGATTTGTGCTCCTATTTTCCAAATTCTAGAGGTCTTGCATGTTGTCTATTTTGCTTGATTTAGGTATTTGATGAGTTGAAATTGTGAGGTAGAAGGTTAGAAGGAAATTTGGTATAGGTTTATGAGAGTTTCTTGAAGAATGAAGAAGGGAAAGTGGATGGAAACGGTGTGTGGGTATGGCTGAATTTTGTGAGGAGAAAGGGAAGGAGAGGAGTTGTTCTTGATGAGGAGAATGAAAGGAATCCTAGGTCCCCTACTTGTGGGTTCTGGTCGAAAATTTGAAGGAGAAAGAGGAAGGTGAATGATCTTTCTTTTTTCTTGTTGGCCTTAAGAGAAAAAAGAAAATAAAGAAGGGGAAGGCAAATGTGTTCCACCAGCTTGTTCTGCCAATTATAATAGTGAAAAGGAAGGAAAAGAGTTGACCAATGGAGGTTAGATATCCTTGAAGAGTATTGGTCACTTAGGGAGATTTTAGGATAAAGGTAGATAAAATAAGTGGGAATGTGGTTGATAATAAAATAAAAATAATATTTCAATTCACAATTAATTAACCTCACTAAATAAATCAACCACACAATTTCACATTTAAGAAATATAAAAGGATTCAAACACACCCATGGTAGAATTATAATTAAAAGACTAAAATACCCTTGGGATAGGATATTACATAAACATTCCAATCTCTTAGACTTAGCATCCAAATATATTATGGAGCTTAAGTCCATGATCATCTTGGAAAAGTAAAACATACTCGCTTTAATAACATATAATAAACAAGTTAGAAATCCTTAAACTTTCCAATATCTTAGACTTAGTATCCAAATATCTTATGGAGCACAAGTCCGTGATCATCTTGGAAAAATGAAAGTAATACATCCTAGCTTAAATGACACATAATAAACAAGTTATAAATCCTTAAACTTTCCAATCTCTTAGACTTAGCATCCAAATATCTTATGGAGCTCAAGTCCATGATCATCTTGGAAAAATGAAAATAATAAATCCTAGCTTTAATGACATATAATAAACAAGTTATAAATCCTTAAACTTTCCAATCTCTTCGACTTAGCATCCAAATATCATATGGAGCTCAAGTCCATGATCATTTTGGAGAAATAAAAACTCAAATATCCTAGCACCTAAATGTAACACCCCAATTTTCCGCTTTCTAAGATCTATATAAATATAAATAAATGTTTATATTTTTATCAAAAAATTAGAAAATGATTTTGGGAAAACCAAATTCATATTCATATCAAACTTATTTTTATAAGTATATGGTGAAATTTTTGGTTGAAAATTCAGACGGAACCCGGTCTGCGTTTTTGCTGACAGTAAGATTTTACTGATTAGAAAACCTAATTTTGACCCGAGAAAGGAATGAATATATTTTATATCTCATTTCCAACAATAAAGGTTATTTTGAAAATTTTCAAAATAAATAAGTTATTATACTCGATTTGGGCGTAACCCTAAATCGCGTAATCGACGGGGTCGAGAACGGACGTGCATAGACAAAACCCGACGTCGGATGCTAAGACCTCTTGCCACCTAGGATGGTGAGTCACATGGATGAGTCACCCATGTCATGATTACTTTTTACAAATATCTAGATATTTCTTAAAATTATTGTAAAGACCGTTTTGCCATTGGACGGTTTTACCCTTGAAATTTCATCGAAATGACAAGTTTGCCCCACAATTTGTGGACACAAATCAGCCACATCCTCACTCATTTCTCACCACATGTTGGTCATAATTTCTTTTTGGGAAATGACCATTTTGTCCTTATGTTGTCATTATACCACAAAAATGCCATTTTGTGAGATTACTACTTTGTCCTTGAATTTTTGTGTGTTGGACCCTTTTACCCCTCAAAGGCCACGGCCCTAGGCATCCAAGAGGCCCATTTTCACTTCTATAAAAGGCCATCTTCATCTTATCCATCAAGCTTTGCCATTTTTGCCATTAAAGCTTTAAGTACCATAGCTTGATTTTGTGAAGGAAGTAGGTGATTCCTTGCCCATTTTTAATTTATAAGAGGTATACCATGCTTCTCTCACTCAACCATCATCATGTTCTTCATTGATTTTTGTGATTTGAAGTCTTGATCATATTTTTCAATTCCTAGATCTAGAAACTTTGAAAATTCATAGAAAATCATAGAAAAATCCTTTTAAAGTGAAACCAATTTCTATGATCTTAGTATACTCTCTATATTTAAGATCCAAGAGGATACATCAAACCAAAATTTCGTGCCTATTGATCTTGTTGAGGCCGAACCCTAGTTATTGTGGGGGGGAGGACTTTGTTCATTATTTTAAAACTAGTCTTGCTTGATTCAATCTTATAATTCATATATATATTGAATCCATGGTTGTTGAATCAAAATCAAACCTCTAAGCCATTATTTTGTTTATGGCCGAAATTGTATTTTTGGAAGAGTTGAAAGATTTTGTTTCATTTTTCAACTTATGATAATTTGTCTTAACTCTACACTACTCTAAGGTCATGGATCTAAGAGTATGTGAAATTTTGAAATCTCTAACTCAAATTTAGTGTCATGACCGAATTAGGGTTTTTGGAAGATTGAAGTATATTATTTCAATCTTTGTATTCTAATCTTTGATTTAGGGTTTTAAGTGATCAAGGATCACTAATCCAAGAGCTTAGGATTTTTAGCTAATTAATTCCCACATGGCTGAACCTAGCATATAGGAGCATAGGTGTATTTAGTGTTTGATTGATGATTATTTTTTGTGTTTTGATGAAGGGTAATTTGTTGTGTGAGTCATTTACGTATTTTGCGGAAACCAGACGTTTGACGGAATTTCAATTCGACAAGAGAAAAATCTTCAAGAGGTAAGGGGAGTACCTGAGGGATTTTTCCGATAGCCATGTGTAATTGTTATTGTGCGTCTTAATTATGGTGTGTATGTATTTATTTTGTAGTTAGCATTATTTGCTTATTGATTATTTGCTGTTAATTATTTTATTACGTGTCTAAGATCGGTGTATCGGTCTAGATTTCGTGATTTGCACATTTTTGACTTGAGGTCAGTTATGGTTTAATTGAGATATTAAACTTAGTAGTTTAAGATAATGGGTTGTCGCGAAACATTTTAGTTCCGACATATAAAGAGTGATCACAAAGAAAAACAGCGAGAACAAAACGTTTTACATGCATTTTGCATTTCTCTGTGGCAAATGTGCCTAAAGGTTTTATGGGTGGTACCTTGGTAGGTATCCATGTTATGAGGTACATTTCACCTTTGGGTGAAATAAATGGGGGTCTAGGAAAGGCCGGGCTAATTACGACTATTTCGGGAGCTCGGATATTACTTATATTTTATAGGTCGAGTTAATTACGACTATCGTTGGATGTTCTTGTGAACTACTTACGATGATGGTTGGAGCTCGTATCCTACCGAGTTATGTACTTAAATAGTTGGAACTCGGAACCTTGATAGGCCAAATTATTTGAAACTTGCCATATCTGGCAATGTTTATATTCTACCTTATTTGGCAATGAGAGCCTGATCAGCTCATCTATTGGTTGGTTGGAGCTCCGGAGATTAGGTCTCAAAGTTAGTTTATGAATATTGAAGTGTCATGGTTTTTAAATCGGTTATGACTGACGGGTATGAAACCCTTTGAGATATATTTAAATATATTGTTGTCTTTAATATTTATGATTAAGTGGTAATTGAGAGTCGTACATGTGGTTGTCGTTTTAAAATCCATATATTGTAACTCACCCTTGCACATACAGGTTCTTCTGTCTTTGCTATCGTACCTTGGTACACAAATACAGATATTGCAGAAGAGTTCCTTAAGTCAGTTGGAGACTTAAGTCTGGATTGCGAAAAGAGGTGTGTGATCATAGGGATGATCACGAGGTTTTATCAGTGAGTGTCTTGTACAGCAACCATCTTAGGATTTATTTGGGATAGTATGATTTGAGAAAGTTTGTGTAGGTATTTTGAAAACCTTTACATGGTTTAAAATTTTGGCTGTGAATAATATGTTTTATTTTTACTATTAAGATAAGTACGTTACGTACTACCCTATTCAAAGGAAATTGTTTTACACCCATATTTTCTATCTGCAAATAAATTAAATTTTTTCGAAAGCACCCAGCAAAATTATTTTTAATTTATTTCCACACGTGTTAGCATAGTAATTCCCAAGGAGAGTGTGACAGTGGTATCAGAGCTGGTCGAGTCTTTCGGGAACCTTGGGGAATAGGTCTGTTATGTTTTTGTTGTGGGATCTCTGGTAGGACCTTGCTTGAATTGTTTCCTTGTTGAAACAATGTGTGTTGGCACACAAGTAGTTGTGTTTTGAGGTAGTCGAGACCTTGTAAGAATCTATGAACAATTGATGGTGTATTGACTGAATTACTTCTTAGAAGTAATGTGTTTTAGACACGTAAGGATGCGTTAAAATTCTGGTTGCGGACTGACTGATTTTGTCTTATAGTTCAGTTATGGAACCGGAACCAGAAGGTGGAGTGGATGATATAGCACAAGCAATGGATAACATTGCGACTGCTATTGCTATGCAGACAACTGCTATAGCTGCTCAGACTCAGCAAGCGGCAGAAGGCAAAGATCTAACTGCTTTTCGACGTCAAGATCCACCACAGTTTTGTGGGGATTCTGATCTTGAGAAGGCTGATCTATGGATACAAGAGTTCGAGAAGATTTTCGAGCTTATCTATAGCCTTGGAGGATTAAAAGTTCAATATGCTACATTCTTGCTCTTAGGAGATGCAGAGTATTGGTGGAAGGGCACTCAACAACTTATGGAAGTTAATCAGCAGGAAATTACTTGGGATGTGTTTCAAAATGCATTTTTGAACCAGTATTTCCCTGAAAGTACTAGGATTGAGGAGGAACGATAATTTCTACGTTTTCAACAAAGAGATCTATCTGTTGGGGAATACGCGGCGAAGTTTGAATCACTAGCCAAATATTTTCGTTTCTTCCAAGTTCAGCCAAATGAGGGATGGAAGTGTGAACGTTTTGAAGGAGGTTTACGATATGGTATCAAGAAATCTGTATTACCGCTGGAGATTCACAATTTTCAAGCGTTGGTTGAGAAATGTCGTAAGGTGGAATTGATGAAGAAAGGGAAGGAAAACTATAGTAACACCAGAGGATCATCTTGATTCAGGAACAAATACCAGAACCAGAAGGGGAACAAAATCAGAACAAACCATATGATGGGAAGAAGAACCGAGACTCCGTTCGTCAATGATCAAAGTGTGGAAAGCAAGACCACTTGGAAGATTCTTGTCCATTTGAAGGGATTCTATGTTATCAATGTGGAAATATCGGGCATATTGCAAGAGTTTGTAATGTAAAGAAATATGAAGCAGATAGAAACAAAGTGTGAGCTGCTAAAAAGGTGGCAAAAGAGAAACGGGCAATAAGGGCGGAAGGTTTACACCGAGAACAAGGTTGAAGCTTCACGACTTAGGGGTTTCATAAAAGATAGTGTAGATTCACGTCAGCAATGGGATCAGGAACCAAGATGTAGTTACACATAGGAATAATATATGTACGATGCGTGATTTAATGACTAGTACAGGTAAAGTTTGTAATAAGATCTAAATAGGATCATATGTAAGTATTCTTGAGTATTTGACTCTTCAAAGTCTTTTATGTTGTTAGTCTTTCAGTTAACGTCAGTAATATATAGTATCCATGACTTTATGAGAATGAAGGTTTCTTGAAGGAAATTCATTCCAATCCTTTTTGTTTTGATTGATGTGATCAGTCTAGATTTTTGGGATCAGATCATTTCTTTCCCAACAATTGTGAATTGTTTTCAAACTACAATTGTTGAATCAATTTTTATGGAATTTTATTTTGTGAACTATCCTATTATTGTTCGGGATAGATACTTTCGTGATGAGAGAATTTTCTTGATGAGGCTTAGTTTAGTCACTTTTACTTTTGGTAAGAGTGATTCAGTCTGAATTTTAATCGGACTGTTGTTATTTTTAAATCGTTGTTTGATAAATTCCTTGTTCAAATAATAAATTCTCTTCAGAGTGGGAACTAGTCGTTTTGTGAGTTCCTAATCCACTAGGTGTTCTCGTGAAATAAGGAACTTTATTAGAGTCCTGGTTGTAAATATGTATTAGTTATGCAGTTTTACTCTCACGAACCTATTAAAGAATCTTTTTGCATATTGCACATTCCTGTGTTCTTTTCGGATTAATAAAGTTCTTCTATGATTACTTACCTTCTGGTGAAAATAAGACCTTGGGATTGAGGAAATCCTGTCTAGTTTTGAGTCCCGAATTTCGAGGACGAAATTTTTTTAGTGGGGTAGTATTGTAACACCCCAATTTTACCGCTTTCTAAGATCGGTGTAAATATAAATAAACATTTATATTTTTATCGAAAACTTAGAAAATGATTTTGGGAAAACCAAAGTAATATTCATATCATACTTATTTTTATAAGTATATGGTGAAATTTTTGGTTGAAAATTCAGACGGAACCCGGTCTGCGTTTTTGCTGACAGTAAGATTTTACTGATCAGAAAACCTAATTTTGACCCGAGAACAAAATAAATATATTTTATATCTCATTTCCAAAAATAAAGGTTATTTTTGAAAAATTTCAAAATAAATAAGTTATTATACTCGATTTGGACGTAAAACCCTAAATCGCGTAATCGACGAGGTCGAGAACGGACGTGCAGAGACAAAACCCGACGTCGGATGCTGAGACCTCTTGCCACCTAGGATGGTGAGTCACATGGATGAGTCACCCATGTCATGATTACTTTTTACAAAATATCCAGATATTTCTTTAAACTAGTGTAAAGACCGTTTTACCCTTAGACGATTTTACCCTTGAACTTTCATTGAAATGACAAGTTTGCCCCCCAATTTGTGGACACAAATCAGCCACATCCTCACTCATTTCTCACCACATGTTGGTCATAATTTCTTTTTGGGAAATGACCATTTTGTCCTTATGTTGTCATAATACCACAAAAATGCCATTTTGTGAGATTACTACTTTGTCCATGAATTTTTGTGTGTTGGACCCTTTTACCCATCAAAGGCCACGGCCCTAGGCAGCCAAGAGGCCCATTTTCACTTCTATAAAAGGCCATCTTCATCTTCTTCATCAAGCTTTGCCATTTTTGCCATTAAAGCTCTAAGTACCATAGCTTGATTTTGTGAAGGAAGTAGGTGATTCCTTGCCCATTTTTCATTTCTAAGAGGTATACCTTGCTTCTCTCACTCAATAATCATCATGTTATTCATTGATTTTTGTGATTTGAAGTCTTGATCATATTTTCCAATTCCTAGATCTAGAAACTTTGAAAATTCATAGAATATCATAAAAAAATCCTTTTAAAGTGAAACCAATTTCTATGATCTTAGTATCCTCTCTATATTTAAGATCCAAGAGGATACATCAAACCAAAATTTCGTGCCTATTGATCTTGTTGAGGCCGAACCCTAGTTATTGTGGGGGGGAGGACTTTGTTCATTTTTTTAAAACTAGTCTTGCTTGATTCAATCTTATAATTCATATATATATTGAATCCATGGTTATTAAATCAAAATCAAACCTCTAAGCCATTATTTTGTTTATGGCCGAAATTGTATTTTTGGAAGAGTTGAAAGATTTTGTTTCATTTTTCAACTTATGATAATTTGTCTTAACTCTACACTACTCTAAGGTCATGGATCTAAGAGTATGTGAAATTTTGAAATCTCTAACTCAAATTTAGTGTCATGACCGAATTAGGGTTTTTGGAAGATTGAAGTATATTATTTCAATCTTTGTATTCTAATCTTTGATTTTGGGTTTTAAGTGATCAAGGATCACTAATCCAAGAGCTTAGGATTTTTAGAAATTTTTAGCTAATTAATTCCCACATGACTGAACCTAGCATATAGGAGCATAGGTGTATTTAGTGTTTAATTGATGATTATTTGTTGTATTTTGATGAAGGGTAATTTGTTGTGTGAGTCGTTTACGCGTTTTGCTGAAACCAGACGTTTGACGGAATTTCAATTTGACAAGAGAAAAATCTTCAAGAGGTAAGGGGAGTACCTGAGGGATTTTTCCGATAGCCATGTGTAATTGTTATTATGTGTCTTAATTATGGAGTGTATGTATTTATTTTGTAGTTAGCATTATTTGCTTATTGATTATCTGCTGTTAATTATTTTATTTAACTGCATTTAATTATTTGTTATATTTGGTGATATGTTTTAAATTTCTAAATGTCATATTATTGATATGAAATAATTGTTGATGTGGATTGTGATTTTGAAAGCCTGACAGTGGTCAGAGCTCGATTAAATATGCGGTTAAAAGCATTTAAAAGCTTTTTATGAAATGATGAAGTTAATTTAGGTGGAAATAGTAATATGATATTACTTAATTAGTTATTTGGTGAAAATGGGAATTTATGAGAAATAATATTATTTTAATGATTTAATGGTAAAAGAGCGTTTTAAGAGTTACGGCGAGAATGTAACTGTGAGAATATTTTAACACTGCTAATTTTCACCCAAGGAATTTATAAATAATAGAAAATATTATTTTATGAAGAAAAGTTTCAAAAATAACTTTATTACAGTGCCAGAAAAATTAATTTACAGTAAGGAGTCACGTTTTTGCCTATTTGCGTTTTGAAAACGTAATACGGCGGACAATTCCGTCAATATTTTTTTTAGTAGTCTTAAAAAGAGATAAAATTTATTATTACTGAGGATTAGTCTTAAATAAGATTTTTGAGTTTAAATTAGTGAGTTTTAAATAAAACAGTGAATTTTCAACATAAAAGGATTTTTGGTAAACGGCGGATTATTTCAGTCAGATTAAGAAATGTTTGATTTTACTTCTGTTTTTCACAGAATAAACATAGTTTAAAGTTGTAAATGAACCTAACCGCTGAGACGTCGAACCTAGTGTTCCTAAAGATATGGCCCAAGGCTAAAGAAAGTGGAATAATGGACTAGAGGTCCTATAATCAGTGTATTGGTTTTGTGCACTAAATTAAATCTACATGTCTAAGACTGGTGTATCGGTCTAGATTTCGTGATTTGCACACTTTTGACTTAAGATCAGTTATGGTTTAATTGAGATATTAAACTTAGTAGTTTAAGATAATGGGTTGTCGCGAAACGTTTTAGTTCTTACATATAAAGAATGAACACAAAGAAAAACAGCGAGAACAAAACGTTTTACATGCATTTTGCATTTTTCTGTGGCAAATGTGCCTAAAGGTTTTATGTGTGGTACCTTGGTAGGTATCCTTGTTATGAGGTACATTACACCTTTGGGTGAAATGAATGAGGGTCTAGGAAAGGCCGGGCTAATTATGACTATTTCGGGAGCTCGGATATTACTTATATTTTATAGGTCGAGTTAATTACGACTATTGTTGGATGTTCTTGTGAACTACTTACGATGATGGTTGGAGCTCGTATCCTACCGAGTTATGTACTTAAATAGTTGGAACTCGGAACCTTGACAGGCCAAATTATTTGAAACTTGCCATATCTGGCAATGTTTATATTCTGCCTTATTCGACAATGAGAGCCTGATCAGCTCATCTATTGGTTGGTTGGAGCTCCGGAGATTAGGTCTCAAAGTTAGTTTATGAATATTGAAGTGTCATGGTTTTTAAAGCGGTTACGACTGACGGGTATGAAACCCTTTGAGATATATTTAAATATATTGTTGTCTTAAATATTTATGATTAAGTGGTAATTGAGAGTCGTACATGTGGTTGTCGTTTTAAAATCCATATATTGGAACTCACCCTTGCACATACAGGTTCTTCTGTCTTTGCTATACTACCTTGGTACACGAATGCAGATATTGCAGAAGAGTTCCTTAAGTCAGTTGGAGACTTAAGTCTGGATTGCGAAAAGAGGGGTGTAATAATAGGGATGATCACGAGGTTTTATCAGTGAGTGTCTTGTAGAGTGACCATCTTAGGATTTCTTTGGGATAGTATGATTTGAGAAAGTTTGTGTAGGTATTTTGAAAACCTTTACATGGTTTAAAATTTTGGCTGTGAATAATATGTTTTAGTTTTACTATTAAGATAAGTACGTTACGTACTATCCTATTCAAAGGAAATTGTTTTACACCCAGATTTTCTAACTCCAGATAAATCAAATTTTTCCGAAAGCACCCAGCAAAATTATTTTTAATTTATTTCCGCATGTGTTAGTATACTAATGCCCAAGGGGGGTGACTTTAAGTTTCGGCCATCATAGGATGATGAGGAAAATATTCTTGGTTTAACAATAACTCTTAGGTTTAGAATCACAAGGTATTAAGAGTTCTAAATCCATGATCAATACTTGGAAAGTTGAAACATAGTGTCCTAGGCTTACTTATTCATATTTTTCGGCTATCATAGGAACAGGCTATCAAAACTTCCAAGATTTATCGATTCAAGATCAATGGACAGTTAGAAACTTAAACACATGATCATATTCCAAAAGTTGAAACAAAAACTTCCTAGGTCACAAATGCAAGCATTCGACCTTCATTGGAAGAGATGGATATAGATTTTTGTTTTACACAACCTCTTAGTGTGTGAAAATATAAGTTAATACAAGACTATAGAAAGTGGTTTCAACTCAAAAGGAGTTTTCTACCATTTTAGAGAGATTTTTGAAGTTTAAACCATATAAAGAACACTTAAAGTAAACTAAGAAATAAAATATGAAACTTGCAAAAAGATTCATATGAGAGCATTACCCTTAGTATAAGGAAGAACTTTAATGAAAAACTTAAGTAGAAAAGATGAATAAAAACTAAAGCTTTAAGAGCTTGAACTTTTAGAAGAAAGAAGAAGATGGAGGTTTAATGAACTTTTAGAAGAAAGAAGAAGATGGAGGTTTAATGAACTTTGTGACAATTCAGTGAACCCTCGAAGGACCGTTTCTAACTCTCGTGATTTAAGTCCTAAGTTTGATTCCTATAGATCCGATACCTAAGTTCACCACTAAGTTCGTCCTTAGAGTATCTATGACATGCAAATAAGTGCGCACCAAATTCACAAGTAGTTCATGCAATAGGAATTAAATCGAAAGCAAATTGAAATTGACAAAAATTAAAACGTCAATTCATAACATAAAACAAATCTTGGGCATAGCCCCAATCCCTAGAAACAAAAAGACTACTCAAGCATTGCCATGGTCATGGCAAGCTTGATTAACAAAAGCATAAAAGAAAACCTAAGAGAGAAGAAGAAATTAAGAAGAAGAGAAATCCTAATTTTTGCCTAAGGTAGCAGCCCAAAAGTCCCTCTATTTTCGAGCCTAATTGCTCTATTTATAGAGTAGGGTAACTTGAATCCCAAGCAATTACAAAATCAGATCAAATCAGGGTTTAAAATTCCAGATATTACGCGTCACGGTCGTGATGGCTGTCACAGCCAGGCCGTGACAGATTTTGTCTTGGAAAACTTGGCACTGATGGCCTGTCGCCGTGATGGCCATCATGGCCTGACCATGACAGGTTCTGACATTTTCGTTCTATTCTTTTCAGCCTTGCTCGATCATGGCCGTGATGGGTGTCATGGCTAGGTCGTGATGGGCTCTGTTTGGCTCAGTTTTCTTACTTTTCAAGCTCCATCATGGTTGATCTTGAACATTTTAATCTTCATATCCAAATCAATATCTCCAAATTAATTGTCAAATCTTATCATATCCTTTATTGTTGTGATATGCAATTATTATCCAAATCCAAATTGATTAATTTGGATCCAATCTTTTATCTCAATGCCAATTGAATTATCTTTTAATCATAATAATTCAAATCCAAATTGATTTGGATTCAATCCCATCATGTGGGCCCTTGAAATTTACTTGGCAATCTTCAATTTAATTGATATCCTTCTTCTTTGTGCTTTCCTAAAAATAAAAATAAGAAAATCTTGAGAAAATCATCTAAAATCTAATTAAATCAATTAAATGCACACATTGACTCTAAAATAACAAAAATAGGAAAACAAAGTCTAATTTGGGCTAAATCAAGTATTCAACTCAATTTAATTGATTAAATCCACTATAAAATAATAGATAAAATATCATAAGCAAGCGGATTATCAGCCCTTAATTTCTTTCTCTGACTCGCGCTCCTCCACCCCCAAATCCAGCTCCTTTGTCCCATCTCATCTTCATCACCAGCCATAATCCAATCAACATTAGTGGGGATCAGAAATGTCTGACCCGCCCGAAACCGACCAACCCATTGTAAATTTTGGTGAAACATGTGGGTTGAACTTGAATCAGTTTGACAGATTGATCGTTTGAGAGAATAGGTCTAATATGGATAACTACGACCGGTTTCGAGTCTAGTTTTTTCCATTAATCAGTAGCGGGCCAAGGTCCAATTCTTAGGCTTACACGGTTGCTTCTTACACTTACTCACTCAGATTGAACACACACATAATACTTCTTTCTTTCCATAATGAAACCTTAAAATCCTTAGGTACTAATACAGACGCAGTGGCGACAATGCATTAATGTTAATTTTACTTCCATTTCTGGTCTGGTTTTTTTAATCTGGTCCGATCACTTCCATGCTTCATATGCTCATCCCTTCATCATCAACACTCGACAAATTCAACATAACCTACTCTCCATTCAGATCTGAAACTGGAGAAGGAGTAAGAATCGAAGCTCCACCATCCAGTCGTCCGTCGCGAGCTCTGCCTAATGCCTTGCACAGTCGTTCAAGTCGACCGTCACAAGCTCTGTTTTGTACGCACCGACCATCGTGTATCGTGCCATTCTATTCTAGCCGACCACCATCTATCACAAGCTCCTCCTTGCACCAACCCTTTCCCTACCCTTCCATTCATGAATGCTAGATCTGATGAATGCTTTACCATTTTAATATTTTCTTTATAGTTTAATTATGTTATTTTTCTCCTTTAGTTTTTTGGGCTATTTTTTTAGTGGCACAATAAATGAATGAAGGCCAGATTTAAAATATATATATAAGAAATAAAACAAAAATTATCCAAAAATTTGTTATGGCCCATATCCGCACCAATTCACCCGCTGAGACATCGCCTTGTATCTCATTAAGTACTTTGTACTTACAACCTATTCTAGTATTTTCTATTACTTTAATAATATGTAATATATATTATAATATTCCTGTGCAGTCAAATAATATTTTCATTTAATCCTATGCCTTCCAAGCTCCTCAAAACATATATCTGACGGTAAAGACAAACTTCTCATATATTTACAATTCTAGTCTATTTATGGTTACATCAAAATATAATCAAATATATTCAGAGCTGTTCAATACTCAAAGCAAATCTAACTTTTCCTCCCTTCTGACTTCTAATCGTCAGATTTCTCCTATACGCATTCCTTGCTGGTCTTGCCACAGTCGGCATCTAATGGCCCACACGGTAACAAAAGAAAAACAATACACAAAAAGGAGATAAGATATCGGTATCCATAATAATGGTAATAGAGCAGAAATAATGTTTCAAAACATAGTATAACAACTAATCATTTCCAACCAGTTCGAATATAATTTTACATTAAACCACATATTCAGTCAAAAAAATATTTTTGCAATAATATGACACATGCATAAGATCAGACCTACTCATCTCCATTGAGTGAAGACTATTTCAGAGGGGTGATCAGAAGTTAATGTTCCGTACTCATTAAGCCCATCAAGTTCTTTTTAAAATAATTGGCATGCATTACGACTTTACTAAAACATTCCCCACTAGCCCTGAGTAGTTTAGTGACTTGTCGGGATAGTCATGCAAGGGAATCGACTTACCATGCCACGAGGAAGCGACCGCCTGGCCCTCTGTGGAACTTCGCGCCCCAAGATCTAGCATGACCACTATCGCACTCGCACCCGTACTTTAGGTGTGACCCACTCTTCAATAGACTCCAAGACTTAATTCTTAAGGTGCATATACTCAACACGCAATTATTATAAAAAAACATTTATCATATAATTAATAAGCAGTTTAAAACAAACAACATAATCAAACATAATTCAATCAATATTTCATTCAATCCTATATAATGGGTTAATTCAATTAGTGAGACCTAACTTGATCATGATATAATTTTTTCTCCATTTGTGATGTTAGTTACATCAGCTTGTAACACTTCTGGGCTTTATAAGCCTGTTGGATTAGGATTTAAGTTTGGGAGTTGCTACATGTACCCCTACCCCTACATATGCCTCATCCACCCCTACACTTATAATTTTAATGTATGAAAGGACAATTATACCCCCCATAAACTTCAAAAAATAAAATCCTCTCATTCCTTTCTCTTTCATCACAGACCGAGAACCCCACAGGCCACATCTTCAAACCCATGACCACACCATTAGTAAAATAATATGCTCAAACATACCAATGTGTAAAAGAGAAAGACGTGAAGTGAAAGGAATAAAGAAGGCCATTTTCAAGCCGATGTCTTGATCTATCGCACTGTGTTTCCCTTTTTTCCCTTTCATTGTTCATAGCCTCAATCACTAATGCACTGTAAATCTTGCATGGTTCAGAAAATCTCTTATTTATAAAATTTGGTCTTAAGGGCTAATTAATTATGTCAACATAACTCATCCCTTCAAGGGCTTAGGAGACAACTTAGTCCATCTATATAAAACCCCTACAGGTCCTTACCTTGATTTATTGCCTACACTAACCTATTTGACTACTTTTAATTCTATGTCCTATACTTGTCTAATAATCCAATCCATTATTGAAATAAAATGAAAGATACTTAGTCACTTATTTTAATTCCTTAATTACACTCATAATCATTGTAATTAAAGGAGGGTTTTGGAGCTTTAGCTCCATTGACTTAGTGTGGTGGCAGAATGATGTTTGGCTTTAGAACCTCACCAATTCCAAAAAAGGTTATTTCATAATCACATTATCCTATTTTAGTCAACTATAATTTAGGTTTCAAACCCTAGTAAAGGTTATTTCATATATATTCAGCAATCTAAAGGTTCAATAATTAACTAAGAAAGGGTGTAGAATAAACCCAAAAATTACAGTGTTATGGATTGTTCATCCATTTTTAATCTTCCACCACACTAATTCTGAATTTAACAGTAAAAGAAATAAAAAATAGCATTCCTCAAAACAAGGACCAAACAGAATGCAATTACAAGCAAGAAGGGAGTGGATTTCTCCCTTGATAAACCAATAAACACTATTCTACTCCAAACCGTGGATGAACCATCTTCCTCCCCACCTTGTAAAAAATCAACAACCCACTCTCTGTCTCTGTCTCTTCCTTCTTCAAGTCTTCATAACCAAATCACAAAACAAGAAACGGGGGGAAAAAGCAATAAATTGATCAAACCCTATAAAATCGAAAATAGGTTTTTAGAAGGAAGAAGAGGATGATAAACAAGAAACATCTTATTACTTCTTTGCATTAAATTTCTTGGCACCCTTCAAAACAGGTGTGGAAGAGAACTGAACGTGTCTTGCTTGGGAATCTTCTACTCAAAGAAAAAATATTAATTAGCCTTAAAAGAGAGTAAATGCATTGTTGAAAACATAAATGAGAATAAAATCCGAGATTAAATAAGATTGAGTGAGAAGATGAAGGTAATCGTGTAAGGGGGGTGAAATAAGAGAGAAAGAGACTTTGAAAGTTTTAAATTTTTTTTTAGCAAAAAGTGTACACTTTGATTTTTTTTTTTGTTTGAGTAAACATTAATTTTGATCCCTAACAAAAAAAAAACGTGAGGACACTTTCAGTCCATATCAAAAATAAATTATTAAATTAGTCCATCACAATTGCAAACTAATGATATGTTAGTCTTTCTTTTTAATCCCGTTAGACATCTACTATTATCTCTATGACGTGTCCCATTAAGGGATGGGGATCTCTTGTCTCATTTTGGTATCACATCATATCCCAACCAATAATATCTCACCATCACATCCCTTTCAAAGTTATATCAATATGATCCTTTTTTTTTTGTTCTGAAATGGTTCCTCATTTTGCAAAAGTTAAACCAATGTGGTCCCCTTTTTTGGTTCCAAAATGGTCCCTCTTTTATTTATTTTTTGTTCAGAAATGATCCCTTATTTTACATAAGTTAAATCAATTTGGTCCTCTTCGTAACATATTTTAAACGGAAAAGACCATATTGAAACCTAAAATAAAGATAAGGACCAAATCGGAACAAAAATTAAAAAAGGACTAAATTGAAACCAAAAATAAAGATAAAAGACCAAAAGTATAATCTAGCCTAAAATAAATAAGAGAAAATTTTAAATTAATTTCTATAACCCGGATTGATACCTACTCGGTACCGGTTTATACTGCTAACAGGACCCAACTAAGGCCAAAATCAAAATTACCGGCATCAAAAATTTAATTTAATCATTTCTAATTTACTATTTTATATTTTTACTAACTTTAAAAATTTTAGGGCTTTACACCCGCCAACCAGCCACCCGACCAACCCGCTGAATAAAATGAGTGAAAATGGGCCGTGTTTTTCTTTTCTATTCGGTTTGTGGCGAGTTGGGATATTATAGGCCCGACGTAACACCCTGTTTTTCCTAGGCTTTCTGTAGCAGTAAATACATATTTATATGTGTTTATTTTAGATTAAATTTATAGAATGATTTTAATTAAACTAAAATCATTTTCTTGTGTTGTTATATCATATGAAGTTACGGTAAAAATTTCGAATGAAAATTCTGACGGAAGCCGGTCTGCGTTTTCACTGCCGGTACAAGTTTACTGAGCAGAAAACCTAATTTTGACCCATGAACGAGATAGCTAGTGTTCTTATTATGTTTCCTTCCACTTTGGTTATTTTGAAAATTTTCGTTCAAAAATAAAATAAAATATTTTATTTGGGCGAAAACGTCGGAAGAATTACGATCGGAAATGTAATCGGGTACGAAATGGAGCAGAATAGGAGACATAAAAGGCTTGAGGTGAGATGAGGGAGTGAGGTGACTCACTAGAGGTATGGCCTAAGCTACCTCCTAAAAAGTGGTCATGATGACACATTTTGAAATATAATATATTATATTCTAAAAACCCATTTTTCTCTCTCTTCTCAAACCAAACAAGGCACAAGGTCAAAACTTGCTCTCCAAGCTCATTCCTCTCTCCTCAATTTCGTGCCACTCTCTCCCCTCTCTATATGAACCCCTTTCATTTTCACTTCATCATCTTCCTCCTTCAAACTCCATTAAAATTCTTCTTCTTCTTCTTTCTTCTAAAAGTTTAAGCTCTTAAAGCTTTAGTTTTTATTCATCTTTTCTACTTAAGTTCTTCATTAAAGTTCTTCCTTATACTAAGGGTAATGCTCTCATATAAATATTTTTCAAGTTTCATCTTTTATTTCTTAGTTTACTTTATGTGTTCTTTATATGCTTTAAACTTCTAAAATCTCTCCAAAATGGTAGAAAACTCCTTTTGAGTTGAAACCACTTTCTATAGTCTTGTATTAACTTGTATTTTCACATACTAAGAGGTTGTGTAAAACAAAAATCTCTACCTATCTCTTCCAATGAAGGCCGAATGCATGCATTTGTGACCTAGGAAGTTTTTGTTTCAACTTTTGGAATATAATCATGTGTTTGAGTTTCTAACTATCCCTTGATCTTCAATCTATAAATCTTGGAAGATTTGATAGCTTGTTTCTATGATGGCCGAAAAATATGAATAAGTAGGCCTAGGATATTATGTTTCAACTTTCCAAGTATTGATCATGGATTTGGAACTCTTAATAACTTGTTTATTTTATGTTATTAAAGCTAGTATGTGTTACTTTCATTTTTCCAAGATGGTCATGGATTTGAGCCCCATAAGATATTTGGATGCTAAGTCTAAGAGATTGGAAAGCTTAAGGATTTGTAACTTGTTTATTTTATGTTATTAAAGCTAGTATGTGTTATTTTCATTTTTCCAAGATGATCATGGACTTGAGCTCCATCATATATTTGGATGCTAAGTCTAAGAGATTGGAAAGTTTAAGGATTTATAACTTGTTTATTTTATGTTAGTAAAGCTAGTATGTGTTACTTTCATTTTCCCAAGATGATCATGGATTTGAGCTCCATAAGATATTTGGATGCTAAATCTAAGAGATTGGAAAGTTTAAAGATCTCTAGCCTATAAATCCTATGAAGGCCGAACCTAGAAGGTTATGGACCTAGGATACCTTGTTCTTATTTTTCCAAAATGATCATGGTTTTGTGCTCCTAAACACATATGGATGCTAAACCTAAGAGATTGGAAATTTTAGTGAATGCTAGCCTATTTTACCGGCCTTGGCCGAATTCCCTATGTTTTTAACTTAGTGGAATTTTAATTCAACTTTGTTAAATGATCATTGTTTATGAACTCCTAACACTTAAGGATCATAAATCCTTGAGTTGTATAATTTTCGGGATTCTCTAACCCTAAGAACTAGTCTTGGCCGAACCTATACCTTGTGATTTAGTGTTCTTGTTTGATCTTAACTTGTGATTTTGTGTTCATAACCTTGGACTTCCATCGCGGAGGAAACGAGGACGTTCGTGACATACCTCTTCGAGCATCTAATCTCCTTACCTTCACGGAAGGTAAGGGGATTGCCTAGGGATATTCAATGACTATATGCATGTGTGGATGTGTTTACTTGAGTGATTTGAATATTATTGTGATATTGAGTCAATTCTTGAATAAGTTGTTTACTTGAACTATTGTGGTTATTACTTGAAGTTGAACTTTACTTGCTTCAAAGTGTTATGAATTATATATATGTGATTAACTGTCGTTAACTGTGATATTATTGTTGAGAATATATTACTGTTCATTGAAGTTTGAGAAGCCGGACTTGAGTCCGCGCACAATGATTATAAAGGATTAAAAGCCTTAATAAGCCTTGAATAGAACATTGAAAGTATTGGTTTCATTTATAAAAGTTTCTTGTTTAAAACGCCTACTTCAAGAGAATGAGATTCTAGTTTTGAAAAGGAACGTTGAAGTGTTTTTAAGTCAATAGAAACTACCTTTTTATGATCCAAAGTTTGTACGAGAGAAAACCTTTTTCGAACTATGTGTTTCATGAAGTAAAAACCCCTTTGAAAATATTTGACCTTATTCCATTAAGGATTTCAAAAGCAAACGAATTTCCAAATGTTTTATAAAAGACTTTGTAAAGGAAAAGATTTTCTCCTAAGTGATTTAGAAACGTTCCGGTTACTTGGATAAGTGACCGGGGCTTTGTTTTGGTTTTTGATTTTCACTGAACGAAAAGTAAGAACAGGTGAAATCGAATCTAGTATAAGAGACGTCGGAATACTAGTGTTCTGTAATTTACACGTAGATCTTTGATCCGTGTCACGTTACTGTGGACTGTGTGTCCTAATTACGTTGTTGTGGGCTGTATGTCCTATTCACGTTGTTGTGGACTGTGTGTCCTAGTCACGTTGTCATAAACGTTATTAAAGGCGAATGTTGTTTTCTATGACCACAAGTCTTGACTGGTGCATCGGTCTAATGTGTTGTAATTGAGCACTTGGACTGCACGGCCTGTGTTATTGATTTTCAAGTGATGAAAATTGTGAATATTCGTTAGCCTTGGGCTTCGACAGCGGAAAATAGTGAACACAAAGAAAAATCTCGATAATGAAAAGTCTTTTATTCATATGCATTTCCTCTTGGCAGACGTGCTTGAGTTACCGAATACCCGCTTAAGATGTGGTATTTGATGATGTATACATCCGAATGGCCGTTATAAGGGATTTGTGATGGTGTTGATCCGGGTACATGAGGTGACGGAGACAACTTGCCAAACGTGGCGTATGAGCCTGATCAACTCTTTCTTTCTTAATGATAAAACGGTGATGGCATCTCATGAGATTAAGATTAGAGTCTGACAATAGAAGTGTCATGCATTATCTTTATAAAATTGATTGATTCATGTATAAGACCCACTGAAATAATACTTGTTGTTTACCTATGAGTAATGTTAAAAATGTTAATATGCCAAGGTGTTGTATGTATCATGCGTATGATTGTTGTATGATATATCCATTTGCCGGTGTCTCACTCTTACAGTTATATCAGGTCTCTTCGGGTTTTGCTGTAGTACCTTGGTACTCTAGTACCGATGTTGTAGAGGAGTATTTCTAAGTCACTTGAAGACCAAGTGTTAGAGGTTGGGAAAGTATTCTGATTGGGGGACCTCTCCAATGAATATTTGATAGAATGATCAGCTTAGGAGTCTGAGTTGGGGTTGTATATCTAAAGAGGTCGGTAAATGTAGTGTTATATACATCCATCTGTAGTTTGAACTTTTTCTTTCGAAAGTGGAAATCTAGAGAAATTTTGTATGTCATGGAAACTTTGTTACAAACGTGACTTTACGTTTTGAACGTATGAATGATGGATTTCAGAGTTATCCTTAAAGAAAAAATTTTATACCCCAGTTTTCTGACTTAAAAGAAAACAATTTTCCGAAAGCAACCAGCAAATTATCTTTTAATTTAAATTTGTATGTGTCACGTAGTAATGCCTAGTGGGGATGTTACAGGTGGTATCAGAGCTGGTCGAGTCTTTCGGGATCTTTGGGAAATAGGTCTGTTGTGTTGACGTTGTGTTTTCTCTAAATTAAGTTTTGTTTGGATTACTTCTTAAAAGTATTGTGTGTTGATACACCTTTACATGTTTCATTTTCTGGTTCAGTTATGGAACCAGCACCAGAAGGTGGACGTGGACGAGGTCGTGGACGTGGTCGCAGAGGTGGTCCTATTTGCGGTCGTTCCAACATGAATGCAAATTATGACGGCGGGATGGACTTCGCTGCCCAAGCTTTGGCTGACGTTGCTGCTGCCATAGCTCTCCAGACTGCCAACGCGGCTGCCCAGAATCAGTAGGAGCAGCAAAGAGCTGAACAAGCTACAGAAGGGAAGAATCTGAATGCCTTCCGATGCCAGAATCCGTCGCAGGTTGACGGGGACGTAGACCCGACTAAGGCCGATCTTTGGATCCAAGAGCTGGAGAAGATCTTTGAGCTGGTGCACACCCCAGAGGGAGCAAAGGTGTCTTATGCAACATTCCAACTGATTGGAGATGCTGAATACTGGTGGAAGGGCACCAGACAACTGCTGGTAGTTGAGCATCAGGCAATCACCTGGGGAGTATTTCGTAACAAATTTCTGGACAAATATTTTCCCCAGAGTGCTCGGACAAAGAAAGAGCAAGAATTCCTGAGGCTGAGTCAGTGGGACATGACAGTGGGGGAATATACGGCAAGGTTTGAGTCCCTTGCCAAATATTTCCGCTTTTTCCAAAGCAACCCCAATGAGGAGTGGAAGTGCGAAAAGTTCGAATGCGGTCTGCGCTTCGAGATCAAGGAATCTGTGATGCCATTGGAAATCCAGAATTTCCAAGCCTTAGTAGAGAAGTGTAAAAAAGTGGAACTAATGAGGAAGGAAAGAGGCAACGGAGAAACTGTTGGAGGACCCACTCGTTCTAAAGACCAGAATCAAAATCAGAAGGGGAAGCAGTATCAGAGGGAACCTTATTCCCGACCACAAGGAAATAACCAGAATCAACAAAAGCATCGTTCTAATAATTATGACTCGGGAAGAGGAAGTCAACAAAACCAAAACCGAGACCAAGTTAGGAGATGTTACAAGTGTGGAGACCCAGACCACATGGCTAACGTTTGCCCACGCAAAGGAGTGAAGTGTTTCAATTGTGGACAATTAGGACACTTCTCAAGGGATTGTAATGCCCCGAGGTTTGAAACTGTCAACACCTCAGGGACTGGTAGACCCACGGCGAAGGGAAGAGTCTACACCATGACTGACACTGGAGCTTCATAATCTGACGATCTTTTACAACAGAATTGTAGTGTTGAAAATTTCACAACTTGAAGGTCTTATGGCAGAAAGTTACAGAGTCCTTCAGGAATCTCAGCAAGTGGATCACCAGACGTTGTTAAGTATAGGAGTCCTATATATGAAGTATGTACTTTAATGATCCATAATTCTAAGTTTGAAATAGGATTCTAAGTATAATCGTGTTTTGACACCCTTAAGTATTTGACTCTCTAGGGTCTCCTATGTTACTAGTCTTTCCGGTGAATGTATGTTTCTTATGACTTTTGGGAATAAAAGTCTCTTTCAGAAATTTATTCCAGTTCCCTTCTCTTTTTGATTGTTGTGGTCAGTTTAGACTTTGGATCCAATCTTTCTTTTCCTAGAGTTGTGTACTGCCTCGTTGTTGCATGGGATGGGTATGTTTATAAAAGAAGTTTCTTGATGAGACTTAATCTAATCACTTTTACTTTTGGTGAAAGTGATTCAGTTTGAATTCTATCAAATTGTTGCTCTTTTAAATTGTTGACCAGGAAATTCTAGTGGAAGGAGAAACTTTTTAGATTCATGATTGTAAACGTGTACTGATCATACATTTTTACCTCCCTGAACCTACTAAAGGATCTTCATACACTGGATGTTTCTGTATTCTTTTGGATTGATAAAATTCTTTTAGATACTCTCTTGTGAGAGTATGATTTTGGGATGTAGAGATCCAGTTTAGTTTCGAGTCACGTAATTTCGAGGACGAAATTCTTTTTAGAGGGGTAGTATTGTAACACCCTGTTTTTCCTATGCTTTTTTTAGCAGTAAATACATATTTAAATGTGTTTATTTTAGATTAAATTCAGAGAATGATTTTAATTAAACTAAAATCATTTTCTTGTGTTGTTATATCATATGAAGTTATGGTAAAAATTTCGATTGAAAATTCTGACGGAAGCCGGTCTGCGTTTTCACTGCCGGTACAAGTTTACTGAGCAGAAAATAAAATTTTGACCCATGAACGAGATAGCTAGTGTTTTTATTAAGTTTCCTTCCACTTTGGTTATTTTTAAAATTTTCGTTCAAATATAAAATAAAATATTTTATTCGGGCGAAAACGTCGGAAGAATTACAATCGGAAATGCAATCGGGTACGAAATGGAGCAGAATGGGAGACATAAAAGGCTTGATGTGAGATGAGGGAGTGAGGTGACACACTAGAGGTATGGCCTAAGCTACCTCCTAAAAAGTGATCATGATGACACGTTTTGAAATATAACATATTATATTCTAAAAACCCATTTTTCCCTCTCTTCTCAAACCAAACAAGGCACAAAGTCAAAACTTGCTCTCCAAGATCATTCCTCTCTCCTCAATTTCGTGCCACTCTCTCCCCTCTCTATATATACCCCTTTCATTTTCACTTCATCATCTTCCTCCTTCAAACTCCATTAAAGTTCATCTTCTTCTTTCTTCTAAAAGTTCAAGCTCTTAAAGCTTTAGTTTTTATTCATCTTTTCTACTTAAGTTATTCATTAAAGTTTTTCCTTATACTAAGGGTAATGCTCTCATATAAATCTTTTTTCAAGTTTCATCTTTTATTTCTTTGTTTACTTTATGTGTTCTTTATATGCTTTAAACTTCTAAAATCTCTCCAAAATGGTAGAAAACTCCTATTGAGTTGAAACCACTTTCTATAGTCTTGTATTAACTTGTATTTTCACATACTAAGAGGTTGTGTAAAAAAAATCTCTACATATCTCTTCCAATGAAGGCCGAATGCTTGCATTTGTGACCTAAGAAGTTTTTGTTTCAACTTTTGGAATATAATCATGTGTTTGAGTTTCTAACTATCCCTTGATCTTTAATCTATAAATCTTGGAAGTTTTGATAGCTTGTTCCTATGATGGCCAAAAAATATGAATAAGTAGGCCTAGGATACTATGTTTCAACTTTCCAAGTATTGATCATGGATTTAGAACTCTTAATAACTTGTTTATTTTATGTTATTAAAGCTAGTATGTGTTACTTTCATTTTTCCAAGATGATCATAGACTTAAGCTCCATGAGATATTTGGATGCTAAGTCTAAGAGATTGGAAAGTTTAAGGATTTATAACTTGTTTATTTTATGTTATTAAAGCTAGTATGTGTTATTTTTATTTTGCCAAGATGATCATGGACTTGAGATCCATAAGATATTTGGATGCTAAGTCTAAGAGATTGGAAAGTTTAAGGATTTATAACTTGTTTAATTTTTGTTATTAAAGCTAGTATGTGTTACTTTCATTTTTCCAAGATGATCATGGACTTGAGCTCCATAAGATATTTGGATGCTAAGTCTAAGAGATTGGAAAGTTTAAAGATCTCTAGCCTATAAATCCTATGAAGGCCGAACCTAGAAGGTTATGGACCTAGGATACCTTGTTCTTATTTTCCCAAAATGATCATGGTTTTGAGCTCCTTAACACATATGGATGCTAAACCTAAGAGATTGGAAAGTTTAGTGAATGCCAGCCTATTTTACTAGCCTTGGCCGAATGCCCTATGTTTTTAACTTAGTAGAATTTTAATTCAACTTTGTTAAATGATCATTGTTTATGAACTCCTAACACTTAAGGATCATAAATTCATGAGTTATATAATTTTCGGGATTCTCTAACCCTAAGAACTAGTCTTGGCTTAACCTATACCTTGTGGTTCAGTGTTCTTGTTTGATCTTAACTTGTGATTTTGTGTTCATAACATTGGACTTCCATCACGGAGGAAACGAGGATGTTCGTGACATACATCTTCGAGCATCTAATCTCCTTACCTTCACAGAAGGTAAGAGGGGATTGCCTAGGGATATTCAATGACTATATGTATGTGTGTATGTGTTTACTTGAGTGATTTGAATATTATTGTGATATTGAGTCAATTCTTGAATAACTTGTTTACTTGAACTATTATGGTTATTACTTGAAGTTGAACGTTACTTGCTTTAAAGTGTTATGAATTATATATATGTGATGAACTGTCGTTAACTGTGATATTATTGTTGAGAATATATTACTGTTGATTGAAGTTTGAGAAGCCGGACTTGAGTCTGTGCACAATGATTATAAAGGATTAAAAGCTTTAATAAGCCTTGAATAGAACTTTGAAAGTATTGGTTTCATTTATAAAAGTTCCTTATTTAAAACGCTTACTTCAAGAGAATGAGTTTCTAGTTTTCCGAAGGCAACCAGCAAATTATCTTTTAATTTACTAGAAACTACCTTTTTAGTGATGCCAAAGGGGGTGTTACACAGAAAACCTCCTTTTCGAACCAATGATCACCCTAATCAATATCATCACTATAAAACACTTGACCTTATTACCATTAACACATATGGAAGTAAATTAAAAAGATAATTTGTTGGTTGCTTTAAAAAGCTTTTCTTTAAGTTTAGAAACGTAGGTGGATAAAATTTTATTCTTTAAGGATAACTTTGAAATCCATAATACATACATTTAAAACGTAAAGTCACATTCATAACAAAGTTGCCATGACATACAACATTTCTCTAAGTTTCCATTTTCGGAAGAAAAAGTTTAAACTACAGATGGATGTATATAACACTACATTTACCGACATCTTTAGATATACAACCCAACTCAGACTCCTAAGCTGGTCATTCTACCAAATATTCATTGGAGAGACCCCCAATCAGAATACTTTCCCAACCTCTAACACTAGGTCTTCAAGTGACTTATAAAGACTCCTCTGCAACATCGGTACTAGAGTACCAAGGTACTACAGCAAAACCCGAAGAGACCTGATATAAATGTAAGAGTGAGACGCCGGAAAATGGATATATCATACAACAACCATACACATGATACATACAACACCTTGGCATATTAACATTTTAAACATTACTTATAGGTAAACAACAAGTATTATTTCAGTGGATCTCATACCCGAATCAATCAATTTTATAAAGATAATGCATGACACTTCTATTATCAAGCTCTAATCTTAATCTCATGAGATGCCATCACTGTTTTATCATTAAGAAAGAAAGAGTTGATCAGGCTCATACACCACGTTTGGCAAGTTGTCTCCGTCACCTCATGTACCCGGATCAACACCATCACGAATCCCTTATAACGGCCATTCGGATGCATACATCATCAAATACCACATCTTAAGCGGGATTCGATAACTCAACCACACCAAGGGAAATGCATATGAATAAAAGACTTTTCATTATCGAGACTTTTCTTTGTGTTCACTCTTTTCCATCGGAACCCAAAGCTACACTATTCACAATTTTCATTACTTGAAAATCAATAACACAAGACACATGAAGTGCTCAATCACAACACCTTAAACCGATGATGCCACACCATTGTGATCGAAAAACAATTATAATTTTATCCATGTTTTATTTCAACATGATAAGGACTCCTAGCCCATAACAACGAAATTACAACACACAGTCCTCAATTCCAAGATTAGGACTCCTAGCCCATAATATCACGATCAGGACCCTTGGTCCATAATTCTTGACACGGATCCCAGATCACGTGCATGCACATCTGCTAGAGGCGACGTCTCGCGAACTAGATTTTCTTTCACATGTGCTTACTTTTCGCTCAGTGAAAATCAAAAACCAAAACAAAACCTCGGTCACTTATCCAAGTAATCGGAATGTTTCTAAATCATTTAGGAGAAAATCTTTTCCTTTTAAAATTCTTTTATAAAACAATTTGGAAATTAGTTTGCTTTTGAAATCCTTGTTGGAATAAAGTCAAATATTTTCAAAGGGGTTTTTCCTTCATAAAACACATAGTTCGAAAGAGGTTTTCTCTCGTACAAACTTTAGATCATAAAAAGGTAGTTTCTATTGACTTAAAAACACTTCAACGTTTCTTTTCAAAACTAGAATCTCATTCTCTTGAAGTAAGCGTTTTAAACAAGGAACTTTTACAAATGAAACCAATACTTTCAAAGTTCTATTCAAGGCTTATTAAGGCTTTTAATCCTTATAATCATTGAGCACAGACTCAAGTCCGGCTTCTCAAACTTCAATCAACAATAATATATTCTCAACAATAATATCACAGTTAACGATAGTTCATCACATATATACAACTCACAATACTTTAAGGCAAGTAATAATCAACTTCAAGTAACAATCACAATAGTTCAAGTAAACAAGTCATTCAAGTATTTGCTCCACATCATAATAATATTCAAATCACTCAAGTAAACACATACACACATGCATATAGTCATTGAATATCCCTAGGCAATCCCCTCTTACCTTCTGTGAAGGTAAGGAGATTAGATGCTCGAAGAGGTATACCAAGACCGTCCTCGTTTCCTCCGTGATGGAAGTCTAAGGTTATGAACATAAAATCACAAGTTAAATTCAAACAAGAATACTAAACCACAAGGTATAGGTTCGGCCAAGACTAGTTCTTAGGGTTAGAGATTCCCGAAAATTATACAACTCATGGATTTATGATCCTTAAGTGTTAGGAGTTCATAAACAATGACCATTTAACAACGTTGAATTAAAATCCCACTAAGTTATAAACTTAGGGTATTCGGCCAAGGCTAGTAAATTAGGCTAGCTTTCACTAAACTTTCCAATATCTTAGGTTTAGCATCCATATGTATTAAGGAGCTCAAAACCATGATCATTTTGGAAAAATAAGAACAAAGTATCCTAGGTACATAACCTTCTAGGTTCGGCCTTCATAGGATTTATAGGTTAGAAATATTTAAACTTTCCAATCTCTTAGACTTAGCATCCAAATATCTTATGGAGCTCAAGTCCATGATCATTTTGGAAAACAATGGAAACTTAAACATTCCAATCCCTTAGACTTTGCATCCAAATATCTTATGGAGCGCTCAAGTCCATGATCATCTTGGAAAAATGAAAGTAATACGTCCTAGCTTTAATAACATAGAATAAACAAGTTAGAAATCCTTAAAGTCTCCAATCTCTTAGACTTAGCATCCAAATATCTTATGGAGCTCAAGTCCATGATCATTTTGGAAAAATAAAAACTCAAACATCCTAGCACCTAAACTCTAAGTTTTGGCCATCATAGGATGATGAGGAAAATATTATTTGTTTATCAACAACTCTTAGATTTTGAATCACAAGGTATTAAGAGTTCTAAATCCATGGTCATACTTGGAAAGTTGAAATATAGTATCCTAGGCTTACTTATTCATATTTTTGGTCATCATAGGAACAAGCTATCAAAACTTCTAAGATTTATAGATTCAAGATCAAGGGATAGTTAGAAACTCAAACACATGATCATATTCGAAAAGTTGAAACAAAAACTTCTTAGGTCACAAATGCAAGCATTCAGCCTTCATTGGAAGAGATAGGTAGAGATTTTTGTTTTACACAACCTCTTAGGATGTGAAAATATAAGTTAATACAAGTCTATAGAAAGTGGTTTCAACTCAAAAAGAGTTTTCTACCATTTTAGAGAGATTTCAGAAGTTTAAAGCATATAAAGAACACATAAAGTAAACTAAGAAATAAAAGATGAAACTTGCAAAAAGATTCTTATGAGAGCATTACCCTTAGTATAAGGAAGAACTTTAATGAAGAACTCAAGTAGAAAAGATGAATAAAAACTAAAGCTTTAAGAGCTTGAACTTTTAGAAGAAAGGAAGAAGGTGAAGATTTAATGGAGTTTGAAGAAGGAAGATGATGAAGTGAAAATGAGAGGGATATATATAGAGAGGGGGGAGAAGTCCACGGCTCCAAGGGGAAGAGAAGGAGGGCTTGTTGAGTAAGCTTGGTTGTTTAATGCTTGATTGGATGGAAAAAGAGAGAGAAATAACTTTTGGATTAGAATAATATTATAATTTGAAAAGTGTGATGATTGCACTTTTGGAGTGTGTCATAGCCTCTTCCATCATGTCTCCTTACTTCTTTTATGTTCCCTAATTTGCTCCATTTCGTACCCGGTTGCATTTTCGATCATAATTCTTCCGACGTTTTCGCCCGAATAAAATATTGTATTTTATTTTTGAACGAAAATTTTCGAAATAACCAAAGTTGAAGGAAACATAATAAAAACACTAACTGTTTCGTTCACGGTTCAAAATTAGGTTTTCTGCACAGTAAACTTGTACCAGCAGTGAAAACGCAGACCGGCTTCCGTCTGAATTTTCAACCGAAAATTTTACCGTGACTTCATGTGATATATCAACACAAGAAAATGATTTTTGTTTAATTAAAATCATCCTGAGTTTAATCTAAAATAAACACGTTTAAATATATATTTACTACTACAGAAAGCATAGGAAAAACAGAGTGTTACAATCACAATTAAGGCTAGTTGCCAATCCAACAGTAGTGTTATTTGAACACTTGCCAGCCACACCCACCAAGGACACCTCCACTGTAGCGGCACTGCAGCGGTGGCATTTTCGTAATTTTTGTTTTTTTTTTTTAAAAATAACTTTTTTGAGTACTAACATGTTTAGCCATTAACCATATAATGAATTGAATTAACTAAATATTTGCATGTGATTAACCAAATATTTACATGGTTGTTGAAAATGATTGTAAGCTTCAGGATGACCTATTAAGCATATAATGAACTGAATTTACCAAATATTTGAATGTGATTAACCATATATTTACATGTTTATGGAAAATGATTGTAAGTTCAGGATGACCCATTAACCATATATTGAACTGAATTAACCAAATATTTACACGTGATTAACCAAATATTTACATGGTTGTGGAAAATGATTGTATCTTCAGGATGACCAATTAACCATATAATGAACTGAATCAACCAAATATTTGCACGGGATTAACCTAATATTTACATGGTTGTGGAAAATGATTGCAAGTTTCAGGATGATCCATTAACCATATAATGAACTGAATTAACCAAATATTTGCACGTAATTAACAAAAAATGTTAGTAATAAAAAAAGCTAAATATTTGTAATTTGAAAAAAATATGGCCAAAATTACGAAAATGCCATCGTTACAGTGCCGCTACAGTATCGATGTTGCTGGTGGATGTCACTGATGGGTGTAAAAAAACATTTCTGCCAATTCAAAGTCCAAACACATGGTTCCTTTGAAAGATCCAAAAAACCATGAAAGTAACGGAGAGAAACAATGGGATAGAAGACTCATCTCCTAATTAGGAGAGAAGACTGATTTGATTGATTGGACCATGTTGCTAGAGATCTTTGTATTCCTTAGGGAGATGCTCTGAGATACTCGCTCTGGTCCAATATATAAGTAAAAAAATATAAGGTTTTTGGTCCAATATATAAACAAATTTTGTTTTCCAATGACTTATTTAATGATATTATTCCCAAAATATCCTTCATTTAATACAAATTCCAATGACTCAATTATTGAATATTGAAGTTTTAGATGAAGAGTCATTTAGGTACTCATTCCGTTCTTTTTTCTTTGGTAATTTAAGGTTTCTATACATAGATTAAGAAATCATTAATGTGATTATATTTGTACCAAAATACCCTTATTTCTACAATTAATTATTTACAAATTCCAACTACATTTAGTCCATACTCCACTAGCCATTTATATACTTGAAAGGTTTTGTGTATTTTCAAGGCATTTCAATTTAATTCTATTATAAAGATATATATGGGGAAAAATGGTCAAATATGTCTTGGGTTTATAAAACACCCATTGTTTTGGAACAAAAACAAATAGCTAAAATTACCGAAGAAAAAGAACGGAGGGAGTAACAAACCTAATTTTTTACAATATTCAATGAAATTAATTAATCACCTTAATATGAGTGTTTCATTAATTTTTTTCTTATGGAGTAATATGGACTAGAGGGAGTAGTGGATTTGATGCATGGAGAATGCTAACAAGTGTCCTTAGGGAATTGTTTAAGGAACCAAAAAAGGAAAATTTGTAAGGGAAATTGTGTATTTAGCATTTCGAAAAGTGTAACACTTAGTTTTTCAGTACGGATTTTCCTTTTGTGGTTACTTAACCAATGTCCCTAAGACACCGTTAACAAGACCCTTCATGGATAAGTAAATTAAGTACAATTTTACATAGGAGATGCTTAAATTTATATGGAAGTCTTCGGATGAGTTTGATATTTGAGTTTGATATTTAAGTTTGATATGTAGGATCGATTACAAATTATCTTTGACCATTACCCCCAACAGAAAACATGACCGGATATTTATATTTGAGTTTGATATTTAAGTTTGATATGTAGGATCGATTTATGGCCATCTTAATTTAAAAAAATTATCTTCGACCATTATTTTTCAACCTAAACTTAAAATATCCTGAAACAACACAATGGATAATTTTCTGAAAATATATAACTATAGATAAAACCATGGTTTTGGATCCGCTTTCCTGGCCTCGACGTGGCATTTTATGATGAAACCTTCCTTTCGCTTATTTTATATATATATATATATTTTATGATGAAACCTTCCTTTTATATATATATATATATATATGCGCCTCCAAGGCAGAATCGTGCAACTATGTCGTTCCAAGCTAAAAGACAAAATTGAAACAAAGGTAACAACTTCATATAAGTCACAGCAGCCGTGAGAACTAAATGGATGATAGGACCACATAAGACCAAAGCCTCCAAAAAGAAAAAACACACATCATTGTTCATGATAAATGATGCAGGCATAAGTTTTATTTAACTTTCATACACAGCTTAAGGATACATTATGCATTAGTTTTATTTAACTTTCATACACAGCTTAAGGGTACAGCCATAAGTTTTATTTTACTTTCATACACAGCTTAAGGGTACAGCCATAAGTTTTATTTTACTTTGAACATACAGCAGCACAAAAGCCCCGCACAGGCCCCAGCTCCAAAGCCCTGATTGATGCAGAAATCGTGGCAAAGCACAGTACAAGGGCCTACGCAGACTGTCCCAATCCCAAAAGTTGGTTCCGAACATGTTGCTGGTCCTACAATGAGAATTGACATTGAAAATTATAAAATGAAGGCACAAAAAATAAAAGATAGACTAAGTTATTATGAACACTACAGAAATAAAAAATACAATTTTCTGCCTTACACTAGTTGATTGTATTGTGGAAATACAAGTTAAGAGGCGAAACTATAATTCTTTGTTTCCTTACCTGGAGTCAAGACCAATGCAATGCACAAAATTCCTAGAAGAAATGGCTGATAGATGCGAAAAGCCATTTTATGAGAATTTCACCTTCCAATTCTAACCTTTCTTATCGTAAGATAAATGGGAAAGTTTACAGGGTGTTCAATATATATAATCTCTCTTATAGGAATTTTGGGAAATGTAATTAAGATGAGTTGAAAGATAGAAATGCATTAATGTGAGATTTATGGGAAATGTAATTATGTTGAATTGAAAGGTAGAATTTTGGGACCAACATTAAATTGGTCCAAGTGGAACTGGGTTTGGATCCTTTAAGTAGGGATGTTCATATCCAAACCGATCCAAAAGGAAACTGAAAACCGATCCCAAAAAAAACCGGAAACCAAATAAAACCAATGTCTTTTGGATTTTTTTGGACCTTGATTTGTGAAAACCGATCGGATCGGATCGGATCGGATTTTGGATTCATTTTCTAAAACCGAATCAATCCAAACCAACCGCATATATAAAATTTAATATATATTTATTCTATTTTTTGAATTATTGATTTTTTATTTGTTGCTTTTTTTTTTAATAATACTTACTAATTTGATTTGACATAATTTTTTTTACTATTTCTATGTTTCAAACATTTAAAAATATGTTATGGAACTAGTTGATGATGATATTTATTTATTTTCTTCATATTTTATGAAATTAGTACATGAATATATAAACAAGTATACACATGTTTATGATTTTGTTCAATTTAACTTGTAATCTTGATTCTTTGAAGTAATATAAATATGTAATGATGTGTCGGTAAAAACCGAATCAACCGAACCGATCCAAATCACATTTAATCGGATCGGATTTTTTTAAAGTAAGTTATCCGAACCGAACCGAACCGAACCGCATGCTCTTTTTATCTTTGGATCGGCTGACTTTTTGCCTCAAAACCGATCCAAACCGAACCGCGAACACCCCTACCTTTAAGTAATGACTTGAGTTTGAATCTTGAAGATGGAAAAAACATGGTTGGGATGGGAGACCCCACCAAAAGTGGCCAGTCAAATTTCCCAACGGAGATTAATCATCAGCGAAGCCTGTGGATACTTCGCACAATAACATGGTAAAACAAAATATAGAATTTTTGGAAATGTAATTCAAATTTAATTATTTATTTTGAAAATATTTGCACTAATTGCTGCATTCCAACCATTCTAGTATTTTTTTTTTTAGATTGACATTTCCTTTTCTTTTATGCATAAGAGCATTTCAAGGGTGCAACTTGTTCGAATTATTTAACTCATCTTTTTATGGAACTTATCCACATCAACATTTTTTACTTTACTTTAAGCGACAATCCACTCTAATGGTGCAACTCTAACAAGTTCATCAAATGAATCCCACGTGTTGTTTTTTTTTATAAGCAATGAATCCCACATATTATCTCACATCTTTATTTACATTCATTCTCTATTTTTTCCTTTATATATTTCTATTGAGTTCTTATATGTAATCAGTTGCTTATAGAAACAAATGTCTTTATATGTGGATTCCATATTATCTTACTATACGACGATGCTGCCCAACAAAAACTTTTTGTTCTTATTTAAGAACTAGTTAAACAACTGCAAGGGAGTTGTTGTATGCAATTAGTTCTTATATAGAACCACCAAGAAAAATAAGAGAGAAAAATAATAGTCTTAATTGAACATTAATATCAAATAAAAATAAAGAATTATTATTTTAAATTGAAATAAAAATAAAAATAAATAAAGATGTTAGACAACTTAAAGAACACATTATAGTTATATCATTAGAGTGTAATATTGCTTAAAGTAGTATAAACTGTAGTTAAAAGTAATTAGATCACATGTACCAAAAAAAAAAAGGTAATCAAATTGCATGACAGGGCCATAAAATTGAAGTTAATAAATTAAATCCTTTATATCAATTCAATGAAATACTTTGGCTATATATCAGATTGGTTTCTCGTGTTGCATTAATGTCAAAATGTGTTAACTTTGCAGCTATCATTAAATGAGATGATAACCTTCTAACGGGTTTTTAATGTTGTATTAATGTCAAAATATTTTGATCGACTTTGTAACTATCATTAAATGAGACGATAACCTTCTAACGGGTTTCTATCCTACTCAATATAGTACTATCTTCAGTCCACAAACAAAACCCTAAAACACACAGATCAAAGAAATGTATTGAAATGAATTAATTATAATTAATACTCATATACTTAATATGAGTCACAACAGCCATGAAAACTAAATGGATGACAGTACCATAAGCAAATCAGCAAAGCCTCCAAAAAGAAAAAAAGGGTATAAACAGAGCAGCGAAGAAACCAAAACAAAGAGCCAAAACACGCATAATTGTTCATGATAAATGATGCAGGCATAAGTTTTATTTAAGTTTCATACACAGCTTAAGGGTACATTATGCATTAGTTTTATTTTACTTTCATACACAGCCTAAGGGTACAGGCATGAGTTTTATTTTACTTTCATACACAGTTCAAGGGTACAATATTTAGCTCAATTTTTTGCACAGCAGCAGAAAAACCCCTCACAGGTCCCACCTTCAGAAAAGCCCAGTTTGCTGCAGAACTCGTAGCAATGCTCAATACAAGGGCCTACGCAGATTACCCCCTCAGATTGTTCCGAACATGTTGCTGGTCCTACAATGAGAAATGACATTGAAAATCATAAAAAGAAGGCACAAAAAATAAAAGATAGACTAAGTTATTATGAGCACTACAGAAATAAACGATACGGTTTTCTGCCTTACACTAGTTGATGGTATTGTGGAAATACATACAAGTTAAGAGGTGCAACTATAATTCTCTCTAACTTCAAACTCTCTCCTTTCTCTCTACACACAGCCGCGTGCCACCATTAGATGGGTGGTTTTGAGCCATTTTTTGGCTTGGAATCACCCCTTTACTCCGTTTTTTCTCCCATTTTATCTAAATAAGTGGTTTCTCCACATAGATCTGGGTTTTTTTTGTGTTTTTCATGTTTTTCGTCTTTTGTGTGCGGCGGTATTGTCGTTCGTCGTCTTGATGATGTGTTGTTTGATTTCATGTCTTGATGCGGTGTTTGTTTGATTTCCTGTCTTGGTGCGGTGTTCGTTTGGTTCAGAATGACAGATTTGCTTCGATCTATCACAGATTTGATCAAGAATTGGGCGTCAATGTTACAGATCCGGAGACATGAGTATTCCGGTGACTTTGATTTTGTCACTTTTGTAGGCATTTTGATTTTGCCGTGTTATGCTATTAACCTGGGTGCTGTGAGTTTGTTCGCAGATTCATCCTTTTCGGTTTTTAGCGATGTTGGATTTGTGTTGTTCGATGTATTTTATCAATTTGAATGAATGAATATCTTTTTAGTAAAAAAAAAAAAAAAGGTGCAACTATAATTCTTTGTTTCCTTACCTGGAGTCAAGACCAATGCAATGCACAAAATTCCTAGAAGAATTGGTTGATAGATGCGAAAAGCCATTTTATGAGAATTTCACTTTCCAATTCTAACCTTTCTTATTGTAAGATAAATGGGAAAGTTTATAGAGTGTTCAATATATATAATCACTATGATCGGAATTTTGGGAAATGTAATTAAGATGAGCTGAAAGATATTAGACAATAGCTATGGTAAATGCATAACGTGAGAAATGTAATTAAGATGAGCTGAAAGATATTAGACAATAGCTATGGGAAATGCATTAACGTGAGATTTATGGGAAATGTAATTATGATGAATTGAAAGTTAGAATTTGTTGTAATGTAATGCAATTGTAAAGGGTAGTTAGGAAATAGTTAGTTACAGACTGTTAGTGAATTGTAACTATTGATAGTTAATGTCAGTTAGCAATGAACTAATAAAGAAAGTGAGGTACGTAGCCTATAAATACGGCTACTATGTGTTTTGAATAATTCGGTGCAAAATTCTCTTTGTTCTTTCTTTAAATATTCCTAAAGTGTGAGTGTGTGAGTGTTCTTCCCCAATAGAATTTTGGGACCAACATTAAGTTGATCCAAGTGGAGTTGGGTTAGTTCACAAAAAAAAAGGGTGGAATTAGGTTCAGATCCCTTAAATAATGTCTCGACTTTGAATTTGTGGATGAAAAAAACATGGTTGGAATTTGAGACCCCACTTAATTTGACTAACCAGATTTCCCGATGGAGATTAGTCAAGGCCTGTGGATACTATGCACGAACAACTTGGTAAAAAAAAAATAGAATTTTGGAAAATGTAATTCAAATTTATTTATTTATTTTCAAAATACTTTGCGCTGATTGCAGCATTCCAACCATTCTAGTCATTTTTTAGATTGATGTTTCCTTATCTTGTATGCATAACAGCATCTCAATGGTGCCTCTTGTTGGAATTATTCAACTCATCTTTTTATGAGTCTTATCCAAATAAACTTTTTTTTTTTTTTTACTTTTTGACTACTTTAAGCGACAATCCACTCTAATGGTGAAACTCTAACAAGTTCATCAAATGGATCCACATGTTACCTCATATCTTTATTTATATTCATTATCTATTTTTTCCGTTATATATCTCTATTAAGTTCTTATATATGATAGTAAGTTGCTTATAGAAACAATTATCTTTATATATGGATTCCACATCAACTTACTATATGATAATGCCACCCAACAAAAATTTTTTCTTCTTATTTTTAAGAACTAGTTAAACAGCTCCAAGAGAGTTGATGTAATATTATGCACAATTAGTTCTTATATAAGAACCCACACTAAAAAAGAGAGAGAGAAATAATAGTCTTAATTGAACATTAATATCAAATAAAAATAAATAATTATTATTTTAAACTGAAATAAAAATAAATAAAATGTGAGACAACTCATAGAACTCATTAGAGTTATATATATATTATTAGAGTGTAAAATTGCTTAAAATTGCATGACAGGGCCATAAAATAGAAGTTAACCAATTAAATCCTTTATATCAATTCAATGACATTCTTTTGCTATATTCTCTCTGGACTCAATTATAAACAAAAAAAAGTGATTCCTCCAAACTCAATTATAAGCAAAATTAACTAACATCACACTTATTAAGAAAGTTAGTTAAAAAAGTAAAAGGAGATTAATTAACCAAGGGCATTTTTGGAACACTGGCATTAAATAGAGTTTAATTGGTTTGATTTTGCTTATATTTAATTTTAGTTCAAAGGGAGTTCCTATATTTGGTGGACTCAAATATAAGCAAGAGAGAAATGCTAGCAACACACTCTTTAACACACTCTTTGCAACAAACTTTCTCCTATTGGTTGAAATTTGTGTGGGTCTTACAAAATTCAAGTTAGACCCACATGAATTAATGGGGCCCACATGAATTTTAGCCAATAGGAAGGAGTGTGTTAGAAAGAGTGTGTTAGAGAGTGTGTTGCTAGCACTCCTCATAAGCAAAATTCAACCAATTCAACTCTATTTAATGTCAGTGCTCCAAAAATACCCTTGGTTAATTAATCTCCCTTTACTTTTCCAAGAGTAATACACACTCCTGAGAATTAAATGTGATGATTGTTATAAGTAAGGGTATTTTAATAATTGTAACTCATTTTTTATATATAAATCCAGACAATTAAATTAAATCAACTAACTTCTTTAATAAGTGTGAAGTTAGTTAATTTTGTTTATAATTACATCTGCAGGAAGTATATTAGATTGGTTTCTCATGTTGCATTAATGTCAAAATATGTTAACTTTGCAGCTATCATTAAATGAGATGATAACCTTCTAACGGGTTTTTAATGTTGTATTAATATCAAAATATTTTGATCAACTCTAAAACTATCATTAAATGAGATGATAACATTCTAACGGGTTTTAATGTTGTATTAATGTCAAAATATTTTGATTAAGGATGACAATTTGTAACCTACTCATTGGACACTCGCAAAATTTACCCACCATTGGTAGGGTAAGTACCCACAAATTTGAATGGGTTTGGGTGTGGAACGACGGGTACTATGGTACCCATCCCGTCCCGCACCCGCACACACACACAAATATATATATATATATATATATATATATATATATATATATATATATATATATATTTATTTATATTACTAATATACATAATTTTAACTATAATACAAAATTTAAAACCAAAATTAATCTAAAGATTCTTAACTTTCTAAATCTACCAGTATATATACTTCCTTTTGAATTTTTTATTTAGTTAAATATTTTGATTTGTAATGTTTTATGAGTAGATTTAAAAGATCTTTGGATTGTTTTTAATTGTTATAAATTTTCTTTTGTTATTTATTGTTTTTTCATAGTAAAAGTGCGGGTAACGGGTGTGAGTATGGGTACGGGTACTTAGGTACCCAGAGGGTACATATAACGGTACTAAAGTTGCTACCCAGACGGGTATGGGTAATTTTTCCAAACACGAGTATGAGGACGTATACTATAGTACCCTACCCAAACTCTACACATTGTCATCCCTAATATTGATCGACTTTGCAACTATCATTAAATGAGATGATAACCTTCTAACCGGTTTCTCTCCTACTCAATATTTCATTAAATAGTGTATGGACCCGTGTCATGCCATGCAAGCGAAATATGTTTTTTTAGGATTTCATCAGAAAATAAGTAATTGTTGATTTTATGTTTTTGGTTTAATTTTTTGTGTGCGGAGATCATATATAAAAAATTATTTTGTCTGAACCGTCTAGCACAAAATTTAATAGAAATTAATATAATAATTATTATTGATATATTATAATACAAATAATGACTCTCAAATATAAATAGTCAGTATATATTATCCATATTATCTTGTAAATACACACTCTAGCCTATTACATGTGCGATGCAAGTGTAGTATCACAATATTTATGTAATATTAAAATGTTGATATAAAAAATGTTTGCATGCATGTGGAGAAAAAAATAAAGAAAGAATATTACTTTAAAAAATATACTTATTTGAAGAGAAATTTTAATGATAATGCAAAAAACATTATGTATATAAGCACCATAAAAAGAGTGTGATTAAACAAAAAGATAATGTGTCTTTCTTCCACTATCTTAATATCATACTTCTTTGAACATTTAATAATAAATATATATTTCTAAATTAACAACTGCATTTTAAGCTGATTAATCATTTCTTAATATAAATTATTTAAACACTAATACTAAACACAATGATCTTCTTAATGAGATGAATTTCTTTTATCTGAAAAATCTATTGAATTATTTCTCCCCTTTCCTCGTGAAGGTTACCTATTTCAGGAAATATATTTATTTATCACATTATTTTTTTATTCTTTCTTCAAAATCTTTATTTGCTTTAGTTCTCATCGTTTCCCAGCAAGTTAATCATTTTGAAAAATAATAACTATTTACCATATTATTATTTTTATTCTTTCTTGAAAATATATTTGATTTGTTGCTCATTTTTCCCCGTGTAAGCTAAACATTTTTAGAAAATATATTCATCTATCATATAAATTTTTTTCTTCCCTCTTGAAATCTATTTGATTTATTTCTCTTCTTTGTCCGGTGTGAGTTAACCATTTTTGGAAAATATGTTTATCTATCATATTAATTTTTTCTTCTCTCTTGAAAATATATTTGAGTTATTTATCCTATTTTCTCGTAATAGTTAACAATTTTTAGAAAATTTATTTATATATCATATTATTTTTAATATTTGACATTTCTCTAAATACCTTGATGTTCTAGCTACTTCTACAAGGGTTGGCAATGGGGCGGGAGCTGGTTTTGCCTTCCCCAACCCCATCGCGCTCCCTTTCGGGGTTGGAAAATAGATTACCATCCCCGCCCCCAGCAGGGTGTAACACCCCATTTTTACTGTTTTTCATTATCGGTAGAATTTTAATTCTTTATATTTTATCTGAGATCTAGAAAATGATTTTGGATAAAACAAAATCATAATTTTACTCTACCTGTAACACCCCACTTGGGCATTACTTTGTGAACACGTGCGAAAATAAATTAAATAGAAATTTTGCTGGTTGCTTTCGAAAATTTATTTACTTTAAGTCAGAAAAGTTCGGGTATAAAATTTTTCCTGCGGTTGCGGTAAAACTTAAACCTGTTTTAAAATAATAACACCACATTTTCATCTATCACCGTATAGATTCTGGTCAGATATAAAAAAATTGTCATATGACCCAAAAAATAAGTCGTGGCCGATGCACATGCTTACAATCCTAGCCTGGCAAACCTATTTATTTAGAAACATACTTGAATAAAGATCTAGAATTTTTACAAAAATTTCGACAGAGTCTCCTCTGTAATTCCAACATCCCAAACAAAAACACTTGCAGAAAAATTTATATTTTCATCCAAGAAGTTCCAGTCATACAAAAAAACATCAAGATGACATTTTTCTGAAAATATTTACATAAACAAACTATACATGACCAAAATGAAAGATTTTAAATTTTTCATCCAAAAGAAAGGCTCTCCGAGCCATTTACATTCCATCCAAAAATAAAGGCTCTCCGAGCCATAAACATACATACTCACATTAATCAATAACATCTCAAAAGCCTAAGCTGATCATTCTAAAAGATATTCCTGGGCAAGACCCCCATGGTTCTCACCATTATAACTGACATTAGAAATCTTCAAGGATTCAGACTAATTTCCCTGAGTGAAACTGAAAACCTTTTCTGCACCTTCTGTACGCGGTTACCAAGGTGTTGGAACCAAAGTGGTTTTGGATTTAATAATATCTAAGTTTTGATGCTAACAAAAGGATTAAATTTGCTTGGCAAAGTGTTAGTTGAGATCTAACATGTGCTTTTAGTTATGTAGGATGAGACACCCCGTTGTGCCCCATCGTATTATTACATTAAAACCTTAATATTTATTTACTTAATCACTCGCTTATCGTTGAAAATACGTAAAAATTAAAACTTAATTAATAATTATATAACTTATGCAGATATAAACCACACCAAAACTATATTACATAAATACACACATGTTTATTTATTACAAAACCAAAACACCGTTGAGGGTACCCTCTCAGTTGGAACCCTCACAGATATAAACTTCACTACAGACTTACATAGCGGAAATATAACTACTCCTTAGACACACTGGCCATCATGTCTATACTCTAATCACCCCGGATCACAGCTCGACCTCCAGCATCCGGTTCATACGGAGTTCCATCTAACTCCTCAGCAATTGGTTCCTCCATCGGGTCTTCTCGTACGATCACATCAGAAATAAAATACAACACACAGAAAGATATAGGGAATAAGAAATAGTTCTATCATCAAAAAGCGGAAAAGAGTAATAGTAAATTATACAGTAATTGTCACAGACACACATCACTCAAAATCAACAATCATCCTCAATTCACTATATCATCCTCTACCCTCAGCCCATGCAACTAAAACTTTATACTGATGTGGCCATCTTCACTCCTGTCACATTAGTCAGTAGTCCAGAACTATTTAGGGTCAAAACTCAGTGCGCCACTATTCCCTAATCTCTCATAGGAAATAGTGCAGAAGCACAGCATGCGTCACTATTGCCCCCATTGGAAATAGCACATAAGCACAAAATAAATAATAACGCGGTGCACCCCTATTCCCTTACCTCTCATAGGAAATAGTGCATAAGCACGATATGCGTCACTATTTCCCCCATTTGAAATAGCACATAAGCATATAATAAATAATAACTCGGTGCGCCCCTATTCCCTTACCTCTCACAGGAAATAGTGCATAAGCACGATATGATTCTCACTGACTTTTATCAATAGCAACCTAGTACCTCAAGCTTTTCCTCACAACCTCCACTTACATTCTATATCACATCACTTCTATAAAATAATAGCGAGTCACCTCTAATTCATATTCAAAACTCTCACCCAAAACTTATCTTCCGAACAACACAGATCCTTACTTAAAAATCAGCTAAGCGCAATATTAACAACCAGGCAGATCATGCATAACATAACATTAGAAAATATTCAAATATCTCAATATCATATAAAGCAATTTATCACAACCAACTCATAATAATCAAACCACATAAATAACAAAGTCAGATTCTGTCACGGCCTGGCCATGATAGTCATCACAGCCGTGACAGACAACAAAGGCAAGTCAGATTCTGTCACGGCCTGACCGTGATAGCCTTCACGTCCGTGACAGACAACAAACATCCTCAATATCATAAATATTCAAAAACCGAAATAATACGTCACATGCAGATGGAATACCTCAACCAGCGTATCACAGTAAATTTGATAACCTAAAATCAAACATCCTCAAATACTTAAAATCAACTTAATGTCGATAAACCTACAATCCCCGAATCACCATTGGTTTTACAGAAAAGGTTTCCAATGGGATTTTGGTCTTGTCGATTACTCGACTACTAGTAGGGTTTAGGTCGCCCTACACAATTATCATATAATCTACTACTTATCGATTCCGATGATAGGTTTATTCTTTTCCCCACCTGAGCTAGCACCAGAAACACGTACAAGGCGATCCTCGTTATCCTGCCACGAGTTAACACAACCACCTTCATCCAAACAACATAACTATAATTAATCAACTAACAACCATCTATGACACTTTAGGGCTAGGTTCGACCAAGACTTAGAAAATAGGTTTAGGATTATCTTCTTAATGCCATCTTTTGGATCCTAGTTACTAGAGTCTTAACTAACATAGATTACTTATTACAAGACTAAAATTTGAAACAAAATCCTCTAACCTTTAGGGTTAGGGTTTCGGCCAAGGGCTGACTTTTAGGGTTCAAAATCCTTAAAATTTCTAATCATGATTAAGTCATGGATTAATGATCCTTGATTAACCTAAATCATGGATTAGTGACTAAACAACTAAAGTTGAAACTCAAAACCTCCTATCTCTTTAATACAAGGATTCGGCCTCAACATGTTCATAGGGTTAGGGTTCTTAGTTTATTAAACCAACTTGGATTTATTAAGCATACATACTAATAGCTTGATTAACAAGATCATTAATGAAAACCATGAACAAAAACTCTACCAAACTGACTTTGATAGATTCGGCCAAGGCTAGGTTTTTAGGAAAGAAATTTTTGATTACATCATGATCTTAGATTTAGATAATATGCATGATATCAAGAAGATAGAAAGTAGTTTCATCATCATTAGATTTTTCTAGAATTTATTATGACTTTTCAAAGTTCTAGGGTTAGAAACTTTAAAGTGATGAACAACTATAATAGAAACCTTGAATCAAGAAACTTGATAAAGAACATAGGCATGATTAAGAATGAAGATTAGGATTTACCTCTTGAAGATCAATGACAAAGGAAATCCAAGAAACTTGCTTCACAAAATTATCACTAAAGAACTTATGAACTTAGGGTTTTGAACAAAAAGGCATTAGAAACTAAGTGAAAAGTGAGAGTGTGGTATTTATAGAGATAGTGGCGTCATCTTGGGAAGGATCTAGAAGTGATGAGTTGTCTTGCTAAAAGGATTAAAATGCAATTACTTCCTAGGGACCAATTTGCAAAGATTCCAAAAGTTTAAGGACTAGTTTGCAAATTGTCAATAGATTGTCATGATGCCTTGTTGCCACATTTAATGCAATATTATCTTGACTATTTTGGGCTGATTTTTGGCATTAGATATTTTAGGAAAAACCTAGCTGGTTGAAGAAGATTTTAGAAGCTTGAAGAACAAAGTAGAAGAATGTAGAACATTCTAGAAAATCTTGGCTCATCCAAAAATAAATGAGGGCAGCCTTCAATCCCTCATGGGATTGCGCATGGGCCTACTCCATTTGGGCTTGAATTCATTTTTGTTGGGCCCACTTAAAGATTTAAACATAAATCTTGACATAGGAAACTTGTATAGTTTCAAATGGGCTTTATGGAATCAATTCATGAACTAGACAATTTGGGCTTCATAGCCACGTCCATTAGAGATTGTTAAAAAGGATTCTAGCCCAATTCACTTGAAAAAAACTTAGAAACTAATTTAGGGACAAAAGGGTAATCAACAGAAAGTTCAGGGGCTTAAGCGTAAAATTCATAAATTTTCTATTTAACCCTGAAAACCCTTCTAGACTTAAAAATATGATTCATCCCCTTGAATCATCTCAAAATCCTAAGATAAACCCTCTATCGGTTCTGAGAAACTCCGAAATCTCTTCCGTCGTCTACCCGATTACGTGTTTCTAGAAAAACATAAATTATTTATTTTTTTTTCCAAAATAATTCTAAAAATACAGAATTGTAGGAAATAAAATAATAATCTTAAGTCTTTCGTTCACGAATTAAAATTAGGTCTTTTGAGTAGTATAATTATACTGTCAATGGAATTCGCGGGCTGGGTTTCGCCTGACTTTCCAACCTAAATTTTAATCGTAGCTTCCTAAATTCAAGTAGGATTGAGTAGTAAACTCCGTTTATTTAAAATAATTTTTTAATACTCATATAAATATATACAAATAATCGTTCGCATTTCGATTATTTTGAAACAGTTAAAATCGAGGTGTTACATTACTACCCCTCTTAGAAAAAAATTCCGTCCTCGGAATTTCTTAACTCAAAACTAGACATCATCTTGTAATCGTATCTCAATCTAAAGATCCCACCATATATTTCTCATCATTGTCTTCCTCTAAATGATAGCGGTACTTCATAACATAATCCATCCTTATATCATTCTATTTATCCTCTAAACAATAATTACGTATTATATCCAATTTACACATACCTTCTCTGAGATCTACAAGGTGAGAGGATTCAGCTCCCCTTATGGTAAACACTCTCCCAGTAGCTTGAGGTCTAACCATCTGCTGACCGGTTGCGGGAACTCCTCCCTGGTTTCCACCTCTATAACCTCCAGCTTCTCTATTCCTAGCTACTGGCTGCGGCATACCTTTCTGTCTACAATCTCGAGCAAAATGTCCTGGTTTGCCACAATGGAAACAACAAGGTACCTCCCTGCAATTCCGTTGATAATGTGGTCTTCCACATTTATAACAAACTGGGCCTTGCTGTTGCTGACCCGTTCCAACCACTTGTGTTGTAGCAATTGGTGTTGGTGCTACTGTCTGCACTTGTTTGGGATATGGTTCCCGCCTCCCCTGAGAACCACTATCTACTCTCCGCTGAGTATCTGATCGAATAGGACCTCCAATCCTTTGTTGCTTCTGTTCAGCAACCATCCTCAGATCTATGCTTTCTATGGCACTGAATCTTTCCACTAGCTTCGGAAAACTCTAGATATCGAGAGATACTATAGCCCTCTGGAGCTCATGTCGGAGTCCTTCCTCAAACCTTCTACATTGCCAATCTTCATCTGGGAATCTCTGATAAAATTCAGAATACTTAATCAGAGCCTCAAATCGGGATGCATAATCACCACAGTCATGTTGCCTTGTTTGAGACTCATGAGTTCCCTTTCTTTCTCGCGTCGAACTAGACGCGGAAAATACTTCTCAAAGAAGCAGTCACTAAACAGCTTCCAGTTGATAACTCTGCCTTCGGCATCCAGCAATCTTCGCTTGCCTCTCCACCAAGACTCTACTCCTCCAGTTAGCATGAAGGCGGCATACATCACTTTCCTATCCTCTCTGCAGCGCATGGTATCGAATATCTTCTCGATCTCTTGTATCCACCATTCTGCCTTCTCTGGATCATAATCTCCTCGGAATTGGGGTGGCTTCCCTTTCAAGAAAGTAGCCATTCCGGCATCTTCAGTTGCGGCAGCTCTCCTTTGATTCTATTGTTCCTGCTGTTCTTTGTTCATCTGTAGCATCTCAGCATTCTGCCGTGTTTGTAACAACAGAGCAGTCACTATGTTTTTCATGGTATCTTGAGTCTCAGATGACTCTCCTCCACTTCTGGTCTGATATTTTCCACATTGTTATCTCCAACAATTCTTTCAGGAGTTCTGTCATCACTGACGATCGGACGTGCTCTTCCACGAGCCATGATTCTGTAAAAGAAATCATTCGCTCTTATCAGTATGACATATAATACCACATAGACAAGTATATAAATACCATATGCCACACTAATGTTATTTATCACGTCGGATTCGGACACACTACCCATCTTCTAAGCATAGTTAAAATCCGATGTGGACTCAACTAGACACGGCCAGTAACAACATCCTAGACCTCTTAGTCCGATTAGAATCGAACTGCTCTGATACCACCAAATGAGACACCCCGTTGTGCCCCATCGTATTATTACATTAAAACCTTAATATTTATTTACTTAATCGCTCGCTTATCGTTGAAAATACGTAAAAATTAAAACTTAATTAATAATTATATAACTTATGCAGATATAAAACACACCAAAACTATATTACATAAATACACACATGTTTATTTATTACAAAACCAAAACACCGTTGAGGGTACCCTCTCAGTAGGATCCCTCACAGATATAAACTTCACTACATACTTACTTAGCGGAAATATAACTACTCCTTAGACACACTGGCCATCATGTCTATACTCTAATCACCCCGGATCACAGCTCGACCTCCAGCATCCGGTTCATACGGAGTTCCATCTAACTCCTCAGCAATTGGTTCCTCCATCGGGTCTTCTCGTACGATCACATCAGAAATAAAATACAACACACAGAAAGATATAGGGAATAAGAAACAGTTCTATCATCAAAAAGCGGAAAAAGAGTAATAGTAAATTATACAGCAATTGTCACAGACATACATCACTCAAAATCAACAATCATCCTCAATTCACTATATCATCCTCTACCCTCAGCCCATGCAACTAAAACTTTATACTGATGTGGCCATCTTCACTCCTGTCACATTAGTCAGTAGTCCAGAACTATTTAGGGTCAAAACTCAGTGCGCCACTATTCCCTAATCTCTCATAGGAAATAGTGCATAAGCACAGCATGCGTCACTATTGCCCCCATTGGAAATAGCACATAAGCACAAAATAAATAATAACGCGGTGCGCCCCTATTCCCTTACCTCTCATAGGAAATAGTGCATAAGCACGATATGCGTCATTATTTCCCCCATTTGAAATAGCACATAAGCATATAATAAATAATAACTCGGTGCACCTCTATTCCCTTACCTCTCACAGGAAATAGTGCATAAGCACGATATGATTCTCACTGACTTTTATCAATAGCAACCTAGTACCTCAAGCTTTTCCTCACAACCTCCACTTACATTCTATATCACATCACTTCTATAAAATAATAGCGAGTCACCTCTAATTCATATTCAAAACTCTCACCAAAAACTTATCTTCCGAACAACACATATCCTTACTTAAAAATCAGCTAAGCGCAATATTAACAACCAGGCAGATCATGCATAACATAACATTAGAAAATATTCAAATATCTCAATATCATATAAAGCAATTTATCACAACCAACTCATCAAACCACATAAATAACAAAGTCAGATTCTGTAACGGCCTGGCCATGATAGTCATCACAGCCGTGACTGCACAACAAAGGCAAGTCGGATTCATCACGGCCTGACCGTGATAGCCATCACGTCCGTGACAGACAACAAACATCCTCAATATCATAAATATTCAAAAACCGAAATAATACGTCACATGCAGATGGAATACCTCAACCAGCGTATCACAGTAAATTTGATAACCTAAAATCAAACATCCTCAAATACTTAAAATCAACTTAATGTCGATAAACCTACAATCCCCGAATCACCATTGGTTTTACAGAAAAGGTTTCCAATGGGATTTTGGTCTTGTCGATTACTCGACTACTAGTAGGGTTTAGGTCGCCCTACACAATTATCATATAATCTACTACTTATCGATTCCGATGATAGGTTGATTCTTTTCCCCACCTGAGCTAGCACCAGAAACACGTACACGGCGATCCTCGTTATCCTGTCATGAGTTAACACAACCACCTTCATCCAAACAACATAACTATAATTAATCAACTAACAACCATCTATGACACTTTAGGGCTAGGTTCGGCCAAGACTTAGAAAATAGGTTTAGGATTATCTTCTTAATGCCATCTTTTGGATCCTAATTACTAGAGTCTTAACTAACATAGATTACTTATTACAAGACTAAAATTTGAAACAAAATCCTCTAACCTTTAGGGTTAGGGTTTCGGCCAAGGGCTGACTTTTAGGGTTCAAAATCCTTAAAATTTCTAATCATGATTAAGTCATAGATTAATGATCCTTGATTAACCTAAATCATGGATTAGTGACTAAACAACTAAAGTTGAAACTCAAAACTTCCTATCTCTTTAATACAAGGATTCGGTCTCAACATGTTCATAGGGTTAGGGTTCTTAGTTTATTAAACCAACTTGGATTTATTAAGCATGCATACTAATCGCTTGATTAACAAGATCATTAATGAAAACCATGAACAAAAACTCTACCAAACCTACTTTGATAGATTCGGACAAGGCTAGGTTTTTAGGAAAGAAATTTTTGATTACATCATGCTCTTAGATTTAGATAATATGCATGATATCAAGGAGATAGAAAGTAGTTTCATAATCATTAGATTTTTCTAGAATTTATTATGACTTTTCAAAGTTCTAGGGTTAGAAACTTTAAAATGATGAACAACTATAATATAAACCTTGAATCAAGAAACTTGATAAAGAACATAGGCATGATTAAGAATGAAGATTAGGATTTACCTCTTGAAGATCAATGACAAAGGAAATCCAAGAAACTTGCTTCACAAACTTATCACTAAAGAACTTATGAACTTAGGGTTTTGAACAAAAAGGCATTAGAAACTAAGTGAAAAGTGAGAGTATGGTATTTATAGAGATAGTGGCGCCATCTTGGGAAGGATCTAGAAGTGATGAGTTGTCTTGCTAAAAGGATCAAAATGCAATTACTTCCTAGGGACCAATTTGCAAAGATTCCAAAAGTTTAAGGACTAGTTTGCAAATTGTCAATAGATTGTCATGATGACTTGTTGCCACATTTAATGCAAGCTTATCTTGACTATTTTGGGCTGATTTTTGTCATTAGATATTTTAGGCAAAACCTAGCTTGTTGAAGAAGATTTTAGAAGCTTGAAGAACAAAGTAGAAGAACGTAGAACATTCTAGAAAATCTTGGCTCATCCAAAAATAAATGAGGGCAGCCTTCAATCCCTCATGGGCTTGCGCATGGGCCTACTCCATTTGGGCTTCAATTCATTTTTGTGGGTCCCACTTAAAGATTTAAACATAAATCTTGACATAGGAAACTTGTATAGTTTCAAATGGGCTTTATGGAATCAATTCATGAACTAGACAATTTGGGCTTCATAGCCACGTCCATTAGAGATTGGTAACAGGATTCTAGCCCAATTCACTTGAAAAAAACTTATAAACTAATTTAGGGACAAAAGGGTAATTAACAGAAAGTTCAGGGGCTTAAGCGTAAAATTCATAAATTTTCTATTTAACCCTGAAAACCCTTTTAGACTTAAAAATATGATTCATCCCCTTGAATCATATCAAAATCCTAAGATAAACCCTCTATCGGTTCTGAGAAACTCCGAAATCTCTTCCGTCGTCTACCCGATTACGTGTTTCGCCCGAAAAACATAAATTATTTATTTTTTTCCAAAATAATTCTAAAAATACAGAATTGTAGGAAATAAAATAATAATCTTAAGTCTTTCGTTCACGAATTAAAATTAGGTCTTTTGAGCAGTATAATTATACTGTCAATGGAATTCACGGGCCGGGTTTCACCTGACTTTCCAACCTAAATTTTAATCGTAGCTTCCTACATTCAAGTAGGATTGAGTAGTAAAGTCCGTTTATTTAAAATAATTTTCTAATACTCATATAAATATATACAAATAATCGTTCGCATTTCGATTATTTTGAAACAGTTAAAATCGGGGTGTTTCATAGGAATACTTTAATATAAGTAAAATAAACTTGGGATAAGTTTTCATTGAAAAATACGCGTCCACCCTTGTAGACGGGCTGCTCAAAAACTTTGGTAAATTTACTTCTTTAGACTGGCTTACTCAAGTAGACAAAGCTCTAAATATTTGCTAGATGAATACCTAAATAACTTGTTAGGTATAGCAAGTCCAAAGACTTGATAAATAAGCGCATCCATCTTGCCACGTAAGCAGACGGAAGTAATTAGTAGAAGTAAATGAATTGAAAAATAAGGTAATCTATTAAATGAGCTCTAACCGCCACGTCACCAGACGGAGAACTTTATAACTCATTAAGGAATAACAAGTCCGAAGACTTGATAGACAAGAGGTTATGCCACCTCATTAGACGAGCAAAGTAAAATATTAAACAGACTTGTCTCTCATATAACTAAGTAGACGAAGTTTCTTTTTAGACGAGCTCCATCTTAGAATGAATTAAATGCAATCCGAATCTCTTGAATTTATTTAAAATGATTGATATTTATTTCAATAGAATATTTGTTCTTCACATTTATTTTATCTGCTTTAATGTTTCACCTTTTTGTAAAAGAAACATAGTACCATCAAGAAATGCAAAAACCAGAATCGTACAATAAGATACTGCAAAATGATATGTACGATGACAACTTTATGGCTGTAAAAGCTAGATTATACACAAAGGAGGAACAAGTGCTCAAGCTGCAATACTCAGAGGAGTGAACCTCCAATTTGATGCTACCTCGATAACCAAGAGTACTATTCAGCCTTGCCACAATCAAGCTTTCAGTCACAACGGATATCATGCATTAAATGCTATCTCTAAACGGGATTATTCAAAGTAACCGTTGAAGAAATACAGTGAAGAAGAAGGTCATTATAAATAGAAGACCTCAAGTTCTGAAGAACAAGTTTTGCCAATCAATAATCACTCAATCTAATATTCTTTCAAGAGTAAGAGTCTGTATTTTTTAGTTTGAAGATTGTTGTAATATTCAACTGATCTTAGACTGTCATATTCTCACACATAGTGAGTTAAGAAGATCAAACATTATATCTCTTTGTTAGAGTTAGATCCTGAAGAGGCTTGGTAAGAAAGAAATACTTGTAGCCTGGAAAGGTGCTGAATACTTGGTTGTAATATATTTGGAGAAATAGTGGATAAATCCTTCAAGTCGAAGGGACTGGACGTAGCTCTTGGTTGGAAGAGAGTGAACCAGGATAAAATCACTTGTGTGAATCTTCCATCCCTAAACTCTTCAGTTTTATTTGCTTATACTAACCGTGGGGTTTTGATATTGCTTTTGTTAAAGTCTTTTAAAAAGAATCTATCTCTTTGTGCTTGCTTCTATTTCTAATCTCCTTGAGTGCAAAAATTGTTTTAAAGGTTGTTTTAAAAAATTATTAACAAACACAATTCAACCCCCTTCTTGTGTTTGCCTGTGTCAACTTCAGTTTGTATCAGAGCTCAGCCTCGAAAGGGTTGAGCATCTAACAAGTGCTGAGGGAGTACGATCCAACAACCATGGATGCATAAGGACAAGCTATCAACAGACCTCCTCTCTTTGATGGTTCTGATTATGACTACTAGAAGAAGAGGATGATGGCATTTTTGGATGCACAAAGTCTAGACATCTGGGAGCTCATAAAAACTGGTTATACCGAACCCAGAAATAAAAATGGAGCTGTTGTTGCTAGAGCAGACTGGACAACAGATCAAAAGGCAAAGCATCAACTCAATCTTAAAGCTAAGCATTATTTGATGTATGCCATCACCAGATCTGAACATGACAAAGTTCACAGCTGCAATACTGCTAAAGAGATCTGGGATACTCTTGCCCTAGCTCATGAGGGTTCCTCACAAGTTAAGGAATCCAAGATCAGCATGCTGGTTCATCAGTATGAGCTATTTAAGATGGGTGAACATGAAACAATAGACCAAATGTTTGGAAGATTCCAAACCATCACCAATAGTCTCAGATCTCTTGGAAAATTTTATGAAAATAGAGACCATGTCAGAAAAATACTGAGAAGTCTATCCAAGCAATGGAGACCCAAAGTAACTGCTATTTAGGAAGCCAAAAACCTGAATACACTCTCTCTGGAAGATCTTCTTGGATCTCTCAAGGTTCATGAACTTGAACTTAATGAAGAAGAAAATTCCAGAAAAGGAAAATCTATTGCCCTAAAGGCAAAGAAAGCAAGTTCATCAAAAGTTCTCAAAGCTGCCGAGTCATCTGATGAGACTGAATCTTCTGATGATAATGAAGGATCAGATGAGGATGAATTATCCTTTATCTCCAGGAAGATTCAAAATATGTGTAGAAAGAAAGGTAGTTTCAGAAGGAAGCAACTCCACAAAAAGTTTTCCAAGGAGAAGTCAGACTCCAAGGAAAAAGGTCCACCCTTGTGCTTTGAATGCAAGAAAACTGTTCATTTCAAAGCTGACTGCCCTGAGCTAAAGGATAAAAAGAAATTCTTCAAAAAGAAGAAAGGCTTAATGGCTACATGGGAGGATCTTGATCTGTCATCATCAGATGAAGAAAATAAAGCTGAGGAAGAGGCAAATATCCGTCTCATGGCAGACACTGCATTAGAAAGTGAATACACTGATGCTGATGTAATGGACTCTGACCCGTCCACTCTTCAAAATGCTTTTGATCAATTATTGCATGAGTCATTTATACTATCGCAAGAATATAAGAGTCTCAAAAATAAGTTTTCTAAACTGTCTAAAGAATATGATAGGGTCTGCACTGAGAAACAAAACCTCAAAAATTAAAACGACATACTGAAATCAGTGAATGTCAGTCTAGTTGACAAAGTGGTGTGTGAACCTAATGTCTCTTATGAAGTTGCACAACTGAAACAAGATGTAACACATCTAATTGATTCTTTGTCAAAGGTTGTAGGTGGATCAGATAAGCTTAACCTCATTTTAAGGTACTCTAGGTCACCTTATGATAAATCTAGTCTTGGTTATGACAAAGAGAAGCAAGACGCATCTCACAAAAAGTCAAAACCACTTAAACAACATAGAGCTTCAAAAGCTCCAAATAAATATACCAAAGCCAAGTCTAGCTCGTCCAACACCTTTTGTAAAGTGTGTGGAAAAACTGGGCATATTACATCTAGATGCATACACAATAAACATGCTAAGCATACTCGTCCAGTGACAACTAACTAGAAAGGACCCAACTCAGTTTGGGTACCTAAAGATAAGATAATACATGTTGCATATTTGCTTAACAACAGGAAGAAAACAGATGTCTTGGTACTTGGACAGTGGCTGTTCACGACACATGACGGGAGAAAGGTCTATGTTCCAAAACCTTAAGCCCAAAGATGGTGGCTGAGTCACATTTGGAGGAAATCAGAAAGGGAAAATCATTAGTATAGGTAAAATTGGTAAACATCATTTTCCCACCATTGATAATGTTCTTTTAGTAAATGGCTTGAAGCACAATCTACTGAGCATAAGTCAATTATGTGGCAGTGGATATGCAGTGTCTTTTGATAAGAACCTATGTACTGTCAAGAAATATGATGGATCAATTTTATTCACTACAAAAGGCAAAACAATCTCTATAAGATTGAGTTGGAGGACTTCTCAAATCAAAGTGTCTCATGATTAGTGTCCATTGAAGATGAGTGATGGATTTGGCACAAAAGGCTAGGTCATGCAAGCTTGAAATTAATTTCAAAGCTAAACAAGCATAACCTCGTGAGAGGACTACCAAACCTTAAGTTCAAAATCTGATGCTCTTTGTGATGCATGTCAAAAGGGAAAACAAGTCAAAGGTTCTTTTGAATATATGAATGTTGTTAGTACCAATAGACCACTAGAGTTGCTACATCTTGATCTTTTTGGTCCAACAAGGACTGCCTCTGTTAGTGGTAAGAAATATGGTCTTGTCATAGTAGACGATTACACTAGATGGATATGGGTTATGTTCCTAACTCACAAGGATGAGTCTTTTAAGATCTTTTATGTATTCTACAAACGTGTACAGAATGAAAAAGGCATGTGTATCACTTCAATCAGAAGTGACCATGGGGGAGGGTTTGAAAATGAGCTATTTCATAAGTTCTGTGAAGAGAGTGGTATCCTTCACAACTTCTCAATACCTAGAATACCACAGCAAAATGGTGTGGTAGAGAGAAAGAACAGATCTCTTCAAGAGATGGTTAGGACTATGCTCAATGACAACTCTGTCCCTAGACACTTCTGGGCTGAAGCTGTTAATACTGCCTGCTACATTCAGAACAAAATATACATTAGACCTATCCTGCATAAGACTCCTTATGAACTGTGGTAAGGACGAAAACCCAACATATCTTATTTTCACCCTTTTGGTTGTAAATGCTTTATACTGAATACTAAAGATCAACTTGGTAACTTTAATGCTAAAACAGATTGTGGAATACTATTAGGATATTTTGAAACATCTAAAGGCATTAGGGTTTATAATTCTAGGACTCTGATAGTAGAAGAAAGTATTCATGTCAAGTTTGATGACAAACAGCCTAATAAGAAATTATCAGAGCTAGATGAAGCTTTTGCAGATCTTAATCTGAGCATTCCAGGAGACTCACCTGAGATAAAAAGTTGATGATCAAGAAGATGACCCCACTCAACAACCAGAAACTTCCACTTCTCAACATGGTACACTTCAAAAATCTTGGTACTTCAAGAATTATCATCCACAAGATCAGATCATTGGAAACCCCAATGACAAGCTAAGAACCAGATCAACCTTCAGAGAACAAGACAATTCTGCACTAGTCTCTAAGTTGGAACCAAAGACAGTAGACGAGGCTCTGTTGGACGATGGTTGGATTCTAGCTATGCAAGAAGAACTCAATTAGTTAGAAAGAAGTGATGTTTGGACTCTGGTTCAACTACCCAAAGACAAATCAATGATTGGAACAAAGTGGGTCTATAGAAACAAACTTGATGAAACTGGTAAGGTAATCAGAAACAAAGCAAGACTTGTTGCTCAAGGTTTCTCTCAAAAGAAGGTATAGATTATACTGAAACTTTTGCACCTGTTGCTAGATTAGAGGCTATTAGAATTCTACTTTCATTTGCTGCACATCATAGTATTATGCTTTTTCAGATGGATGTTAAAAGTGATTTTCTAAATGGCTTTATTAATGAAGAAGCCTATGTTATGCAACCTCCGGGTTTTGAGTGTGAAACCCATCCTAAACATGTATATAAGCTTAAAAAAGCTTTGTATGGTCTTAAGCAAGCTCCTAGAGCTTGGTATGATAGACTAAGTTCCTTTCTTATGGAAAATGGATTCAATAGAGGAAAGGTTGATACAACCTTATTTAGAAAATCCATTAAGTCAAATTTCATAGTTGTACAGATATATGCTGATGATATTACTTTTGGTGGTACTAATGAGTCTCTATGCAAAGAATTCTCTAAGTTGATGCAGAAAGAGTTTGAAATGAGTATGATGGGAGAACTCAAATTCTTCCTTGGACTTCAAGTAAAACAAACCATGGACGAGGTGCTCATCCACCAAACTAAGTATACAAAAGAACTTCTGAAGAAGTTTAAGATGGATGATTGTAAACCAATGAATACTCCTATGCACCCCATTTCCATACTGAACAAAGATGATAAAGAGAAAAAGGTAGACCAAAAGGTATACAGAGGTATGATAGGATCTCTCTTATATCTTATTGTGTCTAGGACTGATATTATGTTCAGTGTATGTTTATGTGCTCGATTTCAATCTGATCCGAGAGAATCTCACTTATCAGCAATTAAGAGAATTTTTAGATATTTAAAAGGTACTACTAATCTTGGTTTGTGCTTTAAGAAAAATGAAGATTGCAGATTAGCTGGTTTCTGTGATGCTGACTATGCTGGAGATAGAATTGAAAGAAAAAGCACTAGTGGAGAATGTCACTTCATTGGAGCTAATCTTGTCTCATGGTCAAGAAAAAGACAAAGTACCATTGCTTTATCAACTGCTGAAGCTGAGTATATATCAGTTGCAAGTTGCTGCTCACAACTTCTCTGGATCAAACATCAATTGGAGGACTACAATGTATTTGTAAGTAGTATTCCGCTTATGTGTGATAATACTGCTGCAATAAATCTATCTATGAATCAAATTTTGCATTCTAGAGCTAAGCACATAGAGATTAAGCATCATTTTATTAGGTATTATGTGCAAAAAGGTGTGATTGATATTCAATTTGTAGATACTGACCATCAATGGGCAGATATCTTTACTAAACCTCTTGCAGAGGACAGATTTATCTTTATTAGAAAGCATCTTAATATGATATGTGTGGATTAATTCAGGCATCCAGCCTCGAGAAAAATTTGTTTTGTTAATCCTGCGTTTATTACCTATGCTCGTCTAATACCTATTTGTAGTTGTGCGTCTATTGCATATAGTATTGCATGTCCATATGACGCGTCCACTGATACTGGTTATCGCATCCATTGAATAATTTCATATGAGTTCACATCTGCCTGTGTTTAAGTTTTTTTGTGTTAATAAATGCAATTATTTTATCTCAAGACAAATTTATCCTTTATTCTCTTTGATGAGTCAGTAGTTCCATCAATCCTATCAAGACCTTTTTATGGTTCCAAGTTACCAATGCCGTTTTATCATAATGACATGTCTTGTCAAAAGTTTTTTTTTAAACCTTTGATATTCAAAATTCCTTTAAAAGTAATATTTTCCCTCTGAGAAAAACTTTATGCTTCCATAACCTCTCGAGCTATCTCTTTCTTTATCTCTCTTTGCTTTCCAACCCTAAGCTCTTTGATCACCTAAAATAGCTTCTTCTTCAACCTTTAACATGGACAAGCTCAACTTGGCTATAGAGCATCATTTCAATCTTGGAGTGCTGCAAGGTTACAATCTAGACATAAGCAAATATGTCAATGCAGCTGGGTGGGGAGGACTCTTCACGGAGAAAGTCTCTGTCTTTTCCAACCTAATAAGGGATTTCTGGAGAAACGTCCAACTGGCTGATACTGATTTCTTATCAACGGTATTAAGAAAGAAGATTATAATCTCGGAGAAAACTATTGCTGATGCAATCTTCTGCGCTTAGGAGGGTTTAGTCTCTACTGAGTCATGGGAAGAGGACTTGGGTGGCTCTGAGACCATTGAAGTCTGTCTCATGAAGGAAGATACAGTCAGAACTCACTCTTGGAAGGCTATTGAAATGAAGGACAACATTCGCATCCTTCATCATCTTCTCAACAAGGTGGTTCTTCACAAGGTTGGATCCAAGGACAACCTCTCCTCTCTGCACAAATTCTGTCTTTGCCATCTTCTCACAGAATCATAAATCAATCTTCCAAGAATCCTATACGAAAGATTCAGAGACGCTGTGATGAATAAGAAAAGACTCTCTGCACTTCCTTTTTGCCATCTTCTCTCCAAGATTTTCAAGGCTCAAGGAATTCATGAGATTCTTGCTGCAAAGACTCCTGAGGAGAAAGCTAAGTTATTGACTGAAAAACTAATGTCTGCTGCAGACTTTGGAAAGATGAATATAGCCAATGTGAACCTCAGTACCTATGCTGCTGCTGCAATGGGCAAGACCTAGGAGTTAATGAAGACTAAAGAAAAGATGGTGGAACAAAATAATGCCGAAGTCCTAGGAGTTAAAAGGGTAACTAGGCAAAAGACCACTGCTACAAGGAAGTCTGCTCCCAAGAGACCTGCAGATGGCATTATTATCAGGGAACCTTCTGACGCCCCTGCTGCAAAGAAGCAACGAAGAGTTATCTTCTCTCACAATGAAGATGAGGAAGCTGATGAGGAAAGCATTCCCATCAGTTCAATTCTAAAGATGCAGAAGACCTCTGTTGCTGCTGCTGAGGCCGTTGCGCCTATTCCAACAAAACCCAAAAGGCAACCAGCAAGAAAAGCTAGATCAACTAAGACTTCTAAGGTACCCATCTTTGCTAATGATCCTGTTCAAATAGCAGTAGATGCCCTAGTGTGTAGTTTATAAACTAGGATAGATGATGTGCCTGTCTCCACTCCAAATGATGTATACATTCCCACACCCCCTTCACCCCAACCAACAAAAATAGCCGCTTCATAATTTCATCCTATTATCCATGCTGATGATCCCTGGTCAAATCAACCAGATGATGGCATTTCCCCTGGTGCTCCTTCCTCCAAACCCTTGAGAACCCTATTTCCCTTCACCCCAACTTCTGTCCTTTATAATGGCAAATCTGAGGATTGGGCCAAGGTAAAAAGGGAATGAAAAATTATGTTTCATTCTAACCAACCTGAACCCGAACACATTCCAACCAGATGGTATCCTCTACCTGAGTATAAGGAAGAAATCAGCCCATCTGTTGAACCCCTCTACCTACCTCATCTTGAGTGTAAACCAATAAAAAATGCGCCTTCTCAAATGCACAATAACTTAGGGCCATTAGTCACACACCTACCCCTAAACAAATTCCCCCCCAGAAAATTTACCCGAACCTTGTCAAAACTCATCCCTTCTTACCACTTGCAGATGGAGTTGAGAGACACATCATACCTGTCTTGGAGACTGACCCCAAAAGGAAAAATCTTTCTACCATTACTGAGAGGAGAGCAAGATCTTCTAAGCATGTCCCCATGATCATGTCAAGGGACACAAAATGGGTGTCTTTTGAGCATCCCGGAGTCTATGGGAGGGCCTCTGACTTCTTTCTGGATCAGCTCTACTATGAAATGCTGAAGTTGGAATTCAGTCATTTAAGAGTTGATAGAGCCGCACATTTTGTCCCTCCATCCTGGATGAGGCATAATGAAGTAATCAGAATTGGAGTCATGCCTTACAGGATTTGTCCAAGACTGTCAATGCTAGATCTAAATAAGGACAAGGACTTGAAAAACAGAAGATTCAAGGGAGTGATGCCTGAAGCTGAATCAGCATTGCTTGATTTGGACCAAGAAACCTTTGACTACTCAATGCTAGATTTCCTTCTGCATACTGAACCTAATGATTTGATCAATGAACATAGAGCTACTGAATTCTGGAAGTCTCACATTATCCACTGCGCCAGAGAAGCATCTTCCTCTGGTCTGTCTGAAGAGGAGAAGAAGGATATTCCCAAGGTCAGAGGGAAGTGTGGTCTTTCACACTTTAGATATATGATCTATAAAGACCTCTGGGGACTTCCTATAAACAGTAGGAATGTGGAATTCATCTACCCCATTAGATGGGCAAAGGAAATCTCAGTGAAACCCCCACCTACTTCAAACCCTATCACATATGAACCTGTTGCTGAAGAACTTGGTCATACTGCCACTGTTGTTGATTTAGAAGATACTGCTGAATCAATTCACCAACAGAGCTCATCAGAAAGTCAATATTCTCAACCTTTAGCTCTAGTTGTGATGCACCCTGAAGATCATTCAAGAACACTAAGCACTTTTAAAGAGTCTGCAGAAAGATCAAGGCAACAGGCTCTGCCATCTAATATTGAAGAGGTTCTTGGAAAACTAGTTGATGAAAGGGTTGGCAAGATAGTTGATGAGAAGGTTGAAAGGATAACAGAGAAGATCAAGGAGGATGTCCATCAGCAAGTTCAAACTTCAATGGCTCCAACCTTAGAGGTTGTGAATAAAATGCTTGAATTCCTCATGGACTTCAAGAAAAGTAAAGCTCAGAACCCTCCTCCTCCACCACCTCCTCCTTCTTAACCTTTACCTTTATTTTCTTTCTTTTGTGCTGACAATGATGGTCCTCTCCTTTTATCTTTTTGGCTGATGACAAAAAAGAGGGAGAAAGGAAAGAATATATATATATATATATATAAAGTTAGTTTTCGAAAAGCTCTTATTTGTTTACAATTGCATATTCTCTTCTACTTGCTAAACTGCTCTGATATACTTATGTTTGCTTATTTGCTTTGATATCTACGGCTATGATAATTATGTTTATTTATTCCCTTATATATACTCTAAGTATGATAAGCTGTTGCACCAATCTGTTAGCTTATATGCAGTTATTTTTCATATGCTTATTCTGCTTAAATATTTGTATGCTTTGTCTTAGGGGGAGCCCTGCAAGCTCTCTTAGACTTTGCTTTTCAAATTTAATTATTTTTGTCATCATCATAAAAAGGGGGATCGTTGGAACCAAAGTGGTTTTGGATTTAATAATCTCTAAGTTTTGATGCTAACAAAAGGATTAAATTTTCTTGGCAAAGTGTTAGTTGAGATCTAACATGTACTTTTAGTTATGCAGGAATACTTTAATATAAGTAAAATAAACTTCGGATAAGTTTTCATTGAAAAATATGCATCCACCCTTGTAGACGGGCTTCAATGGCTCCAACCTTAGAGGTTGTGAATAAAATGCTTGAATTCCTCATGGACTTCAAGAAAAGTCAAGCTCAGAACCCTCCTCCTCCTCCACCTCCTCCTTCTTAAACTTTACCTTTATTTTCTTTCTTTTGTGCTGACAATGATGGTCCTCTCCTTTTACCTTTTTGGCTGATGACAAAAAAGGGGGAGAAAGGAAAGAATATATATATATATATATATATATATATATATATATATATATATATATATATATATATATATAAAGTCAGTTTTCGAAAAGCTCTTATTTGTTTGCAATTGCATATTCTCTTCTACTTGCTAAACTGCTCTAATATACTTATGTTTACTTATTTGCTTTGATATCTGCTGCTCTGATACTTATGTTTATTTATTCCCTTATATATACTCTAAGTATGATAAGCTGTCGCACCTATCTGTTAGCTTATATGCAGTTATTTTTCATATGCTTATTCTGCTTAAATATTTGTATGCTTTGTCTTAGGGGGAGCCCTGCAAGCTCTCTTAGACTTTGCTTTTCAAATTTAATTAGTTTTGTCATCATCAAAAAAGGGGGGATAGTTGGAACCAAAGTGGTTTTGGATTTAATAATCTCTAAGTTTTGATGCTAACAAAATGATTAAATTTTCTTGGCAAAGTGTTAGTTGAGATCTAACATGTGCTTTTAGTTATGCAGGAATACTTTAATATAAGTAAAATAAACTTGGTATAAGTTTTCATTGAAAAATACGCATCCACCCTTGTAGAGGGGTTGCTAAAAAACTTTGGTAAAGTTACTTCTTTAGATTGGCTTACTTAAGTAGACGAAGCTCTAAATATTTGCCAGATGAATACCTAAATAACTTGTTAGGTACAGCAAGTCCAAAGACTTGATAAATAAGCACATCCATCTTGTCACGTAAGTAGACAGAAGTAATTAGTAGAAGTAAATGAACTGAAAAGTAAAGTACTCTAGTAGACGAGCTCTAACCGGCACGTCACCAGACAGAGATATTTATAACTCATTAAGGAATAGCAAGTCTGAAGACTTGATAGATAAGAGGATATGCCACGTCATTAGACAAGCAAAGTAAAATATTAAATAGACTCGTCTCTCATATAACTAAGTAGACAGAGTTTCTTTTTAGACGAGCTCCATCTTAGAATGAATTAAATGCAATCCGAATCTCTTGAATTTATTTAAAATGATTGATATTTATTTCAATATAATATTTGTTCTTCACATTTGTTTTATCTGCTTTAATGTTTCACCTTGTTGTAAAAGAAACATAGTACCATCAAGAAATGTAAAAACCAGAATCGTACAATAAGATACTGCAAAACGATCTGTACGATGACAACTTTATGGCTGAAAAAGCTGGATTATACACAAAGGAGGAACAAGTGCTCAAGCTGCAATACTCATAGGAGTGAACCTCCAATTTCATGCTACCTCGATAAACAAGAGTACTATTCAGCCTTGGCACAATCAAGCGATCAGTCACAATGGTTATCATCCATTAAATGCTATCTCTAAACGGGATTATTCAAAGTAACCGTTGAAGAAATACAGTGAAGAAGAAGATCACTATAAATAGAAGACCTCAAGTTTTGAAGAACAACTTTTGCCAATCAATAATCACTCATTCTAATATTCTTTCAAGTGCAAGAGTCTGTATTTTTAGTTTAAATATTGTTGTAATATTCAACTGATCTTAAAATGTCATATTCTCACACATAGTGAGTTAAGAAGATCAAACATTATATCTCTTTGTTAGAGTTAGAGCCTGAAGAGGCTTGGTAAGAAAGAAATACTTGTAGCCTGGAGAGGTGTTGAATACTTGGTTGTAATCTATTTGGAGAAATAGTGGATAAATCCTTCAAGTCGAAGGGACTGGACGTAGCTCTTGGTTGGAAGAGAGTGAACCAGGATAAAATCACTTGTGTGAATCTTCTATCCCTAAACTCTTCGGTTTTATTTGCTTATACTAACCGTGGGGTTTTGATATTGCTTTTGTGAAAGTCTTTTAAAAAGAATCTTTGTCTTTGTTCTTGCTTCTGTTTCTAATCTCCTTGAGTGCAAAAATTGTTTTAAAGGTTGTTTTCGAAAATTATTAACAAACACAATTCAACTCCCCTTCCTGTGTTTACCTGTGTCAATTTTCCAAGGTACAACAGCAAAACCAGAAAAACAGATACATGCAAGGGTGAGATACCAATATATGGATTTGATCATGATAACTACATGCGCGACACACGAACATCATATAACATGTATAGTTAAAGATAAACAATTTATTTATCAAAGGGTTTCATACTTGACAGTCGTAATCTTTTTTAAAACAATGACACTTCAATATTCATCATCTAACTTTGGTACCTAATCTCCAGAGCTCTAACCAACAAAAATAATGAGCTAATCAGGCTTTCATTTCCGAATAAGGCAGAATCAATGCCAATAAGGCAGAATCGTTTCCAGATAAGGCAGAGTTAAAATTAACCATATCACTGTCCAAAATGAGGCACAATGAGTACTATTCATAGTATATAGTTTCGTGGTCATATATCCATCAAGGCACGGTGATGCAAACGTCATGAATACTTGCCATCAAGCATTCAAGTCCTATGCAAAGGCACGCCTGCCCCAAAAATGTATGTAAAACGTTTTGCTCTCGTAGTTTTCTTTGAGTTCAATCTTTCCATGTCGGAGCTAAAAGTCTCATGACCAAATCACCATTTTAAACTTTCAAGTTTAATACCTCGTTCCATAAATAACTGACTCCAAGTCAAAAGTGTGCAAATCACGAAATCTAGATCGATACACCAGTCTTAGATATGTAGATTTTAGTGCACAAAACCAATACCCATTTTATAGGACATCTAGTCCATAACTTCACCTTTCGGACCCCGGGCCCATATCATAGAACACTAGACCCGACGTCTTGGTAGCTAGGTTCGTTTTCAACTTTAAACTATTTTTGTTCTGTGAAACACAAAACAAAACCAAAGTTCCACAGCTTATCCAAGTTGTTGGAAATAACATCGTTGTGTAAAACTTGTTTACAAAAAATCCTTTCTGTTTGAAATTCATTTATAAAACCGTCAAATCATAGAGAAATCCATTGTTATCAAATCCATTTTCTTTTGGGAACTCCTTTTTCCGAAACAACCTCAAATCCTCGTAAAACCATTTCCAACCCATTTTTATTCGAAATAATAAAATTGCTTCTCATAAGTTTCGTTGTCAAATACTTTTCTAAATTATTTTTCGTTGGAAATATAGTCATTTATAAATCAAATGATTTTCTCTTTTACAAAAAGCTCTTCATAATCTTTGTTAAAATATCCTTGACACTTAAATTTCTTAGAATAACTTTTCATCTTATTTTAGAAAAACATAACGTAACTGAAATATTTTCAATATGTTTCTTCCACATCCATAAATCAAAATCCCTTAAATTTTTCCTCAAGCTTTTATCTTTGTTTTAATTGGGCACTGACCACTGTCAGGCTTTCCATCAATCAATCAACCAAAACAAATAATATATACATCACAAATATTCATACATCATATATATAAGCATGCTTTCACAGAAAACATTAAAACCACATAACATTCATATAACAACTTAATTTTTAATACCATACATCACAACAAATCAAACCACATATGACATACAGATAGCATGTAGCTATCGAAAATCCCTCAAGCAGTCTCCCCTTACCTTTGAAGACAAAAGAAGGATCACCCATTCTGGGTTCCTCTAACACTTCGCAACGCTTATAACAACTTCGAGATAGCTCCAAAAATGTATCCTCTGCTCCTCCAACCATGACAGTCACATCCACATAGATGAAAATTGGCCATCAACATAGCCAATAGCAAGCATAAAAAAAGTTAGAGACTTACCAATACAAAGCATAAGTTTGTACAACTTAATTGATTCAACTAAGGAAACGATATTGGTTTTTAATTTAAAATTATTGGGGTTTTAGAGTTCACTAGGAATTTGGGAAAAACCAATTTTGATCAAGTAATATGGAATTAGGCTAGGGAACTACAAATTAACAACTCTAATTAAATTAAAACAAAAATCAATTTCATAGAAAATTTGTTTTAAACAAAATTGGGGAAAATTTGTTTTACTCATAGAAATTCGAAATCGGTTTGTCAAAACATTAATTAACAGTCCCAATTTCATAGATACATAGTTAATTTTACAAAAACACAACCAATTTCAATTAAAATAAAATTGGAGCTTAGGGTTCCTAATCACAATTTGGGAAAAAATTGTTCTGGTCTTAAAAACATGAAATTAGCATTGGAAATTTGAAATTGACACACCCAATTTAATAAACATACCATCAATTTGGGGATTTAGGTTATAATTTAGAACTTAGGGTTAGGGTTTTGAACAACTTAGGGGTTTTTCAATTCTGAACAAGAGAAGATGAAATCCACTCACCTAAGATGAGGAAGAAGCACTGTGACGGTGGCTGGAGGGTGGTGACGGCGGCGCAACGATGGGTAGGGGTGGAGGTCGGCGGCGCGATTCTGGACAGCACCAAAGATCCAAACAAAAACAAAAGTTAGGCTTAAGGGAAGAAGGAAAGAAGTTTCAACAACACATAGAGGTGGAAAACCACCATGACCGGCGACGAAAATCTTTACTGTGGCGGACACAACAGCGATCGGAGGAGCAAACAGTAGGAACGCGAGCTGAGTCACGTGGCGGTCCTGTCCGTGTCGAGCAACGGCCGGACGGCATCCCTGCGGTGGCGACTCGCTACTGGACGACGGTTGCAGGTGGAGGCGGCGCTGGCTGGAAGAGAAGGAAGGAGGAAGAAGATGAAGTTTGAGTGGGAGGAGGAAGACGAAAAGAAAATAGAAGGAAGGAGGGGAAAGGTCGTGTGTTTTAAGCAAATGGGGAGACTAAAATTATTTTCATTTTTTTCTTTTTTTCTTTAAATGATGATAAATACATAATTAAGTGATTAAAATTGATTCAAAGAGAAAAGATTTGTTTTTAAACTTTGGATCTAAAAGTAATGAGGGAAAAATATTAATTTTCAAAATTGGAAATAAGACAGAGATTGATGGTTAAATTGATCTACCAAGAAAATCAATGATCTAACATTAATCTCCTATTAATTCTAAATCAGTTTATTTTCAAATCTAAAATTAAATAGAGTAAAATATAAAATAAATTACTTTGAATCATATTATTTTAAAATATTTTCTAAAAAAATAATATTGGTGACAATATCAAAATATTATTGTCTAGTAAACGCGCATATACTAACATAAGATAGTATTAACGCACTCCAAAACTTAATTTTAAATGAATAATTAAAATTACTCAAACCAAACCCCATAAAATAAATTAAAATAAACATCTAGAAAATTAATCACTCCAATTAAAATAATCTAACATATACACATATTTACTGTTATTGAAAAACAGTAAAAACCAGGGTGTTACACTATCTTATGGTAGAAGGTTATGGTAAAAATTTAGGTTTAAAATTCAGACGAAACCCGGTCTGCGTTTTAACTGACAGTGAGATTTTACTGATCAGAAAACCTAATTTTGACCCCAGAACAAAGCAGTTTGGATTCTTATTTTTTTCCCCAACAATAGTGGTTATTTTGAAAAATTCCAAAATAAATATGTTATTATATGTTAGTCGGGCGAATACTCGACAATCGGGGATCGGCGGAATCGAGAACAGATGTGCAGAGACAAAACCCGACGTCGGATGGATGATGACAATGAGTCATCTATGATGACTCATGGTGGTGAGTCATAGGGGTGAGTCACATTACATTCTATGCATGTAATGATGGCTTCTGTGTGAAATGTCCAAAATACCCTTAATCTTGCATTGTAATTTCAAGTTGCCATGACAACATTTGGACCCTTTTCTCCCTAGAATACTCACGGCCTCAACCACATTAAAACACACTTAGCCATTCATTCACCCATTTGGTTCATGTTCTTAAACTTTCTCACAAAAACACTTAAGTTCTCACACTTGATTTGCAAAGGAAGTCTTAGATCTTGATCATTTCTTGAGATTCCAAAGGTATAGCCTTATGATCCATGATCATACCCTCACTTCTCATCACAAGTTTTCTTCTTAAATTCATGTTTTCTTCAAGTTCAAATTCATAGATCTAGTTTTTCAAATAATTCTAGAAAATCATAGAAAAATCATTTTAATGTGAGATCGATTTCTACGATCTCCATATGACTTCTATATTCATCATCCAAGAGCTTGAAAAATTAAGAGATCCCTAGCTATTTCTTTTGATCTTGGACGAACCTATACCATAATATGTTAGGATGATTTTCTTCATTCTTTAACTTGTTTTCTTGTTGGTTGTTCATGGCTAGGTTTTGTTGGTTCAAACCTTGAGGCTTTAGGTGAAAAACATCCTTCTAGTACTTGACTTTCCAAGTTATCTACAAGAGGTATGGGGCAGATTACTACTATCCTACCTTAATGTAGATATCTGTGTTGTTTAAAATATTTGTATGTTGTTTTTCAAATCCTAAGTATTAGGATTATGTACTATTTTTTATGGTTGTGTGATCCTCTTGGAGGATTTGATTTGATACTTGGTTGTGGTATGATATGTCATATGGTTGTTTTGGTTCCAATGACCTTAAGCTGGAACCATAATTGTTGTTTGCTTGATTTGTTAAGAAAAATGCCTAATATAATTATTTGACGCCATTCGGTCATAACTGTTTCAATGAGTTCCATGAGGATTTACTTTGTTTGGATAATTTTTATAAGGAGTGAATGAGTATATAAGAGTATAGAAATTGGTTTGGACTGATTTGAATATGTATGATAAAAGATATGAATTTATGAGTCTTTACGGACTTTTATGCAATTTCTGGAAAATTACAGGACTGAATTATAAATATGAAAATATGTCACACAGTTAAAGTGAATGATAATATAAGACCACAGAAATTGGTTTGGTGTTAATTGGATTAATACATAAAAAGATATAAGCTTTTTAGTAAACAAGGACCTTTTTGCAAATATTGTAAAAATATGTGGCAGAAATGTAATTTTTGGAATTTTAGGAGGACTGGAAAAAATATTTCTATAGAAGTTGGTTTGGTGTGATTTAAGTTATAAATAAAAAGTTACAAGGTTTTAAGTAAATAAGGACCTTTTGCATTTAATGAAAGTTTAGGGACTAAACTGCAATTTTCCAAAATAATTATAATTGGACAGTCAGAAACTGTTTTTCATACCTATCTAACTGTTCTAAAACTCAAAAATGAGTTTTGGACTATTAGATTTTAAAATCGTTAAAAAAAGATTTACGCAATTTACAAATTTAACGACGTTCGGTCAAATTTTTAGGAATTTCGTGTAAATAGAGAGTAAGATGTAAAATTAGTGTTTCAACATTTCACATGAGTATTATAACCAATGAAAGGAATATATTTGAGTTTAAGAACCATATTTTCCAAAGTCTGGCTTTTGGGCCTAAATTCAATAAAAAGAGGCGAAACCGTCGTCAAGTATTTTTAAAGATTTTTGAGAAAATGTTTCGAGAAATTTAATACCTAAGTACCAGTGATTGACTTATGATCAAAATGATTTGATTTTTATCTAAAGGTTTGGTTTTAAGTAAAAAGAGGATTTTAGTCTTCAAGACTAGTATTTCAAGTAAATGGAAAACCTAAGTCGAGGATGACTTAGCGAAAATATGAACTTAATGATTGACTTATGGTGAAGTAAGACCATATGTCGTAAATTGTGGATAATTCATTATCCATACCTCCATAAAATTTAATGGACTAAGAGTTATTTGATTTTTTGGAAGGCAAGAGAAAGGCTCCATTTGAAAAGTGTAAAGAAATAAATGATTGGATTGTCAATCCAATTTCATAATGTGTTAGGACTTGTAAGCAAATGCCTTAAAACATATTTACACAAACATGACAAGTCTGTTTGAGAACTGTTGATTAGTGAGGAGCCGATGATTTGTACTCGAGAATATCGTTCGTTAGAGATTAACATCAAGTGGATTCTGGTGGAATCACGAGGTTATTCGATGGATAGACTAATTGGAAGTATTCCGACAATTTTTCCCAAACACATAGTTGATACTATGTTCAGAAAGGTCATTGTGCCTAGGAAGCTAAGCTTCCCAGTAGTAGAGTTTTCATAAAGAGCCTGATGCTTCACAGGGAGACATCACATGTGATTATGATAGTACGTACATTATGATTATGATTTGAGCCTTGTGTGCCATGATAGCCACACATGGTGCCAGAAGGTGTGCGTAGATGAAACCTGTAATAACCATTCCTTTCCAAAATATCAAATTTGCTCCGACGTTAGAATCGGATATTCCTTGAGGCTGTGTAGGTATGAGACTATACGGTTTCAATCAGTTTCTCTCTATTCCTGTCCTTCGATGGACAAACCGTGTCTGGTATGCTTGATAAGCTTACCGTTGAGTTTGGCATAGTATATTCTTGAAGTGTTGAGTTGCAGAATTAAAATGGGAGATAAAAGAAATATATGCATGTTGTATTATGTACCTGTGAGTCGTACCACTGCAAGTTGTTGTTTTGTCTTCAATGACTCAAGAGGGGGGTGAATTGAGTTTTCTTAAAAAATTTCCCTCTTAAAAACTTTTTCACAAAACTTTAGTTTTCAGATTTGTGGCCTCGGGATCTTTTACAAAATCAATGAAGGGTTTATATAAAATCTTGAATTGGAAGATGATGAAGATAAGAAAGATTAATTCAGAAAGATAGATCACAGAATAGGTTCGGGTTCAAAACTCAATAATAACAAAATACAGAAACTGATTAAACCTTTAAAGATTAAGAACAAGTTATGCAAGCTTCAGATACAAGCATTAACAATCAAGAACAAACTTGCAGGTTTCAGTTTCAGTGATTAAGAAACAGAAATTAAGCTATTCGAATTTGATCACATATGATGCAAGATTCAATTCAAATATTGATCCTTGAGAATAGAATTGAATACATAGTTATTATTACAGTTTACTCAAGGTTCAATACTGATTGGACAGATCAAGAACTGATATCAATTGAAAACTTAGAACATCAAGATCACCGTTATATGCGCAAGACAGAAATTAAAGAGTTTGAGTTTAGAGATACCACATAACCAGATTTATCCTGGTTCAATCACCACTACTGTGACCTACATCCAGTCCCCACTCCAAATGTGGTTTTTCACACACTAACACAACAAGTTTTCGCCAGGTAGCTTGAAAAACCTTTACACCACAGAGCACTCCTTCACCTCGAGATACCACACTCTTATGAAGAGCCTCAATGTTCTTCCTTAGGGATACCTCACCCTAATCACTCAGAGAGTCTCCCTCTCATTTTACAATCAAATAGAACGAAAAAATTGATTCCTAACTCTCAATAGTCAAATATACAAATTGATGCACTTATGAGAATGAAACACTCTTTTCAGAATAAGCTCGAGAAAGATGATGAATGATTTTCACAATTAATCTCTCAAATTGATTTCGTGTAATTCTGATATGTTCTTGATATTTGATATCTTATATTTTTAAAGTATTCCTTTGATCCCACTATATATAGGAAACAAGTTATAGCCGTTGGGATCAACTAAAACAGATTTGGGTTTGATAACAGAACCTGTTTTCTTGATTCTGGTTCTTGAAATAAGATTCTACATCGGTGCCGTCTTCAATCCTCAGGGCTCGTAGTTGATAGTAGACGAGCTCCATATGCCACATCATTGGACGAAGCTTCTCGTTAAGGACTTAGCAAGTCCAAAGACTTGTGTGGACGAGCGCTTCTGTCACTTGTGTGGACGAGCGCTTCTGTCACTTGTGTGGACGAGCACTTCTATCTCTTTAGTGGACGAGCACTTCTATCACTTTAGTGGACGAGCGCTTGTATCACTTTAGTGGACGAGCACTTTTGTCACTTTAGTGGACGAGCACTTCTGTCACTTTAGTGGAAGAGCACTTCTGTCACTTTAGTGGGCGAGTACTTCTGTCACTTTAGTGGACGAGCGCTTGTATCACTTTAGTGGACGAGCACTTCTGTCACTTGTGTGGGCGAGCGCTTCTAGAATCTTGTGTATTCTGAGTTTATCAGACTAAAAGCACAGGGGATCCATTCCTGATCAAATATATTTCTTCTTTCCAAAAATCATTTTCATTAACAAAAACTTATTCCATTTAATGCAGGTTATGAAAATTGATTTTCTTCATGCATCTTTTTAGTTGAGATATTTTGTGACTAAGAGATTTCTTTCTCTTACAAATCATCTAAGACTTAAATCTAAAATTCTCCTTTAAGCTTGGTCTTGATGATCCTTTGATCTTTGACTTTGCTTTTTTGATTTCTACATGCAGCTCCTTGATTCCTTCAAGTTCTTCCTTGAATATTTTCCTTGAATTTGCTGAATGAACTTGTTGATCACTGCTTGATACCTGTCTTTGCAATTTGACACTAAAACACTTGCACACACATTAAATTGTATTTGTCATATATCAAAATCTCTAAGTCATTGATTCTTACAAACTCCCCCTTTTCGATCATGACAAATCTTCTAACAAATTATAAGATCATAGTATAAGTGTAGCAGAAGCTAAGTGTTTTTGACAGATTTATATCATGGTATCACGTAAGCTTATAATATCCCCCTCAATATATGCATGTATAATTTGTTATTATCCCCTTTATCTATATCATACTTTTCCTCCCCTTTTGACATTATCAAAAAGGTAAAGAAAATAAACATTCAAAGTAATAGAGAAGGCAAGTATTTCAAACATATCATATAAAATTGTTCATGATGGAGGGATAGGTGCAGGGACAAATCAAAAAGAAAAGAAACCATCAGCCAAAATTACAAACTAAGGCCTTTTACCTTGCAAAAAAATATATCATCAAGTCGTTTAGTTGTGTAACACCCTGTTTTTCGTACGCTTCTTTATCAGTAAATACATGCTTTAATGTATTTATTTTGATAAAATCCAGAGGATGATTTTATTTAAAATAAAATCATTTTCTTGTGTTGTTTTACCGTATGAAGTCACAGTAAAATTTTCGGTCGAAAATTCAGACGAAAACCGATCTGCGTTTTCTCTGCCAGTACAAGTTTACTGAGCTAGAAACAAAATTTTAATTCGTGAACGAGACAGTTAGTGTTTTTATGATGTTTTGTGTGGGTTTGGGAAATTTTCGAATTTTGTTGTCCGGGAATAAAATATAATATTTTATCCGGACGAAACCTCAGAAAATACGATCGGATGTGCAACCGGTTACGTATTTAAGCAGTTAAAGGAACCCTAAAGGAGGAGAAAAGGCTTGATGGGAAGTCTCATTAAATGCTTATGACACACCTAAGGAAAAAGTAAATCCTTATTTCACTCCAAAATCTTACTTTTCATCTTTCTCTCTCCAATCACATCACATCACATTAACTCTTTAACCTCTCTTCAAGAAACTCATCTTCTTTCTTCTTCTCCCTCTCAAGGCCGTGCACCTCCACCTTTCCTCTATAAATATCACTCATCCACTTCACTTCATCACTTTCCTTTCTCCTACTCCATTAAAACCCTCAAGTTTTCATCTTTTTCTTAACTTCAAGCTTCCAAAGCTCTAGTTTTTCTTCTTCTTTTCACTAAGTGTTCCTCATCAAAGTTGTTCCTCTTGCTTAGGTTAATACTCTCATGTATTCTTTTCTTTAAAAACTTCATCTTTTTCTAAAGCTTCTTCTTTATGTCATATATAAGCTTTTATCTTCAAAAATCTCTCAAAAATGGTAGAAAACTCCTTTTGAGTTGAAACCAATTTCTATGGTCTTGTATTTACTTGTAGTTTAACATACTAAAAGGTTGTGTATACAAAGTTTCCTAACCTCTTCTTTCTAATGAGGCCGAACCATGCATGTGGTTTAGATGGATCTTGTTTCAACTTTTACAAATATGAGTTTGTGTTTAAAGATTTGTTTTCCCAAAATGATCATGGACCAAGGCTCCTTTATGTTAAAGGATGCTATGTCTAAAGTGATTGGAAAGTTTAAAGATTTGTTTTCCCAAAATGATCATGGACCAAGGCTCCTTTATGTTAAAGGATGCTATGTCTAAAGTGATTGGAAAGTTTAAAGATTTTTACTCTAATTTTATGTCATTTATATTTATGTCATTTACTTTATGTCATTTACATTATGTCATTTACTTTTATGTCATTTATATTTATGCCATTTACTTTATGTCATTTACTTTATGTCATTTACATTATGTCATTTACTTTTATGTCATTTATATTTATGCCATTTACTTTATGTCATTTACATTATGTCATTTACTTTATGTCATTTATGTTTATATCATTTATGATTCATTTACTTATGTCATTATACCTTAATTATTTATAAGCCTATGTTGTTCTTACTTTATGTGCTTATGAACTTTGTGGTTTAAAATACTATGTTGCTTTCAAGATGATCATAGATTTGAGCTCCATAAGTTATTGGATACTAAAAGGTCTAAGAGATTGGAAGAATTTAAAGATTTTTATTATAAAAACCCAAGGATGGCCGAATCTTAAAGGTTATGGACCTAGGGTGTTTCGTTTTTCATTTATCCAAAGTGATCATGGTTTTGAGCTCCTTACTATTAATGGATGCTAAACCAAAGAGATTGGAAAGTTTAAATGTTCCTAGCCTATTTTATTGGTCAAGGCCGAATCTCCATCAAAGTGTAACTTGGTGGGATTTTTGTTCAACTTGTTTTAAGTAATCATGTTTTAAACTCCTAGCACTTAAGGATCATAAATCCCTAAGTTGCATGTGCTTTGGAAAATTCTAGCCCTAAGTTCTCGATTGAGTTCTAATCCTTTGAACCTTGTGTCTTGAAACCTAGACTTGCATCCTAACCAACCTTGAAGAACGTCCGCGAAACCGTTTATTTTCTCGCATTCTTTAACTTCTTAAGGTAAGAGGGGATTTCCTAAAGATATTCAATAACTGTATGCATGTGTGTATGTGTTTAATTGGATATTTACATGTTGATTGAGCTTACTTGATTATCTAATGTACTTGAACTGTTATGCTATTATCTGATGTTGATTGTACTTGTTCTAAATGATATAATGCATATATGTGATGAACTGCTTTCAACTGTGATATTAGCATTGAACTGATGATATATATTGTTGTTGATTGAAAGTTTGCTAAGCCAGACGTGCGTCTGTGCTTAACCGTTATAAGGATTAAAAACCTTAAGAAGCTTTGAAGATGAAGGGATTGGTGTTCTTTTCCAAAAGCTCTTTAAACTTAAAGTACTTGTTTTAAATGTTGAAATGGTTTTGGTGAACTATTGTTATACAAGAGAAAAATCCTTTTCGAACTATGTGTCTTTAATTGAAAACTTTCAAGATTATTTGGCAATATCCTATTGGGGGAAATATTTCAAAGATAAAAGAATTTCAAAGATGCTTTATAAAAGATTTTCAAAGAAAAGGTTTTTCCTAAATATTTTAGAAACTTTCCGATAACCTGGATAGGTCATCGAGGATTCGGTTTTGAATTTGTTTTTCACTGAACGAAAAATAAGTACTTATGAAAGAGAATCTAGTACGCGAGACGTCGCCTCTAGTATTCAGTTATGCACACGTGATCTTGGATCAGTGTAAATTCGGGACTACGAGTCCTGGTTATGAGTGTTATTTCGGGACTACGAGTCCTGGTTATGATGTTATGGGTGAGAGTCAATTCTCGAAATCGAGGACAGTGCGTTCTGATTTCGTTGTTGTGGACTGTGTGTGTCCTAATCACGTTGTTGTGGACTGCGTATCCTAACCACGTTGTGATGAACATTGTTAAAAGTGAATATTGTTTTCTACGACCACAAGCCTAGGACTAGTGCATCGGTCTCGGGCGTTGTGATTGAGCATTCGGACTGCGTGTCCTATGCTTCTAAGTTTTCAAGTGATGGGGAAATGATGATTAAGTCGTTAGCTTTGAGCTGCGACAACGAAAAAAAATGAACACAAAGAAAACCTTTTAAATAAAAATATTTTCTCATGTGCATTTCCCCAGGCAGACGTGCCTTTCTTACATATCAGATACAAGGTGGTATCTGGGAGTCTGTCCATGTAAACCGAGTTAAGTGGCACATGTGACGTTGCTCGTCCTGAGACCTTAATGCATGAGGGTAAGGAGGCAACTGCCCGATGGGCTAGAGATTGACCAACTCTAATTATTCTCCAGTGAAAAACGGTGTTGATATCTCATGAGATTAAGTTAGAGCCTGATATTGAAATGCCATGCATATTTTCAAAAGATTGACTGTGCGGGTTTGAGACCCTTTGATATAATACTGTTATATTGTGTATATGCATGATTTAACTGCTTATATGATTCTATGATGTATGTATCATGTATATGGTTGTTGTGGGATATATCTTATGATGGTATCCCACTCTTACAATTATATCAGGTATCTTCGGGTTTTGCTGTAGTACCTTGGTACTCTGGTACCGATGTTGCAGGGGAGTCTTTCTAAGTCATTTGAAGACCTAGTGTTAGTGGTTGGGAAAGTATTCCGATTGGGGGTCTCTCCAATTAATATTTGATAGAATGACCAGCTTAGGAGTTTTGAGTTGGTTGTATATCTAAAGAGGTCGGTAAATATAGAGTTATATACATCCATCTATAGTTTGAACTTTTCTTCCGAAAGTGGAAACTTATAGAAACGTTGTATGTCATGGTAACTTTGTTACAAACATGACTTTACATTTTAAATGTATGTATGATGGATTTCAGAGTTATCCTTATATGAGAAAATTTTATACCCCAGTTTCTGGCTTAAGAGAAAACAAATTTTCCGAAAGCAACCAACAAATTATCTTTTAAATTTAAATTCCGCATGTGTTACGTAAGTAATGCCCCGGGGGGGGGGCGTTACAAGTTGTATCAACATATTCAATCTCCGTTTCTCTACTTTGAATATGATCTCTGATGAAATGATGTTTGATTTCTATGTGTTTAGTTCTAGAGTGCATTATGGGATTCTCAGTTAGGTTAATTGCACTTGTATTGTCACTTCTAATAGGAACTTGGTTTAGTTGCACACCATAATCAACTAATTGTTGTTTCATCCATAAAACCTGTGCACAATAGCTACCAGCAGCTACATATTCAACCTCTGCAGTGGATAAAGCCACACTAGATTGTTTCTTACTGAACCATGATACTAATGAGTTTCCTAGTAAGTGGCAAGTTCCACTAGTACTCTTTCTATCTAGTTTACAACCAGCAAAATCAGAGTCTGAATAGCTAATTAAAGTACATGTAGCTCCCTTGGGATACCATAATCCCATGTCTTTTGTTCCTAACAGATACTTAATTATCCTTTTAACTGCTGTTAAGTGTGATTCTTTTGGATTTGCTTGATACTTAGCACACATGCATACACTAAACATGATATCTGGCCTACTAGCAGTAAGATAAAGTAGTGAGCCTATCATACCTCTGAATTTAGAAACATCAATAGGTTTACCTTGCCCATCCTTGTCCAGATAATAGGAGGTACTCATTGGAGTAGCCATCTCCTTAGAATTTTCCATGCCAAACTTCTTGATCAACTCATTGCAGTTCTTGGTTTGGCTAACAAAGATTCCATTTTTAGTTTGCTTTATTTGCAGTCCAAGGTAAAAGTTCAGCTCACCCATCATTGACATTTCAAACTCACTCTGCATAAGATTTGCAAACTCATTGCACAAATGCTCATTAGTGGCACCAAAAATTATATCATCCACATATATTTGTACAAGTAAAATGTTGTGTGTATTTTTCTTAGTGAACAAAGTTGTGTCAACTTTACCTCTTTTAAATCCTTTTTCAATGAGAAAATTACTTAACCTTTCATACCAAGCTCTAGGAGCTTGCTTTAAGCCATATAGTGCTTTAGACAATTTATAAACATGGTTAGGCAATTCATTATTCTCAAAACCATGTGGTTGACTGACATACACTTCCTCTTGTATAAATCCATTTAAGAAAGCACTCTTAGCATCCATTTGATACAATTTAAATCCCATTATGCAAGCATAAGCAAGTAGCATTCTTATAGCTTCTAATCTTTCTACTGGAGCATATGTTTCATCATAACCTATGCCTTCTTCTTGGTTATACCCTTTGGCTACCAATCTAGCCTTGTTTCTTACAATTATACCATTTTCATCTAGTTTATTCCTAAAAACCCATTTTGTACCTATTACTTGACAGTTCTTGGGTTTAGACACTAGTTTCCAAACTTGGTTTCTTTCAAACTGGTTTAGCTCATCTTGCATAGCCATCATCCAATGTTCATCAATTATAGCATCATCTATGTTCTTAGGTTCTACTTGAGACACAAATGCCATATGATTACAAGCATTTCTAAGAGATTGTCTAGTAGTTACCCCCTTTGTAATTTCACCAATGATGTTATCAATTGGATGATTTCTGACAGTCCTCCATTCCTTTGGTAGGTCAGGCTGTTGTTCTATTTGCTCATGCTGCAGCAATTCATTCTTTAAGGTTTCATCTTCTTCATTGTCTTGTTTCTCTTCTAGGAGATTTTTCTCAATTGAATCTGCAAGATCATCAATAATAGAATCCTTTCCCAACCTTTTGGGGTTAGACTCATCAAATGTCACATGCACGGATTCCTCAATAGTTTGTGTTCTCTTATTATATTATCTAAATGCTTTACTAGATAGAGAGTAGCCTAGGAAAATTCCTTCATCAGCCTTTGCATCAAATTTTCCAAGATTAATCTTTCCATTGTTAAGAACAAAGCATTTGCAACCAAAAACATGAAAATGTGCTATATTTGGTTTTACTCCTTTGTAAAGCTCATAAGGGGTTTTCTTTAAGATTAGTCTTATCAAGACTCTATTTAGCACATAGCAGGCTGTATTGACAGCATCTGCCCAAAAATGTTTTGGCAAGCTAGAGTCGTTCAACATGGTTCCTGCTATCTCCTCTAATGATCTATTCTTCCTTTCCACTACTCCATTTTTTTGTGGAGTTCTAGGAGAAGAAAAATTATGTTGAATGCCATGCTCATCACAAAAGTTTTCAAACACTTCATTTTGAAATTCCCCCATGGTCACTTCTTATAGAAACAATTTTCATGTCCTTTTCATTTTGCACAATTTTTACCATTTTCTTAAATGCAGCAAATGAATCACTCTTATGAGATAGAAAATATGTCCATGTATATCTAGAGTAATCATCTACTATTACCAATGCATACAAGTTACCACCAAAGCTTTTGGTTCTAGATGGGCCAAATAAATCCATGTGTAAAAGTTGCAAGGGTCTAGTTGTTGAAACAATGTTCTTTGGTTTAAAAGAGACCTTAACTTGCTTTCCTTTTTGACATGCATCACATAGTCCATCTTTCACAAATTTCATTTTAGGCAAACCAACTACAAGATCTTTACAAATCGGTTTATTCAAGTGGTTCATGTGAATGTGTGCAATTCTTCTATGCCAAAGCCAATTCTCTTCTTCTTTTGAAATAAGGCAGCATGCAGTATTTGAAGAGATATTATCAAAATCAAGCATATAGATGTTATCTGTCATATGTCCAATTAATTTCAAATTTTCATCATGCCGATTTTCTATTAAGCAACTATTGGAATTGAATTTTACCTTGAAGCCTTTGTCACATAGTTGACCGATACTTAATAGGTTGTGTTTCAGTCCCTCGACATATAGTACATCCTCAATGATTGTTACTGAGTCACTTCCAATGTTGCCAATGCCGAGTATCCTCCCTTTGTTATTGTCTCCATAGATAACACTACCACTTGACTTAGGGGTAAAGGAAATGAACTTGTTTTTGTCTCCAGTCATGTGCTTGGAACAACCACTGTCAAGATACCATTTCACATTCTTGGCTTTCCCCCACACCTACAAAACATAATCATGTTTGTGTTTTAGGTACCCAAATATGTTTGGATCCTTTTGAATTAGTGTCAGCAATAGTTCTTTTAGGAACCCATATATACTTAGATTTTTTGTATGCTGATTTTCTGTATTGACATGTAGAAGCTGTGTGACCTTTTCTAGCACAAAAATTGCATTTAACAAATGGTGTGTTTGATGTCTTAGGTGTAGCAAAAAATTTCTTGAAAGATTTCTCATGTATCTTAGGTTCATAGGCTATTCCATCCTTATCATAAACACACTTTTGCTGTCCTACTAAAGCATTCAAGTTATCTATACCATTTGTGAACTTGGCTAAGTCATTTTTCAGTTTTTCAACTTCTTTAGTCAATGTACAACACTTAGAACAATTAGATCTAGATGCAATCAAGACCTTTATTTCTGGCTTCTAGTTCTCTTTCTTTCATTTTCCAGCATGCATAATCATCACGTTGTTTAGAAATTATTTTTCTAGATGAGACAAGTTGTTTAGCAATCTTAAGATATTCAGCATGTAACTCATCAAATGCATCTTGCAATTCATCAAAAGTAGGTTGTGAATCAGAATTTACCTCACTCTCTGAATCACTGTTATTGCTTGCCATCAAGCACAAGTTTACCTCCTCAGATTTAGATTCTTCAGTGGAATCTACATCATTATCATCCCAAGCAATGTAGGCCTTTCTTGGCTTTCTCCACTTTTTGTCCTTTGAGTCAAACTTTTATGTTTTGTCCTTCTTTTACAGTTTTGGACAGTCAAGCTTCATGTGGCCAATCTTTCCACATTCATAGCATGTGATGTTGTTGGAAGAGTTGTCACCTTTGCTGAAATTTCTCCTTTGAAAAGTGGATGACTTTCTTTTGAAGTTGCCTTTCCTCTTTAGGAACTTCTTGAATTTTCTAACTAGCATTCCCATCTCTTCTTCAGATTCTACCTCTTGTGCTGAATCATCATCATAACTATCTTCTACTTCTCTGACTTGTGATTTTAGAGCCAATCCCTTTTTCTTTTTGTCAGTTTCTTCATTCTCATTCAGTCTGTTCAACTCCAATTCATGCTCTTGCAGTTTTCCAAACAATGTGGCAATGGTCATTGATGAGAGGTCTCTAGATTCTGAGATTGCAGTGACTTTAGGCTTCCATTCCCTGTTCAAGCATCTCATTACTTTGTTAATTTGATCCTCATTTGATATAGCTTTTCCAAGGCCAGCAAGTTGGTTGACAATGTGAGTGAATCTCTTTTGTATTTCAGTCATAGGTTCTCCTTGCTTCATTCTGAATAGCTCATACTCATGTGTGAGGGTGTTCATTCTTTCTCTTTTGACATCTGTGGTTCCTTCATGTGTTACTTGCAATGTATCCCACATCTCCTTTGCTAATTTGCAATTTGAAACCCTGAAAAACTCATCATGGCTTAAAGCAGACGTTATAATATTCTTAGCACGTGCATTATATTGAACTCTTTTCTCATCATCCTCATTCCATTCAGTTTTAGGCTTATTTCTTGGAGCACCATTAGCATCTATAGCAGAGGGGGGAAAATGGTCCATTTTCTACTGCATCCCAAATGTCTACGCCTGCTTCCTCAAGAAAGATTACCATTCTTTCCTTCCAATAGATATACTCAGATCCATTGAAGGCAGGAGGGCGTGCAAGGGAAGCCCCTTCATTCAAACAGTCATTGGAAGCCATACTCTTATAGATGTTAAGCCAAACTTAAGATTTTAGCTCTGATGCCATTGTTGTTTTGGCTTCAAAGACTCAGGAGGGGGAGGGGGGTGAATTAAGTTTTTTGAAAAAGTTTTTAAGAGGGAAATATTTTAAGAAAACTCAATTCACCCCCCTCTTGAGTCTTTGAAGCCAAAACAACACAAGTCTGCCTTATGTGTAAGATAAATGGAAATCTCACCTCTTTATTTTATATTGCCTATGTTGGCTGACTATGTGCTTTCTGTATCCTTTTGAGAAGATTGAGATGTCAAGATGTCGCTTGACTGATGCATCATAGAGATTGAGGTTTGAGCATGCAGACGATTGATCAGTGCATTTTAATATACTTTTTATAGCATTGCACTTGGTATTTTTGGATATGCTTTGTACCCAGTATTGGGTTCTTAGAATTTTTCATATCTTTGGGTCTTAATTGGGCTTTAATGAATTTCTTAGTCAATTTTCGGATTTTAGTGCATCCTGACCCATCTCCCTTCTGCAGGCCATAACTTGGGCTATACATGTCCAATTTGAGTGATCTTGGTGGAGTTAGAAAGATAAGAAGCAGATCTACAACTTTAATGTTGAATGATAAGCCCATTTCTGACGCTTTGATGGTCGAAAATTCTAATTACCGAAGCTGTCCAGATTAGTGCGGGAATTGGAATTATTGTTGTCATATCTGCATGTAATCAATCATTAACGGGCCAATTAATTCCCATTGGGCTCTCTAGGTCAGACGTATTAGTTTACCCTAGGATTATAAGTAGGTGGTTTTGAGACCTTGTTTATCATCTTTGGAGAGGCGGCTGCTCATAGGGTTTTGGTCTTTGTAAAAATCCCTAACCAGTGAATCAATCTAAGAATTTAGCCTTCCATAGGAGGCTTAAACAAAAATAAGAATTGAAGAGTGAGCAGAACCAAAACCTTGAGGTTTGGTTTTCAATGTTAATTTCGTTTTAGTAATTCTATATCTTTTCCTTTTAATCCTTCATCTATTGATCAATGTTTGCAATTCCGTTTTTGTGTTTTGATGCTTAATCACTCAAACTCGTTTTTGCATTCCAATCTAATTATAATCTGATTTGAGATTATTCGAAGCATGTTGAATTCTTGTTTTGATTTGTTACGAATAAGGATTGATAGGATCTATGACGCTTAGTGTAGGTTTGATTGAATTCGGTTATAAGATTGATTATGGTTTTGTGACGCTTGTTCCACAATTATAATTAATCAAATTCTGTTATGCTTAATCCAGTAGGAATTTCGTATAGAATTAATTGATGCTTGATTGGTTAATTCTATGATCAAACAAGAATAAAATCACGAAAAGAGATTAGATCCTATGAAACCCGTGATAGGTCCAAGTGAAATTATCTTAAACCAGTGGATTAGTCAATTTGACATATTGATTATCATCTCTCTTTTACAATCTATTTTCTTCTTTCATTGAATTCAAATTTCCCCCCTTTTTCTCACTACTTTGCATGATTCTTGTATTTGGTTAATTGAATCAGAGATCCTTGCAAGATGACCAAGGTTATCACCTTGTACTACAGTTTTAAATTTTGATTCATTTGACCCGTGTGCGACAGCGGATCAAATTGGCGCCGTTACCGGGGATCTTTGATTTTTATTAGCCATATTAGGAATTAAATTCTTTTTTTGGACTAGTTTTCATCTTTTGGTAGTCCCATAGTTATAAAAAAAATTATCTTTTGTGGTTTTTGTTTTTGTTTTTTGTTTTTGTTAGCTTACCAGGTTGTGTAAAATTGCCTATTTTGTGTTTTTTTTATTTATATTATTTTATTGTGATGTTTGGAGATTATATGTGAGTGTCTTGAGCTTATATGTTTATATCATATTGATGGTATTGCACATTGTGATTGTCGTGGTTGTGAATCTTAGTACTTCCCATGGATAATTATATGCAAAATTATATGCCTAATGTTGATTATGAGCCATCATGCACATATTATCCTGACTTTACTGGTGATTATGAGTTTAGTAGTGATTTTGGCATGATTGGAGTGAATGAGGTGCAACTTTTCTATTCTGGCAAACATGGTGGAGAACATGGCAGCTTAGATGAGTTAGCTTCTTTGGTGCATAAATTGACAATAAGCCAGCATCAATATCAGCCTGACCCCACACCAGTCCAACCCAGTCTGGAAGAATTGGTGCAACAAATGACAGAACACACTCTTGAATTCCAACAGAGGACATAATCAAGTCTTCAGAATTTGGCCACTCAAATTGGTCACATTGCCTCCACCTTGACTACACTGCAATCACAACATTTCCTTGAAGAGCATTCAGATTCACAAATAGATATTCTTGACAATACTTCTTCAGAGCATAATTTTGATAATGATGTCAAGAATACTATTATTGATGAACTTTGTGTTGAATTTCCATATATTCAAGATTTTCCTAATTTTATTTTGTGTACTTCATGTGTCAACTTTAATGACGCTATTTTATGTGCAGCATGTGTTGAAATTTCATCCTTTTAGGGTATGAGGAGCAAAACGTCCATATGGAACATGAGACACATGAGGTTGAGGACCCCGTTCAACCAAGAAATATAGAAAATGACGATCATGTGGACATGCTACCCACAAAAATAATACCCATAAAAGATGGTGATCATGTCATGATGGATGATGCAAGATTACTTATGTTAGAGACAACCACTAAGGCTTTCATGGTTGATAAAGACTGGCTCAAGCAATTTGGTGAGAAATTCTCAGAGCAAGCATTGGAGAAGCGCTTGAGCCACAATGAGACTTGTTGCACTACATTCTATAAGGCTTTTTCTCCCCCTTTCTATTTTATTTTTCGTGTCCTTTATGTGAATGAATTTGTTCTTGTTCTTTATTTTAATATGTTCTACATTGAGGACAATGTAGATTTCAAGTGTGGGGGAGATATACTATGGTATGATGTTTTTAAATTGTGTGTTGAACTTTGTTGGCATCTGTTTCGTTTATTGTTTTATGTTATTTTTCTCTATTTTAAAAATAAAACGTAAAAAATTGTATTGTTTATGTTTGGTGTTTTAGTGTTTTAGGATTTTATTTATATTGTTTTTGTTTGGTTTGTTGTTTTAGGGTCTAAAAAAAATTTGATTTACCTTTCATTGAAATTCGTAGTTTGTGTAAGGTGTGAGTGATTTCACTATTTTTGGACTATAGGTTTTGTGGCATGATATGTATGATTTTCTTGCATTCTTAGTATGATAAGTTGGATTGGAATATTAGATTGTGCATCATTTGTGATAGAAATTGGTCATTTGTGAGATTTGAGCCTTAAAATGAATGGAATACACTTTGCCATTCTCTTTCCTTCTTGTGTGATTTCGCTCATGATTGTTAGTTACTCTAGAACTTGACTTGACTCTTTTTGAAACTTCTTGTTCACATTCATGTATTGAAGTGATCTAGGCAATTTTTGTTCTTCTTTTTAAACCACTGGCCAAATAAGTCTACCTTACAATTATCCCCTTGATAGCCCCTTTGAGCCTATCTATCACATTCTTTGTTTTATAGCTCATTACAAGCTTAAAAGTGAAAAACACTGATTTGACCCAACCTTAGGGGACAAAGGAGCTTTGCTTTGGAATTATTTGGAAAATGAATTTTGCATAAGTGTGGGGACTCAAAAGTTGGGACGTGCTACAATATGTAAAGGTTGTTACTTGATTAGAAATTTGGCAAGTGCAAAAAAAAATGAAAGACAGTTGTTTCTGATGCAAAAAAAAAATGAAAATAAAGGACGAAAGTGTGAAGATGGAGAAGTGGATTGGAATTGTATTTCACTGAAGTGCCATCTCATTTCTCTCTCATGATTATGTAGCAATTAATTTCCTTTGCTCCTCTATCCTCTTGGGTTTATAGCTTAGTTATCCTTTCATTTATCCTACCTTAACCTTGGCCCCATTACAATCTTAACAAAGTCCTTTTGATCTTTATGTGCATGTGTTTCAAGTGTGGATGTTAGAGGCTTGTCAAGCCTATGGTAGTGCTAGCTTTTAATGAGCTTTGAGTGTAAACACTAGCCAACACCTGAGAGATTGAGAGAATTTTATATCTTGTGAGGATTCTATCACTTTTGATTCACTCTTGGTTATTCTATTCCCTTATCATTACTTTGAATGTTGTAAGATGTTGTTCATGATTGTCATGGTTCCTTGAATCCTGGATGAGCTTTCACTTGCCACTTTGAATTAATGGAATTCATTGGAAGTGCATCTTTGCTTTCATTCATATTTTTTTTTTCAAAACTTTTATGTCTTGATCATGAGTTTTGCTCGGAGTGCAAAAGCTTAAGTGTGGGGAAATTTGATCAGTGCATTTTAATATACTTTTTATAGCATTGCACTTGGTATTTTTGGATGTGCCTTGTACCCAATATTGGGTTCTTAGCATGTTTTCATATCTTTGGGTCTTAATTGGGCTTTAATGAATTTCTTAGTCAATTTTCGGATTTTAGTGCATCCTGACCCGTCTCCCTTATGAAGGCCATAACTTGGGCTATGCATGTTCGATTTGAGTGATCTTGGTGGAGTTGGAAAGCTAAGAAACATATCTACAACTTTCATGTTTACTGATAAGCCCATTTCTGACTCTTTGATGGTCTAAAATTCTAATTACCGAAGCTGTCCAGATTAGTGCGGGAATTGAAATTATTGTTGTCATATCTCCATGTAATCAATCATTAATGGGCCAATTAATTCCCATTGGGCTCTCTAGGTCAGACGTATTAGTTTACCCTAGGATTATAAGTAGGTGGTTTTGAGACCTTGTTTATCATCTTTGGAGAGGCGGCTGCTCATAGGGTTTTGTCTCTCTTCTCCTCACTCTTCAATTCTTATTTTCGTTTAAGCCTCCTATGGAAGGCTAAATTCTTAGATTAATTCACTGGTTAGGTATTTTTACAAAGACCTTGAGGTTTGGTTTTCAATGTTAATTTCTTTTTAGTAATTCTATATCTTTTCCTTTTAATCCTTCATCTATTGATCAATGTTTGCAATTCCGTTTTTGTGATTTGATGCTTAATCACTCAAACTTGTTTTTGCATTCCAATCTAATTATAATCTGATTTGAGATTATTCGAAGCATGTTGAACACTTGTTTTGATTTGTTACGAATAAGGATTGATAGGATCTATGATGCTTAGTGTAGGTTTGATTGAATTCGGTTATAAGATTGATTATGGTTTTGTGACGCTTGTTCCACAATTATAATTAATCAAATTCTGTTATGCTTAATCCAGTAGGAATTTCGTATAGAATTAATTGATGCTTGATTGGTTAATTCTATGATCAAACAAGAATAGAATCACGAAAAGAGATTAGATCCTCTGAAACCCGTGATAGGTCCAAGTGAAATTATCTTAAACCAGTGGATTAGTCGATTTGACATATTGATTATCATCTCTCTTTTACAATCTATTTTCTTCTCTCATTGAATTCAAATTTCCCCCCTTTTTCTCATTACTTTGCATGATTCTTGTATTTGGTTAATTGAATCAGAGATCCTTGCGAGACGACCAAGGTTATCACCTTGGTATACAATTTTAAATTTTGATTCATTTGACCCGTGTGCGACAGCGGATCAACGATATGTTGGAGTTTGTAGTGGACGTCTTCCAGACTGTCGATGGGTTCGTGGACCAGGTTTTGTCTTCTTGGAAGAGGAAATGGCTTAGTTCGAGAGTTACTATTGTATTAACTCTAGTAGTGTCTTTTACGATGACGTCGGTAGTGGACTCAAATAGAGTTTCCACAAGATCCCGTCAGTTGGGTTTGTCCTTATCACAATGTACGATAAATGATTGTCTTTTCTGTTTTAGTTTGGCCAGTTGGGTATGTCTGGGAGTTAATGTAATTGTCTATGGAGCTGCGACTCCAAGTATCTTATACTTTAGGAGTTGCATCTCCATATCTTTATACTAGATCTGTATACTTTTACGATTTATGTTTATGAGTCGGGGTGGGAATTATGTAAATGATTTTAGAATTTATGATCCTAATTGTGATAATGGAATATTTTATTGTACATTCACTTGAATCAAAGCAGTTATATTTATGACTTACGAAAAAGAAAAAATTTACTCCATTTTTTATAGCCAATTTTAATTAACCTACTTTTCGGCCTTAAAATGTCGCTTACAATGTAGCACCTGAGAAGGGTGTTACACAGTGGGTCGAGTTTCCCCACGGGTCCCCGCCCCCGTCAATGGGTAACCAAATTTAAATATTATTTTGTTTTAATTAAAATTAACAACTCAAAATTTGTACTTACTAAAAATTAACAAATAAAACCTTTACACAATTTAACAACCAACCAGAAAATGGAACTTAATTTTCTTTCAACTACAATTTAAAAAGAAATTAATGCTTTAGAATCACTTCGTTATGCTTCAAATAACACTGATAGCATCAAAACAGCGACACCCCTTCTTGGGATATCACATGGTAACTCGTTGCGGAAAATAAAACTTTAATTATGCTGGTTACTTTGACATACAACAACATAGTCCAACATAGACATATATGTATATACGTATGCATCATTAGTTTTTGTACAAACTATATCACTACACATTTCTACATAGAGCCTTTATCAGAACAGGCCATTCTCAAAATACCAAAGTACATAAAATAAAAACATAACTAATACGTAGCGAATCGTCTGGAACCATATAACAAAATCATGGCTCTCAGTAGCCAGAAACATACTGACAAAAACACTACCTCAAAAATGGAATCATCCTACTACTGGTCATGACTAATGGTACCCATTGGGAAGACTGTGATGATCAAGATCCTCCTTAAACTCTGGATCCAAAACCATCGATGTAGGAGGTAATGCAGGTGCTGCCTCGTTCAAAGGCTGCGCTATCGGAGGAAGAATATCCAGCTCTCCTTGGTCCACCATATGCTGTAGTAGAATCCACATCGGAGGTAATGATACATCGATAGTCTCCACTGTACGGATCTCTCGCTGAGGTCTCGTCGCTATCGTGTCCTTTATCGTACGTATGGGGCCACTGTAGGTGGCGCTATGTGCCCCTGGGTTTATCACCCATGCACCACCGTTCTCCGCATCCTCAAACATTAGGGAACGTATCCCCGTATGAGCCAGTGGCATTCCCGGCTCCATCTATACTCAAATATAAATATATACCACACGGAAGAGAAACCAACAATAAAACGCGCAAGGGTGAGAAAAAATATATGGATTTTAAAACGATAACTACATGCGCGACACACAAAATAGTATATAACCACATTTAATTATAACAACATAAAATACTCATGAATAAACAAGTAGTTTATCAAAAGGGTTTCATACCCGACAATCGTCGTCATTTGTAAAACAAATGCATGACACTTCAATATTCATCGTCTAAAATTTTGTACTTAATATCCGGAGATATGTATAAATGAGTTGATCAAGCACGATTGACAAATAAGGCACACCTTATAACCATAGCACACAGTCCAAAACTAGGCCTGGTGATAACATCGTATATGGTTTTTCATTGTCCATCTAGGCACAATGATACGTCGTAACATGAATACTGACCCAGGTACCATGCATAACACCGTAGGCACGTCTGCCGAATAATGAAAGTAAAACATTTTGTTCTCGTTACTTTTCTTCGTGTTCATACTTTCCTTGTAGAAGCTCAAAGGCTCGCGCCCATCTCAACTTTTAAACATTTAAGTCCATTTTTCAATTTCAACAATAGGACACAAAGTCCGAACGTGCAAATCACGAAAGGTCTAGAACGATGCACCAGTCTTAGGTTCGTAGATTTTAGCGCACAAAAATCATCATAACTTTTATAGGACACATAGTCCACAACTTCAACTTTAGGACACACAGTCCACAACTTCATCTTTTGGACACACGGTCCACAACATAGAACACTAGAATCCCGACGTCTCGACTATTAGGTTGATGTGTCCTCCGACAAGTGTACCGGATTCGTTGCCAAGTAATAAAAAGATCGATCCCACAGGGACCGCGATCTCAAACCACAACTAATTATTAAATCGATAAAACTGGACTGTATAAAAAAGGGGGTTTTGAAAAGGTTTTGATTTTTGTAATAAGAATCAAGTAACAATCAAATTTAATATCGCAATTAAACAAAACAGGAAAGTAATTCAAAGTGGGGGTTTTCAAATTCAAAAGGGATTCCTAGGAATTGGGTTACCGAAAAGATTGTTTATGTTACTAAATTGACTACCCCTTGTTAATTATCAAAATTGCCTTGAAGGCGAATTTATCCTAAATAAGTTAATGCTCCCTCTCGGGGTACAAAAACCGTGCCCAATTAAACCAACCCCTACTCTCGTGGTATTTGAATTTAGATCGAACCCTTTAAGCCTTGTCATAATTCGTTAATCCTCGAAGGACTGCTTCTAACTCTCGTGATTTAAGTCCTAAGTCTGATTCTATAGATCCGATACCTAAGTTCACTGCTAGGTTCCTCCTTAGAATATCTACGACACGCAAATAAGTGACCACCGAATTTACGAGTAATTAAAACAATGGAAATCAGATATAAAGCAAAATCGAAATTAACAAAGAGAAAACATCAATTCATAACATAAATCAGATCTTGGGCATAGCCCCAATCCCTAGAAATAAAGCTACTACTCAAGCATTGCCATGGTGATGACAAGCCTGGTTAACAACATCATGAAATAAAAAATAAGAGAAGAGAGGAAGAAGAAGAAAAGAGATCCTAAAAATTTGCCAAAGGGGTAGCAGCCCAAAAGTAGTTCTCAAGTCTCTGCCTAATTGCCCTATTTATAGATTAGGGTAATTTGAATCCCAATCAAACACAAATTCAGATCAAATCAGTTTCTTCAGATCCAAATATTGTGCGTCACGGCCGTGATGGCCATCACGGCTAGGCCGTGACGGATTCTGCCTTGGGCGTTGCTTCACTGATTGGTCTGTCACGGCCGTGACCACCATCACGGCTAGGCCATGATCAGTTCTTCATGTGAGGGTCTGGTTCAGCTGACATGTCACCGTAGTGATGGGCATCACGGCCTAGCCGTGACAAGTTCTGACTTTAGCCTTCTTTCTTTTAAGCTCTACTCGATCATGGTCGTGATGGTCATCACGGCTAGGCCGTGATGGGCTCTGTTTGGCTCATTTTATTCACTTTTCAAGCCCCATCTTCATGCAAGCTCCATCATGGTCAATCTTGAGCATTTTGATCCTAAATTCCTGCACAACAACACCACAAAACCGCCTTACCCGTTCCAAGGTAAAAACTAACAAAAATAAAATTAAATATGCCTAAGCTATATGAAAATGCATGCAAAATGTCAATGAAATATAAGGTGGAATCACACTCATCAAACTACCCCAAGATTAAGATTTTGCTTGTCCTCAAGCAATCACTAAGGTCAAAAAATATAAACAATCAGAGCATGGACAATGAACCTAGAACCCGAGTAACTAATCCAAGTGACGGGCTTATTCAAATAAGAAACCAAGGGACAATCAATTTCGAGTCCAATTAGAAGCTTATGTTTCCTAAATTCATATTCTCACTGATTCGGTCACTCTTCTCACCTCACTCAAGTGTTTAAGGGTATATGAAAATTCGCTCAATTTCCTCAAGGAATGTATCCTACCATATACTTGACTATTAACCAAATCTCTACTTTATTAATGAAAACACATAAGAATCAAGAGGTCTTTTATTTTGGTTGTAATGGGGACATGGGATTAATTGTTAGGTGAGGAAATCAAGAAAAGGAAATTTCAAGAAGGCTAAACAAAATACACAACATTGCAAGGCATGATAACCTTCTAAAATTCCTTTTTGGGCTTTTGTTCACTTTTCCACCTTTCTTTCTTTATTTTATTTTATTTTATTTCTCACTTTCTTTTTGTTACCCCCTTCTCCATAATTTTTTTTCTTATTTTATTTATTTGGAGAAGGGGAGATTTTCAATTCAAGAGAAATGTTTTTCTAACTTTCTCATCCCACAATTTTATTTTTCAAACTACCTTTTTACCCTTTTTGCAATACTTTAAAAGGTGTCATACCAAGCATCATTCATCAAAATAAATCAAGGTACCAAGAAAAGTATTTTATTCTTTTAGGCTCAAAATTGGGCAACTAAGGGGTAGCATTTAATCAATCAAATCTCAGAAGGCCAGAAAAATACCTAGTACCTCAATCATTTCAAAAATGTTTTCAAAAATTTTTAAGTTTCAAAACGGTTTCAAGTCAAGTTCTAGAGAATACAATCCAAGAGGAATAAAACATTCTATCACAAAGAATGGGGTAGATTTAATGAGTACCCCTTTTAGGCTCAAAAATCTCAAATTTAGTAGTTTAAAATCAATGAGAAACACAAATCTAAGGAACCACATGCTAATTATCAACTATCAAAAGATCATCTCAATCATTTTTATTTTTAGCCTTATCACAAGAATAAAAATATGGTTCAAAAATTCACTGTTTCAATTCATTTGGCACCAAGTTCTCACAATTGGATGCATAATCTAAGCAAGGGGGTAATCTAATCATGTGATCATGCAAAACTATGCCTATATGAATGCAACATGAAAAATTCAAAAATGCAAAAAAATTGCAAAAATACCCCTACCCCAAGCTTAAAAACTTACATTGTCCCCAATGTAAATAATCAAGTCGGAGAGAGGAGAAAAATGGAACAACTCACCGAGGTGGTAGAGGGTGTTGGCTCACATGCCAGTCAAAGAGATGTTGGAAAATGTATCACGGTCGTGATGCTTATCACGGCTAGGCCGTGATCAATTCTGGTCTTCAGGGTCCTTCTTATCACGCCCGTGATGGATATCACGGTTGGGCCTTGATCCTTTCTGATCTTCTTTGTCCTTGCCCTTTTTGCTCTTCCTGCTTTCATAACCTGAAAACACTTGGCAAAACCATCAATCACTGATCTTTCTTTTCTTATCTTCTCAAATTATTCAAAAACAAAATTCAAAAACAAATGAAAAAGGGAAAGAGAACTTGGGCTGTGGTCACGCTGTCACGCACGCGCCAAAAAGCGAGTGGTTTACAAAAATATGTAGTTTAGGGAGCGACAACTCGTATATCGTCTCACAAGGACTCTCGGGTTGTTATTAACAGAAAAAGTCAGAATTGGGGGGTTTTGGGTTTGAAATTAAACAAAGAAAATAGAGCAGAAAAAAAACAATGCAAACTAAATAATTACCAAATAAACTAAAGCGATCAACCTACTGCTTTCGGTTTCCCACTATCATCAGTTTATATAATTCCATGCCCTAAGCGGATTCTACTCTCTTTTCGATTGTAACATCAATTAACAAGCGAAACCAATGCTACGAGACATACGTTCCTATTCCCGAATTAACCAAATGGGGTGAAGCACTCATGAACTAAGCAAACATGAACGAACACACGCGAATTAAGCAAACGCGATTAAGTATAGGAACATACAATCATCGAAATAAATCAACACATATTCTATACGATTCTGAATTAAGCAAACAGAACATACAGAACAAATATTGAAAGAGAATAGCATTAAGTTTAGGAATTACAAAACCTCAAGCGTAAATGGAACCCGATCACCGTAGATTGATCAAGGAGACTAGTTCTCCATTACAAACATAAACCTAAACCTACTTGTAGCCGCACTATGAAAAGAAAAGAAAAAGAGAAGAGAAGATGATCAGTTCTGCCCCAAAACAGATATAAATACAGATTCTGGGTTGCGGTCGCTCGCGAGGCGAAACATGTTTCGCGAGGCTAATCTTATGAACAGTCTCTCTCTCGCGAGGCGAAACATTATTCGCGAGGCGAGCCAGAGAGGGCGACTGTTGCTGCTCGTGCTGGTCTTCAGGCTCGCGAGGCGAGCAGCCTATCGCGGGGCGAATCCTCCAGAATTGCATTTTTCCATTGTTTTCTTCATTCCCATGGCTCTAAGTGCTTTATTCTAACCTGAAACAATAGGAAATAGCAGTGAATGCTTTATTTGACTCAAAACTAACTAAATTAGCCTAAAAATACTTTACAGACTCAAAATGTTGCTTGACGACAATCAAGTCTAATTTGGGTGAAAATGAGATATAATTAGCACAAAACCACGGTCATACTAGTTATAAAACTAGATGAGCCAGAGGCTGATCAAAATACCCCAAACTTAAACTTTGCTTGTCCCCAAGCAAACTAAAACACAAAAACTTAAAAAGACTCAAACTTGGAAAGCTTAAGGATTTAATCAACGTTGCACAAATTCAAGCAATTTCATCAAAACAGTTTTCTTCAATGTTCCCCCCTTTCAAACAAAGTAATCCCCACATGCATTCACTCTAAACAATTGAGAATTTCATCATTCAAACAATCATTACTTTAAGCAAGGGATCCAAGTTACACACAAAAGGGAGATAGCCAAATTCAAACAATCGCCTTCCTCACAAGGGAATTTAGTGTTTCACTCATTCGCTCAGTTTGTCTAGGCTAACAACATTTCACTCAATTTCACTTTTAAGAACACTTCCCATAAATTGATTTTCATCTCAAAATGATTCCCACAGAAAACATGCATGCAACATCAAAAGGTCTTTAAAGGTTATAATGGGGCCTGGCTAAGGGTAGGATATACAAAGGTACTGGGCTTAAGTCCCTAGGAACTAAGAGAGCATGAAACACTTCAAAACATTGAAATTCCACTCAAGTTCCTTTTCTCATTCTTATTTTTGCCTTGAGTGACTACAGCCTCTTTTCTTTCAATATCCTTTTTGAAATTTTTGTACTTTTTATTTCTTTCTTTTTTTTTTCTTGCCTTTGGCTCCAACCTTTTTATTATATTTCTTTTCTTTCTTTTTTTTTCAATCCCAAACAACACATCATATCCTTGTAGCCACCCCAAACTTAGTTTCTTGCAACCATTCTCTTTGCTAAACTTCCATGCTTTCCTAATCCTAAGATTGGGTTAACATGGTTTTTCCAGATTTTAGGCTCATAACATAGGGTTATCAAGAATTAACAGGCTAATTAGGCTCAAAGGGGATAACTAGGGAACATGCATTAGGGATGGTTATTTTTAGGCCAAGTGGTTATTTACAAAGAAAATGCCTAAATCATTTGATGCAAACACATAAACATGCAAACCATAAAGAGATTCAAGCAAATTCGGGAAAGTACAGCTCAAAAGTGATTCACACAGTAAAAAAAAAAACATGTTGGAGGCTGATGAGTGTGATTTCACATCATCTTTGTCTATCATTTCGCATGCATTTTCATGTAGTTTAGGCATATTTTTATTAGATTTTAGGTTAATTTTCCTTTGGAACGGGTAAGGCGGTTTTCGTGCGTTGTTTTGTAGAAATCAAGGGTAAAATGCTCAAGATCAACCATGATGGAGTTTGGATGAAGATAGGGCTTTAAAAGTGAAGAAAATGAGCCAAACAGAGCCCATCACGGCCTAGCCGTGATGCCCATCACGGCCTAGCCGTGATGCACGGCCATGATCGAGCAAAACTGAAAAGGAACAAAGGCTGAAGTCAGAGTCTGTCACGGCCTTGCCGTGATAGACATCACGGCCGTGATCCAAAACCACCACAAGTCAGAGCACATCACGGCCTAGCCGTGATGAAGATCACGGGCCATGAAAAGGGAGCTCGCGACGCGAAAGAGGACTCGCCACGCGAAAGTCCTGAATTTGCCAGAATTGCCAGAAACAGAATCCGTCACGGCCAGGCCGTGATGGACGCGCATTACTTGGATCAGAAGTAACATAATTGGATCTAATTTGAGCTGGATTAGGACTCTAACTTCCCAATTCTATAAATAAGGACCATGGCAGAGGCAATAGACATCTGGATCCATAACAACTAGGACTCTAGGCATAGATCTCTCTTCTCCTCTCCTCCTCTCTTCTCTGATTTTTTTGTATTTTCATTATGTTGTCAACCAAGCTTGTCATCTCCATGGCAAGACTTGAGTAGTAGTTTGTTTCTAGGGATAGGGGCTCTGCCTGAGTTTTGTTTACGATGCTAATTTTGATGTAATATCTTTGTAATTATGATTTTGCTTTAGATCTGATTTCTAGCGTTTTAATCAATCGTAAAATTGGCGACCGCTTATTTGCGTGACGTAGACGTTCTAAGGAGGAACCTAGCGGTGAACTTAGGATTTCTAGTGTGTTTCACTCGTAAAGTTCGGCGGCCGCTTATCTTCGAGGCGTGGATATTCTAAGGAGGAACCTAGCGATGAACTTAGGTTATTTGCATGACTTAGACATTCTAAGGAGGAACCTAGCGGTGAACTTAGGTGTCGGACCTATAGAAGTCAGACTTGGGACTGAAATCACGAGAGTTAGAAGCCGTCCCTCGAGGAGCAACGAGTTGTCACAAAGCGCAAAGGGTCCAATCTGGGATCGACTACTACGAGAGTAGGGGTCGGGTCAATTGGGCACGGCTTTTGTAACCCGAGAGGGAGCTTAAGCTATTAGAGGATAAACTCGCCTTCAAGGCAATTTCGGTAATTAACAAAGGTAAATCAGATTAGTAACATAAACAGCCTCAAAGGTAACCCAAATCCCTAAGAATTCGTTAAATCTAAAAACCCATAAACATTTGCTTTCTGTTGTTTATCTCTTATTTCAAAATTCAAAACCCTTTTTCAAAATATAAAAATCCTTTTTAAACAGTCCAGATTTACCAATTCGAAAATTAATTGCGTTTCGAGAACACAGTCTCTGTGGGATCGATATCTTTTATTACTTGGCGACAGTTCGGTACACTTGCCGGAATCGCAGAGCGCGCCGCTAACGCGCAACGCACGCGCAGCGCGCCGCCGCGATATCAAGTTTTTGGCGGCGTTGTCGGGATCGTGCCTTTTCAATTTCAATTGATTTTGAAATTGATTTTTCTGGAAATTTTCTTTTATTTGATTTTTAATTTCTGATTAAAAAAAATCAAAAATTTCTTTTCCTTCTAGTGTATCCATCCCTCTGTGTGTTATATGCAAAGATCCCTAAGTCTTGGGAGCCTTAGTGAGGTTGATCCAGAAATCGAGAGGACCTTCCACAGACGTAGGAGACTACAAAGAGAGGGAGAAAGGTTGAGTCCCATTCCACTTATGGCGAATCAACCGGATACAAAACCTTTGAAGGACTACGCAGCCCCGAATGCGAGAGGCTTGCGAACTAGGATTGCGAGGCCAAAGATTGAGGTGGAGAACTACACCATACCGCCCATGCTAATCAACATGATTAGGCAACATCAATTCGGAGGATTTCCTTCGGAGGACCCAACCGATCACATAGAAACATTCTTAGAGTTCACCGATGCAATCAGGATTAATGGAGCATCAGTCGATGTTGTGCGTTTGAGATTGTTCCCCTCATCTCTAACTGGAAAGGCAAAGGCCTGGCTAAAGCAAATTCCCGCTAACACCTTGTCTACTTGGGACCAACTGGAGCAGGCGTTCTTGGAGAAATTCTTCCCTCCATCCAAGACGGCCTACATAAGAACCCAGATCACCGGCTTCTTCCAAAAAGACGGAGAATCCTTATCGGAAGCTTGGGATCGATACAAGGGACTGCTGGAGTCGTTCCCACATCACGGACTCGAGAGGTGGTTACTAGTGCACACCTTCTATAACGGATTGGATTACTCTTCGAAGGTGTCACTTGATTCTGCAGCCGGTGCAGCGTTTATGAATAGGCCTCTGACTGAGGCATTCAACATCATTGAGAATGTCGCCACTAACTACCACCAATGGGGATCCGAAAGAGGTAATAACCCGAACAAGATTTCGGGGGGTAAGTTTGAAGTTAATAGCACAGATCTTATAATGTCGAAAATAGACTCACTTAATAAACGTTTTGATCGGCTTGAAAGAGCTAATGTGAGTGCATTAGGTGCTACTAACCTTGTTTGTGAGATTTATAGAATGCAGGGACATGACATGATGGAATGCCCACATGGTACCGCTCATGGATCCGGCACTTCGGGTGAACAAGTGAACTCTTGTCACAACTTCTACGACACGAGCCCGAAGCTGCCCAACTATGCTCCCCCAAATCCTTACAACCAAAGGAAGAACAACCCTTACCTCTCCTACGACAACTACAGCAACACGCTCAACCATGAGTTCCAAGAGGGCCAAGGTAATAAGAGAGCCGCACCGGGGTATCCTCAGGTACAAAGATCTAAACTCGAGACTTTATTTGAAAGTTTCGTTGAAACTCAGACAAAACAGAATGAGGAGTTTAGACAACAAGGAAGGGCAGTGAGTGAGGCAATAAAGGAGCTAGCATCTAAGGTAGACAACTTAGCCACTCATAACAAGATGCTAGAAACCCAGATTGCCCAACAAGCCAGCATGTACTCGAGACCTAAGGGTACATTCCTGGGGCAACCCGAAGTAAATCCCAATGAGCATTGCAATGCCATACACTTAAGGGATGATAAGCTTGGGGTGGGGGAAGCTGAAATGGAGGTGGAACCGGAGGAGGACACGAGCAAAAAGGAAGAGCCAGAACCGAAGTATGTCCCTCCACCACCGTACCAACCCCCGGTACCTTTCCCACAAAGGTTGGTCAGGAGAAAGCTAGTTGATATAGAAGCTAAAATGCCTACTAAACTGAAAGACCCAGGTAGCTTCTCTATCGCTTGCTCAATTGAACAAGTGTAAATCGACCAAGCCTTATGTGACCTAGGGGCTAGTGCGAGCTTGATGCCCCTCACTATCATGGAAAGGTTGGAAAGCAAAGAGTTGAGAACGTTCAAATTCTCCTTACAATTTGCGGACGGCTCAACTAGGACTCCTCTAGGCATACTAGAGAATGTCCCTGTAAAGGTAGGGAAACTCTTCATCCCTACCGACTTCCTGGTATTGGACATGAAAGGGAATTCTGAATTCCCCATCATTTTAGGAAGGCCATTCTTGGCAACCGCTGGAGCAGTAATAGACGTAAGGAATGGTAAACTCTCTCTAAATGTAGAGGAAGGTAGGGTAAATTTTCAGTTACTAACTCTTGTAACAACCCTCCTTTTGAGAGCCATGTGTGCAGAATCGGTATAACGTCTCCAGCGGTAGAGAAGGAACTTAGCATGGAAGCAACACCAAAGATATGCATGGGTGAAGATGCACCCTATGGTGATAGAGTTGGAATTGCTGATCATGCGGAAATAGAACTTCCGCCGGGAGGAAGGAAAGTTAGGAAGCTCCGAATGAAAAGAGCGAAGCGGAAGCATAATTGGCCGTATGAGCAGAATCGGCTCTCCGAAGGAGTTCCATGGAAAAGAAGTGTTCCTGCACTTCTACGCCCAGTCGACCCTGGTTGATTGGAGGAAGTTTGGTCAAGCTTAGGACCGTAAACAAGCGCTTCTTGGGAGGCAACCCAAGCTTTCTTTCCCTTTTCCTTTTGTTTTTGAATTCACCTCTTGAATAATTTGAGAAGATCAAGAGGCCAAAAATCATAAAAAAAATAGATTTGTCTAGTGTTTTCAGGTTGAGAAGGAAGGAAGAGCAAGAAGAGCAAGAAAGAAATAAAGCCATAATCCATCACGCCCGGCCGTGACAAAGTGGTCTGGCCGTGATAAGCTAGCAAGGAGAACAGAAAGGATCACGGCCTAGCCGTGATACACATCATGGGCGTGATGAGTAGGATGCCAAGATCGAGAGAGCATCACGGCCCAGCCGTGATGCAACTCACGGCCGTGACAGGGCAACTCCTGAGGACCAGAATTGATCACGGCCTAGCCGTGATGAGCCTCACGGCCGTGATGCTATTTCCACCCAAGTTTTGACTGGAATGTGAGCCAACACCCGCTACCGACTCGGTAAGTTGTTCCATTTTTCTCCTCTCTCCAACTTGATTATTTACATTGGAGACAATGTAAGTAATCAAGCTTGGGGTAGGGGGTATTTTTGCATTATTTATTTTTGCATTTGCATTGTGCATTCATGTTGCATTCTCATAGGCATAGTTTGGTATGATCACATTCTCTAAATTGCCCCTCACGTAGAATATGCATCTAATTATGAGAACTTGGAGCCAAATGAATTGAGATAGTGAAATTTTGAACCCAATTTTTTTCATTATTCTTGTGATATGGCTAAAAATAAAAATTCTTGAGATAATCTTTTGATAGTTGATAATTAGCATGTGATTCCTTAGATTTGTGTTTCTCACTGATTTTTGAACTACTAAATGTAAGATTTTGAGCCAAAAGGGGTACTCACTAAATCTACCCCTTTTCTTGTGATAGAGTGTTGTAATTCCTCTTGGACTGTATTTTCTAGAACTTGACTTGAAACCATTTCGAAACTTGAAAATTTTTGAAAACATTTTTGAAAATGATTGAGGCACTAGGTATTTTTTCGGCCTCCCGAACTTTGATTGATAAATGCTACCCCTTAGTTGCCCAATTTCGAGCCTAAAGAAATAAAATACTTTTCTTGGTACCTTGAATTGTTTTGATGAATAATGTTAGGTATGGCACCTTTTAAAGTATTACAAAAAGGGTAAAAAGGTAGTTTGAAAAAAAAAAGGGATGAAAAAGCTAGAAAATAATTTCTCTTGAGCTATAAGTCTCCCCTTCTCCAAATAAATAAAAATGAAATAAACAAAAGAAAAAAATGGAGAAGGGGATGACAAAAGAAAGTGAGAAATGAAAAGAGAAAAAAAATAGAAAGAAAGAGTGAAAGGTGGAAAAGTAAATCAATGCCCAAAAAGGTATTTTAGAAGGTGTCATGCTTTGCAATGTTTGAAATTTGTTTAACCTTCTTGAAATTTCCCTTTCTTGGTTTCCCCACCTAACAATTAATCCCATGGCCACATTACAACCAAAGTGAAAGACCTCTTGATTCTTATGTGTTTTCATTAATAAAGTAGAGATTTGGTTAATAGTCAAGCCTATGGTAGAATACTTTCCTTGAGGAATTTGAGTGAAATGTCTTATACCCTAAAGCACTTGAGTGAGGTGAGATGAGTGCCCAAATCAGTGAGAATATGAACTTGAAAAACCTAAGCTTCTAATTGGACTTGAAATTGATTATCTCTTGAGTGCTTATTGAATATGCCTGTCACTTGGATTTAGTTGCTAGGGTTCTTGGTTCATTATCCATGCTTTGATTGATTTATCTTATGGCCTGAGTAATTGCTTGAGGACAAGCAAAGTTTTAAGCTTGGGGTGATTTGATGAGTGTGATTTCACATCATCTTTGTCTATCATTTCGCATGCATTTTCATGTAGTTTAGGCATATTTTTATTAGATTTTAGGTTAATTTTCCTTTGGAACGGGTAAGGCGGTTTTCGTGTGTTGTTTTGCAGAAATCAAGGGTAAAATGCTCAAGATCAACCATGATGGAGTTTGGATGAAGATAGGGCTTTAAAAGTGAAGAAAATGAGCCAAACAGAGCCCATCACGGCCTAGCCGTGATGCCCATCACGGCCATGATCGAGCAAAACTGAAAAGGAACAAAGGCTGAAGTCAGAGTCTGTCACGGCCTGGCCGTGATAGACATCACGGCCGTGATCCAAAACCACCACAAGTCAGAGCACATCACGGCCTAGCCGTGATGAAGATCACGGGCCATGAAAAGGGAGCTCGCGACGCGAAAGAGGACTCGCCACGCGAAAGTCCTGAATTTTCCAGAATTGCCAGAAACAGAATCCGTCACGGTCAGGCCGTGATGGCCATCACGACCGTGACGCGCATTACTTGGATCAGAAGTAACATAATTGGATCTAATTTGAGCTGGATTAGGACTCTAACTTCCCAATTCTATAAATAAGGACCATGGCAGAGGCAATAGACATCTGGATCCATAACAACTAGGACTCTAGGCATAGATCTCTCTTCTCCTCTCCTCCTCTCTTCTCTGATTTTTTTGTATTTTCATTATGTTGTCAACCAAGCTTGTCATCTCCATGGCAAGACTTGAGTAGTAGTTTGTTTCTAGGGATAGGGGCTCTGCCTGAGTTTTGTTTACGATGCTAATTTTTATGTAATATCTTTGTAATTATGATTTTGCTTTAGATCTGATTTCTAGCGTTTTAATCAATTGTAAAATCGGCGACCGCTTATTTGCGTGACGTAGACGTTCTAAGGAGGAACCTAGCGGTGAACTTAGGATTTCTAGTGTGTTTCACTCGTAAAGTTCGGCGGCCGCTTATCTTCGAGGCGTGGATATTCTAAGGAGGAACCTAGCGGTGAACTTAGGTTATTTGCATGACTTAGACATTCTAAGGAGGAATCTAGCGGTGAACTTAGGTGTCGGACCTATAGAAGTCAGACTTGGGACTGAAATCATGAGAGTTAGAAGCCGTCCCTCGAGGAGAAACGAGTTGTCACAAAGCGCAAAGGGTCCAATCTGGGATCGACTACCACGAGAGTAGGGGTCGGGTCAATTGGGCACGGCTTTTGTAACCCGAGAGGGAGCTTAAGCTATTAGAGGATAAACTCGCCTTCAAGGCAATTTCGGTAATTAACAAAGGTAAATCAGATTAGTAACAGAAACAGCCTCAAAGGTAACCCAAATCCCTAGGAATCCGTTAAATCTAAAACCCCATAAACATTTGCTTTCTGTTGTTTATCTCTTATTTCAAAATTCAAAACCCTTTTTCAAAATATAAAAATCCTTTTTAAACAGTCCAGATTTACCAAATCGAAAATTAATTGCGTTCCGAGAACACAGTCTCTGTGGGATCGATATCTTTTATTACTTGGCGACAGTCCGGTACACTTGCCGGAATCACCGCGCAGAGCGCACGCGCGCGCAACGCACGCCCGCTCAAATCCTCACCTGGACATTATTTGCAAATTGTTTGACTGAGATTCTATCCCTAGTGTGTGCTTCCTATCACCCCAAACTTATCATAAATCATGCCATCACAATGAAATATCTCAAAGTTCAGTTTTCCAATTTTTCAAATGGGGATCAAATTTTCAATTTCAAAACCTAGGGGGAAAACAGTCAACAAATACATGCAATCCATCTATGCAAAATTCAATCAAAAACCAATAAACTTGCCAACACAAGACTCAACACACAAATACTCCTGATCTTCTCAAATTATTCAGGAGCTAAAAGAAAACAAAAAAAAAAATAGAGCAAGGCAAAGTAATTAAAAAGAGTAAGGTTCGGAGAAAACTCATGGAGATGTTCCACCAGGATCCCACTGTCTGTGATACAGCGGCCACGGAATGCTCAAATTGCAATATGATCCTCCCGGATCCCATGGCATGAAGCATAAAGCCCACGTGATAGACAAGGGACGGAAGCTTGTTCCATGGTCCCCTAACTTGCAGCCTTGATATGGAGGTGAGTGCTTGACAATCATGGTGACTCCGCCAAGTGGGGCGGACCTTTTGCTCCCTCTTGGGTCAAGGTTGACCTCTTTCTCAACAAAGTCCTCCCAATAAAATCGGGGTTCAACCTCTTGGACGGGCCATGGTGCAAAATCTAGAGGCTTGAACTCCATCACCGGTTGTTCCACAGTGGGAGGTGGCAAACAGGTAGCTGGGGTCTCCGGTGCTGCTTCATCTTCTGCACGTTCTTCATTCACTGTGCTAACAAATCCATCACCTGCTAAACCTGCAGAAATCTCAGCACACACCACACAAAGGTTAGTGTTAGTATAATCAGTACATATGGTACAATAAACTGAATCAGTAAAGGCCTGAATGTCTGGAAATTCAGCACTCAGTTCATCCATCCCATCACTCTCAACACATGCATATGAATTAATTGAATCATCTGCTTCCAAAGGTTCTTCATTATCCTCAAGCATGGTGAAGCAGATGTCCTCCTGATCCTCAATTTCTATGTTTCCTGGCTGAACATGGCCCTCAACCTCATATGTCTCCTATTCCATATAGATGTTTTGCTCTTCATACCTTTCAAAACATGCTACACACGAAGCAAATTCATTACAATCAGCACATGCAGTATAATAGATAGAATCAGGGGAGGCGTGAATATCTGGAATTTCTTCATCATCCTCCAGCATGGCGGAATAGGTATCCTCCATATGCCTCTTCCCCTCAATTTCCTTAGGCAAGGGTTTTGATCCTTGAGCTTGCTGCATATCATTCATTGAAGTGGCAAGCTGTCCAATCTGTGTCTGCTGGGCATGAATGCTAGCATCCGTTCTTCTTTGAAACCGTGCTGTGATGCCTGGAATTGTGCTCGAATCGCGTGCAATTTGCTGCTGCAACTGGAGATTTTGTCAGTCATTTTCTTGAACATGTCCTCTAGTGAAGGTCCAGAAGATGCAGAGGTGGTCACTTGGCTGGGGTGGTACTCATCTGTGGAAGGGTAAGGAATGTTGTGCATGTTCTGATTGTTGCCTTGGTTGTAAATATTGTCTGTGTATGCTTGAGGTGACTAATTTACTTGTCCAATACCCATTATCTCTCGCCTGATTGATGCAGCTCTGAAGGCAGGAAAGTATCTCAATAGGAAGACTTTCTTCAAATCAAACCAGCTGAAGATGGAATTTGGCTCAAGATTATACAACCACTCCTTTGCAGCGCCTTCAAGTGAGAGATGGATAGCTCCCATCTTGATGTGGTCTTCTGTTATTCCTTCAGGTCTCAGCATTGTATAACAAACAATCCGGAATTCCTTCAAATGCTCCTGCGGATTCTCACCTGCAAGACCACTAAACCTTGGCAACCAGTGCATTAAACCAGCAAAGTCAGGATAATATATGCATGGTGGTTCATAATTAATATTAGGAATATAACCTTGCATATACTCATCCATTGGTAGATTACAACCAGACAAAGCAGCCGTAACTAATTCAGTAATGCAAAAGTTTTATTTATTTATTTATTTATTTTTTTAACTGTTAATAACAACCAGAGTCCCCGGCAACGGCGCCAATTTTTGGTCGCGCTTTCGCGCACGCGCCAAAAAGCGAGCGGTTTACAAAAATATGTAGTTTAGGGAGCGACAACTCGGATATCGTCTCACAAGGACTCTCGGGTTGTTATTAACAGAAAAAGTCAGAATTGGGGGGTTTTGGGTTTGAAATTAAACAAAGAAAACATAGCAGAAAAAAAAAACAATGCAAACTAAATAATTACCAAATAAACTAAAGCGATCAACCTACTGCTTTCGGTTTCCCACTATCATCGGTTTATATAATTCCATGCCCTAAGCGGATTCTACTCTCTTTTCGATTGTAACATCAATTAACAAGCGAAACCAATGCTACGAGACATACGTTCCTATTCCCGAATTAAGTAAACGGGGTGAAGCACTCATGAACTAAGCGAACATGAACGAACACACGCGAATTAAGCAAACGCGATTAAGTATAGGAACATACAATCATCGAAATAAATCAACACATATTCTATACGATTCTGAATTAAGCAAACAGAACATACATAACAAATATTGAAAGAGAATAGCATTAAGTTTAGGAATTACAAAACCTCAAGCGTAAATGGAACCCGATCACCGTAGATTGATCAAGGAGACTGGTTCTCCATTACAAACATAAACCTAAACCTACTTGTAGCCGCACTATGAAAAGAAAAGAAAAAGAGAAGAGAAGATGATCAGTTCTACCCCAAAACAGATATAAATACAGATTCTGGGTTGCGGTCGCTCGCGAGACGAAACATGTGTCGCGAGGCGAATCTTATGAACAGTCTCTCTCTTGCGAGGCAAAACATTATTCGCGAGGCGTGCCAGAGAGGGCGACTGTTGCTGCTCGTGATGGTCTTCAGGCTCGCGAGGCGAGCAGCCTCTCGCGGGGCGAATCCTCCAGAATTGCATTTTTCCATTGTTTTCTTCATTCCCTTGGCTCTAAGTGCTTTATTCTAACCTGAAACAATAGGAAATAGCAGTGAATGCTTTATTTGACTCAAAACTAACTAAATTAGCCTAAAAATACTTTACAGACTCAAAATGTTGCTTGACGACAATCAAGTCTAATTTGGGTGAAAATGAGATATAATTAGCACAAAACCACGGTCATACTAGTTATAAAACTAGATGAGCCAGAGGCTGATCAGGCTGCCTCCCAAGAAGTGCTTATTTACGGTCCTAAGCTTGACCATATCCCTTTTTTCAATCATCCGGGGTCAGCTGGGCTTGGAAGTGCAAGAACACTTCTCTTCCATGGGAGTCCTTCAAAGAGCCAATTTTGCTCATATGGCCAATTGCGCTTTCGCTTTACTTTTTTCACTCTGAGTTTCATGGCCTTACTCCCTCCCGGCGGAAGTTTTGTTTCCACATGATGAGCAACTCCAACTTCATCACCACTGGGTGCATCATTCGTCATGCAAATCTTCGGAGTTACTTCTATGTTAGGCTCTTCCTTCACATCTGGAGACTTTATATCGATCCTGCACACATGACTCTCAAAAGGAGGGTTGTTATATGAGTTAGTCAAATCAAAATCTACCCTACCTTCCTCTACATTCAGAGAGAGTTTTCCATTCTTTACGTCTATTATCGCTCCAGTTGTGGCCAAGAATGGTCTTCCTAGAATGATGGGGAATTTAGAATTCCCGTTCATATCCAACACCATGAAATCGATAGGAATGAAAAAATTCCCTACCTTTACGGGAATATTCTCTAGTATGCCTAGAGGAGTTTTAGTTGAGCCATCCGCAAATTGTAAAGAGAATTTGGATGGACTCAATTCCTTGGTTCCCAACCTCTCCAAGATAGAAAACGGCATCAAACTCGCACTAGCCCCTAAGTCACATAAGGCTTGGTCTATTTTCACTTCTCCAATTGAGAAAGCAATAGAGAAACTACCTGGATCTTTTAGTTTAGGAGGCATATTCGTTTTTATCATGACATTGTGCTCCTCAATTAAGCTCTTAGTTTCTATTTCTACTTGCTTTCTCTTGACCAACCTTTGTGGGAAAGGTATTGGGGGTTGGTAAGGTGGTGGAGGGACATACTTTGACTCTACTTCTTCATCTTCACTCATGTCCTCCTCACATTCCACATCCTTTTCAACCACCCCAAGCTTATCATCCCTCAAGTATATGACATTACAATGTTCATTAGGATTAACCTCGGGTTGTCCCGGAAACGTACCCTTAGGTCTAGAATATGTACTAGCTTGTTGGGCAATCTGGGTTTCTAACATCTTATTATGGATGGCTAAGTTATCTACCTTAAATGCTAGCTCTTTTATTGTCTCGTTGACTGCCCTACCTTGTTGTCTAAACTCTTCATTTTGTTTTTGTTTGAGTTTCAACAAAACTTTCCAAAAGAGACTCAAGTTTAGACTTTTGTACCTGAGGATACCCCGATGCGAGTTTCCTATTACCTTAGCCTTCTTGGAATTCATGGTTCAGCGTGTTGCTGTAGTTCCCGTAGGAGAGGTAAGGGCTGTTCTTCCTTCCTTGGTTGTAAGAATTTGGGGGAATATAGTTTGGTAACTTCAGGTTTGTGTCGTAGAAGTTGTGACAAGAGTTCATTTGTTCCCCCGAAGCGCCGGATCCATGAGCAATACCTCGTGGGAACTCCATTATGTCATGTCCCTGCATTCCACAAATCTCACAAACAGTATTAGTAGCACCTATTGAACTCACATTAGCCTTTTCAAGCTAATCAAAGCGTTTATTCAGTGATTCAATTTTAGACATAATAAGATCAGTGCTATTCATTTCAAACTTACCCCCCGAAATATTTTTTGGGTTATTATCTCTTTCTGAACCCCATTGGTGGTAGTTGGTGACCACGTTTTCAATGATGTTGAATGCCTTAGTCAGAGGCCTATTCATAAAGGCTCCACCAGCTGCGGAGTAAAGTGATACCTTCGAAGAGTAATCCAATCCGTTGTAGAAGGTGTGCACTAACAACCACCTCTCGAGTCCATGATGTGGGCAAGACTCCAGCAATCCCTTGTAGCGATCCCAAGCTTCGGATAAGCATTCTCCGTCCTTTTGGAAGAAGCCGGTGATCTGGGTTCGTAGGTAAGCCGTCTTGGATGGAGGGAAGAATTTCTCCAAGAATGCCTACTCCAGTTGGTCCCAAATCGACAAAGTATTAGCGGACACTTGCTTCAGCCAAGCTTTTGCCTTTCCAGTAAGAGAGGAGGGGAATAACCTCAAGCGTATAGCATTGACCGGGGCACCATGAATCCTAATTGCATCGGTGAACTCCAAGAATGTCTCCACATGATCAGTCGAGTCCTCCGAGGGCAATCCTCCGAATTGATGTTGCCTAATCATGCTAATTAGCATAGGCGGTATAGTGTAGTTCTCCACCTCGATCTCCGGTCTAGCAATCCCAGTTCGTAAACCCCTCGCATTTGGGACTGCGTAGTCCTTCAATGGTTTGGTATCCGGTAGTTTCGCCATGAGTGGAATGGGAATCAACCTCTCTCTCTCTTTGTAGTCTCCTACGTCTACAATAGGTCCTTTCGGTTTCGGGGTCAACCTCAGTAAGGCTTCCAAGACTTAGTGATCTTTACATAAAAGAGAAAAACACAGAGACATAGATACTCTATGAAGGAAAAGAGATAAATGAAAGAAGGAATTTTTTTTATAACAAAAAACAATTAAAAAGAAAAAAGAAAAAGTCCAGAAAATCAATTAAAAATTTAAATTGAGATCCAAGAAAGCACAGTCCCCGGTAACGACGCCAAAAATTTGATGTGTCCTCCGACAAGTGTACCAGATTCGTTGCCAAGTAATAAAAAGATCGATCCCACAGGGACCGCGATCTCAAACCACAACTAGTTATTAAATCGATAAAACAGGACTGTATAAAAAAAAGGGTTTTGAAAAGGTTTTGATTTTTGTAATAAGAATCAAGTAACAATCAAATTTAATATCGCAATTAAACAACACAGGAAAGCAATTCAAAGTGGGGGTTTTCAAATTCAAAAGGGATTCTTAGGAATTGGGTTACCGACAAGATTGTTTATGTTACTAAATTGACTACCCCTTGTTAATTATCAAAATTGCCTTGAAGGCGAATTTATCCTAAGTAAGTTAATGCTCCCTCTCGGGTTACAAAAACCGTGCCCAATTAAACCAACCCCTACTCTCGTGGTAGTTGAATTTAGATCAAACCCTTTAAGCCTTGTAACAATTCGTTAATCCTCGAAGGACCGCTTCTAACTCTCGTGATTTAAGTCCTAAGTCTGATTCTATAGATCCGATACCTAAGTTCACCGCTAGGTTCCTCCTTAGAATATCTACGACACGCAAATATGTGCCCACCGAATTTACGAGTAATTAAAACAATAGAAATCAGATCTAAAGCAAAATCAAAATTAACAAAGATAAAACATCAATTCATAACATAAATCAGATCTTGGTCATAGCCCCAATCCCTAGAAATAAAGCTACTACTCAAACATTGCCACGGTGATGACAACCCTGGTTAACAACATCATGAAATAAAAAATAAGAGAAGAGAGGAAGAAGAAGAAGAGAGATCCTAAAAATTTGCCAAAGGGGTAGCATCCCAAAAGTAGTTCTCAAGTCTCTGCCTAATTGCCCTATTTATTGATTAGGGTAATTTGAATCCCAATCAAACACAAATTCAGATCAAATCAGTTTCTTCAAATCCAAATATTGCGCGTCACGCCCGTGACGGATTCTGCCTTTGGCCTTGCTTCACTGATTGGTCTGTCACGGCCGTGACCACCATCACAGCTAGGCCGTGATCAGTTCTGCCTGTGAGGGTCTGGTTCAGCTGACATGTCACGGCCGTGATGGGCATCACGGCCTGGCCGTGACCAGTTCTGACTTTGGCCTTCTTTCTTTTAAGCTCTACTCGATCATGGCCGTGATGGTCATCACGGCTAGGCCGTGATGAGCTTTGTTTGGCTCATTTTCTTCACTTTTCAAGCCCCATCTTCATGCAAGCTCCATCATGGTCAATCTTGAGCATTTTGATCCTAAATTCCTGCACAACACCACCACAAAACCGTCTTACCCGTTCCAAGGTAAAAACTAACAAAAATCAAATTAAATATGCCTAAGCTATATGAAAATGCATGTAAAATGTCAATGAAATATGAGGTGGAATCACACTCATCATAGGTTCACTTTTTAACTTCAATATTATTTTCATTCCGTGAAACAAAAATCAAAAACAAAATCTCCTCAACTCATCCAAGTTGTCGGAAATAACACCGTTGTGTAAAACTAATTTACAGAAAATCCTTTTCGTTTGAAATTCATTTATAAAACCGTCAAATCAACAAAACTCATTTTCCTATGAAAATATTTATTCGAACTTTAGTTCTTTAAAAAAAAAATATCGTTTGACTCGATCTCTGATCGACCAAATACCGCTATTTTAAAAAATGCTTTCCGTAAATATTTTCAGAATTAATCGTCGTTTAGTATTTTAAAAACATTTGAAGTCAAAATTTGACTTTTTCTTTTAAAATGATTTTCTCAACATAATAATTAAGTTATTTTGGAAAATTAATTTTTTATAATAACCTTTTATATTATCTGGTAATTTCTTACTTAAAAATTAGCATCACTAAAATATTTTCACGGCTACGCCCTCGCTGTGACTCATAGATCACTCTTATACCGATAAATCATTAAAATAATAATATTTTCAACTATTCCACCTTTTTAATAAATCAAATAATTAAATAATATTATATTACCATATTTCACCAATTAAGTAGTCAATATTTCTCATAAAGCTTTTTACCGCTTTTATCTTCGTAATTAATTGAGCACTGACCACTGTCAGGCTTCTCAATCAACAATCAACATCAATAAAAATTCCACGTCAATATTATAGCAGATAACACAGTTTATAACATGCATTAAAATACTATAACACATAACTGTAGATAATCAATTAAAAGCAGATAATTAACGGCAGATAAATTAACTACGTAAAATAATTTAAAAAACCACAAACAAGCTCAAATAAATTATACAGACCACACACTGATAGCATATAGCTATCGAAAAAATCCCTCAAGTACTCCCTTTACCTCTGAGTGATTCTCCTCCCGAAATAAACTTCACCGAAAGTCCGTTCTCCATAAAACTCGTACACGATTCACACAAACAATTATCCTTCAACAAACCACAACCAAATAATCAATCGTCAAACAATTATAGTCACCTATCTCTACATGTAGTTTTCGACCATGACTAGCAAAATTTTCTAGGTATTTCAAAATTTCTCATACTCTTAGATTCATGATCCTAGAGTATTATAGAGTTTAGGAAAATTATCATAATTGGAAAATTGAATCCAAACAATTCAACATCTCAAGAACAAATTTTAGGCCATCCATGGAAAAATCGGTTAGGGATTTTATTTTGATACAATCTTTTGGATTCAACACATATATGTAACAGAAAGATGAAATCAAGCATCACTTTCTAAAACAAAAATTGCACAAAACTCCTCCACCCACAAAGTTAGGGTTTCGGCCATGTGAGGAAGAATATGAAAGAATTTTTGTTTGATTAATACTCTTAGATTATAAACATAGAGATGATTACAAGTACATATAAATTGATCTCATGATCATAGGATTTTTCTATGATTTTCTAGAGATTTTTGAACATAAAAACCCTAGATTGAAACATGATGATCATGGCCTTGAATCATGAAAATGAATGAAGAACATGATATTGATTGAGTGAGATGAGTATGGTATACCTCTTGGAAGTTGAAAAATGGCAAGGAATCAAGTGGTTTCTTCACAAATTTGGTTATGGTTAACTTAAGAAAATGAGAGAAAAGCTTAAGCAAGAAGATGAGGTTTAAGAGAAATGGAGGAAATGGTCTCTTTGTGGTGTTTGGGTTGTGGGAATGGAGGGCAAAGGAGTCCAAGTTGTTTTTCATTTGAGGACAAAAGTGTAATTTCACTTGGTGGCAATTTTGGCATTTTAAGAACAAATAAGGACATAATGGTCTTTCAACTTCTAATGCAATATGATGAAAATAGTGAGTCACCTATATGAGTCATCTACGTGAGTCATCTTGGAATGACTTGTGATTTATCCTTTAATGGGCCCCGCAATCCCGTATTCAGCTTCGTCGTTCACCCGATTTAATATATCGCCCGAATAATATATTTTATTTCACTTTTACGTGAAAAATGTTCACGAGTCAAGATTAGGTTTTCTGATCAGTAAAATTTTACTGTCAATGAAAATACAGACTGGGTTTCGTCTGAATTTTCAACCTAAAATTTAACCGTAACTCTGCGACAAAGTAGAGTACAAATATGACTTTGGTTTATCCAAAATCATTTTATAAGTCTCGGATAAAAATATAAACATATTTATATATATATTACCAATATTAAAACAGTGAAAATCAGGGTGTTACAAAAACACCATAATAAAAGCACAATCAAATGTTTTGTAATTTTTTTTTTAAAAAAGGTACCCTTTCATAGAGAATGAAACCTTTCAATCAAAACAAATTCAATACCCTAGATATATGAGAATATTATTGTAGTGTCAAAGTCGGGGCGAGTTCGGGTGGGAACCCACGAGTTTGGGTCTCATTGACATGTCGAACTTCTCTCAACATCAATGTTAAACGTGATTTTAGTAAAAATGAGATGTTGGATTACTATAATGTAAAATTGATTTTGCCTTCAGAAACCATCCTGACTAGAAGCTTTTAAAAGTAGTTTTTGAGTTGAGTTGGAAAATTTACACTAAGGTTTACATCAAACTTGCTTTCAAAATAAAAACATTCAAACATAAAACACTTAACTTCAAACTCAATTCTAACCAATTCAATTTTACAAAATCAAATACATTTTAAATCACTTAATTTTATCAAAGGTTCATCCAAACACACACAAAGTTTTACATCGAACTTACTTTCAAAATAAAAACATTCAATTTCATTCAAAACAATGTTTATCAAACGTTTATCTAAACACACTTAGATTATTTTATGAAAAAATCAAATTGTTTTAAAGAAATAGTCACTTTTAAGATTTTTGTTTGTTTGTTTGTTTCAGGTTTTGAAAATAATTAGAATTTGAAAAAAGTCATAAACTATATTTTAATGAGATTATCATAAAAATAGTTTTTTATAATTGTAAATAAATACAAATTAGCTTCAACTACTAACTGATGACCCTACGGAAACTCAAGCATATCGGTCAAATTAAACTTCTCAACTACTAACTGTTAAAAATGAAAGAATTCGAAATGCTAGTGGTATCACCATTCACCAAAGCTAAGTTCAGGTATATATTTTATTTTAATTTCATTTCATAGACTAATCAGGATACATTAGTACTCAATTACGCTTACAGCAACAAGCCAAGTCAGATATACTAAATCCCTCACAAACGCCCCCTTTCTGAAAGCCTTGGCTAATGCAATTTTGATTGCAATTTGCAGCATTTTTGCATGGCCCTATGCAAACCATCCCTGGATCCTGGAAATTTGTTTCTATTCCTGCAATGACAACAAAGTTCTCAAATTTATGTACATACTTCCTTGCTTTTCTTTTGTGAAATTTCAGGAATTCGTTGATATGAAATTATGGATTTATAAATTATCAATCATAAATCATAAATAATTGTTATATCATTAATATTTGATTTTAATCATAATTACTTAAAAAGAAGTCATACATATAATATGATTTGTAATTGATTGATAATGTAGAAAGCTTTAATCTAACAATATATCAAAATTCAACTCATAAACTAATTACCCAACATACAACTACGAGAAACTTCAATTGATTTCAACTTCAACAAACATCTACCTTGACATTGAAAATTCATAAGAAAATTGTTGCTGAGCAACACGGAAGTTTTTATTTTATTAAAAAAAAAAAACAACAACAACAACAGAGAAGTAAGAACGCTAAAACTATACACAACATCGTTTTCTACAATTTGCATTTTGTTAATTGTATACCGGAAATACAATTGATGGAATGAAACTAATTTCTTCTTTCTTACCTGAAGCCGAAACCAAAGCAGTGAATAATATTCCTAAGAGAAAAGCGTGACAAATGCAAAAAGCCATTTTGTGGGATTTCACCTCCGAATTCTAATCTCTTTCTTTTTTGTAAGATGGATGTTAGACATCTTTTATTCATTCATATATAAAAGTGAAGAAGGTGAAGCTTCAGGAATATTTTTTCCGTCCAAATTGAGGGTTTTTTTTGTGTCTTTCTTTTAATTATTATTTATGTATAATTATTATATTACATTTTTTCTTCTTTTCAGAATATATGTTGGACTTAATTTAACAAGGATTTAATTGATATGCATTATAAGTTTGTAACTATAAAGATTTTTTTACACTGTTAATCAATCATAAATGATAACATCATTAAAAATATTTGATTTTTATCTCAATTATCTTAAAAATTACTTATATCATAATTTATGATTGAGTGACGATATAAAAATCTTTACACTAACATTGCATATTAATTAAAATCATTTATTAAACGGATAATCTTTCCCGTTGTCAGATCGGATATCATTTTTTTTTATGAATTCAATGGGTTGGATTGCATTTACTGCTATTTAATTTCTAAAATTTAATTTTTTTAGAAAATAATAATTTTACATATCAATTCCTTTGACCGATGCTTTAATTTTATTTCCAAGAATAATAATGTGATTTTATTTTCAAGAATAATAAACGATGAGTGCTAGCAATAGACTCTCTAACACACACTTTCCAACACACTCCATCCTATTGGTTTAAATTCATGTGGGTTTCACTTGAATTTTGTAGAACCCACATGAATTTCAACCAATATAAATGACTGTGTTGAAAAAATGTGTTAGAGAGTGTATTGCTAGCATTTCTCATAATAAATTTTAAATCTTTTCTAAATTAACATTTCATTCTAATATTTTAATTCATTGTTCAAGTTAGTGATATAATGATATTCACCAATGATATATTTTATTGAAGTCTTCTTTTCTTTCTTAAGCTTTTTAGCAGGGGGAAAGCAATCATTTTCACCGTCCCCCATGACGTTTCACGAGTACTTGACCCAAATCAAGCCCAATTAATCGTCAAGCCCAATCTGTGATAAAAAGATACGCATCCCAATAATTTGGGTGATAAATATGAATGATTTAATTGGTATATATTGATAGTGTAAAGTTTTTTATATTGTCAAGCAATCAGATATTGACAAACAATTATAAATAGTTGATTCTTATCTTAATCACATTAAAAATCATCAATTTTATGATTTTTGATTAATTATCAGTATAAAAATTTATAGTATAGAAATTAAACTCAAATATGAAATACATTCCTTTTTTTTTGTGTGCGAGGACTTCTACTAATCAAGCCTTTTCAAACAAGAAAAAACTCAAATTAAGCTAATTGTACTCATTTTTTTTCTCGCTATTTGCAAAATTTTATTCAAGAACATCTAGCAACAAAAACACGGCGGGAGACTCTACCTACCTTCTATGAAAGGTCGGAGAGAGAACCACTCTAACAAATCCCTAAAAAACTAGACTAATAAAAGTATGAGAAATGTTATTAATACTCCCTCTCTAACACACACTTTCCAACACATTATTTCCTACGAAATTCAAATGGGACCCATATGAATTAATTAATGAAATTTAGGGTTGAGAAGTCTGTATTAGAAAGTGTATTGCTAACACTCCTCCAAAAATACATAACCTATTCATTGTATATAATACCCACCCTAGGATAGATCCACAAAACACCAAAGACACAAAAAAAAATAATATAAGAAGCTACACCTTGAAACAAAAGTACACTCAAGAAACAACCTAAAACACAATACAACACCAACAAGGAACAACAAAAGCATCATCAAACTATAATATGGCAACTCTCCATCTCACTCCTTTCAATCATTTCATCTTCAAACAAAACACCGATATAAGGTTTGTTGTGTGTTCTGTTCTTGCCTTTTTCGATTGCTTCCTCCCTATTGTACCCTTCCTTATTGGCTTCATACTTTTTCCCTTCATTTTACTTCCCGGGCTACGACCCAAAGTATTATTGTCTTTTAGATTTTCATCACCTTTTTGTGGGCTATTGAAGGTGAAGCCCGCTGGCCCATACGCGTGTTTTGCGTTATCTCAAACATACAATATCTCATGGGCCACACTTAGTTCGAACCAACAATCTCCATCTCACCGCCTTTTGTGATCTTGGTGGGGTGGTGATAATGCTGACAGGAAGTCCACCTGAGCTTACATTGTCTATCTTGGTTCCAATGCAATCTCACGGTCTTGCAAGAAAAAATCAATAGTTGCAAGAAACATAGCTCGGATTTGGTTAACGAAGCAGTGGACTAAGTCAAATAAGTAGAGATAATAAAATGAGTTGAAGCCAAAAGTATACCCGTTTAACCCATCATTTTTTACGGGTTGGGTTGAGGTCCTCAATCCAACCCATTTTGACCCACTTTTCTATTTCTCGTTTTCTTTTTGGAAAAAAAATTAATTTTTTATGCTGTAAATATTTTTTAATTTGCCCATCCATAACACCAATAGTTAGTCCATCATATTCAATAATTATTTGTATATATATTTCTATTTATATACTTTTAAATTACGTTTACTCACCCATTAGAACTATATATATTTGTATGTAGTACATTCTATTCACTAATATATTTATATATTAGTTAATCTACTATCGAAAAATGGTTATTTATATTTGTGAGATTTTAGATGATATTTATATGTTAATAATTTTATTTTTTTCATTTTTTATATTTTTTAAAAATTGATAAATTTTGGTGGGCCAACCTGCCAACCCACCGCTAAATGGAGTGAGTGGGAGGTACAAAGACACTTAATTAAAACGGCCAACCCGCCCAACCGCATTTTCAATGGGTAAACGACGAGGTGGGTCGAAACGTGGCAGGTTTGCACGTTTTGTCATCTATGCAAATAACTGCCATATTTCAAATCATCTCCACATTTTCCTAAAAAGTAGGCATATCAGTAACTAATCATGAGTATGCGGATTACTTCAATGTAGCGGGCTCGGTCAATAAAGGCTTCGGTGATCTCGGTTTTTCCGAGGTCTTTATCTTCCGATAGTACACCACCTATGAACAAATTAGTTGTGGAAGAGTAACTTAGATTTTCAATTAACATATTTTAGTCATTGGCAACACATTGGATTAGCCAATATATTAAGCCGAATTACTCATATAATCATATTTTAATTAGTCAAAATAACAAAATGGCAGTAAAAAAATAACAGCTCCACATCCAGTATCGTTGTCGTTTGTCTCTTTCTAGCACACGCAGATTTGTAAGTGCATGCTCTTCTTGCAATCTTCGATCTAGATGGTGGATTTGTGGCAAGGTCTTGAAGTGATGAAATAGGGGTTTGCGAGGGTGAGAGTATGCAAGATAAGGTTTTGTTTAAAGATTAGAATATATCTTTGAGATGGAAAAAATGAGTATGTGAAGGTGGTGTTTATCATGATTTTTTGTTAAGACCAAATCCGACAACAAATAATTATGTTTTTTAGTTGAAAGTGGGATCTCGAGTTACATGGTAATCTCACGAGTTAGCTTTATAAGTCGTGTAGAAAGGGCGAATGTATTAAAAACAATGGTAGGGGGACTTGTAAAAATTAAAGGAATTGAATGGAAAGAAAGGTAAATAAACTAACTTTAAATGCAAGAAAAGGAGTTCATATGTAAAGTCAAGCAATGAAAGAACAAATAAAAAGTTTTCTAAGTCAAAATGCAGAAGCGAAGTTCAGATATAAATGCAAAACAAAGGAAAAGATTGCTTAAAATGTGAAGCGCTTTAACATAAATGAACGTGTAAAAAGGTTTTACTGATGAAGATAGAAATAACATGCATTGTTTTTTAGGCAAGATGTATTTGAGTGGAATTTTAATGGTTGGGAAAATTTTAAGGAAATTGAAACATAATTAAAAGTAAGAGTTTAATTGTTATATATTGTTAGTGTAAATTCTTTTACATTATCGATCAATCAGAAATTATGGTATGAATGTTTTTAAAGATAATAAGGATAAGAGTCAAAAAATTTTAATAATTTATCTACAATTTTTGATTGGTTAATAATATAAAAATCTTTACACCATCCGTACATATCAATTAAATTCTCAAAGTAATCCGTGAATATGCTTGAGTGGGATAATTTGGAAATTATTCAAGTATTCCCCCTTGACAAATTAAACATACACGCATATTTATAGGCAAAACAATAAACAACTGAACTGACTTATATCTAATAACATGCCACATGAATTGACAGTTATCTACTAACCACTTAAGTGACTATATGTAATAATACTTCATCCGACTGCAAAGCTATCTTATCTTGTTCCTACATCTTCAATCTGTAGTCGAATAAGTCTTCCTATCAACACTTGGCCAATTTTTTATCTATATTCAATATCCATCCGTTGAATACATACCTTTGACTTCTATTACCAGTCTTCATTCGCAGGATTCATTTCGCTTCTACTCAATGTCAACAGGGAATGTCGAATGTAACATTTACTACTCTTTTCAACCTCTAATTGCTGATCAAGAAATAAAAAGGAGCACAAAAATAAAATAAAATAAAGTTTTGGCTTGACAGTATGATTAATCTTGTTCCTACATATTCTTTGCTATGATGAGAAATTCAAAGCCACGTAGTTATATAAAATACTTGATTTATGGATTAAGCTTAATTATTTTAATTTGTTATTCAAGAATTAAAAAGGATCACAATAATAAAATAAAAAAGTTTTGACTTGACAGAATGATTAATCTCGCTCCTACATATTCCCTGTTGCATGCGATGGAAAATTCACCCTCACATAGTTCTTATATAAAATACTTGATTTGTGGATTTATTTTAATTTTTATGAAATTATTTTTATTTAAAAGGGTTTAAGATTTTTGTTTTTACTGTATTTATTACCTAATTTTTAAATATTGAAAACTTCTAAGCAAGATCGAACATGGCACATGCGTCCATAGAGCGATCACGAAATTAAGGAATTGAGTATGATACATTTCACAGAGCAATCCCAAAATTATTTAGAAAGTTTCTATTTTAATTTATTTTGCTTCTAATGGTTAATTGTAAAAAAAAAAAACTAAATCAAGTTGAACATGGCACACAAGTCTACTAAGCAACCATGATTCTAAGGGATTGAACATGGCACTCAAGAGTCCATACCATAGGACATCCCTAAATATGACAAGTTCAATTATGAAACAAAGAGGGTATTCCATCGTTGAAATCTTAATTCCTAAAAAATAAAACAAAGATACTACTTCTAAAAATAAAGAAAGGAAAAAACTTATCAATTCTTAAAAAAAAACTTATTAAGCTAAAACAAAAATAAAGAAAGAAAAGAAAAAGTTACCTCTCTGGAACACGAACACAAAGAAATACTATGCATTTGATATGCGTCAAAATACAGAGTTTACTATGATAAAAATAAAAGGAAGAAACCCAAGAGCACTTGGATGAGATGTCATGGGTCTCTTCCAGCTCAACCAGAGATCTCGAGTTCGAATCTTGGCCCTGAGAATGCACCCCATTTTTTTGTTTCTTAATGATCTGTGTTTATGTATGTTATGTGTAATTATTAATTTAATTTAGAGAAAAAATTTATTTTGATAAATAAAAATTTAGATTTAAGTAGCTTATTTTATTTTAGAAAAACTGTAGTTGAAATTTCGAGAAAAACGACTTACGTTTTATTGTCGAGAAGACTATCTTGATCCGTAAAACGAATTTTGACTCGAAAAATAAAATGGTAGATTTCCTAAAATATTTGTAACAATTCCCATGAGTCTTATTTTTTTTTCATTTATAAATATTACAAAATTAATTTTTCCGGGTGATGTTTCGCAAAGAAAATACGATCGGTTTTCACAATCAGGAAATTTATCACTAGTGCAGAAAAGGGATTCTACATCGGAGTTTACACATCGATTTTTCAGAAACCGATGTGTAAAACGAGGCGGTGGCATTTTTGAAATTAAAACCAAAGTATTACACATCGGTTTCTAAATAACCGATGTAGAAAATTATAAAGAAAAAAAAAGAAAATAAAATATTACTTTTACACATCGGTTTCTATATAACCGATGTAGAAAATTATAAAGAAAAAAAAAAGAAAATAATATCTTACTTTTACACATCGGTTTCTATATAACCGATGTAGAAAATTATAAAGAAAAAAAAAGAAAATAAAATATTACTTTTACACATCGGTTTTTATTAACCGATGTATAAAATTTAAAAGAAAAAAATCAGAATTTAAAAGTTTAATGTTTACACATCGGTTCTGCTATAACCGATGTGTATAAGATGTTTAACACATCGGTTTTTCATATAACCGATGTGTAATAGTCCCAATTTTTCTTTTTCCCTCCTTCTCTTCCGCGCACTATCCCATTTTTCAGATTATGAACCCTAGCTTAAACAGAAAACACTCCCTCCCTCTGCTAACGCGCGTTCATCTCCTCCGTCATCTCCTCCCTTGTCTCCAACCCTACCGCTGCCTCCCTAACACTCCCATTCTTTCTCTGATAACAAGCGGCTCACTGTCCCTCCCTGAAAACCCCATTCCTCACCTCCATTGCCCCTCACAGAGAGCTCCTCTTCGCTGCTATCACCCCAGAAAACAGGTGTTCATTCTTTTTGTGGTGTTTAAATCCTTCGTCGGGGTGACATCTGACATGACTTGCTTGCTCTATTTATCGGTTGGGCTGGTGATTTTCTGCAACCTTGTGATTTGTGTTTAAGCTCCCTAACTATCTCGTTTTGATGCAGCTTCCATACGCCACTATTTGGGAAGAGGTCATTTGGTAACTCAGTAGTTTTCATTTTTATTCTCTCATTTGCGATGTTTGTACTATCAAGTTTCAAATGAATGAGCAACAATACACTCTACTGTCATCATATGATTGTTTCATTTGTATGGGTTGATATGCTTGGGTAATTAATTTGATTGTCACAAAATGTAGTTATATGTTTTGGTATTTTATCTAGATTGCTTACCAAATATTTGACAAAATGCATGAGTCATCTTGTAGTTTGTATTGACTGGTGATTTGTTTTTATTATTTTCTCTAAACAAAGCTTTTGATCCAAGTGCGAATTTTGGAGGTTAGTTGAAGTGATTTTAAATAAACATCATGTATGGTTGATTGGAAATTATCGAGTTGTTGAAGTTTGTAAGACACTTGTGCTAATCGTCCTTAATTTCTCAACTACTGATTGTTTGGTTTTGTTGTGTTTTTGCTTGCTTTGTACGGGTTCTTCTTGTTCTAGTATATTATATTAGAATGGGTCAAATAAAAAGGTGAGTGTTAGTAAGATTTTGCTTTAAGGATGAAAATTTATTTAATGTGTTTTTAGAGTCTAAATGAGCATAGGAATGGAATAGAGTCCAATGTCTTTCATTTTGCCAACTGCCTGATCCTCATTTTCTTCTAATTGTTGCGCCTTATTGCCATGAGTCCATACCACTTGCAATGTCTCAAATTTTAAAAAATAAAAAATAGTAACCATGCATTTTTTTTTTCTTTTTATAAATATTATGTAGCAATCTTGTTACAATTTTTTTTTAAATATCGTCAAGACTAAAAAAAAATAGAAAGATTCCTTAGTAAAAATAAGTTGTTTTTCTATTTATGTTTTAGAAATGGAAAAGTCAGTTCATGAAATATGACTTTTTGTATAGGTACACTTAGTCCGAGCAGAATATTAAGCAGAATATTCATCAATTATTCATTACGGTTTCCGGCTGAGTGTTCTTCCCACACCCGGTAAGCTTTCTCCTCTCCATTTTTATCGTTTGGTTTTTGTTTGCATTGGACTTGGGGATTGGAGTGTTTTATTATTTTTCTTAATGTTAATTATTTAGTAAAGCCTTAGTTTCCCGTTTGAGATGCAATACTAATGAGCGTACGTGTACGTGCTTAATGTACCGCTCATTGTGTTGGATCTTGAATTGTCCAAAGTTGGACAGTTTGGGAAAAAACTTTTTCTTAATTCAGTTAAAATAGTTATTCATTGATTCTAATGTTATATACTTGATGAAAGTTCGGATTGATACATTTCCTTTCGTTCTCCGGGTGCATACTTTATCGTGGTGGATGTCATCGCGTTCAAGTAGTGTACGTCGGAGACCGCGGGGAAATGCTGCCGAAATTTTGTCGAGACTGAGCATGAGAGTTAAGGACTAACTGTTAACAGAATGTTGAAAAAGTTTCTTCTCGAATGGGATAGGGCCATACCCTGTCATAAGAAGTGGTTGATGAATATGTTGGACTAAGTACGAAGGTATTGGTTTAGTAATGGATCGCGGTTGGATGAATGCTAGACGAACAAGTGATGAGTATGAGAATGGAGTGGAAGATTTTCTACAGTTTGCAAAAACAAATGCTCCTGATAGTGGTAACGGAAGGTTTTATTGTCCTTGTGTTAACTGTTTGAATGAGAGATGACTAGAAGCTGAGGAGATACGTGATCATCTTATTTGTGAGGGGATTTGCAAGAGTTATACAACATGGATATGCCATGGTGAATCGTTAGACAGGCCGAGGGTGTCGGATAGAGAGGAAGTTGATGACGTGGAAATGGACGATGGACTAGAGGACATGATCCGTGATGTTGGGCAAGAGTCTTTTCGGCGCGCACATGTGTATGATACTTTGTGCAGTGATGCGCAAGTGGCTTTGTATCCGGGGTGCACTAATTTCACACGGTTGTCAGCGGTGTTAAGATTGTTCAATGTGAAGGCGAGAAATGGGTGGAGCGATAAAAGCTTTACCGAATTGCTTGAGTTGTTGAAAGAAATGCTTTCGAAGGCAACACATTGCCATCTCGAAACTATGAGGCGAAGAAGATATTGTGTCCGATGGGTATGGAGTATAAGAAAATACACGCTTGCCCCAATGATTGCATATTGTACAGGAAAGAGTTTGAAGAGATGCACGAGTGCCCCAGGTGTGGGGTATTATGCTACAAAGTGAAGGATGGTGATTCTAGTTGTGATGTGGTCACCAAAGGTCCTCCTGCGAAGGTGTTATGGTATCTTCCCGTGATTCCGCGGTTCAAGCGATTGTTTGCTAATGTAAATGACGCAAAGAACATTAGGTGGCATGCAGATGAGAGGAAGTGTGATGGACAGCTTCGCCATCCCGGCCGATTCTTTGCAATGGAAGAGAATTGATAGTTTGTTTCCGGATTTCGGCAATGAGCCCAGAAACCTCAAGCTTGGACTTGCTACCGATGGAATGAATCCATATGGAAACTTAAGTAGTATTCATAGTTCATGGCCTGTTCTCCTTGTAATTTACAACCTGTCTCCTTGGTTGTGCATGAAGCGCAAATACATTATGTTAAGTATGATGATTTCGGGTCCTAAACAGCCAGGAAATGATATTGATGTTTATCCGAGTCCCTTGATTGAAGACTTGAGAATGATGTGGGATGAAGGCGTTGATGTGATCGACGGGTATTGCCGTGAGACATTCAGATTGCGTGCCATGTTATTTTGCACCATCAATGACTTTCCAACATACGGGAACCTATGTGGGTATAGTGTTAAGGGGCATAAAGCATGTCCAATATGTGAAGAAGGCACATGTTACCATCAACTGCAACATGGAAGGAAAACGGTTTACCTTGGGCATCGGAGATTTCTCCGACGTAATCATCCTTATCGTAGATTGAGGAAAGCTTTCAATGGACTTCGGAGAATGAAATTGCTCCGGTGGCCTTAATCGGAGAGCAAGTTTATGAAAGGGTGAACAACACTAATGTTATCTATGGGAAGACCCAGAAGAAGGCTACAGAGAAGAAAATATGGAAGAAGAGGTCGATCTTCTTTGATCTTCCATACTGGTGCAAGCTTGATGTAAGACATTGTATTGATGTGATGCATGTAGAGAAAAATGTGTGTGACAGTTTAATCGGAACGCTTCTCAACATTCAAGGCAAGACAAAGGATGGTGTGAATGCTCGTCTGGATCTAGTTGCGATGGGTATACGAGAGCAGTTAGCTCCACTTAAAGTGGGGGATAAGAAGACTTATTTGCCCCCAGCATGTCATACTTTATCAAAAAAAAAGAAACGAAGTTTCTGTGAATGTCTACGGGGAGTCAAAGTGCCACAGGGTTACTCTTCAAATATCAGAAGACTTGTCTCAATGAAAGATCTCAAATTAGTTGGCTTAAAGTCTCATGAGTGTCATGTCTTGATGCAACAACTACTACCGGTGGCCATTCGTGACATATTGCCTAAAAAAGTCAGACATGCCATTACTAGGTTATGCTTATTCTTAAATTCTATATGTAGTAAGGTCATTGACACTAAAAATTTGGATGAGTTGGAAAATGAGGCAGCCATTGTATTGTGCCAATTGGATATGTATTTTCCACCTTCATTTTTTGACATCATGGTTCATTTGATTGTTCATCTAGTGAGGGAGATTAGATTGTGCGGTCCCGTTTATTTAAGGTGGATGTACCCGGTTGAGCGATACATGAAGATCCTGAAAGGATATATGAAAAATCCACACCGTCCCGAAGCATCTATTGTTGAAAGGTATGTTGTAGAAGAAGCTATTGAGTTTTGTACAGACTACACGTCAGAAGCGGAACCTGTAGGGCTTCCAAAGTCTCGTCACGAAGGAAGATATGATGGTAAGGGTACACGAGGTATCACTGTTAAGAGCATGGATCGGGAGGAAGTGCTTCAAGCACATTTGTATATATTGAATAACACTGATGAGGTTGAACCATACTTATGTGAGCATAAAAGCATCATCAATGAAACGTACCCTAGAATGAATGAAAAATGGTGTTTGAACAAGCATAACAAGACTTTCTTGAACTGGTTTAAAGAAAAAATTGCAAAGGATGGTACTGCTTCTGCTACATTAAAATGGCTAGCACAGGGGCCTAACTTTGATGTCATATGCTGGAGTGGGTACGATATCAATAAGTTTTCCTTCTATACAAAGTCCCAGGATGACAAAAGTACTATGCAAAACAGTGGGGTTATGGTCGTCGCTGAGTCCATGAATTTCTCTAGTTCGAAAGATAAAAACCCTGTTATGGCATCAGTTTCATACTTTGGAATCATTGAAGAGATATGGGAGGTTGATTACACGAAGTTTATAGTACCTGTTTTTAAATGTCAGTGGGTTGTGAAGAACAATGGTGTGCAAACCGATGAGTTAGGATTCAAATTGGTGGACCTTAGTAAGGTAGGTAATAAAGAGGAACCTTTCATCATGGCATCCCAAGCAAAACAAGTGTTTTATATCCGTAATCCTTCTAACAAAAGGTGGTCAGTGGTTCTCCAGGGAAAAAACATGTATAATGGTAGTGGGGGAAATCACGATTCAACTCTTGATATTTCTGATACTCCTTCTTTCTCAACACGAGTGCCTAATTTCAATGAGGAAAATGAAGTGGATGATGTACATGCTACTCGTAATGATCACCAAGAAGGGTTATGGGAGAACTTTACTAATTGACCACAAAGTAAGTTTAGTTTGATATTACCATCAAGTTTGGCATATTATATGTTTACGTTGATATTTATAAGTTATGTTTATGTACATTGATCGATATTTATAAGTTATGTTTGATATTTATCCTGACATACTAACAAGTTTTTTTTTTGTTTTGTGTTTAAACAGGTATACATGGCTGATCATGAGGATATACCTCCTTCATGCAGCGGGTCAGAGACCCCGTCTACCGGTAGAAAGGGTAGACGTGCCACACGGATGAGGAATTTGACTGCCAACCGTGGGTCAAATCAAAGGATAAGAGTAGATTTTGATGATAACCTCAAACCTATTGGGCCAATGGAAGATCAGTTTACCAGTTTTGTGGCAACCCTTGCTAGGAACAGGCCTAGTATACTCATTGATAGGTGGAGAGATGTACCGGCGGACGTGAAGGAGCAGATATGGGAGAGTATTCTGGTATCTATACTTCTACGTCCTGTGTTTGTCTGTATCTACTTTATTTTTATCTTAATAATATCATACAATAATTCGTTGATTCTTTTGGTCTTAATGTAGTTGACATTTGACATACCAGGATACATACGCTATGAAGAAGCGTTTCTTTGAAGTATCTTTGGAGAGCGTTGGAGGGCTTTTAAGGCCGACACTGGGCAGATACTATATATTCAATCCAAAAAGTAAAAAGAACCCACTTGAGGTGTATCCGTTTCTTGACAAGGCGACGTGGGATCGCTTTGTTTGAGCCGACGTGATCCCAAACTTTCAGGTTAACTTATTTGATTTGTCTCTAAATTTATGTAATTGCATTAATTTCATTTACTTATGTAATTTAATTGTCTTTTATTTATAACGAGGAGAAGAGGAAAAAGGGGCGGGAAAACCAAAGCAAGAATGTCTACCCCCATGTCATGTCTCGTGGGGGATATAAAAAGCTTGTTAAGAAAATGGTTGAAGAGGAAAAGAAAGCACGTCGGCGGAGCAGCATCTCGGGCGGATCCTAATGCTGAAAATCTTCCGAGAGGTTGTTGATCCACCTCCACCCCCACGCCATCGTTCATGGAAGAGGGGCCGACAAAGAAAAATGGGACAATATACATCCGAGGAGGCCCGCCAAGTAGCTGAGAGGATTGTAAGTATAGTTTGTTGTAATTGTCATTTTAAGATTGTTACCGAATTGTAATGTGACCTGATATTTTTATGTGATAGGATGCCTTGGATGATCAGCTAACCCAAGGAACCTTTGTTCCTAGAGGACGCAATGATATCTTATCTACTGCCATCGGTAAACCAGACCACCCGGGCCGTGTCATTGGTGTTGGATGGGGAGTCGGCATTCGCCAATACCATGGTTCATCTTCACACCAATGCCACAGGGATTCGGTTGCAGATAGAGCATGACTAAAACAGGAGATTGCAGCTGAGCTTCGACGGGAGATGGCCGAGCAGTTTGCCCAGCAGATGGCAATATTGACTTCTATGTCCCAGCAGATGACAGTCGGTGTCCAACCCTCTGTCCAACCCTATGTCCATGTGAGCACTAAGGGCTCATGTGATCCTCCTCATCATCCTGAAAATGATGATGATGGTGATCTTCTTCGCTCTTCGCTGCTCTTGCCGATGATGATGATGATGATGATGATGATGATGATGATGGCGACCCACGATAGGTGTGAGCTGTATGTTGATGATCATCATCATCATCGCCGCTAGTGGCATTGGGTAGGGCATATAATAAGTTAGGTAATATCATACACCATCGGTTATTTAGGATGATCAGGTGAGGTGTCTGTTGAGATTATTCGAGATGCGATGCTCGAGTCCCCTGTGCCCACCGAGGAGGTTCAAGCAGTGGGTCGGGCCCCCAGTAACTTCATCCTCTGGCCAAGAAGACTGGTCAACTTTCTTGTTGCATCTGAGGTATTCGGTTAGTTGTGTTTTTCTATATTCATAGTTGAAATATATTTATTATTGTTTAAAGATAATGCTTTATTTGTATTCGTTATAGGATGTTGGAAATGATATTGTGCCTAAAAGGTCGGATCTAGGAAGACCAGAGATGTCTGCTCCTGCCAAGGTATTCATTTGACCATTTAGTTAGTAACGAATTAAATAACTTAATTATCCGTGATTACTAATATATATCTATGTTGTTTAGGGGATCGACAAAGGGGCACCTGGCCATGGTGATGTTTTTAAAGTTCTGGCTATACAAGTTGTCACCATGGAGGATGATGCAGCCTTGGTAACGTTGGAACATGATGCCCGTACTGGTGAACTGTATATACCAAAGAAGGAACTTATGGAGATGGCACTCAATAAATAAATGGCCAGTTCTGCACACATATCGTTTTGGTGCACGTAAGTACATTTTATTTATAAGTTAAGTACGTAATTAATTTTTAAATACTATGATAATTAACATGTTTTTCCAATATATTAGGTATCTGCATCGTATGTTAGTCGATCAGGGTAACCTCGCCCTTTATGGGTTCATTGACCCCATGTTCATTCAGGGTGATGTTCTCGTAGCATCGGAAGACCCGGTCACTACCATACGTGATATACTTGCCCGAGACGATCATCAATTCTATCTTGTGCCTTATCTCAATAAGTAAGTACCGGTTATTTAAGTATAACTATATATGACTTAGTCACTAATTAACTTCCGCAAATACAAAGTAGGCATTGGCAAACTGTTGCTCTTGTACCCAAGAATGAACGTCGTGGTCTTCTTATGCTCATTGGGAAATAAGCGGCGAATCAACTGAAGATGATCATCGAAACGTAAGCATTAAAATACTTTATAATCGATGAATCAGATTGTTTTAATTATCTGAAATCTATTATATATACTTTAATTAATGTTTTTGTCATGATAGGTCTATTAATGCATCCCACATGTTGCGTGGTGAAAGGCGTACTCGGGCTATCAGATGGATTATTCCCAGCGTAAGATATTTATTAGTTCAAATGCATCAAATGCAGTGGGTACAATAATTGATTTCTATTTTATTTAATTCCTCATATTCTAATTGGGTTTCATTTGTACGTAGTCACGTATACAACGTGGGTCATGGGAATGTGGCTACTATGTGATGCAGTGGATGTTGGAAATTATCTCCTCCGGGATCACTGAAAGATGGAGTGAGGTAAATGTTAATTGACACAATTAGAAGTAATAGTATAGATTCGTTATATGTTTTATGTTAGTTTATTACTTAAAAGATATAATCTTTTGTCCAATTAAACTTGCAGATATTCAACAATCCAACTCCATTATCTGATTCGACATCAACATCATAAAGAGGCGTTGGGCAACTTTCTTTCTTGAAGTGTACCACCCATAGTTTGTATATATGTAGTTAGTTTAAAAACTTATCATGTACTAGCTATAGTGTACCTTTGATTGATGATATGTATTAGTGCTCGTGAGTCTGGTTCAATTCTTCTTATCTCGTGTTTTGATGTAGCCTTGATAAAGTGTTGTTTTCATTCATTCGAAATTAATTAGGCACGATGCCCTCTGTTTTCAGATTCTCTGTGCTCACTAGTCATTTGATGAAATGTCAGTATTTTTAACCATATGTGTAAGAGCTGATTGTTTGTGCTAAGACAATTGAATGAAGTATGTTTTGCTTTTGAATGATTGTGTCAAAACTGGTTTGGTGTTCTGTTGTTGTTTCTTGTTTGATCGAGTCTTGCTGGTTTGTTTATTGATCTGCATTACTGAAACAGGGGAAATAAATGATTGAAATGTAAATAACAGATTAAAAAAATGAGATTTTACACATCGGTTCATCAAAAACTGATGTGTAAATTTAACTTTCTACATCGGTTTTCCGTAGAACCGATGTGTAAATTTCACTTTACACATCGGTTCTATTTAAAACCGATGTAGAAAGTCAAATTTACACATCGGTTTTAGGCAAAACCGATGTAGAAAGTTAAATTTCCAACAGCTTATCAATTGATAAATTAATTTTCCACATCGGTTAATAGAAAACCGATGTTTAAAATATACTTTACACATCGGTTTTTTAACCGATGTGTAAAGTGGCAATAAACCACATCGGTCGTTTCCACATCAGTTTGAAAACCGATGTGGAAAGCCAAAAATAACCGACGTGGAATCCCTTTTCTGCACTAGTGTATGGAATCGGAACGAAAAAATAAATTTAAAATATATTAGGTGCAGATTGAAAAGACTTGAAGTGATATGAATAGTTTTTACATTTATTTCATATCATCATTACCTTATACATAATTATTATTATTTTCATTTTTACAACTAACCATTATTTAAAACCAATATTTATTTTGACAAAATAATTTAAAAAGGATTAGGTGCTGAGTTAATGGGGCTTGATGTGAAAATAAATTGATGAATTTGATGTGAATATATTTTTGATTTATTGCATTTCATCATTTTATCCATATATACAAGTAATGCCTTATTTTAATGAAAAATCAAGTTTTAAATTATGAGGGGGAAAAAAACTCCTCCCAATTTCCTCTACCCTGCTGCGCCCTCTCCCCCTATCTTCTATAAATACCCCTTCTCAACTCCAACTTTCACTTTTTTCATTTTCTCTCTAAGTTTCCTCACACACTCATTTGTTCACCAAAATCATACCGAATTTTTGACCCTTTGTTTCTCTGAAAATCGAAAAACTTCATACATGAAAGTTGTTTCTCTTCCTCTCCTCTTTCCAACTAGGTTAAGATCATAAAAAACGGATAAGTATATTGGGAGATATGCCCAAATCACCAAAACTGCTCAAAATCCTCAGCAACTCGAGAACAGCAGAAAGAAGACCCTTTTCACCTATGTTCTGTACCGAATCAAGCAAACCCTTCAACAACAAAGTTATGCCTATCTTTCTTACCTTTCCAAAAAACCCAAGTTTATAATTTTTGAATGAGTAGATGGTGAGATACACTCAAAATACCACTATATCCTCAAAGCTGTCAACTTTTTTTATGCTACTTGTGGACCATATCTATTCATTCTTCATCATCTAAGGGTATAATGATGAGTGTGATTTCACCTCATATTTCATTGTCATTTTGCATGCATTTTCATATAGCTCAGGCATATTTAATTTGATTTTTGTTAGTTTTTACCTTGGAACGGGTAAGGCGGTTTTGTGGTGTTGTTGTGCAGGAATTAAGGATTAAAATGCTCAAGATTAACCATGATGGAGCTTGCATGAAGATGGGGCTTGAAAAGTGAAGAAAATGAGCCAAACAGAGCCCATCACGACCATGATCGAGCAAAGCTGAAAAGAAAGAATGGAAAAGTAAGAACTGGTCACGGCCAGCCCGTGATGTCCATCATGGCCGTGACATGTCAGCTGAACCAGACCCTCACAGGCAAAACTGATCACGGCCTAGCCGTGATGGTGGTCACAGCTGTGACATACCAATCAGTGAAGCAATGCCCAAGGCAGAATCCATCACGGCCTGGCCGTGATGGCCATCACGGTCGTGACGCGTAATATTTGGATCTGAAGAAAATGATTTGATCTGAATTTGTGTTTGATTGGGATTCAAATTACCCTAATCTATAAATAGGGCAACTAGGCAGAGACTAAAGAGGACTTTTTGGGCTGCTACCACTTAGGCAAATTTTTAGGATCTCTCTTCTTCTTCTTCTTCTTCTTCTTCTTCTCTTCTCTTATTTTTTATTTCATGTTTTTGTTAACCAAGCTTGTCATCACCATGGCAATGCTTGAGTAGTAGCTTTATTTCTAGGGATTGGGGCTATGCCCAAGATCTGATTTATGCTATGAATTGATGTTTTACCTTTGTTAATTTCGAATTTGCTTTAGAAGTGATTTCTATTGTTTTAATTACTCGTAAATTCGGTGGCCACTTATTTGCGTGTCGTAGATACTCTAAGGAGGAACCTAGCAGTGAACTTAGGTATCAGATCTATAGAATTAGACTTAGGACTTAAATCACGAGAGTTAGAAGCGGTCCTTCGAGGATTAACGAATTGTCACGAAACTTAAAGGGTTCAATCTAAATTCAACTACCACGAGAGTAGGGGTTGGTTTAATTGGGCACGATTTTTGTAACCCGAGAGGGAACATTAACTTATTTAGGATAAATTCGCCTTCAAAGCAATTTTGATAATTAACAAGGGGTAGTCAATTTAGGAACATAAACAATCTTGTTGGTGACCCAATTCCTAGGAATCCCTTTTAAATTTGAAAACTCCCAATTTGAATTGCTTTCCTGTTTTGTTTAATTGCGATATTAAATTTGATTGTTACTTGATTCTTATTACAAAAATCAAAACCTTTTCGAAATCCCTTTTTTTATACAGTCCAGTTTTATCGATTTGATAATTAGTTGTGATTTGAGATCACGGTCCCTATGGGATCGATCTTTTTATTACTTGGCAACGAATCCGGTACGCTTGCCGAATCTCACATCATATAACTCTCCACTCTTGCTCTTTATTTCCTCATAAATCTCTTTTTCATCAACATGCATGCCACTTTTCTTATTTTGCATGTTTATAGTTTTAACTAAAATTTTTAAGAAAAATCTTTAGAAAAGTCTTCTGAGCATGGAACTAATTTTCATACACTTATACTCATCTCTACTATCATTTTAAGCACTTACATGTCACAAAAGAATTCTTCAAAACCTATTTTGATAGGGTGGCCGAAAACCCCTATGTGGAGCAAAGTAGATATTTTTGTTATTCTCACATGCTTGACTTAAAGATCCTCTCACAACTCTTTGTTTGAACCATTATTTGATAATAATAGTTACTATTTTTGGTTGATATATGTTTGCATGTATGTTTTTGAGGGTCTAGGACCCTTGCATGTTGGTTTTATGGATTGAGGATGATGCCAGAGTGAAGATGATAACTTGACGTCGATAAACATGGGTAGAATTTGATTTTGGCAGCATGATACATCTTCATTCGTAAGCCCATAAGTTTTTATACATAAAGTATTTCTGAAAAATAAATATATATTTGGAAAGAAGACTTCTGGGGTTTTAATTTGATATATAATATGTAGATATTTGGATAATATTTTCTAGGTTAAAACACCACTCAAAATATAATCAAATTCTGACTGCGAAAATAAGAACATAATTGGTTGCATGATGATTTTAAATATGATTTTGAAAGTTAAAAACTTTTATAAAGTTTTATGGGTTAATAATAAAGTATAACTAAAGTTTTGTTGAATATTTTAGACTTTTACATGTTTATATAAATAGGAACAATTTCATAAAGTTGCAAGTTGGTGAACTCGGATTTCTGAAAAATCCTGTACAAACAAAGGCAGTGTGGGATTTTTAATAAATTAATGCCTTCGAATTTTGACATGGGACCAACTAAAATATTTTTATATGTGAGTTGGGTACCTTCAAATAAATTTTCAATGATTTTGAAGGTCATTTGAATGATCATTCACAATTTAAACCCACTGTTGTTCTGAAAATGATTTTATAAAAGAGTTCACCCAAAATTTTGACTGAAAAGTATGATTTTAAAAATAATGTCATTTATCATGATCAAGTAAAGATTTTTGGCATGAAATAGACTATAAACCAGTGATTAATTTAAAAATATAAAAATATGGGATTAAAATATATGTATACATAAAAGTAAGTCTTGGATCAAATGTAATCCAAGATTTTTTAAAAGATTGGACATCTCTAGCTTCATTTTTTTAGCCATGACCCAAAATTTATACATATAAAGAGAAGGCGACTTTGTTATTTTAATTTAAGTCATTCGCTTAATTCATAGACTTGCGGCATGCGGTGGGCAAAAAGGAAGTTCGCTCTGGGCAATGCGGAAACAAAGACTTTGTCTATCCGTCGAATTAGGTAAGGGGAGAAAGCCTGAGGGATGTTACAGTTGTGGTAACTATATGCTTGAATGTTTGAATTGTTTGGCTTTGTTGATGTTGTTGCTACATGGGTGAAAAAGTTGGATTGGTATATGATTGTCTGTTAAGTCTATGAAGTTGTTGTTTAAGTGGTTGTTTTGGAATTACTTGCATTTATATGACTTTGATGAAGTGTTGAATTGAAATATATTCTTGAACATATTATGTTACTTATGTTGTAAGTTGCTGGAAGTTGTGTTGGTTGTTGCATAGAAGCCTAACCTTGTTTAGAGCTCAACTATTAAAGATAAAAGCCTTAGAAGACTTATGTGGAAAACCACAAAACAAAGGTTTTAAATTTTCAGTAGCATGTTGATAAGAGAACTTTATTCTGGAAATTTTTTTAAAGATGTTATTCTATGAGAAACTTAAATGTTTTTTTAGACTATTTTATGATGAAAAACAATAGATCAAAACAAGTTAAATTCCAAGTTCTTTTGGAGAAATTTTAGTTCTCAGTGTTTTAGAAAAAGCACGTTGATTTATAATCTATGCTACGTTGATATGGACTGTTATCCTATACACGTTGAATTGAAACATGGTGAAAGTGATAAAAATGTGAAAGTTGTTTTCCACGACCACAAAGTTCTAGACTAGTGCACAGGTCTAGGACTGTTGTGATTAGACACTCAGACTTAAGGTCCTGTTTTGATAATAAAAGTTTTAAGACGTTGAAAACCTTGGAAGGTTGTGAGCCTTGAGCCTCGACAAAGGAAATAACAAAGCACAAAGAAAAGCTGAAAATAAAAATGATTTTTCTCATGCATTCATTTTTGGCAGACGTGCCCACGTTGTTTCGTATGAATACCTTGAAGGGTCAGGTATCTCATGCTAAGTTGTTTCATTGTGCCTTGATGGACAATGAAGTCCATATGCATAGGTTACTGTGCCTTGTGTTGGACAGTTTGCTATGGACATCCACACACGTTGATCAACATGTGCCATGAGTTTTGGACAAGTCTTTGTGGAAAATCACGTTGTGCCTTATTGGAAATCGAGTCGATCGATCAGCTCATTTTTAAACGAAGTTGAATTCTCAGGAGATTTCCATTACGCGTTGAACTTTAAAGATGCATGTGTTTTCAAAAACTACGATGAATTGTGTGATGTTATGTTTTATTTGAATATTTTATGCCATGTATGTATGATATCTGTTATATTCGATGTTATGCGTTGTAAGTATGTGGTTATCATGATTATCCATATATTGGTATCTCACCCTTACAATATATCAGGTTTTCCTGGTTCTTTGCTGTTGTACCTTGGTACACTAGGACAGGCCATCTGAGAAGCTCCTGACCTCACTCGGGGATATTAATCCCGATCTTTTAAGAAGTGGGTGATTATTCCAATGGTAAGAACTACTGAGTTCTTTCCAACATGTGTCTATTAGAACGACCAGCTTAGGATGTTTCCTTTGGGTTGTGTGCGCTTTAGAGAAGTCGATATAGGCAGTTCTGAAAAACCTTGTGTAATTTTGTAACTTCAAGACGAAAGATTGTTTCATGAAATGTATATGCTGAGGTTGCGACACCCCATTCCCAAGGTATTACATTTACATAACATGTTGCAAAAATCAAACTTAACAAAAATACTAATTTTGCTGGTTTTCTTCGGAAAACAAACTTTGTTTTCTAATTCCTTAAACTTCTCAAAAATAGTGATTAATTTTTTTCCTTTTTCTTTTTACTCTACACACACCCAAACACCATTACATAATATACATCTCTATATATATTACATATGCATCAAAGTTTTACAAAAGACCTTTTTCTTACCAGGTCACCATCTACTGTCACACATATTTTACATCAAACTGAAACATCATAACTATGTCATAGTGGGAGTCTGAAAAATACTACTCAAAAGATGGCTCTTAGTAGCCACTAAGTCAGACTAACCTAAAATCTCACTCTACCCAAAAAAGACTACATCCTAAGCTGGTCACCAATGCAGAAACCCATTGGAGAGTTCAGTATAAACTCCCCCACCTCTAGGAGGTGTATCTGGAGAGGATACAACAGCCCCCTCTCCAACAGCTAGAACCACTCCATCATCTAAAGGAACATAGTCCGGATCAACCATTGGATCCTCCTCAGGGTCCTCCTCCATCTCCACCTGTACATCCTCTGGAATCAAGACTATAGGTGTAGGAGGTGACTCCGGTGCTACCTGCTGTAACGGCTGAACGAAACGAGGTTGTTGATGCTCCAAGTTCCCGTGTTGTACCAGATATCGTAGGATCATCCAAATGGGCGGTAGTGAAACTTCAATCGTCTCCCTACTATGAATCAACTGTTGTGGTCCGTCTGCTACAGTACCTCGGAGTGTCCTCATCGGACCCGTGTAAATAGCACTCCAAGCCCCTGGGTTAATCACCCAAGCGTTCCCTTGGTCAGCATTGTCAAACATCAGGGCTCAGACCCCTGAGTAGTTCAGATCCACTGCGCCCGGATCCATCTGAACGCAGATATATACATATATATATATTCCACATAGTAGAGGAAACAACAAACGAATATGCAAGGGTGAGTTACCAATATATGAGTCTTGATAAGACAACCCCTTGCACGACAAGAAAACAACATATACCATATATTCACAGCATACAAAAGTTATTCAAAATAGTAGAATAATTTAATTCAAAGGGTTTCATACCCGACGGTCATCGTCATTTTATAAAATGCACGACACTTCAATATTTAGGCTCTATTTTGATACCTAATCTCCGGAGATCCCACAACTTTCTGTTTCGTTTTGAGCTGATCAAGCTCTGCACATGACCCATTGTAAAAACGAAATAAAACAATGTCCAAGAGAACACATAACACACAGGTCACACATAGTACACCAAGGTTATTGTTCAAAAATGTAACTCATTGGCTCACACAGAATCCCAATGGTTAGTGCGAACAATGGAGTTTATTGTCCATAACCTATTGCATCACTCCGAATCACAATAGTTATCGCATAAAATTTGACACGAGTCCAAGAAAGATACATTGGCTCACCGAGTAATCCCAATGATCAAATGGAAACATAGTCCATAATGAGATACATTGATCCACTTAGGACTCAATGATGATAACACATGACATGTTTACCAGCTATGCATGAGAAAAACTTTTATTCTCGTTTCGTTTTCTTTGTCGTAATAATCTTTCTTTGACGAAGCACAAAGCTAATGACCATGCTTAATTTCTTATTAAGACTTTCCACTTAAACAAACATAGGACACACAGTCCAAATGTTTTAAAACTTAACACAGGACACACAGTCCGAGTGCTCAATCGCAAAGCCCTAAACCGATGCACTAGTCTCAGGCTCGCGAATATGGAACACACATTTTCCACATTAACTTAGGACACACAGTCCACAAAATCATTACAGGACACTCAGTCCAATGACACGGATCCCTGATCTACGTGTCCACAGAACACCAGAACCCCGACGTCTCGGTTCCTAGGTTCATTTATCCTCTTGTAAAACATTTCGCTCCGTGAAAAACAAATACAAAACAAAAGCTCCGAAAACTTATCCAAGTTTAACGGAATTATTTCACTGAATACAATTCTCTTACAGAAATCGTTTTTCTGTTAAAATGTTGATAAAACCTGAAAATCATTGATAAATTCTTTTATTTTTCGATTATTTCATTTCTGAAAATAATTCTCAATAAAAGTCAACTTTTAAAAAGTATTCAATAAATAAATTCATAGTAATAAAATAACTATATATTTAATCTTTTCCAGATTTTTTAATAAAATTCTTTTTATAACTTAAATAACTTTTCTGTCTGAAGTAATTGTTTTGACTGCTATATAACGTTATTTTCGGAACTTAATCACTTTAAATAACATTTTATAATAAAATTGAATTTATTTTGGAAAAATTAGAGTCTGTGAAAAAATTTTACAGCTTCGCCCTTACTGTCACTTATTGACACAGTTTCCAAAAAATATTATTAAAATAATAAATTTTTTTCACTTTTCTCAAAATTACCCAAATTAATCACTCTGCTCAATTATTCAAGCTTATTAAGCTGTTATCCTCAAATAAATTTTTAAACACTGACCAATGTCAGGTTTCTCAGTCCAACACTCAACAGTAGATAAATTTCAATCACAGAATAACATGACATGTATCAATTCATGACATACATAACAATTATAATATAATCAAATAATTATAATCATGTAAATCCACAAATCACATAAACTCAATTACTCAGGTAAGTATCTAATCAATCCAGCAATTAACAGTAAACAATGTCATATCATAAAATATTTCTACAGAAAATTAACAAACGACTCCAACAATAGGCATGTGATTATCTTAAACTCCTCAGGCATACTCCCCTTACCTCTTGGAGATTCGAATTAATAGTTTCAAGAACTCTCCCGATTTTGTTCTGTTTTTCCTCCTTGGCTTAGATCAAACCAACTCGATTGGTTCCTTCATAACGAATTGCAACCAAAATAAATAAAATCAAACAACAACACACTTAAATTATGAAGGTTAGGTCGGCCTCTTTAAACTTTATAGGTTAGGAAAGTTAAAAAATTTCTAACTTAGGGATTTATGATCCTTAAGCAACTTAAACATGATTAAGTCCTTAATCTAAGATCATGAACCAAGAACTTTGAATGAAACTCATCTAGTTCCAAGACTAGGGTTTCGGTTTTTCACAAAATAAAAAGGCTAGGGATTTTTAAAATTTCTCAACTCTTGGATTCAATAAACATATGTAACATAGAGTTGGATTTAAGTGTCACAAGACAACTTTTGAATCAAAATTCATCCAACAACAAAATTTAGGGTTTCGGCCATTTTGGAATAAATAAGCTAGGGTTTGATTTTTGGTTTTCAAATCACTTGTATACAATAGCTATCATGATATCAAGAGATTAAATCATGAATCATGGCTTAAAGTTGAAACAAAATCCAAGAACACCCATTTTGATAGGGTTTCGGCCTAGCTCAGAAAATTAGGAAAGAATTTTCTCATGATCACATGCTTCTAGATGATGAATATAGAGATGATTATGAGATCATAGCAATTAGTTTCAAATCAAAAGGATTTTTCTACAATTAGTTTTGAATTTTTGAAGAAAGCTTCATGAGCTTTGAAGAAATTGATGAACAAAAGGATTCATGTCATAAACTCATAAAATTTGTGAAGAGAAAGGTGGTGTGTCGTGCGAGTGCATGTGCGATCCGGAAAGTGTACCAGATTCGTCGCCAAATAATAAAAAGATATTGATCCCACAGAGACCGTGATCTCAAATCACAACTAATTATCAAATCGATAAAACTGGACAATATAAAGAGATTTTGAAAAGGTTTTGATATTTGAAATAAGAAATAACTTAGAAAATCAGATAAGGAATGCAATCAAGTAAAACAGAAAGTAAATCAATTTATGGTTTTTCAGATCTAAATGGATTCCTAGGAATTGGGTTACCAACAAGATTGTTTATGTTACTAAATTGACTATCCCTTGTTAATTATCGAAATTTGCTTTGAAGGCGAATTTATCCTCAAATAGTTAATGCTCCCTCTCGGGTTACAAAAATTGTGCCCAATTAAACTAACCCCTACTCTAGTGGTAGTCGAATTTAGATTGGACCCTTTATGTTTCGTGACAATTCGTTAATCCTCGAAGGACCACTTCTAACTATCATGATTTAAGTCCTAAGTCTGATTCTATAGATCCGATACCTAAGTAGGTTCCTCCTTAGAATATCTACGACACGTAAACAAGTGGCCACCGAATTTACGAGTAATTAAAACACTAGAAATCAGATCTAAAGCAAAATCGCAATTAACAAAGATAAAACATCAATTCATTACCATAAAAACAGATCTTGGGCATAGCCCCAATCCCTAGAAATTAAGCTACTACTCAAGCATTATCATGGTGATGACAAGCTTGGTTAACAACAACATGAAATAAATCCTAAGAGAAGAGAAGAGGAAGAAGAAGAGAGATCCTAAATTGTAGCCTAAGAGTAGCAGTCAAAGGTCCTCCTTCATCTCTGCCTAGATGCCTTATTTATAGATTTGGGAAGTTTGAATCCCAATCTAACACAAATTCAGATCCAAATCAGTTGCTTCAGATCCAAGTAATGCGCGTCACGGCCGTGATGGCCATCACAGCCAGGCCGTGACGGCTTCTGCCTTGGGCGCTTCTTCAGTGATTGGTCTGTCACGGCCGTGATGCTCATCACGGCTAGGGCGTGATCAGTTCTGCCTGTTGAGGGTCTGGTTCAGGTGACATGTCACAGCCTTGATGGGCATCACGGGCGTGTCGTGACCCGCTTCGACCTTTGCCTTCTTTCTTTTCAGTTTTCCTCGATCATGGCCGTGATGGTCATCACGGCTAGGCCGTGATAGGCTCTGTTTGGCTCATTTTCTTCACTTTTCAAGCCCCATCTTCATGCAAGGTTCATCATGGCTAATCCTGAGCATTTAATCCTTAATTTATGCAAAACAACACCACAAAACCGCCTTACCCGTTCCAAGGTAAAAACTAACAAAAATGAAATTAAAAATGCCTAAACTATATGAAAATTCATGCAAAATGACAATGAAATATGAGGTGTAATCACACTCATCAAATCACCCCAAGCTTAAGATTTTACTTGTCCTCGAGCAATCACTAAGGCCGGAAGATATAAATAATCAGAGCATGGATAGTGAACCAAGAACCCGAGTAGCTAATCCAAGTAACAGGCATATTCAATAAGCACCCAAGAGACAATCAAATTCAAATCCAATTAGAAGCTTAGGTTTCCTAAATTCATATTCTCACTGGTTCGGGCACTCTTCTCACCTCACTCAAGTGTTTAGGGGTATATGACAATTCGCTCAATTTCCTCAAGGAAGGTACTCTACCATAAGCTTGACTATCAACCAAATCTCTACTTTATTAATGAAAACACATAAGAATCAAGAGGTCTTTTATTTCGGTTGTAATGAGGCCATGGGATTAATTGTTAGGAGGGGAAATCAAGAAAAGGAAATTTCAAGAAGGCTAAACAAAATATCAAACATTGCAAATCATGACACATTCTAAAATACCTTTTTGGGCTTTGATTCATTTTTCCACCTTTCTTTCCTTTTTATTTTATTTCTCACTTTCTTTTGTCATCCCTTTCTCCATATATTTTTTTTGTTTATTTTATTTATTTGGAGAATGGGAGATTTTCAATTCAAGAGAAATATTTTCTAACTTTCTCATCCCATACTTTTTCAAACTACCTTTTTACCCTTTTTGTAATACTTTAAAAGGTGCCATACCAAGCATTATTGATAAGCCTCTGGCTTATCTAGTTTTATGACTAGATGAACTAGGGTTCATGTGCCTATTTATTCGAGTTCACTCTCGTTTTCGCCCAAATTTGCCTTGTTTTGTTCCTAAGTTGGACTTTGACTCGTTTTGCGTCTTTTGTGTAGTTTTTAGGTTATTTTGAATAGAATTACGCTTGTGGGTGCTTTTGTTGTTTCAGATTAAATAAGTGAAGCTCCGGGAGTCAAGGAAAGTCGAAAAGCAGTGGAAATTGCAAGGCTGGAGACACTCGCCTCGCGAGTGTATGTTCGCCCCGCGAGCCTGAAAGTCAACAAAGCAAGAAAAGTCATCACTTCGGTCCGCCCCGCGAGAGGTGCCTCGCCTCGCGAGATCATGAAAACCTGCAAGACGAGAGACCATCACGGCCAAGCCGTGATGAAGACCACGCCAGTGAACAGTTTAAGGTTTGAAGTCTCGCCCCGCGATAAGCCTCTCGCCCGCGAGAGTTTGAAGACCCCGGAAGTCGGAGACCATCACGGCCCGGCCGTGATGAAGGTCACTGACCTAGATTTGAAGTCTCGCCTCGCGATCATACTTTCGCCTCGCGAGAGTTCAAATTGAAAGCGCGCCACTTTTAATTCTCGCCTCGTGAAAGGCTGCTCGCCTCGCGAGCGAGCGCAGATCAGGAATCCTATTTAAAGGCGTGCTGCGGATCAGTTGGGGGGGATCGTGAAGGAGGTTGTAGGGCTTTAGGAGGGCCGCGAATCCTAGTAGTTTTCCACTGTTTAGAGTAGCGTTTAGGGTAGTTTCTTTTCTCTTTGGAGCTGCGTCTCCCTTTTTCTTATGGAGATTATGTCCGATCGCTTGTCTATGAGCATGAGGAACTAATCCCCTCGTCCGAGGGAACGATGAAGCCACCCACGGCGATGTAGATCCGATATGATGTATGTCTTTCTCCTTTAATTCAATTCTTGTTTTCTAATTCTGATTTGATTGTGTTGATCATATGTGTTGCGTGATTGACTTGTTAACGTCGATGAGACCTAGTCAGCGATTCGCGTTTAGAACTTGAATTAGGATCATCGATCGAATATTGCACGAGAGTGAGTAGGAGATCGGTGCGACCTTTTAGGGAACAAGAATTAACAGAATTCGAGATTAGGATTATGAGACCTAGTAAGTAATTAATCCAATCGTCGAATACGTCCTAATGAGCACGGAAGTGGATTTAGGAGAATTTAGGGGTCCTGGTTGACATTGTAATTGAACCTAGGGAGGAATTCATCATCACTTGGGTGTACATATTGGGTAGGTGGATTTGTGACCTTGGACATTTTAGTTTTCTGATTTTTAGTTAATTAGTTTATTTAGATTGTTAGTTGAATTTCGCTATTAATCTTCTCTCTCAACCACCTTCTTCCGTAACTTGACCGAACGTATCTGACTTCCCGCGGATTAGTCGAATTGGTATCCCAATCCTTGAGTTCGACCTCGGTAATTACTTGCCTTGTTTATTTTTATTACTTGCGACGACCCGGTACACTTGCCGGAGTCACAACAATTATTCATCAAAGTAATTCAAGGTACCAAGAAAAGTATTTTATTCTTTTAGGCTCAAAATTGGGCAACTAAGGGGTAGCATTTAGTCAATCAAAGCTCAGAAGGCCAGAAAAATACCTAGTGCCTCAATCATTTTAAAAAATGTTTTAAAATTTTTTTAAGTTTTAAAACGGTTTCAAGTCAAGTTCTAGAGAATACAATCCAAGAGGAATAAAACACTCAATCACAAGGAATGGGGTAGATTTAGTGAGTACCCCTTTTAGGCTCAAAAATCTCACATTTAGTAGTTTGAAATCAATGAGAAACACAAATTTAAGGAACCACATGCTAATTATCAACCATCAAAAGATTATCTCAAGCATTTTTATTTTTAGCCTTATCACAAGAATAAAAAAAATTGGGTTCAAAAATTCACTATCTCAATTTATTTGGCACTAAGTTCTCACAATTGGATGCATACTCTAAGCAAACGGGCAATCTAATCATGTGATCAGGCAAAACTATGCCTATATGAATGCAACATGAAAAATGCAAAAATGCAAAAATTTGCAAAAATACCCCTACCCCAAGCTTAATTACTTACATTGTCCCCAATGTACATAATCAAGTCGGAGAGAGGAGAAAAATGGAACAACTCACCGAGGTGGTAGCGGGTACTGGCTCATATGCCTAGTCAAAGATTACTGGAAAATGTGTCACGGTCGTGATAATCGTCACGGCTAGGCCGTGATCAATTCTGCTCTTCAGGAGCTGGCCTGTCACGGCCGTGACCTGAATCACGGCAAGGCCGTGATACATTCTTAGCTTCAGGGCCCCTCTCATCACGCCCGTGATGGATGTCACGGTTGGGCCGTGATCCTTTCTGGTCTTCCTTGGTTAGCTCATCACGGCCGTGACCACTGTCACGGCCTGGGCATGATGACTTCTGACTTTATTTGTCCTTGCCCTTTTTATTTTTCCTGCTTTTGTAACCTGAAAATACTTGGCAATTCCATCAGTTAGTGATCTTTCTTTTTCTTATCTTCTCAAATTATTCAAAAACAAAATTCAAAAACAAATGGAAAAGGGAAAGAAAACTTGGGTTCCTGATAAGCCTCTGGCTTATCTAGTTTTATAACTAGATGGACTGTGGTTTCTGTGCTAATTATTCGAGTTCAATCTCGTTTTAGCCCAAATTTGGCCTTGTTTTGTTCCTAAGTTAGACTTTGACTCGTTTTATGTATTTTTAGTAGTTTTTAGTTTATTTTGAATAGAATTACGCTTTTTGTTTCTTTTTATTGTTTCAGGTTAGAAGTGAAGCTCTGAGAGTCAAGGGAATGAAGAAAACAGTGGAAATTGCCATTCTGGAGATACTCGCCACACGAGAGTATGCTCGCCCCACAAGCCTGAAGACCAGTGAAGCAGCAACAGTCATCCTTTCTATCTCGCCCCGCGAAGATACCACTCGCCTAGCGAGCCTGAAGGCCTGACTGTGCCAGAATTGTCATCCTCTCTTTGTCGCCTCGCGAGATTCCAATTTGAAAGCGTGCCAATTTTAATATTCGCCTCGTGAGAGCTTGCTCGCCTCGCGAGTTCGCGCAGATCCTGAATCCTATATATTGCTGTTTTAGGGCAGAATTGAGGAGCCTTTTGATACTCCACTGTTTGGAGCGCTTTGTGCCGAATTCTTGTCTCTTTGGATTTGCGTCTCCTCTTTTATTTTTCTTATTTCACTATGGTGGTTATGTCCGATTGCTTGTCTGTCTTTACGAGCATGAGGAACTAATTCCCTCGTCTGAGGGATCAATGAAACCACCCATGGCGGTGTAGAATTCGATGTGATGTATGTTTTTCTACCTTCTTTTCAATTAATGTTTTCCAATTTTGATTTGATTGCGTTGATCATATGCATGCGTGATTGACTAGTTAAACGTGTTGAGGCTTAGAACGCAATTCGTGTTTTAGAACTTGAATTGGGATCATCGATCGACTATTGCACGAGAGTGAATAGAAGATCGGTGCAACCTTATAGGGAACAAGAATTAATAGAGTTTGATGATTAGGGTTATGAGACCTAGTAAGTAATTAACTCAATCATCGAATACGTCCTATTTAGAATGACAGTGGATATAGGAGAATTTGGGGGTCCTGGTTGACATTGTAATTGAACTTAGGAAAGAATCATCATCACTTGGGTACTATGCATGATTGGGTAGGTGGATTTGACACCTTAGATATTTAATTTCTGATTTTAATACCTTAGTTTTATTAGATTCGTTAATTGAATTGAAATCCTATCTCTTCTCTCCCTCAACCACTTTCCTTGATTGACCAAATGTATCGACTTCTCGCAAATTAGTTGAATTGGTAGCCCAATCCTTGTGTTCGACCTCGGTAAATTCTTACCGTGTTTATTTTATTACTTGCGACGACCCGGTACACTTGCCGGTGACTCAACAGTTCCCTCCCAAGAAGCGCTTATTTACGGTCTTAAGCTTGACCATACTTCTTTCAATCAACCGGGGTCAAATGGGCGTAGAAGTGCAGGAACACTTCTCTTCCATGGAACTCCTTCAAAGAGCCGATTCTGCTCATATGGCCAATTGCGCTTCTGCTTGGCTCTTTTCACTCGGAGCTTCGTGGCCTTACTCCTTCCCGGCGGAAGTTTTATTTCCACATGATGAGCAACTCCAACTTCATCACTACTGGGTGCATCATTTGCCATGTAAATCTTCAGAGTTGCTTCCATGTTGAGCTCTTCCTTTACCACTGGAGACGTTATATCGATCCTGCACACATGACTCTCAAAAGGAGGGTTGTTATATGAGTTAGTCAATTCAAAATCTACCCTACCTTCCTCTACATTCAGAGAGAGTTTACCGTTCTTTATGTCTATTATCGCTCCAGCTGTCGCCAAGGATGGCCTTCCTAGAATGATGGGGAATTTAGAATTCCCGTTCATATCCAATACCAGGAAATCGGTAGGGATAAAAAGTTTCCCTACCTTTACGGGAACATTCTCTAGTATGCCTAGAGGAGTTTTAGTTGAGCCATCCGCAAATTGTAAGGATAATTTGAATGGACTCAATTCCTTGGTTCCTAACCTTTCCAAGATAGTAAGTGGCATCAAGCTCGCACTAGCCCCTAAGTCACATAAGGCTTGGTCGATTTGCACTTCTTCAATTGAGCAAGCGATAGAGAAACTACCTGGGTCTTTCAGTTTAGGAGGCATATTAGTTTTTATCTTGACATTGTGCTCCTCAGTTAAGCTTTTAGTTTCTATTTCTGCTTGCTTTCTCTTGACCAACCTTTGTGGGAAAGGTATTGGGGGTTGGTAAGGTGGTGGAGGGACGTATTTTGGCTCTGTCTCTTCCTCTTCGCTCATGTCCTCCTCTGGTTCCACGTCCTTTTCAACCACCCTAAGCTTATCATCCCACAAGTATATGGCATTACAATGTTCATTGGGATTAACTTCGGGTTGTCCCAGAAACGTACCATTAGGTCTAGAATATGTGCTGGCTTATTGGGCAATCTGAGTTTCTAGAATCTTGTTATGGATGGCTAAGTTATCTACCTTAGATGCTAGATCCTTTATTGCCTCGTTTACCTCCCTACCTTGTTGCCTAAACTCTTCATTTTGTTTTGTTTGAGTTTCAACAAAACTTTCCAATAAAGACTCGAGTTTAGACTTCTGTACCTGAGGATACCCCGGTGCGGGTTTCCTATTACCTTGGCCTTCTTGGAACTCGTGGTTTAGCGTGTTGCAGTAGTTCCCGTAGGAGGGGTAAGGGTTGTTCTTCCTTCCTTGGTTGTAAGGATTTGGGGGAGCATAATTGGGTAACTTCGGGTTCGTGTCGTAGAAGTTGTGACAAGAGTTCACTTGTTCCCCCGAAGCATCGGATCCACGAGCAATACCACGTGGGCACTCCATTATGTCATGTCCCTGCATTCCACAAATCTCACAAACAATGTTAGTAGCACCTATTGAACTCACATTAGCCCTTTCGAGCTGATCAAAGCATTCATTCAGTGAGTCTATTTTAGACATAATAAGATCAGTGCTATTCATTTCAAACTTATCCCCCGAAATCTTTTTCAGGTTATTACCTCTTTCTGAACCCCATTGGTGGTAGTTGGTGGCCACATTTTCAATGATGTCGAATGCCTCAGTCAGAAGCCTATTCATAAAGGCTCCACCAGCTGCAGAATCAAGTGACACCTTCGAAGAGTAATCCAATACGTTGTAGAAGGTTACAGTAATAACCACCTCTCGAGTCCATGATGTGGGCAAGACTCCAGTAATCCCTTGTAGTGATCTCAAGCTTCGGATAAGCATTCTCCGTCTTTTTGGAAGAAACCGGTGATCTAGGTTCGTATGTATGCCGTCTTGGATGGAGGGAAGAATTTCTCCAAGAACGCCTGCTCCAGTTGGTCCCAAGTCGACAAGGTATTAGCGGGTATTTGCTTTAGCCAAGCTTTCGCCTTTACAGTCAGAGAGGAGGGGAATAACCTCAAGCGAATAGCATCAACCGGGGAGCCATGAATTCTAACTGCATCGGTGAACTCCAAGAATGTCTCCACGTGGTCAGTCGGGTCCTCCGAGGTCAATCCTCCGAGGTCAATCCTCCGAATTGATGTTGCCTAATCATGTTAATTAGCATAGGCGGTATAGTGTAGTTTTCCGCCTCAATCTCTGGCCTAGCAATCCCAGTTCGCAACCCCCTAGCATTTGGGGCTGCATAATCCTTCAATGGTTTTGTATCCGGTAGATTCACCATGAGTGGAATGGGAATCAACCTCTCTCTCTCACTTTGTAGTCTCCTATGTCTATGAAAGGTCCTTTCGATTTCGGGGTCAACCTCTATAAGGTCTCCAAGACTTAGGGATCTTTGCATAAAAGAGAAAAACACAGAGAGATAGATACTCTAGAAGGGAAAAGAGATAAATGAAATGTTTTTTTTAACAAAAAACAATTTTAAAAAAAGAGAAAAAGAAAAAAGTCCAGAAAAATCAATTTAAAAATTAAATTGAGATTCAAGAAAGCAAAGTCCCCGGCAACGGCGCCAAAAACTTGGTGTGTCGTGCGAGTGCACGTGCGATCCGGCAAGTGTACTGGATTCGTCGCCAAGTAATAAAAAGATATCGATCCCGCAGAGACCGTGATCTCAAATCACAACTAATTATCAAATCGATAAAACTGGACGATATAAATAGATTTTGAAAAGGTTTTGATATTTGAAATAAGAGATAACTTAGAAAATTAGATAAGGAATGCAATCAAGTAAAACAGAAAGTAAATCAATTTATGGTTTTTCAGATCTAAATGGATTCCTAGGAATTGGGTTACCAACAAGATTGTTTATGTTACTAAATTGACTATCCCTTGTTAGTTATCGAAATTTGCTTTGAAGGCGAATTTATCCTCAAATAGTTAATGCTCCCTCTCGGGTTACAAAAACCGTGCCCAATTAAACCAACCCCTACTCTCGTGGTAGTCGAATTTAGATTGGACCCTTTACGTTTCGTGACAATTTGTTAATCCTCGAAGTATCACTTCTAACTCTCGTGATTTAAGTCCTAAGTCTGATTCTATAGATCCGATACCTAAGTTCACCGCTAGGTTCCTCCTTAGAATATCTACGACACGCAAACAAGTGGCCACCAAATTTACAAGTAATTAAAACACTAGAAATCATATCTAAAGCAAAATCACAATTAACAAAGATAAAACATCAATTCATTACCATAAAAACATATCTTGGGCATAGCCTCAATCCCTATAAATTAAGCTACTACTCAAGCATTGTCATGGTGATGACAAGCTTGGTTAACAACAACATGAAATAAATCCTAAGAGAAGAGAAGAGGAAGAAGAAGAGAGATCCTAAATTATAGCCTAAGAGTAGCAGCCAAAGGTCCTCCTTCATCTCTGCCTAGATGCCTTATTAATAGATTTGGGAAGTTTGAATCCCAATCTAACACAAATTCATATCCAAATCAGTTGCTTCAGATCCAAGTAATGCGCGTCACGACCGTGACGGCTTCTGCCTTGGGCGCTTCTTCAGTGATTGGTCTGTCACGGCCGTGATGCTCATCACGGCTAGGCCGTGATCAGTTCTGCCTGTTGAGGGTCTGGTTCAGCTGACATGTCACGGCCGTGATGGGCATCACGGGCAGGCTGTGACTAGTTCTGACTTTTGCCTTCTTCCTTTTCAGTTTTCCTCGATCATGACCATGATGGTCCACGGCTAGGCCGTGATGGGCTCTGTTTGGCTCATTTTCTTCACTTTTCAAGTCCCATCTTCATGCAAGCCTCATCATGGCTAATCCTGAGCATTTAATCCTTAATTTCTGCAAAACAACACCACAAAACCGCCTTACCCGTACCAAGGTAAAAACTAACAAAAATTAAATTAAAAAATACCTAAACTATATGAAAGTGCATGCAAAATGACAATGAAATATGAGGTGTAATCACACTCATCAAAAGGCTTAGAATAACAAGATTAAGAAAGTTACCTCTTGATGATCAAATAAAAGGATGATTTGGATGAAGTTCTTCACAAAATCAAGCTGTGTTCTTGAGTTCTTAAGGCAAAAGTATGAGTTCGGAGAGAAAGATGTCATCAAATAAAAAAATCAAATTGCCTAAGTGTTGTTGAAGATGGTGGAGCCGTGGGTTTAGGGACTTTTTGGTCCAAAATCTCAATGACAAATTTGTAAAAATTATGTGAAGCTAGGGGCAAAATTGTCCTTTCCATGCAAAAATATCCTTTTGTCATAAATGCGCCATTATGGCCATTATGACTCGGATAGGATCATCATAAATGCCCATCACATTAGTCGCATCAATCTCTCAGCTCCGTTGCTGACTCCCTGATTCATCTGACGTAGGTTTTTCTAGAGATATCTCGACATTTTCACCCGCGACAAATATAATATTTTAATTTGACGCTAAAATTTTCAAAACTTCCAATATCATAGCATGTATGATAAAAAAAATTTCATCTCGTTCACGAATTAAAATTAGGTTTTCTAAGCTGTAAACTTTTACTATCAGTGAAAATGCAGATCGGGTTCCGTCTAAATTTTCAACCCAAAATTTCATCGTAACCCTAAGATATAAAACATGATATTAAAATAACAGTGGTTTACCTAAAATCATTTTCTGAGCCTCGTATAAAAATATATGTATTTATATATTTATTGCCGATATTTGAAAGCAGCGAAAAAATCGGGGTGTTACAGAGGTGCTATGATTTATAAATAAACTTAGTCTTTGTGTGTTAGTAAAATACAATGTGATTTCATTTTAAGTGACGCGTGAATCATTTTGAGGTAAATCCTAGAAAAGAAAAATTTTACCCCCATATTTTCAGACCTATGAAGATAATAGAAGTTTTTTCGAAAGCAACGAGTAAACTTTCTTTTAATTTATTTCTGCATGTGATTAGGAAGTAATGCCCAATAGGGGTGTTATAGAGAGCTTTGCCACCCTTGTGGTCCTACCCGGCTCGAGGGATTAGTCTTTGCAGTTGCGCGCGGAGGATACCCTGGGAAACCAAAAAAAAAATATAAAAAAAGGAAGAAAATGGAAAAAAGAAAAAGAAAAATAATAATAAAAAAAACTTTTACCAAAAAAAGCATAGGCTTTACATTTATAATTAAGACCAAATGTGAAGGTTTCTTGTTGTGTCCAAAACACTTGACAATCTACAATTTATATAGGAGGCGAGGAAAGGGAAGAAGCTTGCTTTTTCCCATGTGGGACTATTTTGTTAAGGAGATAAGTGTACATATTTACCTTCTTTTTCCTTTTTCTTCTTTTTCCTTTTCCCTTTTTGATTTTTGGCTTAATTGCAATTCTGGTTCTCCTACTATTGATCATGTACGATTTTGGTCCCTTAAGTTTTTTCATGCACATTTGGTAACCTATATTTTTAATGTTTCAAATTCGGTTCTTCTATCCAATGTCTGTCAATTTTTCAATGATTAACAGATAATAAACATTGCTTAAAGTGCATAGAACATATTGTTGAGCTTTTGTGGTAACGGATCATGTGTTGGAACCAAAAGAGCTCATGGAAATGAGGGACAAAAACCAATAAATAGCAGAGAGGAACCTTTGAATTATAGACACGAAGGACAGGGAACTTCAACAAAAGGTTTTGTGTGCGTCGAGGAGTGGCACTTCTATGTTGATCATTGAAAATAATGATAGACATTGGAGAGAATGATCCAATTTGCGACATTGAAAAAATAGGGGACCAAATGTGCACGAAAAAAACTTTAGGGACCAAAATTGCACATGATCAATAGTAGGGGGACCAAAACTACAAATAAGCCATTATTTTTTTATTTTTACAATATTTTTAGAAAAACAAAAATACAAATTAAAAGATAAGATTGAAAAATAATGACTTAAAAGAAAAGATGGACAAATTTGGGTATCAACAAGTTTGGTTCATATAATACTAGTCACTTGGCTCAGCTTCCTTATATTGCATCTTCGCAAATGTAAACAAAGAACAACTCAATAAAAGCTCAAATTTGTGAGTTTTAACTTAAAATAAAAAAGAAAAAGTTCAGCGTAAACAAAATGAAAGATTCCTTACTTATCTTTGGTTTATTGTGGCCTTGTGCCTCTCTGTCTTTCTCGATGGTGGGTTAGATTTTTGTAATAGTAATAATTGTTATTTTGTCTAGTATTTTGATTACATTGGGTTCTCCTTATGCTCTGTTAATTTTCTATATGGGTTAGGGTGCTCCTTATACTCTGTACTGGCCAAAAATATAAGGTTTGTTATGGCCCAGCTTAATGAGCTAGACGACCTTTAGCTTAGTTTATATATTGATAATTTATATATCTGTTGAGCTGAGAATACATACTCAGCCAATATGAATACTTAGACTGAAGATATACATGTCTCAATATGTTATGACTCGGCCAAAAAGGACTTGGTCAAAGTGTAAATGCATACTTACCCACTCTCCCGCTAAGGGACAACTACATACCCATTATCCCACTATGGAATAACCACCCACTATCATGATGATGGGGTGAGGATCTTAATAACTAGAAAAAGGCTATACCAACGCTATAAACAGGGGATCCGCCTTCTGAAATAAGGGACTCAGATTAAACTCCTTCGATAACTCATTAAGAACTACGTTAGACTTTGATTCCCCGGAGGGATACGTTGGAGCAGAGAAACTCTGTCATGCCATATCCGAATTGTACCAAAGTTTTGGAAGAGGAAAACCATATATAGCATTACAAATAAAAATAGGCACACTTAATTGTATAATTGTATAAATAATTATCTATTTCTTTTACCTGAAATCTTATATCAAATGCCACACTTAGGCTTCATTTGGATTGATGGTATGGGATGGAATGGAAGAGAATGGAATGGAATGGAATGGGAAAGTGTTCCGTTGTTTGGTTAGGATAAAAGGGAGTGGAATGCAATGGAATAGAATGGAATGCATTCCACCCTATTCCCACATTTAACCACACTTTTCTTCCCCTCCAATTTGGGAGGAATGGGATGGAATGAGAAGTTATTTTTTTTCTAAAAATATAAATTTACTCTTTTATCCCCACCCTAAACACCTTCCACATTCCCCTCTTTTATCTTTCAACTCACCAATTTCCTATACGCACTCACACAACTCTTTCTCCTACACGTTCCACACTCCACCCACAACACCCAGCTCTTTACTCTTTTGCTCTCTGTTCATCGTGCTACCTGTTAAGCCATGCACACCACTTGTTTGAAAATTGACAGATTGCGAACCTGAAGTTTTTTCCCCTTTTATGTTCATGTATACTCGATATGCATATGAATAAAATTTTCCAGTGCAATATAAGCGCATAAGTATAGATAATAAAATAAACTGTAGGCAACAGGAACCCATAGAACAGAACACATCCAGCCATATGGTCTGAGAGTTTGGCTTATTAAGTCAATATTTGATGCTCTCTAAGGCCATGCACAGATGCACACACATTTTGTATTTGATTTTAATAGGTGGAGTTTTAATAATTGAGTGAATAATTTGTTTGGTAGAGAGAAGAAATTAGTTACGTTCCATACTAGTATTTTTTAAAGCTATAATAAAAAGAAAACTAGTAATTTTAAAGTTAAGGGTAATATAGGAATAAAAAAGTTATAACTCATTCTATTCCATCTACTTCCCAACCAATAGAATGGGAACTTTGTTCCATTCCATCATAAAATATCCAAACGATGGAATGATATTTTTATTCTATTCCATTCCATTCCATTCCATTATGTTCCGCTCGATTCAATTCTATATTACTTTCCATCAATCCAAACATAGCCTTAATCAATTACATTTCAAGGGTTGGGCTAAGGTGCACCACCCATATTTTGCACCACCCACTACACCACCCATATGTGGCAAATTTTGGACCAATCAAATTGCCACATGGGTTTGGTCAAAATTTCAAACTTTCTAGTTGTATTTCTACTGTAGTAAATTTATGAATACAATATATTGTAGTATAGTATATGTACTCTTTGTATTCGCAAATTTAACCCATATTAAAATAATGTTTTTTGATTAAAAAAACTGATTATATTGCAAAATAATATTTTAATATGAATTAAAATAATGTTCGTTGTCAATAATATTTTGCAATATAATTAGTTTTTTTAATCAAAAAACATTATTTTAATATGAGTTAAATTTGCAAATACAAAAAGCACATATATTATACTACAATATATTGTATTCATATAGTTTGACTACAGTATAATACAACTAGAAAGCTTGAAATTTTGACCAACCTATGTGGCAATTTGATTGGCCCAAAATTTGCCACATGGGTGGTGTAGTGGGTGGTGTAAAATGTGGGTGGTGCACCATAGCCCAACCCTAAAATTGATTGAAGTCTATAAATAGAGAAGACATTGAAGATGAAGACAACAACACAACATTAACTCAAGTGTCATTACTCCGCACATTTAAGTCTTCCACTACAAGAAAACACCGAATTAATGACAGAAGTTTTTTGACGGCTATGGTTCCGACGCACTTACCGACGGATTTGGCCGTCGGTAGGAGTGAATATGAAAAGTTTATGAATTTTACGACGGAATGCCCGTCGGAAACATTACCGATGACTTAACCGTCGGTATTTCTGTCGGAATATAATGCGCATGAATGGCAAAAATTAGGCGCGAAAGCTTACCGACGGGACTAATCCGTCGGTAACTACGAAAAACCTACCGACGAAACTTCCATCTCAAATCTCATTATCAGTACCGACGGCCATTTCTGTCGGTAAATGTATTTTTGAATTACCGACAGAAAAAGCCGTCGGTAATTTAAAATTGGCCGTCGGAAATTTTGACGTCAAATCCACCGAAAACCCTCTTCTCCCTCACTTTTCTCTCTTCTCTCTTCTATCCTTTCTCTCTGCTTCTCCTCCGCTCCACTGTCTCTACCGCACTCTCCACCACCCCACGACCACCGCTTTTTGTCACCACCGCGCCTCCCTCTCCCTTTCTCCTTTTACATTTCCTCCTAAACCCAAATCACCTTCCCTCTCTTCCACCGCCGCCACCGCGCCCACCGTGCCCTCCACCATTCTTTCCACGACGCCACCACCACTGCGCCTCTGTCACCATCGTGCCACTGTCACCACGCCATCTTCTCCTTCCCTCTCTGCCACCGCGCCACCACCAACGCCACCACCACCTCTTTGTGGTATGGATTCCCTTTTCATTTTCATTTTTTATTTTAGTTTTATTAGCAACACCTTTAACCACCACTGTGCACCACCACCACTCTACACAGAACCACCACATACCTTTTTATTTTCATTTTCATTTTTTTAATTTTTTATTAGATTTTCCCCTTTTTCTGATTATTAGTTTGGATTCTAAAAAGGTATTTTTTTTGCATTGTTTCAGAGTCACCAGCTTCCTCCAGCAGCAACTCCCGACATCCATTGCGGTACATTGAATTTTTTATGCCTGTTGATGGTCTTATATTTTTTTTTGAACAACATGTTCTGTTTGTGTCTTTGTTTGTATATTTTATTTCAGTGAATGATACTGCTTTAATTAATTAGTTGTATTATGTGCATGTATTTAATTTATTTATTATACAAATATCTGTCTAGTGTGTGTAAAGTTATTAATTTGTGTGGGTTTTTTTGTCAATTAATTAGTTGTATTACGTGCCTGTAAAATTATTAAATATGGTATGTTTGTTTCTGCCAAATGCGTAATAAACTTAATGTATTTCCTCAATATTAAGGACATAATTTAATGTTGATAAGATTTAGTGTAGATAACATTAGAGAATTGGTAAAATCGTTTTCCTCCACACATGCAGCTGTGATGGATCATATATGGCAACAACTCATGTTCATTGATTAATTAAGCGCGATTTGGAATAATGAATTAATTATTTAACGGATAACAAAATGTATTAATTATTTAAATAATTAAAAAATAATGTGTAATTAATTAAGAAGTTAATTAAATCATTCATCTCACAAATAAGTTAATAGTTGCACATGCCGTGTCCAAAATATCTGTTAATGACACGTCGGGAATATCTGCTCATGGTGCATCGGGAAGCGTGGACGACGAAATCTTTTAAAATAGTTGCATAACAATAAAATTAGATTAATTAAATAATATAAAACATTAACGATTAAATAAGTAAAAAATAGAATATAAAACTAGTTAAATATGTAAGTATAATTATTATTTTTTCAACAATAATAAACTTAAATATGTAATAACTTAATAATTACATAACACCAAAATTAAATTAAATAATCAAATAAAAATGACTGAATAAATTAAAATAGTATTAAAAATAAGATTTAATCAAAAGAGTGGCGAACAATTTAATAAATTTTGATTAGAGTAAGTGATTTTTTTTCGGTAATGCTTTGTTTATGATGGTTGCTTAAATATTGGTTTGATTGATTGCTAATAATGTCAAACTTTATGCAAATTATTTCTGTTACTTGAAGTTTTATTTTATCTTAGAGTATATATATATATAATTAATATGTAATCGAGAAAAACCTTAGTTTCCCGTTCAAGGTTCAATATTATTGAGCATGTGTACTCGTGGTCATGGTATCGCTCATTTTATTGAATCTTGAATTGTCCATTTGGGACAGTTTGGGAAGAAACTTTTTCTCCACTGATATACTAGTTACTCGATGATTCTCATTTGTTAAATAGTTGATGAAATTTCGGGTCGAAGCATTTCCTTTTGTTCTCTAGGTCCTTACTTGATCGTGGTATCTTATCGCAGTCAAGTCGTGTACTTAGAGACCGATGGGAGATGCTGCCAAAATTTTATTAGCTATAAGACATGAGAAGTGATGAGTAACTAGTAAAATATAGTGATGAAAAGGTTTTTCCTAGAATGGGATAGGGCCACACCTTTTAAGAAAAGGGAGCGATTCGGGGTCATAGTATCATGTTTAAAAATACTTCATTTTATCTGAAAGTGCAGAAGGATGGAATATTATCCCTCGAATCGTAGTTGGGTGTATGATAGGAACGAGTCTGGGAGACGACTTCTGAAACAATCATTTGTAGCTGGAGTTGAGGAGTTTATATCCAAAGCAAAACAACATTATGATTATGCCGAAGAAGAGGGGATTAGATGCCCGTGCACAAAGTGCAATTGTATGGCGGTTTTGAGTGATGATGATGTGAAGTTACACCTATACCAACGTGGGTTCAAGCCTAATTATTGGGTATGGACTGATCATGGTGAGGAGTTGCCGGATATTGATTTGAATGAAGTCGGTGGTGACGATCTTGAAATGGGTGCATCAGGCAGTAGCTACCACGATGAATATGTCGAACAACTCCAGTCAATGCATATGATGGTCGATGACTGTCTTGGGAAACATGGGAATTTTGAGGCGGATGAGTCTGATGACATGGAAGAGCCTCCTAATGAATCGGTGCAAAAATTCTACAATCTATTATTAGAGACAAATAAGACATTGTTTGAAGGGGCATCAGATTCAAAATTATCAATTTATGTTAGGCTTCTAGCTTGCAAGTCCAATTGGAATGTCCCAGAGTAGTGTTTGGAGTTCTTTTGTAAAATGCTTCAAGATGTGGCACCCTTCAAAAAGTTGTTGCCGAAAGTTATTATGATGCGAAGCGGTTGGTTTCGAAACTAGGCTTGGGGGCTAAGAGGATTGATTGTTGTCCAAATGGGTGCATGCTATATTATGGTAGTCAGTCTGGCACTGTAACATCCCTGGCTGCTTTATGGGTTGGCGACTATCCCCACAAACCCACACGGGTCTTTTCAGTGTGCTTTGTCCTCACTCACACGCTTCCTGGGAAAACTTCCCAACTATGGAGTTCTTAAGTGATGGGCTCCCGAAAAGAAGATGCATCTTGTTAGTATAGGTAGTACCAATCAATTGATATAAGCCTTCCTCAACTGTATATTCCCATACCTACATAGTCTCAGGATTCCTCTCATTCGGGTGTGTAATCAGTTCATTCACGTATCCCTCAGCCTAGAAGCCTGCCAGGAGCCGCTCGTTGTCCGTGCCTTCTTGTACCGGCGACCACTCCTCGCCCTCGTCGGCACCCGGGTGTTACATGCCTTTGTAATACCCCCACTAGGTATTACTACGTAACACATGCGGAATTTAAATTAAAAAGATAATTTGTTGGTTGCTTTCGGAAAATAATTTATATAATTACGTAAGGGTTTGAAATTGGGTATAAAGATTTGTCACGACTCCAAACCTAAGCCTTGATCGGCACACAGGCTTACAATCCTAGCCTGGCAAGCCTATTTACTTTAGAGATATACTTGAATAAAAGCTAGTATTTTTACAAAAATTTTGACAGAGTCTCCTCTGTAATTCGAACATTCCAGGTAAAAGAACACTTGCTAAAATAATTACATTTTCATTTCAGAACTCCAATTACACCAAATACAACCAAGTAGTAATATGCTAAAAATAGTTACATCAATAAGCTATACATGACCCAAAAGGAAAAATTTAGGTTTTAATTCAAAAGAGATGCTCTCCGAGCCATAAACATTCCATTTTAAAATAAAGACTCTCTGAGCCATACTCATACATACTACCAAAAATCTAAGTCTCAAACCCTAAGCAGGTCGTTCTAAAACTTATTTCTGAGGAAAACTCACGTGGTCATTCCACAATCAAATAGCGAACCAGAAGAAACCTGATATATCTGTAAGGGTGATATACCGACAAATGGATATATCATACAACAACCATATACATAATACATACAACACATTGACATATTAGCATTTAAGCATTATTCATAGATAAAACAACAAGTGTTATATCAGTAGGTCTCATACCCGAATCAATCAGTTTTATAAAGATAATGCATGACACTTCAATCATCAGGCTCTAAACTTAATCTCATGAGATATCATCACCGTTTTATCATTAAGAAAGAAAGAGTTGATCAGGCTCGTATGCCGCATTGGCAAGTTGTCTCCGTCACCTCATGCACCCAGATCAACATCATCACGATTCCCTTATAACGGCAATTCGAATGTATACATCATCGAATACCACATCTTAAGTGGGTATTCGGTAACTAAAGCACGTCTGCTAAGGGGAAATGCATATGAATAAAAGACTTTTCATTATTGAGACTTTTCTTTGTGTTCACTCTTTTCCGTTGTCGAAGCCAAAAGCTAACGACTATTCACAATTTTTATCACTTGAAAATCAATAACACAGGACGTGCAGTCCGAGTGCTTAATCACAACACCTTAGACCGATGCCACAGTCCAAGATTGTGGTCGTAGAAACAATTATAATTTATCCATGTTTTATTTCAACATAATAAGGACTCCTAGCCCATAACAACGAAATTAGGACACACAGTCCTCAATTCCAAGATTAGGACTCCTAATCCATAATATCACAATGAGGACCCTTGGTCCATAATTCTTGACACGGATCTCAGATCACGTGCATAAACTGAATGCTAAAGCCGATGTCTCACGAACTAGATTCTCTTTCACATGTACTTACATTTCTCTCAGTGAAAATCAAAAACCAAAACAAAACCTCGGTCACTTATCCAAGTAACCGGAACGTTTCTAAATCATTTAGGAGAAAATCTTTTCCTTTACAAATTCTTTTGTAAAACAATTAGGAAATTCGTTTGCTTTTGAAATCCTTGATGGAATAAAGTCAAATATTTTCAAAGGGGTTTTTCCTTCATAAAACACATAGTTAAAAAAAAAAGGTTTTCTCTCGTACAAACTTTGGATAAAAAAAAGGTAGTTTCTATTGACTTAAAAACACTACAACGTTTCTTTTCAAAACAAGAATCTCATTCTCTTGAAGTAAGCTTTTTAAACAAGGAACTTTTAAAAATGAAACCAATACTTTCAAAGTTCTATTCAAGGCTTATTAAGGCTTTTAATCCTTATACATTGAGCAAAGACTCAAGTCTGGCTTCTCAAACTTCAATCAACAGTAATATATTCATAACCATAATAATATCACAGTTAATGACAGTTCATCACATATATATATAATTCATAACACTTTAAAGCAAGAAATGTTCAACTTCAAGTAATAACCACAATAGTTCAAATAAACAAGTTATTCAAGTATTGGCTCAATATCACGATAATATTCACAACACTCAATTACACACATACACACATGTATATAGTTATTGAATATCGCTAGGCAAGCTCCCCTTACTTTCTGTGAAGGTAAAAAGATTAGATGGCAGATTAGGGATCATAAAAGAAGTAAGGAGACATGATGGAAGAGACTATGACACACTCTAAAAGTATCATCATCACACTTTTCAAATTATAATACTATTCTAATCCAAAAGTCTTTTCTCTCTCTTCTTCCATCCAATCAAGCATTAAACCACCAAGCTTGTTCAAAAAGCTCTCCCACTCACTCCCTTAGCCGTGAACTCCCCTCCCTTTCCCTATATATACCACTTTCATTTTCACTTCATCATCTTCCTCCTTCAACCTCCATTAAAGTTCATCTTCTTCTTTTCTTCTAAAAGTTCAAGCTCTTAAAGCTTTAGTTTTTATTCATCTTTTCTACTTAAGTTCTTCATTAAAGTTCTTCCTTATACTAAGGGTAATGATCTCATATAAATCTTTTTGCAATTTTCATCTTTTATTTCTTAGTTTACTTTATGTGTTCTTTATATGCTTTAAACTTCTTAAATCTCTCTAAAATGGTAGAAAGCTCCTTTTGAGTTGAAACAACTTTCTATAGTCTTGTATTATCTTATATTTTCACATACTAAGAGGTTGTGTAAAGCAAAAATCTCTATCCATCTATTCCAATGAAGGCCGAATGCTTGCATTCGTGACCTAGGAAGTTTTGGTTTCCACTTTTGGAATATGATCATGTGTTTGAGTTTCTAACTATCCGTTGATCTTGAATCTATAAATCTTGGAAGTTTTGATAGCTTGTTCCTATTTGGCCAAAAAATATGAATAAGTAGGCCTAGGATACTATGTTTCAACTTTTCAAGTATTGATCATGGATTTAGAACTCTTAATAACTTGTTTATTTTATGTTATTAAAGCTACTGTGTGCTACTTTAATTTTTCCAAGATGATCATGGACTTGAGATCCATAAGATATTTGGATGCTAAGTCTAAGAGATTGGAAAGTTTAAGGATTTATAACTTGTTTATTTTATTTTATTAAAGCTAGTATGTGCTACTTTCATTTTTCCAAGATGATCATGGACTTGAGCTCCATAAGATATTTGGTTGCTAAGTCTAAGAGATTGGAAAGTTTAAGGATTTATAACTTGTTTATTTTATATTATTAAAGCTAGTATATGTTACTTTCATTTTTCCAAGATGATCAGGGACTTGAGCTCCATAAGATATTTGGATGCTAAGTCTAAGAGATTGGAAAGTTTAAGAATTTATAACTTGTTTATTTTATGTTATTAAAGCGAGTATGTGCTACTTTCATTTTTCCAAGATGATCATGGACTTGAGCTCCATAAGATATTTGGATGCTAAGTCTAAGAGATTGGAAAGTTTAATGATTTAAACTTGTTTATTTTGTATTATTAAAGCTAGTATGTGTTACTTTCATTTTTCCAAGGTGATCATGGACTTGATCTCCATAAGATATTTGTATGCTAAGTCTAAGAGATTGGAAAGTTTAAAGATCTCTAGCCTATAAATCCTATGAAGGCCGAACCTAGAAGTTTATGGACCTGGGATACCTTGTTCTTATTATTCCAAAATGATCATGGTTTTGAGCTCCTTAACACATATGGATGCTAAACCTAAGAAATTGGAAAGTTTAGTGAATGCTAGCCTATTTTACTAGCCTTGGCCGAATGCCCTATGTTCTTAACTTAGTGGAATTTTAATTCAACTTTGTCAAATGATCATTGTTTATGAACTCCTAACACTTAAGGATCATAAATCCATGAGTTGTATAATTTTTGGGAATCTCTAACCCTAAGAACTAATCTTGGCCGAACCTATACCTTGTGGTTTAGTGTTCTTGTTTTTATTTTAACTTGTGATTTTGTGTTCATAACCTTAGACTTCCATCGCGGAGGAAATGAGAACGTTCGTGACTTACCTCGTCGAGCATCTAATCTTCTTACCTTCACTAAAAATAAGAGGGGATTGCCTAGGGATATTCAATGACTATATGCATGTGTGTATGTGTTTATTTGAGTGATTTGAATATTATTGTGATATTGAGCCAATACTTGAATAACTTGTTAACTTGAACTATTGTGGTTATTACTTGAAGTTGAACATTACTTGCGTTAAAGTGTTATGAATTATATATATGTGATGAACTGTTGTTAACTCTGATATTATTGTTGAGAATATATTACTGTTGGTTGAAGTTTGAGAAGCTGGACATGAGTCTGTGCACAATGATTATAAAGGATTAAAAGCCTTAATAAGCCTTGAATAGAACTTTGAAAGTATTGGTTTCATTTATAAAATTTCCTTGTTTAAAACGCTTACTTTAAGAAAATGAGATTCTTATTTTGAAAATAAACGTTGAAGTGTTTTTAAGACAATATAAATTACCTTTTTATGATCCAAAGTTGGTATGAGAGAAAACCTTTTTCGAAGTGTGTTTTATGAAGGAAAACCCCTTTGAAAATAGTTGACTTTATTTCATCAAGGATTTCAAAAGCAAACGAATTTCCTAAATGTTTTATAAAAGAATTTGTAAAGGAAAAGATTTTCTCCTAAACGATTTAGAAACGTTCCAGTTACTTGGATAAGTGACTGAGGTTTTGTTTTGGTTTTTGATTTTCACTGGGCGAAAAGTAAGCACATGTGAAAGAGAATACTAGTTCGCGAGACGTCGCCTCTTGTATTCAGTTTATGCACGTGAACTGGGATCCGTGTCAAGAATTATGGACCAAGGGTCCTAATCGTGATATTATGGGCTAGGAGTCCTAATTTTGGAATTGAGGACTGCGTGTCCTAATTTCGTTGTTATGGGCTAGGAGTCCTTATCATGTTGAAATAAAACATGGATAAAATTATAATTGTTTCTACGACCACAACCTTAGACTGCGGCCACGGTCTAAGGTGTTGTGGTTAAGCACTCGGACTGTGCGTCCTGTGTTATTAATTTTCAAGTGATGGAAATTGTGAATAGTCGTTAGCTTTGGGCTTCGACAAACGGAAAAGAGTGAACACAAAGAAAAGTCTCGTCAATGAAAAGTCTTTTATTCATATGCATTTTCCCTTAGCAGACGTGCTTGAGTTACCGAATACCCGCTTAAGATGTGGTAGTTGATGATGTATACATCCGAATGGCTGTTATAAGGGATTCATGATGGTGTTGATCCGGGTACATGAGGTGACGGAGACAACTTGCCAAATGTGGCGTATGAGCCTGATCAACTCTTTATTTCTTAATGATAAAACGGTGATGGTATCTCATGAGATTAAGATTAGAGCCTGATGATTGAAGTGTCATGCATTATCTTTATAAAATTGATTGATCCGAGTATGAGACCCATTGAAATAATAAATGTTTGAAATGTCAATATGCCAAGGTGTTCTATGTATCATGTGTATGGTTGTTGTGCGATATATCCGTTGTCGGTATCTCACTCTTTCATTTCTACTTGTTATTCTCTCTTCCTTTTTGGTATCGCCGTATGTACATGAGTCCATATGGATCCCAATATCCCACTTGTGCCGACAACATCGAAGACTTAGGTCTTCGATGATGCAGGCAATGCTGGGGCATGGCAGATACACCCAGGGGTGACATCTGCCACATACCACGGAGCAATCACTACGACCAATTTAAATGCTGACGGGGACCCAATCCGTAGAAGCCACACTATGGAAACTAGGAGGGTAGATCTACCTCCGATTTGGTACTACCTTCACACACTGCGAGCTCACGGACTGCTACATGAGCCACCACCTCTAGACGTAGAGCCGGCAGTGCCGATTGAGGAGGATCCCGAGGAGGACCCTGAGGAGGATCCTGAGGAGGACCCTGAGGAAGACTTTGATGAGGTCTTGGAGGAGGATGAGTCGGAGGATCACGTTATGTATTATGACGATGACGATGATTCCGTAGATGAGGGTGATGACGTTATAGATCCATTACCTGAGGTCTCGTCTCGTGGGAGCCTTTGTGGAGACCCTGCTTGCAGTCAGTGTCAGTAACTAGTTCGGAGAGTTTTGTGGATAATCTTCCGTCATCTGACTTTTAGAGTTATCTTTTGGATGTGGTTCTAGACCCTCTTTCCCCGTGTCTTTACTTACTATCTTTTAAGCTGTATCTTCTAGATGTCTAATTCTGTTGCAATGGCCGTTGATAAGGCCTTATCTTATGTACTAAAACTTGGCTCTCATTGGGACATGTTATATATATATATATATATATATATATATATATATATATATATATATATATGTGTATATATATATATATATATATATATGTTGTCTTCAATTCATATTATGAGTGTTCAACACCTCTATCTTGTTAATTTCGTCCATTCAGTTATTTAAAAAAAACTACCATTTTTAGTGTACTCGTCCATCGAGTAAATGATACTCTTCGAAAGTAACCAGCTTTGTAAATCAGAAATATTTCCGCATTTGGGTAACCATGTGATGCCGGGTTTAGGGTGTCACATTAGTGGTATCAGAACGAGTCGAGTCTTTCGGGAATGTTTGGGTTTAGGCATGTTGTATCGATGTTGTGTATTCTCTGATCGAGTCTTGTTTGAATTACTTCTAAGAAGTAATGTGTGTTATCCGACGAGTTACCTTTTATTTTCTGGTTACCATCTCACTGATTGTGTCTTACAGGTCAGTATGGAACCAGGAGGAGCGCGCGGGCGTGGCCAAGGTAATGGTGGGATGGACTTTGCTGCCCAAGCTTTGGATGACGTTGCGGCTGCCATAGCTTTCCAGACTGCCAACGCGGCTGCCCAGAATCAACAGGAGCAGCAAAGAGCTGAACAGGCTGCAGAGGGGAAGAATCTGAATGCCTTTCGACGCCAGAATCCGTCACAGTTTGACGGGGACGTAGACCCGACTATAGCTGATCTTTGGATCCAAGAGATGGAAAAGATCTTTGAGTTGGTGCACACCCTGGAGGAAGCAAAGGTACCTTACGCAACATTCCAATTGATGGGAGATGCTGAATACTGGTGGAAGGGCACCAGACAACTGTTAGTAGCTGAGCATCAGGCAATCACCTAGGGAGTATTTCGTAACAAATTCCTGGACAAATATTTTCCCCAAAGTGCTCGGACAGAGAAAGAGCAGGAATTCCTGAGGCTAAGTCAGTGGGACATGACGGTGGGGGAATATGCGGCAAGGTTTGAGTCCCTTGCAAAATATTTTCGCTTTTTCCAGAACAACCCCGATGAGGAGTGGAAATGTGAGAAGTTCGTAGCCGGTCTGTGCTTCGAGATCAAGGAATCTGTGATGCCCTTGGAAATCAGGAATTTTCAAGCATTGGTGGAGAAATGCCAAAAGGTAGAGCTGATGCGCAAGGGGCGAGATAACATCGTCCCAAGAGTCAATATCAGGGACAGAACCAAAATTGGAAGCAGAACCAGAGGAAGCCATATTACCAATCACCCAGTAACAATTAGAAACAACAGCAACTACATCGTTTCGGTACTTCTGAAACGGGAAGTGGAGGCCAGAGAAATAATAATCAAGGCCGGGAGAGGAAGTGTTACCGGTGCGGAGATCCCAGTCATCTATCTGATACGTGCCCGAGGAAAGAGATGAAGTGCTTTAATTGTGATCGTATGGGGCACATAGCCAGGGACTGCAGAGCACCGAAAAGAGAACCAGCTATCAATCATGCCAAAGCAAGCAAGCCAACTGCTAAAGGGCGAGTGTATACGATGAGTGGAGCTGAACCATCGAATTCCACCGATCCGGTGCAGGGTAAGTGCGAATTAGCCGATAATCTTTTAACTGTACTTTTCGATTCAGGTGCAACTCATTCTTTTATCTCGATGGATCGTGTGAAACTTCTAGACTTTGCTATTTCTTCCTTACTATATAACTTGATTGTTTCTACCCCAACTGATGAGCCAGTAACTGTTAATTCTGTTTGCTTAAATTATCCTATAAGAGTGAGTTAGACTTAGAGTCCGTACCTGTCATCAATGAATTTCTGGAAGTTTTTCCTAAGGATGTACCTGGTCTACCGCCTGTTCGAGATGTCGAATTTGTGATTGATCTGGTTCTAGGCACTGGACCAATATCCATGGCACCGTATCGTATATCACCATCGGAGTTAGAAACCCTGAAGGAACAACTTGAAGAGTTGATGAGAAAGGAATTCATTCGACCCAGTGTATCACCGTGGGGAGCTCCCGTTCTGTTAGTGAAGAAGAAGGATGGGGCTTCTCGACTCTGTGTAGTTTTTCGGCAGTTGAACAAGGTTACGATCAAGAACAGATATCTGCTCCCAAGAATTGATGATCTCGTGGACAAGTTGCGTGGCGCGACCGTATTCTCGAAAATAGATTTACGGTCAGGCTACCATTAGATTCGTGTGAAAGCAGAGGATGTCCCAAAGACGGCGTTTCGAACACGCTACAGGCATTATGAGTACTTAGTGATGCCGTTTGGAGTGACGAATGTTCCTGCCATATTCATGGATTACATGAATATGATTTTTCATCCTTACTTGGATCAATTTGTTGTCGTCTTCATTGATGATATTCTGATCTATTATCCAAACAAGGAAAGACATGCTGAACATCTCAGCATTGTCCTTCAGACCTTGAAAGACAAGCAACTTTATGCGAAGCCAGAAAAGTGTGAATTCTGGTTGTACCATGTGCAATTCTTAGGTCATGTAATATCATGTGAAGGAATCGCAGTGGATCCGTCAAAAGTCGAGGCTGTTTTAGAATGGAAAAGGCCAACAACGGCAACTGAAATCCGTAGCTTTGTGGGTTTAGCGAGCTACTATAGGAGATTCATTGAGGGATTTTCCAAGATAGTGGGACCTCTTATCCAGTTAACTTGGAAAGACCAAGCGTTTGTCTGGACGGAGGCTTGTGAAGAAAGTTTCCAAGAGCTTAAGAGAAGGTTGACAACCTCACCCGTGTTGATCCTACCTGATCCTAAGGAGCCTTTTGAGGTTTATTGTGACGCTTCCCATCAAGGGTTGGGTTGTGTGCTGATGCAGAACCAAAAGGTCGTAGCATATGCTTCAAGGCAATTGAAGATTCATGAAAGGAATTACCCGACGCATGACTTGGAGTTGGCAGCGGTAGTCTTTGCCTTGAAAATCTGGAGGCATTATTTGTATGGAGCCACTTTTAATGTTTTCAGTGACCACAAGAGTTTGAAGTACCTCTTCGACCAGAAGGAGTTGAACATGCGTCAGAGGCGTTGGTTGGAATTTTTGAAGGACTATTGCTTTCACTTACAGTATCATCTTGGAAAGGCGAATGTGGTGGCGGCTGCACTGAGCAGGAAGTCAATACATGTGTCAGTAATGATGGTTAAAGAGCAGGGATTGTTGGAACAATTCAGGGATCTCAGTTTGTCAGTTAAGACATTTCCAGGAAGGCTGTGTCTGAATAGGATCACCGTTTCGAAAGGATTGATGGAACAGATAAAAGAGAAACAAGGGAGTGATCAGTATCTGCAGGAAGAAAGGGACTTAGTACGACAAGGAGCACTGTCAGAATTCAGAGAAGGAACGGATGTAATTTTGAGATTCGGTGAAAGAATCGGCATTCCAGATGACGCTGAGCTTAGGAAGTTGATTTTAGAGGAGGCTCACAGGAGTAAGATGAGTTTACACCCAGGAGTTGCGAAGATGTATCAAGATCTCAAGAAGTTATACTGGTGGTATGGAATGAAGAGGGACGTAATAGAATACGTCGCTTCTTGTCTGATATGTCAAAAGGCTAAGATTGAACACTAGAGGCTAGCAGGAATGTTAAAATCATTGGACATCCCAGAATGGAAGTGGGACGGTATTTCAATGGACTTTGTAACCAGCTTACCAAGGACTCGGAAGGGACATAAGGCTATATGGGTAATTGTGGATCGACTGACCAAGTAAGCTCACTTTTTACCTATCAACATGAAGTACCCGATGAAGAGGTTGACTCAGTTGTACATCGACGAGATTGTCAGGCTGCATGGTATTCCCTCGAGTATCATTTCGGATCATGATCCAAGGTTTATGTCCGAATTTTGGAAGGGAATACAAAACTCGTTGGGAACAAAACTCAAATTGAGTTCTGCGTATCATCCACAGACTGACGGACAGTTAGAGAGGACAATCCAATCACTCGAAGATTTGCTAAGAGGGTGTGTGATGGAAGACACTGGGAGCTGGGACAAGTTCCTACCGTTGATAGAATTCACCTACAACAACAATTTTCATTCAAGTATAGGGATGGCACCCTAGGAGGCTTTGTATGGTCGACGATGCCGAACACCTTTGTGTTGGTACCAGGATGGTGAGAGTCTGCTGTTAGGACCAGAGATCGTGCAACAAACGACTGAGAAGGTGAAGATGATCCAGGAGAAAATACGGAAGGCCTAAAGTTGACAGAAAAGTTATGCTGACAAGAGATGATGACCTCTTGAATTTGAGGAAGGCGAGCATGTGTTCTTGAGAGTCACACCAACGACTGGGATTGGCAGAGTGATAAAATCCAGAAAGCTTACTCCCAAATTCATTGGACCCTACCAAATTCTTCATCGCGTAGGTCCAGTGGCGTACAAAATATCTTTACCTCCTTTTCTTTCCAACATCCATGATGTTTTTCATGTCTCTCAGTTGAGAAAGTATATTCCTGATCCATCACATGTTATTAAACCTGATAAAGTACAATTAAAAGAGAACCTGTCTTTTGAGACTTTGCCGGTACGGATCGCAGATAAGATGTTGAAGCATCTCAGAGGTAAACAAATCCCTTTAGTCAAAGTCATCTGGAACGAGACAACCGGAGAAACTACATGGGAAGCGGAGGACAAGATGAAATTGCAATACCTTGAGTTATTTCAAGGTGCGTAATTTAGAGGACGAAATTCATTTTAGAGGGGTAGTATTGTAACACCCTGTTTTTCCTATATTTTATGTAGCAATAAATACATATTTAAATGTGTTCATTTTAGATTAAACTTAGAGGATGATTTTAATTAAACTAAAATCATTTCCTTGTGTTGTTATATAATATGAAGTCACGGTAAAATTTTCGGTTGAAAATTCAGACGGAAGCCAGTCTGCGTTTTCACTACTGGTACAAGTTTACTGTGCAGAAAACCTAATTTTGACACGTGAAAAAAACAATTAGTATTTTTATTATGTTTCCTTCAACCTTGGTTATTTTGAAAATTTTCGTGCAAAAATAAAATAAAATATTTTATTCGGGCGAAACGTCGGAAAAATTACGATCGGAAATGCAATAGGGTACGAAATGAAGCAGATTAGGGATCATAAAAGAAGTAAGGAGACATGATGGAAGAGACTATGACACACTCTAAAAGTACCATCATCACACTTTTCAAATCATAATACTATTCTAATCCAAAAGTCTTTTCTCTCTCTTCTACCATCCAATCAAGCATTAAATCAACAAGCTTGCTCAACAAGATCTCCCTCTCACTCCCTTAGCTGTGAACTCCCCTCCCTTTCCCTATATATACCCCTTTCATTTTCACTTCATCATCTTCCTCCTTCAACCTCCATTAAAGTTCATCTTCTTCTTTTTCTTCTAAAAGTTCAAGCTCTTAAAGCTTTAGTTTTTATTTATCTTTTCTACTTAAGTTCTTCATTAAAGTTCTTCCTTATGCTAAGGGTAATGCTCTCATATAAATCCTTTTGCAAGTTTTATCTTTTATTTCTTAGTTACTTTATGTGTTCTTTATATGCTTTAAACTTCTAAAATGTCTCTAAAATGGTAGAAAGCTCCTTTTGAGTTGAAACCACTTTCTATAGTCTTATATTAGCTTATATTTTCACATACTAAGAGGTTGTGTAAACCAAAAATATCTATCCATCTCTTCCAATGAAGGCCGAATGCTTGCATTTGTGACCTAGGAAGTTTTTGTTTCAACTTTTGGAATATGATCATGTGTTTGAGTTTCTAACTATCCATTGATCTTGAATCTATAAATCTTGGAAGTTTTGATGGCTTGTTCCTATGATGACCAAAAAATATGAATAAGTAGGCCTAGGATACTATGTTTCAACTTTCCAAGTATTGATCATGGATTTAGAACTCTTAATAACTTGTTTATTTTATGTTATTAAAGCTAGTATGTGCTACTTTCATTTTTCCAAGATGATCATGGACTTGAGCTCCATAAGATATTTGGATGCTAAGTCTAAGAGATTGGAAAGTTTAAGAATATATAACTTGTTTATTTTATGTTATTAAACTGAGTATGTGCTACTTTCATTTTTCCAAGATGTTCATGGACTTGAGCTCCATAAGATATTTGGATGCTAAGTATAAGAGATTGGAATGTTTAAGGATTTATAACTTGTTTAATTTATATTATTAAATCTAGTATGTGTTACTTTCATTTTTCCAAGACCATCATGGACTTGGGCTCCATAAGATATTTGGATGCTAAGTCTAAGAGATTGGAAAGTTTAAGGATTTATAACTTGTTTATTTTATGTTATTAAAGCTAGTATGTGCTACTTTCATTTTTCGAAGATTATCATGGACTTGAGCTCCATAAGATATTTGGATGCTTAGTCTAAGAGATTGGAAAGTTTAAGGATTTATAACTTGTTTATTTTATATTATTAAAGCTAGTATGTGTTACTTTCATTTTTCCAAGGTGATCATGGACTTGAGCTCCATAAGATATTTGGATGCTAAGTCTAAGAGATTGGAAATTTTAAAGATCTCTAGCCTATTAATCCTATGAAGGCCGAACCTAGAAGGTTATGGACCTAGGATACCTTGTTCTTATTATTCCAAAATGATCGTGGTTTTGAGCTCCTTAACACATATGGATGCTAAACCTAAGAGATTGGAAATTTTAGTGAATGCTAGCCTATTTTACTAGCCTTGGCCGAGTGCCCTATGTTTTTAACTTAGTGGAATTTTAATTCAACTTTGTTAAATGATCATTGTTTATGAACTCCTAACACTTAAGCATCATAAATCCATGAGTTGTATAATTTTTGGGAATCTCTAACCCTGAGAACTAATCTTGGCCGAACCTATACCTTGTGGTTTAGTGTTCTTGTTTTGATTTTAACTTGTGATTTTGTGTTCATAACCTTATACTTCCATCGCGGAGGAAACGAGAACGTTGGTGACTTACCTCACCAAGCATCTAATCTTCTTACCTTCACAGAAAGTAAGAGGGGATTGCCCAGGGATATTCAATGACTATATGCATGTGTGTATGTGTTTATTTGAGTGATTTGAATGTTATTGTGATATTGAGCCAATACTTGAATAACTTGTTTACTTGAACTATTGTGGTTATTACTTGAAGTTGAACATTACTTGATTTAAAGTGTTATGAATTATATATATGTGATGAACTGCCGTTAACTGTGATATTATTGTTGAGAATATATTACTGTTGATTGAAGTTTGAGAAGCCGGACTTGAGTCTTGCACAATGATTATAAAGGATTAAAAGCCTTAATAAGCATTGAATAGAACTTTGAAAGTATTGGTTTCATTTATAAAAGTTCCTTGTTTAAAATGCTTACTTCAAGAAAATGAGATTCTTATTTTGAAAAGAAACGTTGAAGTGTTTTTAAGACAATAGAAATTACCTTTTTATGATCCAAAGTTGGTACGAGAGAAAACCTTTTTCGAACTATGTGTTTTATGAAGGAAAACCCCTTTGAAAATAGTTGACTTTATTTCATCAAGGATTTCAAAAGCAAACGAATTTCCTAAATGTTTTATAAAATAATTTGTAAAGGAAAAGATTTTCTCCTAAATGATTTAGAAACGTTCGGTTACTTGGATAAGTGACCGATGTTTTGTTTTGGTTTTTGATTTTCACTGAGCGAAAAGTAAGCACATGTGAAAGGGAATACTAGTTCGCGAGACGTCGCCTCTAGTATTCAGTTTATGCACGTGATCTGGGATCTGTGTCAAGAATTATGGACCAAGGGTCCTAATCGTCATATTATGGGCTAGGAGTCCTAATTTTAGAATTGAGGACTGTGTGTCCTAATTTCGTTGTTATGTGCTAGGAGTCCTTATCATGTTGAAATAAAACATGGATAAAATTATAATTGTTTCAAAGACCACAACCTTGGACTGCGGCCACGGTCTAAGGTGTTGTGATTGAGCACTCGGACTGTGCGTCCTGTGTTATTAATTTTCAAGTGATGGAAATTGTGAATAGTCGTTAGCTTTGGGCTTCGACAAACGGAAAAGAGTGAACACAAAGAAAAGTCTCGTCAATGAAAAGTCTTTTATTCATATGCATTTCCCCTTAGCAGACGTGCTTGAGTTACCGAATACCCGCTTAAGATGTGGTAGTTGATGATGTATACATCCGAATGGCTGTTATAAGGGATTCGTGATGGTGTTGATCCGGGTACATGAGGTGACGGAGACAACTTGCCAAATGTGGCGTATGAGCCTGATCAACTCTTTATTTCTTAATGATAAAACGGTGATGGTATCTCATGAGATTAAGATTAGAGCCTGATGATTGAAGTGTCATGCATTATCCTTATAAAATTGATTGATCCGGGTATGAGACCCATTGAAATAATACTTGTTGTTTACCTATGAGTAATGTTTGAAATGTCAATATGCCAAGGTGTTGTATGTATCATGTGTATGGTTGTCGTGCGATATATCCGTTGTCGGTATCTCACTCTTTCATTTCTACTTGTTATTCTCTCTTCCTTTTTGGTATCGCCGTATGTACATGAGTCCAGATGGATCCCAATATCCCGCTTGTGCCGACAACATCGAAGATCGAGGTCTTCGATGACGCAGTGAATGCTAGGGCATGGCAGATACACCCAGGGGCGACATCTGCCACACACCACGGAGCAATCACTACGACCGATTTAAATGCTGACGGGGACCCAATCCGTAGAAGCCACACTGTGGAAACTAAGAGGGTAGCTCTGCCTCTGATTTGGTATTAACTTCACACACTGCGAGCTCACGGACTGCTACATGAGCCACCACCTCTAGACGTAGAGCCGGCAGGGCCGATTGAGGAGGATCCCGAGGAGGACCCTGAGGAAGGTCATGGAGGAGGATGCGCCGGAGGATCACGTTATGGATCATGATGATGACGACGATTCCATAGATGAGGGCGGCGATGTTATAGATCCATCACCCGAGGTCTCGTCTCGTGGGAGCCTTTGTGAAGACCTTGCTTGCAGCCAGTGTCAGTAACCAATTCGGAGTGTTTTGTGGATAATCTTCCGTCATCTGACTTTTAGAGTTATCTTTTGGATGTTGTTCCAGAACCTCTTTCCCTGTGTCTTTACTTACTCTCTTTTAAGCTGTATCTTCTAGATGTCTAATTCTGTTGCAATGGTCGTTGATAAGACCTTATCTTATGTACTAAAACTTGGCTCTCATTGGGACTTGTTATATATATATATATATATATATATATATATATATATGTTGTCTTCAATTCATGTTGAGTGTTCAACACCTCTATCTTGTTTCATCCCTTCAGTTATTTTAAAAAAAAACTACCGTTTTTAGTGTACTTTCCCATCGAGTAAATGATACTCTTCGAAAGTAACCAGCCTTGTAAATCAGAAATGTTTCCGTATTTGGGTAACCATGTGATGCCGGGTTTTGGGTGTCACATTGTTATGAGGTTAAAAAAGAAGAAAAAAAATTTATAACCATATTTTGAAAAGATAAACGTTGAGAAAACATTATTTTCCGAAAGCAACCAACAAATTAAGTTTTATTTCCGAAAACGGGTAACCATGTGATGACCCGAGTTAGGGTGTCAAACCATGTTCATGTATTGATAAATTGCACAGAGGTGAAACCATACCACGAGTAAGTCTTAACATCCCATTTTTGAAATAATGTATCACATGTTATTATAACTTCTCCTTTAACACATAGTACACATTTTATTTGTCAGTGTGTTCCTTCCAATTAATCAATTAAGTGAACAAGATGGTTCTGCTCGTACACATGCAGATTTTCCTGAATGGTTCAAGCAACAAGTAAGTGTAATATGACGATTCAAACACTATATTCAGCTTAATTTTTCCTCTTGAAAAAATAATTATTTAATATGACTTACCTATTCGTAGGTGTATCAACAACCATTAAGCGTGACTAATCAGCACTTGAGAGATTTAGCGTACGAGCCCTATAGCTGTGTTAGATCATGGCATACATACTTCGCTAATGGGTACAAATTCCACACAGATGAATGGAACGTGGGCAAAAAGAAAATTAATAGCGGGGTTGTCGTTCAAGGTGAAGGTACCGGTGATTTTTATGGGGTCATAAAACACATATACGAGTTACAATACAATACTACTACTTATCCTAAAAAAGTAGTCTTATTTTATTGTAACTGGTTTGATCCATCGAGGACAGGCACAAAAGTGGATCCTAAGTTTGGAACTATGGACATTCGTATGGATAGAAGATATCAACAGTTTGATCCGTTTATAATTGCTCAGAATGCAAAACAAGTTTATTATGTCCCTTATCCAGCAATGAGAACAGACAAACGAGGTTGGTGTGTTACAGTCACTACCAAGCCTAGGGGTCGCATAGAAATCAATGATGTAGAGGATGAGACGTCATTCCAGGCGGATGAACCGTCACATGTCAATGAAGTAATTGAGGTCGAGTGTATTACTGGCATGTTGGGATCTGCAAATGAAGGGGAAGAAGTGGTCATTGGTCATCAGGCATCCATGCATGCATCATCGGAGGAACAAATCCTAAGTGATGACTCCATGCAAGAAGAAGAAAAGTCGGACTTACAATCAGATGATGATACCGAGTCTGAATAGGAAGTTTACTATTATGTTATTTTTATTGTATTTTAAATATTTGCTTATGAAATTAAATGTAAGACTTGACAAATATTGTTCTATAAAAATAGTTGCTTAGATTAGACTATTAAATGTCGATTACTTATTGTTTTTACACTGATTTGTAATTGTGCTATAAAAATAGATATGTCAGCATCAGGAGGACAGTTGCCCCGCCCCCCACCGCCTAGCAGCGCTAAGGGGAAGAGGAAGGCTAAGCGGGGGATGATACACCGTGAGGTCCCAGGTGCTTGCTCGCATTCCTAGAGGTCCCTCAACACCCACCGTACCCAGTCACATCCCTACCACACCTACCCTATCGCCACCTACAGGAGCCTCCTCCACCTATTCTACACCAACCCCCACCCATTCTATACCCTCACTGATCCATACTACATCATCCCCTACCCATACTACACTATCCCTGACCCACACTACCCCACCCTCCACCCATGTCCAGACCTCCACTCGCTTTGCGCTATGACGCGCACTAGCCGGCTACTTGCTGCCCCATACTAGACCCACACCCAGCACCACCATCATCATCGACTGCGCTGGTCACACACCCAGTAGGATTATCATTTATGCCGACTCCTGGGATGATGCCACAGCCGGACACGACCATTCCATCCTCATCATCCGAGACCGCATACAGTCACGACACAGCCATACCATCATCACCGTCTGTGCAGTAGTCGGCTGCGTCTTAGGACTTGATTGAGTGGGCCAGGGTTTCCGCACCTGAGGATCGACCATGGATCGATCCTGTTTCTGGATCGTGAGTTTAATTTAATTTAATGTTGTTTAAAAATAATTACTATTTAATAAGCATATATTTGTTGGTTGTCATGTTGTTGATTTAATAAAATTATGAATTTTTCAGCTTCATCCCATCGAAAGTGGGATCGAAGCACGTTACCTTCGCCATCAAGATGCAGTATCGTCACTTCTGGCCATCATGGAGGGTGATCCCCGGCGAGGATCGGGATCGTATCTTCAGATGATTCGAGGTAAGTTCTTGTTTATTAGTTCATGTAATTTTCTATTTATTTTATATATTTTTTTGTATAATGTTATTAATATTTTTTTTGTTAACAGGAGCTTGTGCACTGGTTACTAGAGTGTACCTCAGACATACGTGCTATCTTTGACGACCGAGCAGTTGCTCGACTGAGGGACATGCTCCGGGAGCGTAGGGAGAGCCGGATACATCCGGATTACACCGGGCCCAACATCTGGGCCCAACTGTGTGCGTATTGGGACACTCCAGCTTACAAGTTGAGATGTGAACAGGCGAAGAGAAATCAGGCTTCCGAGAAGGGTGGGAGCACGCACACTGGTGGTTCTATTAGCCACATGCAGCATGCCATTTACATGGGATGCATATATAAATAACATTATTTATAAACTATATATTTTTATTAAAAATTTGTTTTATAACTAATTGATTTTATTGGTGTGTCGGTTGCAGGCAGGAGAGCTAGCTCAGTCCGTTGATGTCCCTACGGTTTTTGAGCAGTTACATATTCGCTCGGACACGGACGAGTTTGTTGATGAGCGGTCAAGGCAGACAGTGGTGAGATAAAGTGTTTTTTTTTATATTTAAACTATTGGTAATATATATATATATATATAGTTTAATAAATATTGATTGTAATGTATTGATCGCAGGCGGAGTACAATGCCAGGTTTAATCATGTAGCATCTGAGGCTGCCTCCTGCTCTGGTGCCTCAGATCCTTCTTAGCTGGACCCCGCCGAGGTTGAGCGACTACAGACCCAGGCCAGGATGGATGTGGCGGGCGGGAAGAACAAGGGACGGATTTACGGTACTACGACCCTATCCAGGTAGATCCGTCGGGGGTCGACACTGAGCTTGACCATTAGGGAGCCTACATCATCCGGCTCACAGGACACGGAGGAGGTGCAACGGCTGAGGCAGGAGGTGCAGCAACAGAGGGAGACGAATGAGTGTATCATGCAGCAGATGGAGACATTCTCTATGGTCATGACCGCTGTGCTCGATTTCCTCCCACCAGACAAGCGCAATGCTCTACAGGGGGTCCTCCATGCCACCCAGGCCCAGCCCCAGCCTCAGCCCTCTGAGACACCCCATTGTGCCCCATTGTATTGTTAAATTAAAACCTTAATATTTATTTACTTAATCGCGCGCTTATCGTTGAAAATACGTAAAAATTTAAAACTTAAATAATAATCATATAACTTCTACAAATACAAAACACACCAAAACTATATTACATAAATACACACATAAGTATCCTTTATTTTACACAACATTGTTTAGGGTATCCTCTCATTAGGATCCCACACAGGTACTTATTTAAACAAACTTCTTATAACTAACGGAAAACAAAAACGTCTTATATGACTCACTGGCCCTAAACTTACTACACTATGTTATTAGGATCAATAGGTTCTTCTTCAGTGTCAACTTCATCCGGAATGTCGTTCAACTCTTCAACAATCTCTGTCTCGTATGAGGTTCCATCCATCTCCTCAGTAACATAGTCATCCATATGGTCTTCTAACGTAACGAAGTAGATATACACCAAAAATATAGAAATAGGGAGATAAGAAACAGTTCTATCATCATAAGTGGAAAATATTCATAGCATATAATACAATAATAGTCACAGACACGCATCATTCAAAATCAACAATCATCCTCAATTCACTATATCATCCTCTACCCTCCAACTCATGCAACTAAACCTTTATGCTGACGTGGCCACTGCTAATCCTGTCACACATCCCTCGTTAGGAATGTCAGTCAGTCGTCCAAGTGACACGCTCCCAACGCCGGTGCACATTCACACCCATGGTGTACATCCATGGTGAGAATGCTCATGCAAAGCAATGACACTATAGCTGCACAGTACCGCCGGTGCACACCCTGGTTCTCTCTCTCAACTCAGTCAAGGGTGCTCATGCAAAGCAATGACCCTATAGTTGCACAACTTAAATTCTAATTTGGAACGGTCTACAAGAACTTCGGACATCGTGTATCTCAAATACATGGTTATGAACAGCAATGCAACATATGATTCTCACTGACTTTTATCAATAACAACCTAGTACCTCAAGCTTTTCCTCATAATCTCCACTTACATACTATATCACATTACTTCTATACCATAATAGCGAGGCACTTCTAATTCATATTCAAAACTCTCACCCTAACAAAATACCTCCGAGCAATATATATCTTTCCTTAATATCAACTAAGCAATTTATCGAACAAGGCAGATCATGCATAACACAATATCAACAAAATATTCAAATATCATAAAATATCACATAGAACAAATTATCACAACCAACATATCACAATCAACTCAAATAAGTAATAAAGCCACACATCCTCAACATCATAAAATCAACCTTATTGTCGATAAACCTACAATCCCTGAATCACCATTGGTTTTACAGAAAAGGTTTCCAATGTGATTTTGGTCTTGTCGGTTACTCAACTACTAGTAGGGTTTAGGTCGCCCTACACAATTATTATATAATATGCTACTTATCGATTCCGATGGTAGAATGATTCTTCCCCTCACCTAAGTTAGCACCGGAAACACGTACACGACGATCCTCGTTATCCCGCCACGAGTTAACACAAACACCTTCAACCAAACAACATAACTATAATTAATCAACTAACAACCATCTATGACACTTTAGGGCTAGGTTCGGCCAAGACTTAGAAAATAGGTTTAGGGTTATCTTCTTAATGCCATCTTTTGGATCCTAGTTACTAGAGTCTTAACTAACATAGATTACTTATTACAAGACTAAAATTTGAAACAAAATCCTTTAACCTTTAGGGTTAGGGTTTCGGCCCATATTAGGAAAATAAGCTAGGAAATTTATTTGGATTCAAGCTCTTGGATTTAAGCTATATATGTATTATAGAACTTAAGTCAAGTACTAACTTTCAAAACAAACAACAAAACACCAAACCCATTTTCCTACCTAGGTTCAGCCCTTAAGGGTTAATAGGGAAGGAGAATGATTTTGATCACATGCTCTTGGATAAATAAATTAGGGATTATATCTAGATCATATTAATTGGTTTCATGTCAAAAGGATTTTTCTAGAATTAGTTATGAATTTTTTGAAGAAAGCTTCAAGAACTTTGACTCATATGAAGAACATGATGAACACAAGCATAAATCCATAAAATTTGTGAATAGAAAATCTTAAAATATCAATATTAAGAGAGATATTCCTCACCTTGGAATAAAAAGATTTATTCAAGAACTTGAAGAACAAAGATGATTTTAGCAAGAACACTAAGGAGTTCTTTGTGTTTTGTGGGGAAAAACTTGAGATGTGAAATAGAAATTGTTTAGATCATCTAGATAAGTGAGAATATGATCTTAGAAGATCAAAACAAGGTTTGGATGGTTATATATGGGTATGGGCCGAATTTGAAGGAAAGAAAAGATGAACTTGAAAGTTCATGGATTCAAGAACAAAATGGATCAAGTGATGGTTATTGATCTAAGGAACAAGTTTCATGAATGAAGAATCATGAGATTCTGTTTCTAAGTTAGAGATAAATGATGAATAAGTGAAGAACAAATGAAGAACAAATGAAGAACAATTGAAGAACTTGAGAGAGAAAATGAAGAACATGAAGTTTTGAGAGAGACAAAATGATGAAGTTGGAAAATGAGTGAAAATGATCCAAGTGTGGATGATGGGAACGGTTTAGAGGTGGGTGTGAGGAGAAAATGTGTGGTTTGATGAGATAAAAGAACCATTGTGGAGTTTATTTGATCAAGGTTAAGTTAGAAAATAATATAATAACTATAGTTAATAGTAACCTAACTAGGGTTTTATGTATAATCATGGTTAATAAAATATGTGGTCCTAAATTTTGAAGAGATGTGGCTGCCTCCTACACCACATATTATGGAGAAAATATCTTGGTTTGCAAATCATGGTTAATAAACCTTGGTTTTCTAAGTATTCTAGAGAAGTTTAGAGAGAAAGATAAAGATGATGAAGATTTAGAGCAGTTTCGGTAATTTGGACATATCTCCCAATATTCTTGTCCGTTTTTGATGATCTTTATGTCGTTGGAAAGAAGAGAGAAAGATGAACAACTTTCATGTAGAAATTTTTTCGAGATTCAGAACATATAAGAGTCATAATTTCGTGGCAGTTTCGGGATAATGATGAGAGTGTGACTTTGCCTATGACTCATCCACTTAACATCAATGCTCATTTATGGCTAGGAAAAAGTGGTGTCCAAATGCTTGGAATGGAAGAAGGAGCCGTGGGTTTTGGGTAACATTTGGTCAAATTTTCCAATGGCATGGCTTGTAATTGTCATAAAAAGACAAGGGTAAAATGGTCATTTCATAGCAAAAATTCCCTTTGCCATAAATGCGCCATTATGGCAATTATGACTCAGATAAGCTCGTCATAAATGCTCGTCAAGTCGGTCAAATCCATTATCTCAGCTCCATTGCCGACTCCGGGTTCATCTGGCGCAGGTTTTTCCTAGAGATAATCTCGACGTATACGCCCGCAACAAATATAATATTTTAATTTTTACACCAAATTTTTCAAAACTTCCTGTATCGTAGCAAATACGATAACAACATTTTTCATCTCGTTCACGAATTAAAATTTGGTTTTCTGAGCAGTAAACTTTTACTGTCAGTGAAAACACAGAAAACGGCAGACCGGCTTCCGTCTGAATTTTCAACCAAAAACTTCCCCGTAACCTTATGAAAATAAGTATAACAAGGAAATGACCTTGGTTTATCCAAAATCATTTTCTAAGTCTCGGATAAAAATATATATTTATATATTTATTACCGATATTACAAAGCAGCGAAAATCGGGGTGTTACATTACTACCCCTCTTAGAAAAAAATTCCGTCCTCGGAATTTCTTAACTCAACACTAGACATCATCTTGTAATAGAATCTTAATCTAAAGCTCCAACAATATATTTTTCATCGCTGTTTTTCCCCTAGGTGACAGCGGTAACTTCATAACAAAATTCATTCTTATATCGTTCTATTTATCCTCAAAACAATCCATCACTACATTATATTCATTGTCCTTAACGTTTCACCTTAATCTATCATCCTTGAAGGACATAATTAAAACTTAATCATTTCATTCTTCTTACTACTGATCCACTAGAGAACTTTATTTCAACATCTAACTCCCGCAATTAACACCACAATCAATTCCAACATTTAACTTCTACAATTAACCATAATTAACACCACAATCAATTTCAACATCTAACTTCTACAATTAACACCTAAATTGAACTACCCTAACTTCCTACTTCATGTATCCAATCACAGTCTTAGTTCCTTAAAATGTATTTCACTATTCTAGATTATATCAAAATCACACCTTTCAAGTCTCCAAATAAACATCTCAACATTACGTAAGATAAAATCAAAAGAACAACACCTGTTAAGATTATCTAACTTAACAAATTTGAATTTCTCTAGTAACCTCAATTTACATCGAAAATCATCTTTTCTGCTCATATTCAACTTAAGTGAAATCTCATATTCAACTTAGGTGAAATTACTATATACACTTTCGTTTACTCTTCCCAAACTCATACAATCCATCTTAACTACGATCATTAATCATTGCCCTAGATTCCATAATGATACTATGCCTCGATCAACATTTGATTTATAGTAATTATCTTACTCACTGATACTGATCTTAATCTTACCAGTCATACCTATATCTCAAAACTCCCATCACTTCCTATTTATCCTACTATAGGGAAACAATACTTAGGTACTATACCTAGATTATATGTTGCTCAATCAAGTCTTAATTGTAATCCATAACCATCAGAGCTTAAGGTGAAATCCTAACTCACCATTTAAACAAGAACAACATATCATTATAACCATTATCTCAAAAATAAAAGGCTACAAAGCTTCAACCAAATGAATCCTATACTAGATAAGCTCCAAACTAATTCGTTATCTCTTTATTATTTTCAAGGACTACCCATACTATCCAAATATATCAAGCACTTAAGATAAAGTTCCCTTAATAACAATTATCCCACAACAATCTATACTTTCACTGTAATTGATTTTAAACAAGTATGAAAACCACAACCGACTAACTAAAAAAAAAACTTGTGGATTTCCGTTACCATCTTCAGACTTTCCCACCAAGAGCACGATTTCCACTTCAGTAAGATCATCGACAAGTGTTTACAATAAATGTCATATTATTAACAACTATATGACATTGATGTCAAACACATACCTTATATGAAATCTGCAGAATGAGAAGGTTCAACTCCCCTCACTGTAAACACTCTCCCAGTGACCTACTGTCCGCAATCTCTAGCTATATGACCAGGTTTTCCACAGTGGAAGCAACTAGGTTTCTCCTTGCAATTTCTAACATGATGAGGTCCTCCGCATCTGAAGCAAGCTAAGCTCTTCTGCGGTTGCTGACCTGCTCCTGGATCTCTTCTCCTAGCTTCACCTCCATAACTTCCATCTCCTTTACCAGCAGCTACAGTCTGCTACCTATTTCTCTGTCTACACTTACGAGCATAATGACCTGGTTTACCACAATGGAAACAACTAGGTTTTTCCGTGCAATCTCTAATATGATGCAATCCTATGCATCCGAAGCAAGCATAGACTTGTTGTTGTTGATCCGATCTAACCACTAGTGTTGGTGCACTGTCGGCACTGGTTTAGTATATGGTCCCCATCTCCATTGAGAACCACTCTCTACCCTCCTTGGAGAACCTGATCAATTAGGGCCTCCACTTCTTGGTTGTTTCATTTCAAGATCTTGCCTCTGGTCTATGCTTTCTATAGCACTGCAACTATCAACCAACTCCGGAAAACACTGAATATCTAAATACACTACAGCTCTTCGCAGCTCATGTCGCAATCCTTCTTCAAACCTTCTACACCGCCAATCCTCATCTGTGAATCTCTGATAGAATTTTGAAAACTTAATCAGAGCCTCAAAGCGTGATACATAATCACCTACAGTCATGTTTCCTTGTCGGAGACTAGTAAACTTCCTCTCCTTCGCACGTCGGACTACATTCGGAAAATAATTCTCGAAGAAGCATTCGATAAACAACCGCCACAGATAATCCTACCCTCTAACTCCAGTAATCTTATCTTATCTCTCCACCAAGACTCCCTTCTTCCGGTTAACATGTATGCAACATAAGTCACTTTCCTCCCCTCCATGCAGCGTATGGTGTCGATATCTTCTCTATCTCTTGTACCCACCATTCTGCCTTCTTTGGGTCATAGTCCCCTGAATCGTGGTGGCTTCCCTTTTAGGAAAATAATCAATTCTGCCTCCTCAGTTTCAATGGCTGTTATTTGATTCTGCAGTTCCTGCTGCTCTTTATTTATTTGTAGCATCTTCGTATTCTGCTGTGTTTGTAATAACAAGGTAGCAGCTATCGTTTCCATGATATTGGGAGTCGCAGATGACTCTCCTCCATTTCCAGTAGGATTAACCTCACCGTTGTCAGCTCCAATGGTTCCCTCAGGAGATCCGTCACCACTAATAATCGGACTTCTTCTTTCATGAGCCATGATTCTGTAACAGAATCATCCTCTCTCATCAGTGTGACATATAATACTACATAGACAGGTATATAAATACCATATGCCATACTAATGCTAATTATCGCATCGGGTTCGGACACACTACCCAACTTCTAAGCATAGTTAAAATCCGATGTGGACTCAACTAGACACGGCCAGTAACACATCCTAGACCTCACAGACCGATTATAATCGAACTGCTCTGATACCACCAAATGAGACACCCCATTGTGCCCCATTGTATTATTAAATTAAAACCTTAATATTTATTTACTTAATCACGCGCTTATCGTTGAAAATACGTAAAAATTTAAAACTTAAATAATAATCATATAACTTCTACAAATACAAAACACACCAAAACTATATTACATAAATACACACATAAGTATCCTTTATTTTACACAACACTGTTTAGGGTATCCTCTCATTAGGATCCCACACAGGTACTTATTTCAACAAACTTCTTATAACTAACGGAAAACAAAAACGTCTTATATGACTCACTGGCCCTAAACTTACTACACTATGTTATTAGGATCAATAGGTTCTTCTTCAGTGTCAACTTCATCCGGAACGCCGTTCAACTCTTCAACAATCTCTGTCTCGTATGAGGTTCCATCCATCTCCTCAGTAACATAGTCATCCATCTGGTCTTCTAACGTAACGAAGTAGATATACACCAAAAATATAGAAATAGGGAGATAAGAAACAGTTCTATCATCATAAGTGGAAAATATTCATAGCATATAATACAATAATAGTCACAGACACGCATCATTCAAAATCAACAATCATCCTCAATTCACTATATCATCCTCTACCCTCCAACTCATGCAACTAAACCTTTATGCTGACGTGGCCACTGCTAATCCTGTCACACATCCCTCGTTAGGAATGTCAGTCAGTCGTCCAAGTGACACGCTCCCAACGCCGGTGCACATTCACACCCATGGTGTACATCCATGGTGAGAATGCTCATGCAAAGCAATGACACTATAGCTGCACAGTACCGCCGGTGCACACCGTGGTTCTCTCTCTCAACTCAGTCAAGGGTGCTCATGCAAAGCAATGACCCTATAGTTGCACAACTTAAATTCTAATTTGGAACGGTCTACAAGAACTTCGGACCTCGTGTATCTCAAATACACGGTTATGAACAGCAATGCAACATATGATTCTCACTGACTTTTATCAATAACAACCTAGTACCTCAAGCTTTTCCTCATAACCTCCACTTACATACTATATCACATTACTTCTATACCATAATAGCGAGGCACTTCTAATTCATATTCAAAACTCTCACCCAAACAAAATACCTCCGAGCAATATATATCTTTCCTTAAAATCAACTAAGCAATTTATCGAACAAGGCAGATCATGCATAACACAATATCAACAAAATATTCAAATATCATAAAATATCACATAGAGCAAATTATCACAACCAACATATCACAATCAACTCAAATAAGTAATAAAGCCACACATCCTCAACATCATAAAATCAACCTTATTGTCGATAAACCTACAATCCCCGAATCACCATTGGTTTTACAGAAAAGGTTTCCAATGTGATTTTGGTCTTGTCGGTTACTCAACTACTAGTAGGGTTTAGGTCGCCCTACATAATTATTATATAATATGCTACTTATCGATTCCGACAGTAGAATGATTCTTCCCCCCACCTGAGTTAGCACCGGAAACACGTACACGACGATCCTCGTTATCCCGCCACGAGTTAACACAAACACCTTCAATCAAACAACATAACTATAATTAATCAACTAACAACCATCTATGACACTTTAGGGCTAGGTTTGGCCAAGACTTAGAAAATAGGTTTCGGGTTATCTTCTTAATGCCATCTTTTGGATCCTAGTTACTAGAGTCTTAACTAACATAGATTACTTATTACAAGACTAAAATTTGAAACAAAATCCTCTAACCTTTAGGGTTAGGGTTTCGGCCCATATTAGGAAAATAAGCTAGGAAATTTATTTGGATTCAAGCTCTTGGATTTAAGCTATATATGTATTATAGAACTTAAGTCAAGTACTAACTTTCAAAACAAACAACAAAACACCAAACCCATTTTCCTACCTAGGTTCGGACCTTAAGGGTTAATAGGGAAGGAGAATGATTTTGATCACATGCTCTTGGATAAATAAATTAGGGATTATATCTAGATCATAGAAATTGGTTTCATGTCAAAAGGATTTTTCTAGAATTAGTTATGAATTTTTTGAAGAAAGCTTCAAGAACTTTGACTCATATGAAGAACATGATGAACACAAGCATAAATCCATAAAATTTGTGAATAGAAAATCTTAAAATATCAAGATTAAGAGAGATATTCCTCACCTTGGAATAAAAATATTTATTCAAGAACTTGAAGAACAAAGATGATTTTAGCAAGAACACTAAGGAGTTCTTTGTGTTTTGTGGGGAAAAACTTGAGATGTGAAATAGAAATTGTTTAGATCATCTAGATAAGTGAGAATATGATCTTAGAAGATCAAAACAAGGTTTGGAGGGTTATATATGGGTATGGGCCGAATTTGAAGGAAAGAAAAGATGAACTTGAAAGTTCATGGATTCAAGAACAAAATGGATCAAGTGATGGTTATTGATCTAAGGAACAAGTTTCATGAATGAAGAATCATGAGATTCTATTTCTAAGTTAGAGATAAATGATGAATAAGTGAAGAACAAATGAAGAACAAATGAAGAACAAGTGAAGAACTTGAGAGAGAAAATGAAGAACATGAAGTTTTGAGAGAGACAAAATGATGAAGTTGGAAAATGAGTGAAAATGATCCAAGTGTGGATGATGGGCACGGTTTAGAGGTGGGTGTGAGGAGAAAATGTGTGGTTTGATGAGATAAAAGAACCATTGTTGAGTTTATTTGATCAAGGTTAAGTTAGAAAATAATATAATAACTATAGTTAATAGTAACCTAACTAGGGTTTTATGTATAATCATGGTTAATAAAATATGTGGTCCTAAATTTTGAAGAGATGTGGCTGCCTCCTACACCACATATTATGGAGAAAATATCTTGGTTTGCAAATCATGGTTAATAAACCTTGGTTTTCTAAGTATTCTAGAGAAGTTTAGAGAGAAAGATAAAGATGATGAAGATTTAGAGCAGTTTCGGTAATTTGGACATATCTCCCAATATACTTGTCCGTTTTTGATGATCTTTATGTCGTTGGAAAGAAGAGAGAAAGATGAACAACTTTCATGGAGAAATTTTTTCGAGATTCAGAACATATAAGAATCATAATTTCGTGGCAGTTTCGGGATAATGATGAGAGTGTGACTTTGCCTATGACTCATCCACTTAACATCAATGCTCATTTATGGCTAGGAAAAAGTGGTGTCCAAATGCTTGGAATGGAAGAAGGAGCCGTGGGTTTTGGGTAACATTTGGTCAAATTTTCCAATGGCATGGCTTGTAATTGTCATAAAAAGACAAGGGTAAAATGGTCATTTCATAGCAAAAATTCCCTTTGCCATAAATGCGCCATTATGGCCATCATGACTCAGATAAGCTCGTCATAAATGCTCATCAAGTCGGTCAAATCCATTATCTCAGATCCATTGCCGACTCCGGGTTCATCTGGCGCAGGTTTTTCCTAGAGATAATCTCGACGTATACGCCCGCAACAAATATAATATTTTAATTTTTACACTAAAATTTTCAAAACTTCCTGTATCGTAGCAAATACGATAACAACATTTTTCATCTCGTTCACGAATTAAAATTTGGTTTTCTGAGCAGTAAACTTTTACTGTCAGCGAAAACACAGAAAACGACAGACCGACTTCCGTCTGAATTTTCAACCAAAAACTTCCCCTTAACCTTATGAAAATAAGTATAACAAGGAAATGACCTTGGTTTATCCAAAATCATTTTCTAAGTCTCGAATAAAAATATATATTTATATATTTATTACCGATATTACAAAGCAGCGAAAATCGGGGTGTTACACCCTCCACTACTACTACTGATCCACCAGCGCAGCCACATGATGACGGTCTGTCTACTGAGCCGCAGCTTGATGGTCATGTGACGCCGACAGACTCCCCCCGACAGGACGAGATGACGAATATTATGGTGATGGGTATTAGGATAGTTATAGGTGTAGTAAAGTTTTGTAGATAGACGGATATTTTACTGATGGATTATATGTTGAGTTTGTTTTTATTTTAAATTAATTTTAATTTAATTTCTTTTAAAATTTTATTTTTAATTTCAATTTTGTTTTGTAACTGATAATATAATAATATTTAATTATAATAAAATATAATAATTAAATTATAATTACTTATAATAAAATATAAATAAATAAATAAATTATAATAATAATTAATAAATAAAATAACATAAAATAATAATTAATAAATAAAATAAAATATTTAATATTGAATATATAAATTTTAATAAAAATAATTAATAATTAATTATTAATATAAAACAAAATAAAAAATATAATTTAAAAAATAGAAAAAAACCTTGTTTCTGACGGATATTTCCATCGGTAACTGTTGGTTACATTTTCTGATAGGATTTTCCATCGATAACTTCCACAGAGAGTTACCAACGGAATTTTCGTCGGTAGTTAGGGGTTTTGTATGGCAAGTTTTCCCACGGTTAAAGCCGTCGGAAATTTTGGAAAGGCTTTTGATATATCTGCAACATATGCAGATTCATAGAGAAAATAAAAGTAAAAATGTATATAATATTAGGAACTAATGGAAAATGGATAGAAAAAATACACAAATTCTTCTTACTAGAGTTGGGCCCTTAGATTTCATATTTTTGAGGAAAACACACTTAAAGATTGGTTGGAAATATGCAGGAGAAGAGGAATCTCAAGTCCTAGCGCTCAGTCCAAATTCCCAGTGCTCAGCTGGGATAGAAGGCATGATTTCCAGTGCTCAGTTTCCAAAGCCAGCGCTCAGCTGGGACAGAAAGGCCAATTTCAGGCGCCTAGCGCCCCAACATCAGCGCCCAGCGCTAGAGGCCAGAGAGAGTGTGTCAGTTAAAGCCCAAGTGTAGCGCCCAGCGCTCCAACATCAGCGCCCAACGCTGGGTTCATTTACTGACGCTAGAAATTGTGTTTGACGGTTATTTTGAGGAACTTTGGGGGATCACTTTCTGGTGCGAGGCAGTTCCATTTGGGAGCGTTTTTGAGATTTGTGGTGGCTCAAGATCTTTTGGAAAGAAGAATTGAAGACTCCATGGCTTCTCTATCTCAATCCTCATCTACTTCTTCCATTTTTCAGATTCATACCATGAGTTTCTAAACCTTTTAGGTTAGGATAGGATGAACTCATTTAGATCTTGATGTAAGTTTGCTTCACCTTGATTTCAATTCAAATTCATTCAAGTAGGTAATCTCTTATTGGCTTAATGCATTTCTTTGATTGGCCATCTATGGAATTGATTATAAGTGTGAATGCATAATTGGAAAATTTGTGTTCATGCTAGATCTGAAGTAGATTACTATTATAATGTTGATTCTAGGATTAGAAGTTCATTGCAATACATTTCTATGAATCTTATGCTTGATGTTTGTGCTAATTCTTGAATCACCTAAGGAATTAGGGTTCTTGATTAGTAACAAAAGGATATCACCTAAGGAATTAGGGATAAACCTACATTAGTGATTTGAATGTTAAATGAATGAATTGAATTGGAGTTAGGGTTGAACAAGGTTGCATTAAGTGAAAATTGAAGAATTCCGACTCCTAACCGTCTTAAACACTTGATTTCATTCCATTTGTTCATTCTTTCAATTACTTACTTGTGTGGTAAAAAATTAAAATCTAATCCATTCATCTTTGTTTATGACAACACTTTGGATATAATTGTGGATAAAGAAAATTCAATTACTCTTTTGGAACTATGATTTGTATTGGTTCAAATATCACTTACTTAGTTTACGTTTCTACTTAATCTCAATCCTCATGGGACGATACTCTACTCACACTATTATTACTTGTCGCGATTTGGTGCACTTGCCAAACCATCAACAAGTTTTTGGCACCATTGCCGGGGGTTTGTTGATTAATATCAACAAAGCTAAGCATTGTTAATTGGAACATATTTTTTTTCTTTCTTTTCTCTTTGTGATTTTTCCGTTTTTGTGAGATTATTGATATTTTGGATATTCTCACCTTGTTTGAGATATTGTGTAGTATATGCGAGGTAAATCTACAGGTGAGCTATTATTTGACCCCGAAATTGAAAAGACCACAAAGAAGAATAAAAAAGAATCAAAAGAAAGGAAGAAGCGAAACAAGGAAAAAGTAAATTCTTCTATAGTGCAAGTTCAACAAGAAGAAGTCATGGCTGAACATGTATAAGGAAACCGGAGGACATTGTGGGAATACTCTAGTGGTCCAGTCTTCTGGAATCATTCAAGTATTGTTAGACCACCGGCAGCAGCCAATAATTTTGAGATCAAGCCGGCAATACTCCATATCATCCAACAAAATCAATTTGGAGGGAATGAAGTCGAAGATCCAAATAGTCATGTCTCCAATTTTCTAGAGATATGTGAGACTCTCAAGATTAATGGAGCTACGGATGATGCAATAAGGCTTCATTTATTTCCTTTTTCATTGAGAGATAGAGCCAAAGCCTGGCTCCAATCTCAACACTACATCATTTTGTACTTTGGGCAACACTATTCTTACCAACACTTGAAAAACTGTTCCTAAAACATAGAATGAGCAACAGTTTTGTTGTTGTACTCAATAATTTATATATTTTGTATATTTTTTAAAAGAACATTACAAAACTGTAGCTTATCTATGTTAGGCAACGGTTTTAAAAACGTGGATGGATCAGAGACAATGGTTTTACACTGTGGACACTATTAACAACTTTTTTTCTAATAATTAAAATTAAAATTAAAATTAAAATTAAAAATAAAAATGACGCCAAATACATATTTCTCGCGCGCAGCAATTCCCTCGTTCTTTTTCGTAAGAGGCAGAGACCAACTCAACCTCTGCCCTCAAACGAAAACCCCTCAAATTGAATCAGAGAGCTAGGGTTTTGATTTGATTGACCAAGGTAACCACCCTTCTCTTGCAATTCTATCTATGTTTTCTCTTTCATTCTCTTTCTCGCTTGATTTTCTTCTCATACTTACTCTCCATTCTTCTTCTTTTGGAGAACAGCGTTGAAAGAGAGATTGGAAGAGAAGGTTCAGAGTGCCCCGTAAGAAGGTTCTTCCCATTCCCTGTTTCGTTTCATGCTCTCTCGCACTCTCTCGTAACTCTGTCAGGTATGAGCTTGAGCGTTTGGCTATAGTTTTTCTTCGTTGATCAGTTTTTGATTTTCGTTCCTTTGTCATCTATCTACTGATTGACCAAGCCAACAAGAGGAAGGTCTGAAATTCTGGTTTTTGGGTACTCTGTTGAAATTCTGGTTTTTGGGTACTCTGTTGAGTCTGAAATTCTGGTTTATGGAAGCTTAGTTTTATTCTTTGGTTGGTCTGTGGATCTTAAGAACTGAATTTACTTTTATCTTTTCCAATCTTATGCTTTCTAAGAAGATGACTTAGAAATCTCATTTTAGTTGTTGTGACCCCTTATATCTATTTCTCTCACCCCATTCCTTACATCCATCTCTATGCATCTTTTAACTATAGTGACATGGAATATTGCAATGGCTTCATCATTCTGTAAAAATGTTCGAAGTTTCTAATTTTGGATGACATTTGCTGCTGCTCTAACTTCCTGGTGTCTGCATTAAGTTCCTAAATCCTTGATATGTACATGTTCTACTAACAAATCCATGGATGGAAAAGAAAGCATCATACCCTGGTCAATACTTTAAATTATCTCTAAATGATTAGCATTGTCTGGAGCTATTCAGTGTCAAAATTTTAAGAAATAAAATGGGAATTAAGAATAATGCAGAAACATGTTAGTAGTCACATAATGGAACATTTGAGCTATATGAAACTGAAAGTTGTTATGGTAGAGATGTCTCTAAATCCATCACCCGATCTGACTGGATAGGATTAAATTAACAATATTTTCTTAATCCTACAGCTTTTGAAACTTAGCACTAGCAGTTAAAGATGGTTTGCTTGGAAAACATTGTAGCTAGTTTGTTCAGGTGCTTTCTTGTGAGCTTGGGATTTGCTTCCAATGTAGCAGCTTCATTATGTGGTTTGTATGGGCTGAAGACAGCAAAGATATTGTTTTTATCTACTTTCAGGGAAAAACTGATCCAATAATTGTCATCACTTCTTAGTAAAATAAATATTTGTTTGCTCAAGCCACAATCATAAGCTACTTGAGAATGACTGAATTGGATTGGGTAAACTGTCGGAGAGTCTTGATAGGAATGCTTGGCAAATTGATTAGCATACTTCAGGTTTATGTGCAATGAGATAGAGGAAACCAATCAGCCACCATTGTTTACATTATTAATTTCAGGCCAAAACTCCTTCTGTATCACTTTCAGTGTTTTTTTTTTACAAAATGCAAGGCCTGTTTATTTGTGTTTTGAATGTCTGGACAGCATACATATATTCATGTTTAGACAGTTTTTTTCTTCCATCTTGGGTGTCATTGAAGTGTTTTAATTGTTTAACATGATTTGCTTGTTGATTCTAGTTGCTTTAGTTAGCCTGGGTTATTTTTGCTGCCATTCTATATAGGATATAGATATTAGATACCATTGCTGCAGCAGCAGCTAAATGTTGAATTATTCGCTCTTCAAAATCGGTTTCACCCATGTGCAACTGCAGAATGAGAAAATTTACCAGCATAAACAAATGATAGAAGTATGATGTGCTTAAGATATAAGACAACCAAATCAACACGCAAAGACTGATAGGTAACTGACATATTGCAATTCAAAGTCGCCAAGGGCAAGGTGATGAAAAATAGCAGCATTTCTTGATGGGGTAGCCCTCAAGCTCCTTTCCTGCTCTACTGCTTCAAACAATTCTTGACTGCCATATAATGATTAATGATTAAAAATTTAAAAGTTTAATAACATAATCAAGAAAAGGTTGATAAAGTAGATCTCAAAAAGTAAAATCATAACCAACCTGGTAGCATCCTTCAGTCTAATAGGTTGCCAACACATAGGACATTGGGAGCTTCTCTGACACCTACAAACAAGAGGCAGTAACAACTCCTAAAGTGTATTCTCCCATTTTCAGTCGTAAATAATATGTTTAATCGATCAGACACTTCTGATGTATTAAGATACTTGAAAATAACCAGAATATCTTAAACACTGAACTGACCCTCCACCCACACACAGGCCAGTTCACTGGTTTTCCAGTCAAAACAGTCAGTACAGTCCAGTTCTTGGAATACAAGACATAACCCGCATTGATGACCTTAACATTCACAAAATTCAGGAAGAACCAAAACATAGGACACAATTCCAATCCATACTAGAAGTCAGTGAAATTAAAATTTTCATGAATATTCAATCAAGAAACCCATTAGATGGTAGTTGGAGATGCTGTTTTATGAAGTAACTGAAATTCACATTTATCTTCAATCCAAATGTAGGATTTTGCTTCCAAACTATTTTACTTGTTTTGGCAAAAGTAAAGTTGAAGGTTCTAGAAGTTTTCCACTAAGCTTGGTGTGGATATGATTTAAAAAAGAATGGATGTTGTGCAAAATTCAATTAGAAATTACAATTGAAGGAAATTATTAAAGGGTACTTTAATGGAAGACAAAACTGGCCCAAGTTAGATGCTATTTAGCTCTCTCTCTATTGCTGTATTGCATAAAGAAACTTCTGAGAGCTTGTTACATCATCAAAAAACAACATCAACACTGGCTGTGCCATTTACCCCTTACCCTGCTTAATTTTTGCCATCCCTCACCCTCAACCCCTACTTAAAAAAATGTCAAAACAAGAAAGACAAAAATATCATATAACTATACTGACACATTTAACCTTCTGGTTCTAACGATGAGAAGAAGGCGACGGGTATTTGACAATGCTAACTAAAGCCAATTTTAATATTAATTTTTATTGGCACAGGGACACAAAGACCAACAGAAGCCCAAGTAAGAAGAGTGAATCGGATAGAGGATAGTCCAATAGTTAGAGATAAAGGGAAACGAAGAAAAACTCTTAGTTGAAGCCATTAAAAAGAACTTAGATCTAAATGGCTTTTATGAAGACTTGGTTTCATTTGAACACAATAGTGTCTTTTGATTAATGTAGTTGATCCCATCTAGTGGAAAAGGCTTTTGTTGTTGTTGTGTTTTTATTGGCATGGACTAAAATGATACTAGGCAAAATATATAGTAAACAAGTCAACCAACATCATACATAGCCCTATGAGAATATAAAGCAATACATAACAAACATACAAAAACTAAAAGTCTAAATTTGATTATGTTTTGTACTGAGAAATATGAAATGAAATGTAAAATCACAGCCTTCATTATGTTTTACCTGAATATATTCATATATTTGAATGGCTATAATGTTGTCTAATAATATTTTAATATGTTTATTTTGATGGAGTACTAACTGTTTGATGAAATGTGTGAATTGAACTTTTATATCATGGTTGTGGAAGCTTAGTTTTATTCTTTGGTTGGTCCGTGGATGTTAAGAACTGAATTTACTTTTATCTTTTCCAATCTTATGCTTTCTAAGAAGATGACTTAGAAATCTCATTTTAGTTGTTGTGACCCCTTATATCTATTTCTCTCACCCCATTCCTTACATCCATCTCTATGCATCTTTTAACTATAGTGACATGGAATATTGCAATGGCTTCATCATTCTGTAAAATGTTCGAAGTTTCTAATTTTGGATGACATTTGCTGCTGCTCTAACTTCCTGGTGTCTGCATTAAGTTCCTAAATCCTTGATATGTACATGTTCTACTAACAAATCCATGGATGGAAAAGAAAGCATCATACCCTGGTCAATACTTTAAATTATCTCTAAATGATTAGCATTGTCTGGAGCTATTCAGTGTCAAAATTTTAAGAAATAAAATGGGAATTAAGAATAATGCAGAAACATGTTAGTAGTCACATAATGGAACATTTGAGCTATATGAAACTGAAAGTTGTTATGGTAGAGATGTCTCTAAATCCATCACCCGATCTGACTGGATAGGATTAAATTAACAATATTTTCTTAATCCTACAGCTTTTGAAACTTAGCACTAGCAGTTAAAGATGGTTTGCTTGGAAAACATTGTAGCTAGTTTGTTCAGGTGCTTTCTTGTGAGCTTGGGATTTGCTTCCAATGTAGCAGCTTCATTATGTGGTTTGTATGGGCTGAAGACAGCAAAGATATTGTTTTTATCTACTTTCAGGGAAAAACTGATCCAATAATTGTCATCACTTCTTAGTAAAATAAATATTTGTCTGCTCAAGCCACAATCATAAGCTACTTGAGAATGACTGAATTGGATTGGGTAAGCTGTCGGAGAGTCTTGATAGGAATGCTTGGCAAATTGATTAGCATACTTCAGGTTTATGTGCAATGTGATAGAGGAAACCAATCAGCCACCATTGTTTACATTATTAATTTCAGGCCAAAACTCCTTCTGTATCACTTTCAGTGTTTTTTTTTTATACAAAATGCAAGGCCTGTTTATTTGTGTTTCAATGTCTGGACAGCATACATATATTCATGTTTAGACAGTTTTTTTCTTCCATCTTGGGTGTCATTGAAGTGTTTTAATTGTTTAACATGATTTGCTTGTTGATTCTAGTTGCTTTAACACAGTCAACGGAAGAATATTCTTCCGTTTACATCACAAAGCAACAGTAAAGCACAGACACTTGTATGACTAAAACCTTTATCAAACAATTTCTTCAGTGAAACACCTTTGTTCTCCTTCTTCTCCATGCTCAAAGATATAATAAAGTCTAAAATTATTGACTTTGAAAGAATCTATTGATATGCTTCTTAAAAGTATAGAAAAAAGAGTGAAGGTGCAATAAGTTAAAAAAAATAAATAACTTTTGATTGGTTATTATTTATCATCAATCATCAAATGTAAACTGTTTTGGTTGCAGGCAGCTAGCGGTTATGGTGTGACAGCTCTCTCTTACAAGAAGATTGGGCCATTACTTGCTTCTGGAAGTAAGTTGCCACTTACTTTAGCTTGAACATGAAAACCTTATATTTTGAATGTAAAATGTCTTTTGTGAAATGTGAAATTTAACCTTCAACCTTTTTTTATTTTCTATTTTAATATTGTTGACAACCTATACTTTGTTCCTTTTATTATCACAATTTTTCCTAATATGCTAATTATAAGGATATGTTGGTTGTTATAGAATATAAAGTTTTGAATAACTTAACGCATTAAATAAAACTTATAATGACATAGTGCATCATTTTATTTTGTATTAGATTAAAAGTCAGGGACAAAGAGAGGACTAAATTGCCAAGGTTTAGTGAAGAGTATTTCAATGGTGTTGAGTCATTCTTAGATTTTGCCTACACTATAGGAAGACCTCAAGGAGATGAGATTTTGTGTCCTTGTGCCAAATGTAGAAATCGTTGTTGGGCAAAAAGAAATGTGGTTTATGATCATTTAATAGGCACATGATTTTTAAAAGGCTATGATGTTTGGGTAAACCATGGGGAGCGAATGCTGCCAATGGAAATCGACAATAACATGGAAGATCAAGAGGACTCACATGATGACATTGATGGCTTATTGTATGACACATTCAGAGATGTGGCAGAAGTAGAGGGAGTTAATGAAGGTCCTAATGAGGGTGCAAGAAAATTCTACAATTTGGTTAATGAGGCAAAACAAGAATTGTATCCGGGATGCAAAAATTTCTCTACTTTATCATTCATAATTCGAATGTACTTATTGAAGTGTCTTCATGGATGGAGCAATGCATCATTCACCGCGCTTTTAGAACTATTGAAAGAAGCGATGCCTCATCTAAACATTCCTGAATCTTTCAACAAAACAAAGGCCATGATTAAGGACTTAGGTCTTGATTATAAAAAGATTCATGCATGTCCGAATGATTGCATGTTATATTGGAGAGAGCATGAGAATGACGATTCCTGCAGGTTTTGTAAAGTTTCACGATGGAAGGAATTCCCTAAAGTAAATTGTGAGTTTGAGCAACCAAAAAATGAGCATAAAGTCCCTGCAAAGATTTTGAGACACTTTCCCTTGATTCCTAGACTTCAAAGGCTATTTATGTGTTCAAAGACAGCCGAGTCAATGAGGTGGCATGAAGAAGAGCGCTCAAAGGATGGGAAATTGAGGCATCCCGCTGATGGCCAAGCATGGAAAGACTTTGATAGGCTTCATCCTGATTTTGCATTTGATCCTCGTAATGTAAGACTTGGCTTGACTAGTGATGGATTCAATCCATTTAGGACTATGAGTATATCTCACAGTACATGGCCTGTCATGATGATGGTATACAATTATCCACCATGGTTTTGCATGAAGTCTGAATATACTATATTGTCATTACTAATTCCTGGATCACAATCACCCGGAAATAATATCGATGTGTACCTTCAACCATTGATTGAGGAGTTGAAGGATTTGTGGGAATTAGGAGTGGAGACATATGATGCCTCAAGAAATCAAACATTTTCAATGCGTGCAGCTCTTTTATGGACTATTAGTGACTACCCTGGGTATCCTATGTTGTCTGGTTGGAGCACTAAAGGAATGTTAGCATGTGCATCTTGTAATTATAACACTTCTTCAATCTACTTGAAACATAGTCATAAGATGTGTTATATGGATCATCGTGTTTTTTTGCCAATAGGCCATTCTTGGAGAGCTAATAGAAAGTCTTTTAATGGAAGAACGTAACTTAGATCTGCACCGCCTTTGTTAGAAGGGTCAGAGATCTTAGAAAACTTAAAATCTTTCAACAATGTATATGGGAAGAAGAAAAAATAGAAAATTGATGGTCCGTGGAAAAAGCGGTCAATTTTTTTTGAGTTGCCATATTGGGCACATAATACATTACGTCATAATCTTGATGTAATGCACATAGAAAAAAACATATGTGATAATATTATTGGGACTCTTTTGGATATCTTAGGGAAAACAAAAGATCATGTCAATGCTCGTTATGATTTGCAAGAAATGGGAATTAGAAAGAAACTTCATCCAAGGGAGATTGGTGGAGGTCGTGCAGAGTTTGCAAAAGCATGTTTCTCAATGACTCCGGAAGAGAAGGGTAATTTTTGCAGTGTTTTGAAAGACGCCAAATTACCAGATGGTAGTGCATCAAATATATCAAGATGTGTCCAGGTTGCTGAAAAGAAAATATCGGGTTATAAGAGTCATGATGCACATTTTATGTTACATTACTTGTTACAAATAGCAATAAGAAGCACAATGCCCAATGTAGTGGCTCACCCTCTCATTCGTCTTGGTTCTTTTTTTCGCTCTCTATGCCAGAAAGCTATCCAAGTGCAAGATTTGGATTACTTAGAAACAGAGATTGCGGAAATACTTTGTCAATTGGAGATGATTTTTCCCCCTGCCTTTTTTGACATAATGGTTCATTTACCTATTCATCTACCAAATGAGGTCAGGTTAGGTGGTCCAGTTCAATTCAGATGGATGTATCCCCCAGAAAGACATTTATGTAAACTTAAGACTTATGTTCGTAACAGAAGTCATCCTGAAGGTTCTATTGCTGAGGGGTATTTGGCCGAAGAAGCTTTAACTTTTTGCTCAAGATATTTGCATAAAAGTGTAGAGACAATGCTAAATAGAAGGAGTCGAAACTATGATCATAACGATTCGTTTGAGTTAGATTCAGCTGATTACTTTTCAAGTATTGGTCGTCCTTTAGGGGGAAAGAAAAATGGTAAACCATTTTCTCTAGATTTTAAATCAAAAGGCCAAGCCCATCGATACCTCTTGTTCAATTGCGATGAAGTTCAAATATACATCAGGTATCATAATAGCTCATCATCCGACTACTCGTCTATAAAATATATTTTAGAGTAATCTAATAAATAACATTGTTGTCATTGTAGAGAGCATGAAGACACTGTTAATGATCACACTAAAGGAGGAAAGTGGACCAAAGCAAAAGCTCAGAGTCAAGATTTTGGTGAATGGTTTAAGGATCGTGCCATGAAAGATGATATATCAATTCGACTTAAACAATTCTCTAGAGGACCAAATACTGTTGCAAAGAGGTTTTCAGGATACCTCATTAATGGATATAGATTCCACACTAAGAAACGAGACGCAAGACATAAAACCCAAAATTCTGGTGTGACTTTGGTTTCATTAACTCCAAGTTTTGCAAGCTCTAAGGATGAAAATCCCAAAACAGAACCTATTACTTATTTTGGAGCAATTAACGATATAATTGAGTTAGACTATTATGGTCACTTCAAATTTGTGTTGTTTAAGTGTGATTGGTTTGAGGTTGAAGAAGACAAATATGGACTTACTTGTGTACACTTCAACAAAAAATGTTACCAAGATGATCCTTTTGTACTAGCTAGGCAAGTTCACCAATGTTTTTATGTCAATGATCCTTTTGAAGCAAATAGGCATTATGTTATAAAGACAGTTCCAAGAGATTTATTTAACATGGGTGACCAATCAGATTTAGATGCTCAAGAATCTTTTTGGAGTGAACCATATGATGATAGAAGAAATATAAATGCACCAAATAATGATGGTGAACTCAATTTGATTAGGGAAGATATACCTGCAACCATCACCGAGAAGCCTTCCCATGTTATGCATGCAACAGAACATGAAGAGGATTCTGATTTTGATGACACTTTGTTGGACTTCATGGACTAATGCATATAAGTTTTGACAATGTCAAGAATTCATTTTGCTTCCATAATCTCTTCTCCAGATTTAGCTTATTTTATGGTTTACTTTTAATAAATTTTTTGGATCCGAGGTCATTGTTTTTGGATCCTTTAGAAATGTTTTAAGTTTGAATTGCTACTAGAACTTTTTCGAGGAAACAATGGTCATTATTTATGTTATAAAATTAAATAACCCACAAGCATATCCCTCAAAAGAAGTGACTCTTACAAGGAGCAAATGAAGAGCCTTAGGAAGGAACAGTAAATTTCATTTTACATCACTCATTTGTCTTCAAAGTTCAAATCACATAAAATCGGATTTTGTGGACCATTACATACCATTCTTATTTCATGCCCTTCAATATTGATAGCTGACATTGTTTATTGATATTTATAGTTTTTGTTTAATCATGTCCTTGCTACCTTATAGATTATGCAATGCTATTTTGAGCCGCACTCTATTTTCTACGTGTTCCTTTGTTATATACTAAAGCCTTAATGGACCAAGTTGCTATTTATGTTTATTATAATTGTGTGATTTTATTATTAAGTTATGTCTACAATACTTGAATTTTACCCCACATTAGTATAACTTTTATGAGGTTATAATATCGACATACCATAAAAGTAATCTTTTGTATAAAATCTTCAAGAGACCATTAAATTATAGCTCTTTGGTGATCTAATTATTATTATTTAGTGTCATGGCCACCCAGTCTGAAACTATAAAATTTGTCTGTTGTCCAACACTTGGTTGTAACCATTTCTTGTATCAGGTTGGCCATCTCATTATTTATGCACATACATATATATAATAAAAATATATATATATATATATGTTATAAAATTCACTGTTATCTACTAATTATATGTTGCATTTCCTAAATTTGTATTATGTTTTTCTTGTTAGAAAATGAGCGAAGCAAGCTTAAATCAAGACAAGGGTGAAAGTGTTACTTTCGATATCCAGGAAAATGTAAGATCAAGCACTGAATTGCTTAAGAGGTTTAAAATCAAGCGTGAGAAGCTGGTTCGCAATGCTGAAAGTACTAATGCAACTAGGATGAAAGTTCAAGGATCCATACACAAGCCTATGTTTAGGAGTCAATTTGTGAGTACAAGTCAAAACAAGTTGCTAGTGGAGCCAGCCATTACTCAACCTAAAGGATCTAGACAAAATCATGATCCAACAAAGTTGCCAATGGAAGCAATCCTGACACAAAGCAAAGGATCTAGTCAAAATAAAGATCCAAAGAGCCAATCTGTGAGTACAAGTCAAAAGAAGTTGCCAATGGAACCAGCTATCACTCAACCTAAAGGATCTAGACAAAATAATGTTCCAAAGAAGTTGCCAATGGAAGGAATCATGACTCAAAGCAAAGGATTTAGTCAAAGTCAAGATCCAAAGAATCAATCTGTTGGTACAAGTCAAAAGAAGTTGCCAATGGAACCAGCAATCAGTCAACTTGAAGGATCTAGACAAAATAATGTTCCAAAGAAGTTGTCAACCATGACACAGAGAAAAGGATCTAATCAAAATCAAGATCCGAAGAGCCAATCTATGAGTGCAAGCCAAAAGAAGTTACCTATGAAAGCATCCATGGCTGAAATCAAAGGATCTAGCCAAAAGCAAGGTTTAAAGAGGCAAGATGTGAAAAAGGCAATGACTCAAGATGATGAATCAATGGCAATGCAGCAAAGCCCTATGAAGAAGACAAAAAGAATCCCAATTTGCCCACCAATGTTAATTGATGAGTTTCTTGAAGAAAATGGAGAGGTCGGTGAGCAAGAAGAGTTAGGAAATGAGAGTGAAGATGAAGAACAAAATGACATCGAACAAGAAGAATATGCACTCCAAGAGGAAGGTGGTGAAATAAATGGTAAGGAATGTATGTATGCCATATTTGTTTAGTTATATGGAATTGGTTAGTTATAATTTGTTCTACACCTTATATATGTATGCCATCTTTTGTATTTTATCTTCTGTTGCATAACTTCTATGTCAATATAGGGGCGTCTAAGAAACGAACGCGAGGGCCGACACAATGCTTGAGCATTCATGCAAGACCTACGCAAGATCGTCAAGAAATTATCTTAGATGATTATGGAGAGCCAATTGGGCCCACTGACAAAATAGTTTCTGACTTAAGTTATTTCTTGGGCACTATAGCAAGAAATTCAGACTTTTGTCCCTTGATTTACACAAACTTTAAAGCTGTTCCTGTTGATTACAAGGATCGCATGTGGGAATATGTTAATGTATGGGGAAGGCATTTTTCATATTTCATTGGATTTCATTGAATACTTTAATATTTAATAATTAAGTTGATGTCAATGATATTCTTTTGTTTCTTTCTTTTTTGTAGGATAAATACCTTGTTCCCAATAAAGGAAGGAAAGCGGTATTTTCTCGCATAAATGATGCTTGGAAACGCTACAAGAACTCTATCAAGAAGAAGCATTTTTTGAAATACTCTAATTTGAGGGAAAGGTTAAAACATCGTCCAGAGACCATACCTGAAGCCCATTTTAGACAATTGATGGCTTATTGGAACCACGATACTATCCAAGTAAGATAATTATACACTTTTTAATTTTAAATTATTTTATTTTCTCACTTTCATTTGTTCCTCTATAATGTAGAAAATTAGCAAAAAAAAATGCTGCGAATAGAGCTAAGCAGAAATATATTCACCGGATGGGGCCAAAGAATTTTGCTAGAATTCGTGCTCGATTGGTAGTGAATTTATAAGTGTGTATGTGTGTGTTATTTTCCATATCTAAAACAAATAAATCTTCTAATCAATATGTGTTCCCTATTGCTCAACTAATTGATGTAGCGTGCAAACAAGAAGAGAGGGGATGTCCTTCAAGATGAAATGTTCGTCGAGACTCGCCGAAGCCGAAATGGAAAGGAAGTAGATCCAGAAACGCAAGTTGTTATTGTAAGTCTAGTGTTATCCATCAAGTGCATTTAAAGTCTTGATTTTATCCTTAACATTAATGTTCTTTTATTAGACTACGCTTAAAGATTCAATTCAAAACTCAACTGAATCTGCTGGACAAACTTTTCGATCACTCTTTAGCAAAGAAAAGTCGGGGAAAGTGCGTTGCTTTGAAAGAACCGTCACACCATCTATGTTAAAAAGAAATGAAGAAATTGCTGCGATTAAGAAACAACATTCGCATGAGATGAATAAGATGTTTAAGAAGGTTGATGGATTGGAAGCACTTGTAAGAAGTTTATTGAAGCAAAACAAGCCAAATTTGGATGAAAAGGATTTGGATGATATGATGGCAAATGCTTTAGGCAACGAAAACAATGAAGCATCACATTCTTCTACATCAACTCATGTTCCAAATAACGAACAGGTATAACAATATTTATCAAAACTTTATTTGTGTATTTAATTTGTCCGCTAATAATATTATTTGTTCCAAGTTGAGGAAGCAATGGATACTACTATAAACAAGTTATTAGTTGTAGCTACTAGTTAAATAGGTTTCAAGTCATTAATAATAGCTTTTGACTATTATTGTGCTCAAAAGTTGTGCAATTTGTAACATAATATGAATTCTGGTGATGGAGGATTGGATTACTTCTTTATGTTTTAGTTTGGATTCTACATGAATTAGCATTTAAAATATCCTTAAGATGCATAATTTCAATAATGCAGTTCACTTAGAAAAATTTAAGATCCTTTTCATTGTATATAAATTGTTTCCTTGGCATCCCTCATTCCTCTACCTTCATGATTTTTTCTAGTTTGAAGGCTTTACATGGTTTATGCTTCTACTGATATTAGTTTGTACCTTATATGGGTAGCTTTTGTTTCTTGTTTTTTCGTTCCATGGTTCTTCAAGTCGGTAATGTGGTGTTGTGTAATTCTGGTGAGCTTTGGTCTTTTCAAAAAATTCTTAAATATATCTGGTGGGCCTTTGAATATTCAGCTGGCTTTTACACTTGAGTTTGGTTTTTGGTTTTGGTTTTGGCCTTGTATGGTCATTAGATCTGTTGGGTCCTGTTGGTCTGTACTATGTCCATGGGGATGTGTTTTTGTTGGATCACAAGTGAGAATTTCAACCTAGTTGTAAATTGTTACTCTTGGTTGAAATTTTACCTTAGTGTTCTCTTTTATTATATACGGGTTCAGGTACCCCTTGTACTCAAATATAAATACAGTTTAGCACACATAAAAAAATGTTGCTTGTCATGCTTTTGATACTTGATATAAAATGGTGGAAAATGACCTATTATATTATTGGTTCATTACTTGGCAATAATGCTTGAGACTTGTTTTCTTGGTATCATTAGGGAGCGAAGAGACTAGGTAGCTTATAAAGGCTCATGTTATATAAAGTACAGTAGCATGATTCCATTTTCTCCTCATTTCATAATCTAATTGAACTATATAACTCAGCTTCTAACTTATATATCTTTTGTCATATATGCAAGAAGATTTTCTTGGTGAGGAAGAACAATATCAAGACATAGAAGACGAATGATGATATTAACATACATTGAAGCATACAATCTTTATGGATGTTTTTCTTTTTTCTTTTGGATTTTAGAAGAAAAATATTATGTTAGGTTTTTTAAGTGGTATTAGTTCAGATGGGTGGTTGCTCTGTTTGTGATGGCTCTCATAGTCTAAGAGTGTCATTTGAAGACTCTGTTTGTTGTGCAACTAGGAGTATGCTCTACAGGTCTGGCTGTCTTTGGCTTTGGTGTATTATTGAATCTGTGATATCTTGTTGCAGAATTACATGTGACGAGTATGTTTTTCGGTGCTTGGGAGTTGAAAGAATAAAAAATAGTTGATATCTTGTTGCAGAATTACATGTGACGTATGTTTTTAGGTGTTGTAATTGAAAGGTTAAAATATATATTTAGTTATGTATAAACATATAAAAGACTTTCCTCGCAATATAATAAAAGCTAACATCGTTGTCGATTTATTTTATAATAGTTACAAAAATGTCCCCTAAAGTTGAGTTAACCGATTTCTATATTATTTACCAACAGTAAAATAAGTGTTGTCTATATTAAAACGTCTAGCAACAGTTACGAAATTGTTGCCTATACCATCCGCCAATAGTTAAATAAATGTTCCTTATGCTATTTGCCAACATTTAAATAACCGTGGCTGAAACATCTAGCAACAATTAAGAAACTGTTGCCTAAATAATATGAACGAAAATCGTTCCATTGGACGGGTTTAAAAACCGTGTCCTATTCCCCTAATTTAGGCAACGGTTATTGATATACCGTGGCCTAAAGAGAAAAACCGTTGCCTAAGGGAATAGGCAACGGCCACCTAGAGAACACTTTTATAACCGTTGCCAAACCGTTGCCTAAAGTTTAGGCAACGGTTTTCATACTTCTGGGAACGGTTTTTTGTTGTTGCCTAAACTAAAAAATGTTGTAGTGCAACCAAGAGGAAGCATCACTACTTGGGATGACTTGGAAGAAAAGTTCCTAGCACGATACTTTCCACCGTCCAAGTTTGTGAAGATGAGAGGTGATATTTCAAGATTTATGCAACGTGATGGTTAAACTCTATATGAAGGTTGGGAAAGATTCAAGGAGATCCTAAGAAAATGTCATAATCATGGCTTCGATGATCTTCAACAAATGCAAATTTTCTGTTATGGATTGAGACCTCGGACAAAGTTAATGTTAGATGCATCGGCGGGAGGATTTATGAATTCAAAAACAGCGGAACAAGCTTTAAGGTTGATCGAAGCCATGGAATCCAATGATTATCTCATGAATCATGATAGAGGAGGCACATCGACTAAGGGGATATTGGAGCTTGATTCTCAAAAGGCATTACTAGCTCAAAACAAACTCATCACAAATCAATTGGAAGCAATAACCAAGCAACTTAATGCTATGAGTTGTGGGTAAATACAAGCACAGCAAGCAATGAGCTGTGATTTTTGTGGAGGGGAACATGAGAATGATAATTGTGAAGCAACTATTGGTGCTAGAGGGGAAACAAATTTCATGGGGAATTATGCAAGACAAGGGCAAAATTCGTATTCAAACTCTTATAATCAAGGTTGGAGGAAGCACCCTAATGTCCCATGGAGACAAGAAGGTCCTCAAGCTAACAACCCACCACCACAAAAGCAAGTTCAAGAGAAAAATCTATCGTTGGAAGATGCACTTTCTCAATTCATTCAAGTAACTCAATCCAACTTCAAAAACACCAACTTATCCATTAAAAATCTGGAGAACCAAATTGGGCAGCTAGCAAAGCAAATTGCAGATCAATCAAATGGTAATTTTTCTGGAAATACGATCAATAATCCGAAGGAGCAATGCAAGGCGGTGACGTTGAGAAGTGGAAAAATGTGGTTACACCATCTTTTGAGCAGAAAAATGTTGATCAAAAAGTAGAAGAAAAGAAGAGTGAGAGGGAAGAAACCAAAGAAGAAGGGGTGATTGATCAAGAAGAGAACAAAATTTCAGCTAAGACAAAGTTAGTTGATGAGGAATCCCATTTGAGAAAAACAAAGAGTCAATTGTTGAAAGAGAAAGAGAAAGGTAAGTCGCAAGAAATCTCCCCTTATGTGAAATTGCCTTATCCTCATGTGAGTAAGAAGAAGGAGAAGGAGGAACAATTTGCAAGATTTCTTGACATCTTCAAGAAGCTACAAATCAACATACCTTTCACCGAAGCATTGGAAAAAATGCCAACATATGCTAAGTTCATGAAGGAGTTGCTTATGAAAAAGAGGAAGTTCAAAGAAGATGAGATAGTCGCTTTAACGGAAGAATGTAGTGCTATTTTACATCGGAAGTTACCTCCAAAGCTCAAGGATCCCGGTAGTTTCACAATTCCATGTACTATAGGGAGTATGACTATTGGCAAGGACCTTTGCGATTTGGGTGCAAGCATTAATCTCATGCCATTGTCTATCTTGAAGAAGCTAGGAGTGGGAGAGGTGAAGCCTACAAGAATGTCACTCCAATTAGTGAACTGGTCCATCAAATACCCATATAGCATTATGGAGGATGTGTTGGTAAAAGTGGATAAATTTATCTTCCCGGTGGATTTTGTTATTTTGGATATGGAAGAGGATGTAGAGATACCCCTCATATTGGGGAGACCTTTTCTAGCAACTGGTCGTGCTTTAATAGATGTCCAACAAGGTCAACTCCGACTGAGAGTGCAAGATGAAGAAGTCACCTTTAATGTTTTTGAGGCTATGCATCATCCAAGCGATAAAGAGAATTGTTTTCGCATGGATAAAGTTGAGGTGTGACTAGAGAAGTTTTAGGACAACAACATCCTTCTTCACCTCTTGAGAAGATAATAGTGCATTCTATTGAAAATCTTGATAAAGAGGAGGAAAAAGAAATAGAAGAATGCTTGCGCAGTTTGGAAGCTCAACAAAGGGGGGTTGATGTCCACACAGAAGGAAGAGCTTAAGAAAAATAGAGGAAGAAAACACCGAAAGTCCTGTCATTGTGAGCAGTGCATTATCAAAGTTGGAGGAAGAAAAGCTTGTGAGGATACTTAGAGAGTGTAAAACAGCCATAGGATGGTCCATAGCTGATTTGAAAGGCATTAGTCCATCATTTTGCATGCATAAAATTCTGCTTGAGGGTGATTATAAGCCGGTTGTGCAGCCCCTAAGGCGATTAAGCCCAACTATGAAGGAGGTTATGAGGAAAGAAGTGCTGAAACTTCTTAAAGCGGGCATGATCTACCCTATATCCGATAGTGCATGGGTTAGTCCGGTTCAAGTGGTGCCTAAGAAAGGTGGAATGACGGTTATCAAGAATGAAAAGAATGAGCTCATTTCCACAAGAACGGTAACGGGTTGGCGCATGTGCATTGACTCTCGCAAGCTCAACCGAGCCACTCGGAAGGATCATTTCCCATTGCCATTCATGGATCAAATGTTAGAGAGGTTGACTGGCCAAGCATTCTATTGTTTCCTAGATGGATACTCCGGTTACAACCAAATTGCCGTGAATCCGGAAGATCAAGAGAAGACAACTTTCACATGTCCTTTTGGGATCTTTACATATCGCCGGATGCCATTCGGCTTGTGCAACGCACCGGTCACATTCCAAAGGTGTATGCTATCCATTTTTTTCTGATATGATTGAAAAATCTATTGAGGTTTTTATGGATGACTTTTCTGTTTTTGGCTCTACTTTTGATTTATGTCTCACTAACCTAGCTGCTGCCTTGAAAAGATGTGTAGAGACCAACTTGGTATTAAATTGGGAAAAGTGCCATTTTATGGTACATGAAGGAATTGTCCTTGGTCACAAAATTTCAGCTAGAGGAATTGAGGTCGATAGAGCCAAGATTGAGGTCATAGAGAAGCTGCCACCACCTACAAACGTCAAAGGAGTCCGAAGTTTCTTAGGACATGCCGGGTTTTATAGACGCTTCATCAAAGATTTTTCTAAAGTTGATAAACCCTTGTGTGTCTTATTGAATAAGGATACTCCTTTTGAGTTTAATGATAAATGTTTGCATGCTTTTAATATGTTGAAAGATAAGTTAGTCACTGCACCTATCATTGTTGCACCAAATTGGGACTTACCATTTGAATTAATGTGTGATGCAAGTGATTATACAGTGGGTGCAGTTTTGGGACAGTGAAAGGATAAGTTTTTCCATGCAATATACTATGCAAGCAAGATTTTGAATGAAAATCAGATTCACTACACAACTACTGAAAAAGAATTGCTTGCCATAGTCTTTGCATTGGAAAAATTGAGGTCCTACTTGATTGGTTCCAAAGTTATTGTTTTTAGCGATCATTCTGCACTTAAATATCTCTTGACTAAAGTGGAATCAAAGCCTAGATTAATCCGTTGGATTCTCCTTATGCAGGAATTTAATCTGGAGATAAAGGATAAGAAAGGAAGTGAAAATGTGGTTGCTGACCACTTGTCCAGATTAGAAAATGAAGCTGTCACGGTCCAAGAGAATGAAGTTAGAGAGGAATTCCCGGACGAAAAACTGCTCATGGTCAAGGAGAGGCCTTGGTTTGCGGATATGGCAAACTTTAAGGCGGCAAATATTGTTCTGGAAGGCTTAACCTGGTAGCAGTAGAAAAAGTTCTTCCGTGATGCAAATTTCTATATTTGGGATGATCCGTTTCTGTTTAAGAGCTGCTCGGATGGTATCCTTCGCAGGTACATTGATCAAGATGAAGCCCAAAGTATTCTTTGGCATTGCCATGGATCCCCGTATGGAGGGCATTATAATGGGGACCATACAGCTGTGAAGGTGTTGCATTGTGGCTTTTATTGGCCGACACTTTTCAAAGATGCTCACACATATGCCAAGCAATGTGACAAATGCCAAAGAACCGGAGGAATGTCAAAAAAAGAATGAAATGCCATTGCAAAATATTCTTGAAGTAGAATTGTTTGATTGCTGGGGGATAGACTTTATGGGACCATTCCCATTGTCATACTCGAATCAATATATTCTTGTAGCAGTGGACTACGTGTCCAAATGGGTAGAAGCGATTGCTTCACCGCCAAATTATGGAACTACAGTGGTTAAATTTCTCAAAAAGAACATCTTTGCTAGATTTGGAGTGCCTCGAGTGTTGATTACTGATGGAGGGAAACACTTTTGCAATAATCATTTGCAAAGTGTTTTGACCAAATATAATGTGAAACACAAGGTGGCCACCCCTTATCACCCACAAACGAGTGGCCAAGTTGAGGTATATAATAGAGAAATCAAAAAAATCTTGGAAAAGACTGTTGCAACTTCAAGAAAAGATTGGTCAAGAAAGCTAGATGATGCATTGTTGGCCCATAGGACAGCATTAAAGACTCCACTTGGTCTTTCCCCCTATCAAATGGTTTATGGAAAGTCATGCCATCTTCCGGTGGAGCTTGAACACAAAGCATATTGGGCTCTTAAATTTATAAATTTTGATTCTACTCTGGCCGGTGAAAAGAGATTGGATCAGTTGAATGAATTGGAGGAAATGAGACTAATGGCCTATGAAAATGCTTCAATCTATAAGCAAAGAGTGAAGGCATACCATGACAAGCACATATTGCATAGAGTCTTCTATCCAGGGCAACAAGTGCTATTGTTCAATTCACGTTTGAAGCGATTCCCTGGAAAATTAAAGTCCAAATGGTCGGGACCCTTCATTGTTAAAGAAGCTATGGCTCATGGTACGGTTGAGGTGGAAGACCCAGAATCCAAAAGGAGATTTAAGGTGAATGGTCAAAGGTTGAAGCTATATTTTGGAGGTGAGTTTGAGAGAGCAAAAGCGGCTTTAAGTTTACCAGAACCTTGAAGAGAAATTCGGCGTCAAGCTAGTGACGTTAAAGAAGCACTTCTTGGGAGACAACCCAATAGTAGATTAGAATTACTTTCATTTTTTCAAGTTTTTATTTCATTATTGTGAGTTCTTTGATAATTAGTAATACATTTTGTTGTGAAGATTTTTGGTCTGAACTTGTGTGCAGAATTGTCACAGGGATAACATCAGTATTGTGGAGTCCTCTGATAGCGCTGAGCATGGAAGCAGGGTCAGCCAGGATTGAAGGGACCAGCGCTGGGCGCCACCACGTGAGGCCGAGCACTGGAAAATCTGAAAACACTAGAGTCTGGCACTGGGCACCGGGTTTGTAGTGCTGGGTGCTAGAATGGCTTTTAAGCCCAACACTGAGCCTCATTTTCGTTAAGTTCTTAAAGACAAACCATAAGTCCTTTGTTCTCTGAATTTCGAAAGGTAAGGAACCACCTTATGGGTGTGCCCCCTATTTCACTAGAACAGGTATGAAATCTCATCTCCCTCTTCTTCGTGCCCCTTCTCTGCAAGTGTAAGATTTCTATTTGGGACCTATCTTCTCCTTCCCCATTTGCATTCTATGCTTGATTAGGAATAGATTTGTGTGTTGAAGTTGGTTATCTGAGTAAATCTTCATCTCCTCTGATATATGTGCGTGAATAAAACACAAAAAGGGGGCTCTTTGCTATGTTGGTTATGCATAACACCAATATGATCACATACTTCACATTCAAATTGTCACCCACAAAATCACTCAAGGTCACTGTATGTGTGATAGATTAGGGAGACTATGTGAGTAAATGACTGAAAAAGACCAGAACATATATCAACTCTTGTGATTTTTGCAACCACAAAACCATGCCCCTCATGTGTTTGATAATTACCACTTATAAATTGCAAAGGTTCTTTATATGGGGTCATAGTGGATCACAATTTGTATGTTCTATGGTTAGTCACATGCTTAGGAAATGCATTTAGACAAACGAGATGGCCATATGACTAGAATTATGAAGCTATACTGAACAAGAACACACACATCACATGTTTGATAAAATGTTTCAATGAGTGATTAGTAAGCCTTGATTTTAGAATATATATGCGGAATTGCTATCATTGTGCTTGTTTTGAATAATTAAGTCACTTTGTATGCATGGATAGGAGTTCTTCCCTACCTAAGTGACTTGCATGTGACAAGCTCATATTTACCTTGTGTTTTCTTGAAAAAATTAAGGCTTATACACTGTTAAATAACCTGTTTGCATTCTGGTTTACCTATACATTCATGTGGTATGTTTCTTGGTAAGAAGTTATCATGGCTCCCACTGAACCCGAATAGAAAAGAAAGAAGGTTGCAGCTTCCCCTTCCTATATTGCTGCCCTGTTTCGCTCTCACGCTCATGAGCAGCGATATATCAGTCATATCAACCACAGGAGCATCCAGAATGAGAAAGCAATGTAGCTGGGAAGGAATGAGTGCCCTGAAATGGTTCAGCAGATTCTGAATCGAAGATGGAATACATTGGTTAGCTTCCCAAAGCCGGTGTCTCAGGAGTTAGTCAAGGAGTTGTATGCCAATGCCTTCATAACTGAACCACCAAAGGGGAATAAGTATAGGAGTTTTGTTCGAGGGAAAGAAATTGGGTACAATGCCAATATCCTCAATTCTCCCCTTCGGACACCAGCACCTACTGAGTGTGAGTATTATAAACTTCAGGAGGAAGAGGATGATGAGGCTACATTACTGACTACTTTATGCTGTCCCGGTGCATCATGGACTTACACTAAGAGTGGGATACCAAGGAAGTTGAAGGCTTCCCATTTCAAGCCTATTCCTAGAGCTTGATGCACCTTTATGCATCACACGCTGCAAATTTGTGCCAATGTATCTGATGTGATCGTACCTAGAGCTCAATTGGTTTATTGCATCGTTGAGGGAAGGGCGATTGATGTGGGTGAGATACTTGCTCAGGATATGTTTGAAATTGCCCAATCTCCTACCGCTGCTCTAGGCCACTCTGTTGTGATTGCGTTGTTGTGTGAACATGCTGGTGTGCAAGCTTCAAGAGAAGAAATATTGGTGAAGCCCATGATTGCTATCATTGCAAAATATATTCAGAAGTTGGAAGTGGGATCCATAGGACATCATGCTGATGATGTTGATCCACCAGAGCAGTAGGGCCCACCCGCTGGACAGCAACAAGCTGACAATACAGAAAGGACCAGAAATGTGGGGACTCGCCTTACAAGGGTCACTGAACAATTGGAGCGGGTATCACTTCGTCAAGGGCGATTGGACCGCAATGTTCAAGCCATGTGTCGCCTAAACACCCTCATCCTGCAATCCCAGCAAGGGATAGAATCTAAGCTCCGCCGAATGGCGGAGAATTAAGGAGTGGACAAGGAGACTTTGGGAGGACTTCCTGTAGGACCGCTGACTGAGCAACTGATCTTAAAGATGATTAAATTTTATGATTCAGCCATAGATGAAATGGAAGAGGCCCAGGTTGAGGAAGAGGAAGAAGAATCGGATTCTGCCGAGGATGCTCCATATGGGGTCTCCACAGTAGCCATAGGACTTTGCTTTACGTTGTTCTTGAACTTTATTTGTGTTGTTTTGTTATTATGGGTCTGAATCTATCACAAGTTTGTGTGGATCTAAAAACTTATCTGGGTGTGTAGAGTCGTATATCTCACTGCTTAGTATGTGTGGATTTTGAAACAAATAACTCAAGGCATGCTGATAAATGCTTTTATATGCTGTAGTGATGAATTGATAGTGTCATGCGTTGCCGTGTGTACAGCTTCCGCAGGCAAGATCATGCAAGGAAAAATGAGGAGTGCTCTTAACTCTTTACCCTTTATCCCTTAATTCAATTTTGTTACAGCCTGTGGAGTGCGTGTGTGAAATGTAGTGATCTTAACTCTTAAATTTGGTTGCACGCTGCTGTTTTGAGTGCAGTTTGTGTCAAGTCTCTTGTAAGCATAGAACTTGTGCTTGACTGAAATTTCTGACATCATGCATTGTACACAAGCTGAGCATGTGATTTCATTAAAGACCCTTGATCCTTGTAACTTGTTTTGGCAATTTTTTATGCTATAATTGATGCATTATTGGATGCATGGATTTTCTCTTGCACATAACAATGAACTGTGAGCTTTTGAGCCCAAACACATCATATATTTGATTTCTTTCATGTGTGCTTATCCATCACTTGCATATTCCCACTTTTTCTTGCCTTGATTCTCGTCATTGTTGCATTGTCCTTGTATATGCATAAATGATTGAGGCACCAGTTCTTGCTAAGCTCAAGGCCAAATTAGCCAACCTAACATTTACCATTGTTAAGCCCTATTGAGCCTTGACCTATTTTTCTTGGTATGATAGCTCATTACAAGCCTAAAAATCGAAAAAACAGTTTTGTCCTTCTACTTTGGCTTAGAGGAATGTGTGGACTTAAGTTTGGGGTTGTTCTCTTGCTTAGGGACAAGCAAGCAAATAAATTTTGGGGTGAGAGTAGGTCACCAAAGATGCCTACTAGAAATTTTTTTTTGAAAAAGAACAAGAAAAATAGAAAAAGCCAAAGAGAAAAATAAACAAAGTATACAAAAGTGAGAAAAAGGAAAAAGAGAAAGAAAAGAAAATGAAAAAAGAAGCAACAAAAGAAAAAAGAAAAAAAAAGAGAGGAAGAGTTGGAAATGAATAAAGAGGGAAATAGCACAAATTGTGTGCTTATAAGCTTGTGAACTAGCTAAGCAAGGGAAGCGCCAAGAGTCCACATTCCTTGAAGTCAAAGCAGTTTAGTCGACATCCTTGATTTTTCTACCCTACCTTAGCCCCATTACAACCAAATAAAAGACCTCATGATGTGTGTTGCGTTGACATTTGTGATATGTGTTCTTCGCATCTTATCAAAATTAGGATTGGGGAGTGCATTGTGATTGGAATTGAGAGTAAATATCACCAAGTGAGGATGTGTGAAACACTAAATAGAGAGGTTGCAAGGGATTCTCTTGGGCATGCAATAGAGCTGATTTTATAGTGTGTTTGATTGTTTTAAAGCATGAAACTTGTGATCAAGTGGAATTAATGTTTGATTGTGTGATGCGTGTGTATGCTACAAAAGTGTTAAGGAGTTGAGTAACATTCTTCACAAGGGAATTGAACATAAAACTCCATCACTTTTTACCCCTTTTCTGTGCCTAAATGTTTGCTTGAGGACAAGCAAAATCTCTAAGTTTGGGGTTGTGATAAATCTGCAACATATGCAGATTCATAGAGAAAATAAAAGTAAAAATGGATATAATCTTAGGAACTAAAGGAAAATGGATAGAAAAAATACACAAATTCTTCTTACTAAAGTTGGGCCCTTAGATTTCATATTTTTGAGGAAAACACACTTAAATATTGGTTGGAAATATGCAGGAGAAGAGGAATCTCAAGTCCTAGCGCTCAGCCCAAATTCCCAGCGCTCAGTTGGGACAGAAGGCATGATTTCCAGTGCTCAGTTTCCAAAGCCAGTACTCAGCTGGGACAGAAAGGCCAATTTCAGGCGCCCAACGCCCCAACATCAGCGCCCAGCGCTAGAGGCCAGACAGAGTGTGTCAGTTAAAGCCCAAGTCTAGCGCCCAACGCTCCAACATCAGCGCCCAACGCTGGGTTCGTTTCCTGACGCTAGAAATTGTGTTTGACAGTTATTTTGAGGAACTTTGGGGGATCACTTTCTGGTGCGAGGCAGTTCCATTTGGGAGCGTTTTCGAGATTCGTGGTGGCTCAAGATCTTTTGGAAAGAAGAATTGAAGACTCCATGGCTTCTCTATCTCAATCCTCATCTACTTCTTCCATTTTTCAGATTCATACCATGAGTTTCTAAACCTTTTAGGTTAGGATAGGATGAACTCATTTAGATCTTGATGTAAGTTTGCTTCACCTTGATTTCAATTCAAATTCATTCAAGTAGGTAATCTCTTATTGGCTTAATGCATTTCTTTGATTGGCCATCTATGGAATTGATTATAAGTGTGAATGCATAATTGGAAAATTTGTGTTCATGCTAGATCTGAAGTAGATTACTATTGTAATGTTGATTCTAGGATTAGAAGTTCATTGCAATACATTTCTATGAATCTCATGCTTGATGTTTGTGCTAATTCTTGAATCACCTAAAAGGGTTCTTGATTAGTAACAAAAGGATATCACCTAAGGAATTAGGGATAAACCTACATTAGTGATTTGAATGTTAAATGAATGAATTGAATTGGAGTTAGGGTTGAACAAGGTTGCATTAAGTGAAATTGAAGAATTCCGACTCCTAACCGTCTTAAACACTTGATTTCATTCCATTTGTTCATTCTTTCAATTACTTACTTGTGTGGTAAAAAAGTAAAATCTAATTCATTCATCTTTGTTTATGACAACACTTTGGATATAATTATGGATAAAGAAAATTCAATTACTCTTTTGGAACTATGATTTGTATTGGTTCAAATATCACTTACTTAGTTTACGTTGCTACTTAATCTCAATCATCATGGGACGATACTCTACTCACACTATTATTACTTGTCGCGATTTGGTGCACTTGCCAAACCATCAACAGCTTTCCTACTCGCCTATTACTGACGGAACCGTGTCCGTCGGTAATGTAATTTTACGATTGAATTTCTTCATTTCCGACTGGTTTTTTTCCGTCGGTAAGTCATTTTTTTTGGTAGTGTTCATTCTTTCATTATTTATTCTTCAATCGTTTGAAGTTATTACGCAGTCTTTCAAACCTTCACATTTAATTCACTCTTATGAGTGTCAGTGAAAGACTTGCAAAGATGTATTTATTACACTTTCTTTCAAACAAAACCTAAATGAGCCTGAAGAAGCTAGGTGTACAAAGAATACTTGTCTAGGAGCCCGAAGAGGCTAGGAGTGCAAAGAATACTTGTCTGTTTTGTAACCTTAGTGGAAGAAAACTCGGTGCTGCCAAGCACTGAACATAGCCCTAGTTATTAAGGGGTGAACCAGGGTAAAATAGATGTGCTTATCTCTATCCTTATCTCTTTAGTTTATTTGCTTGTCTTAATTGTTAACTAGTTAAAGGGGGTTAAAGCTGTGAATATCAAACAAAATTTTAACTTGCATGCTTGTGTGTTTTCTGGTGAAAACCTTCAGACAAGCCACTTGTTTGATTGATATTTTTTTTCACTCGTCTGCTCTAATATTATGTTTATGAAAGGTTTTTAACTTTAACTAAAAGTCAAATAAATACAATTCAACCCCCTTTCTCATGTTTTATCTGTCTATTTCACACTTTAGTGTGTTCCCTTCTCGCAGTTGCCCATCTAGATGGTGGATTTGCGGCAAGGTTTTGAATGGATTAAATAGGGGTTTGCAAGGATGAGAGTATGTGAGATTAAGTTTCTTTTAAAGATTCAGATGTACCTTTGACACCGATAAATGGAATGAGTTATAAATTAAAAAGGTATTTGAGACATATCATCTTGAGCTTTTTTAAATGGTGAATTCTTCGGTACCCCTATAAAATTTGGGGTGAAATTTACCTTATAGATGTGGTCCAATCAAGAAGAGCCATCTCATGCCATGCCATTTTTATCATGACACGTCACTACTGATCAGGTTTGACCAGATTTCTTTATTTGCTTAAAGACCCTTCCCAATTTCCAACTTTTCACTTTAACCCCTAAGACCAACATGCAAAATCAAAAGTTAAAAATATCTATTTACTGTGTCATTTTACTGTTTGCTTATTCTAACCCATGTTTGCCAAAGAAAACTCATCATATTTGGTTATCCTGTCTTTACTGTTTCACACACGATTGGGTTTGAAAAAAATGTAATCATCTAGCTCCTCTCCAGGCTTTGCAGGAGTACCAGTGTCACTGTTAACACGCGCCTTAGCATATTAGTATTATTATGATGAGGCGACTGCAACTCCCGATTATGCACAAACATATAATACTTTCTGGTGTCGATAAAATCATCGAGGGTTAGTGTATTGCTGTTCCAAATGAAGACATTAAGTTCATGAAGGCCTTCAAACAGCGGAAACACTAACTTGCCTTTGAAATACGGGGTTTTTTTCACCGGCTGCACGCACCGACATCAATGTTGAATTCGTAGAATTGAATCGTGGTCAACAATCTTACCTAACCTAATTTGTGCATGTTCTGGTTCGGAACTTTGTCTTGCTAACTTGCCATATACAACACAAACGTAGGGACCTTGAAATACAATGCGTCCTTTGTACTGACCGAGGAGTAAAACCCGGCCACCGAGCTTGGATACCCGATCCAATAAAGGTGGGAAGAATAAGATATTGATATTATCCTTAATAGATCTAATATTATCTCAAATAACCTTATCCGGTTAGAAGAGATAAAATCCCTCAAATTAAGGAAATCATATCTATCTTTAATAATCATGATATTATCTCAAATAACCTTATCCGGTTAGAAGGGATAAATCCCTCAAATTAAGGAGATCACATCTCAATGAATATTTAAGAGATAAAAGGAGATAAATCCAGATCTCTTAAAGATATGGGATCCTATTATAAAAAGAGGAGAACCCAAGAGAGAGACTCACTTTTCACTAACCCAGGTGACTCTCCCTTAAGTGTATTAGAGAAACTAGCTCAACCAAGAGACTATTAAAGAGTCCTTGCTCGATGGTATTCGTCAAATACAAGATTAGGGAATTAAGATCACTATATGACCAAGGGTTAAACCAAGAACTACGTATGGCTTTGATTCCCATTGGGATACGTATGACCGGAATACAATATTCTGTCAAGCCATAATCTAAAACAACCCCATTGTTCACTCTTGGTTTGACGTTCTACGGTGAGATTCCGGAAAGTCGGATCTCGGTAGGAACATTTGGCGCCCACCGTGGGGCCGAGGAAAAACTTTCCCCGGTTCCATAAGAAAGCTTGATTGTGACTACGCGGAATGGACCGAGGGGAGGGGCGATGGTCACGCTGTCGCGCACGCGCCAAATAGAACGAGTGGTTTTTAAAATTGTAGTTTAGGGCGACAACTCGGATGTCGTCTCACAAGGACTCTCGAAATGTTATTTATCACAAAATTCAGTTTTTGGGGGGCTTGGTTGGTTTGGATGCAGCCAAAGAAAATAAAGCAATGAAAACAAGGCAATTCAAAGAGATTATCAAGTAGCAAAATACGATTAATCTACTGTTCTCGAATTTCCAACTATCATTGGTTCATGTAATTCCAAGCCCTAAGCAGATTCTAATCCCCTTTCAGTTGTAGCAACAATTAACAACGAAATCGCTACTACGGATATATGTTCCTATTCCCGAAATAACAAACGGGGTTAAGCCCTCATGAACTAATGAACATGAATGAACACACGCGAAATAACAAACGCGATTAAGTATAGGAACATAACATCACTGAAACGAATCAATACAACACTATACACTCCTGAAATAACAAATAGAAATGTATAATATGGTATTGAAAAGGGAAAAGCAATTAAAATAGGAATTACAAAACCTCAAGTATATGGAATTCTCATACAGTAGACTAATCTAAAAAATTAGTTCTCCATGACAATAACGAAACACACAGAAAAATATGTAAAACTATGGAGAAGCAAAAGTTATTCCAAGCTGTTCAGAATGGCAATTTATGCTATTCAGAATTTAAGTCCACTCGCGAGGCGAGCACACCTTCGCGAGGCGAATATTGTGAAAAGTCAGCAACGTTTGGTCTTCTCGCGGGGCGAAGGACTACTCGCGAGGCGAGACTCTTCAAATTCCAAACTGTCACAGCCGTGACCTTCAGCATGGTTAAACCGTGATAGGTTCTGGTCTTCCAGGGTTGGATTACTCGCGAGGCGAGTCAAGTGTTCGCGAGGCGACACAGAAACCTTGCATTTTCCTGGAACAGTCAGCCTTCAGGGTCGCGAGGCGAGAAGAGTAGTCGCGGGGCGAACCAGAGAGGATGACATTTTCACTGTTCTGCTGGCTTTCAGGTTTGCGAGGCGAATCCCCTGTTTATTTATTCTCTTGACTTCCAACTTAACCTGAAAACAAAGACACGGCTATAAGTGCATTATTTGACTCAAAACTGGCTAAATTAACCTAAAACTACTTTAGAGACTCAAAACCTTGCTTGAGGACAATCTAATCTAATTTGGGTGAAAATAGGATATAATTTGCACAAAACCCTGGTCATACTAGCCATAAAACTAGATGAGCCAGAGGCTTATCAAAATACCCCAAACTTAAACTTTGCTTGTCCCCAAGCAAACTAAGACTCAAAAATCAAAAAGACTCAAGACCTGGCAAGATTAAAAGATTCAATCAACCTTGCACAAATTCAAGCAGTTTCATCAAAACAGTTTTCTTCAATGTCCCCCCCCCCCCCCCTTCAAGCAAAGCAATCCCCACAATCATTCATTCTAAACAATTGAGAATTTCATCATTCAAACAATCATTAATCTAAGCAGGGGATCCAAGTTACACACAAGAGGGAGATCACCAAATTCAAACAACTGCGTTCCTCACAAAGGCATTTAGTGTTCACTCAATCGCTCAGTTTGTGTCAGGCTATCAACATTGCACTCAATTTCACTTTTCAAGAACACTTCCCATAAATTTGATTTTCATCTCCAAATGATTCCCACAGAGAACATGCATGCAACATCAAAAGGTCTTTTATGGGTTGTAATGGGGCCTGGATAAGGGTAGGATATACAAAGGTACTAGGCTGAAGACCCTAGGAACTAAGAGAGCATGAAACACTTCAAAGCATTGAAATTCCACGCAAGTTCCTTTTCTCATTTTTCTTTATGCCTTGGGTGACTACAGCCTCTTTTTTTTCTAATACTTTTATTATTTTGACATTTTTACACTTCCCGTTTTTTCTCTTTTTTTTTTTTTTACAAGCCTTTGGCTCCAACCTTTTTATTGTATTTTTTTTTTCTCAATCTCAAACAACATATTACACCTTGCAGCCACCCCAAACTTAGTTTCTTGCACCATTTTCTTTCTAAGATTCCATGCTCTCCTAATCCTAATATCGGGTTAACATGGTTTTCCAGATTTTGAGCTCATAACTTTAGGTTATCAAGAATTAACAGGCTAATCAGGCTCAATGGGGCTAACTAGGGAACATGCATTAGGAATTGGTTATTTTTAGGCTAAGTAGTTATTTACAAAGAAAATGCCTAAATCATCTGAAGCAAACACATAATCATGCAAACCATAAAGAGATTCAAGCAAATTCAGGAAAGTGCAACTTGAAAGTGAGTTCACACAGTCAAAAACATGTTGGAGGCTCAAAACCTCACCTGGACATTCATGCAAATTGTTTGACAGAGATTCTATCCCTAATGTGTGTTTCCCTTCACCCCAAACTTATCATAAATCATGCCATCACAACAAAATCTGAAAGTTCAGTTTTCAATCACATGGGGATCACTTTGCAAAAACAAAATTTTTTTTTTCAGCCTAGGGGGAATCATCACATCAATCATGCAATCAATATGTGCAAAATCAATCAAAATCCAGCAACTTGCCAACAAAAGACTCAACACAACTCCTGAGCTTCTCAGATTATTCAGGAGCTTTATTAAAAGAGAAAAAAAAAACAAGACAAAACAAAAACAAAACTACAACTAATTCCCTCCCCTACACTTAAAATATACATTGTCCTCAATGAAACAACATAACTATAAAATCAGAGTGAGGGGAAGGAAAGGAAACTCCCTGATCAAGTGTCAGTGTATGTGGGAGCTTCCAAGGAGAGCTCCTCAACATTAACATCCACAGGAACACCAGCATCCACACCATGGAATGGCTTTAGCCTCTGCCCGTTAACCTTGAAGGGCTTGTGGGTACCTGCACGTGTAATCTCTACTGCACCATAAGGAAAAACGTTAGTAACAACAAAGGGGCCATCCCATTTGGACCTAAGTTTCCCAGCCATCAATTTCAGGCGGGAGTTAAACAGTAAGACTAGCTGGCCCACAGAAAATTCTTTTCTAACAATCATCCTATCATGAAATTGTTTTGTTTTTTCTTTATAAATCCTGGAGCTTTCATAGGATTCTAGCCTAAGCTCCTCAAGTTGCTGCAACTGTAGTTTTCTTTCAACACCAGCTCTCTTCATGTCCAAGTTACAACACTTGACTGCCCAGTATGCACGGTGCTCAACTTCCACCGGGAGATGACATGCCTTACCAAATACAAGTCGAAAGGGGGACATTCCTATAGGTGTCTTGAAAGCAGTCCTCTGAGCCCACAGTGCGTCTTCCAGACGGCGGCTCCATTCCTTTCTGTTCGGCTGCACCATCTTCTCTAGAATTTGCTTGATCTCCCTGTTTGATATTTCAGCCTGGCCATTGGTCTGGGGATGGTAAGCAGTGGAAACTCTATGTACAACCCCATACTTCCTGAGTAAGGCTTCCATGGTTCGGTTGCAGAAGTGAGTGCCCTGGTCACTGATGATAGCCTTAGGTATGCCAAACCTGCAAAAGATGTTGGACCTAACAAATTTGGAAACAACTTTAGCATCGTTAGTCCTAGTGGGGATTGCTTCCACCCACTTTGAAACATAGTCAACAGCCAAAAGAATATACAGAAAACCAAAAGAAGGAGGGAAAGGACCCATAAAATCAATCCCCCACACATCAAAAACCTCACAAAAGAGCATGGGCTGCTGAGGGATCTCACTCCTACGAGTGATTGCAGGCCCTGTTGTTTGACATTCTTTGCAATTCCTGTATACCTCATAGGCATCTCTAAAAATTGTGGTCCAGTAGAACCCAGAATCCAGGACTTTTCTTGCTGTCCTCTGTGGTCCAAAATGTCCTCCAACTTGAGAGGCATGAGAGAAGTGCAAGATGGACTCTGTCTCATGATCGGGGACACACCTCCGAATCACCTGATCACTGCAAAACTTCCAAAGGTACGGATCTTCCCACACATAGTACTTTGAATCACTCCTAAGCTTGTGGAACTTGGATCTACTTGTACCTGCAGGAATAACACCAGCAACAAGAAAGTTAACTATGTCAGCAAACCAGGGTGTTACCCCATACAGATGTAGAAGCCTCTCATCAGGGAAATCATCTTGGATGGGAGAAGGATCCTCATCCTTTGTTATTCGGCTCAAGTGATCGGCGACCAAATTTTCAGCTCCACTCTTGTCTTTTATCTCCACATTGAATTCTTGGAGCAAAAGCATCCACTGGATCAGTCTTGGCTTAGCTTCTGGTTTCTTTAACAGGTACTTCAGAGATGCATGGTCAGTAAAAACAATAACCCTAGAACCTAGCAGATAAGACCTAAATTTATCAAGTTCAAACACAACAGCTAGTAGTTCTTTCTCAGTGGTGGTGTAATTTGATTGTGCAGCATCTAATGTCCTAGAAGCATAATGAATTGCATGGGCAGCCTTGCCCACCCTTTGTGCCAGGACCGCTCCCACAGCAAAATTAGAAGCATCACACATTAGTTCAAAAGGGAGTGTCCAGTCTGGGGGCTGGATGATGGGGGTAGAGGTCAATGCTCTTTTCAGGTAGTCAAATGCCTTCTTGCAATTTTCATCAAAATGGAACAGGGCATCATTCTTCAGCAGGTTTGACAATGGCAGAGCTATCTTGCTGAAGTCCTTTATAAAGCGCCTGTAGAAACCTGCATGTCCAAGAAAAGAACGGATCTCGCATACGCAAGATGGGTAAGGCAATGAAGAAATCACATCAATTTTTGCAGGATCTACTGAAATACCCTCTTTAGAAATAACATGACCCAAAACTATCCCCTGTTCTACCATAAAGTGACATTTTTCATAATTCAAAATCAGATCAGTCTCAATGCATCTTTGTAGAACTAAACTCAGACTATGCAGACATGCATCAAATGAGGAGCTATATACAGTGAAGTCATCCATGAACACCTCCATGCAATTTTCAATAAATTCAGTAAAAATGCTAAGCATGCATCTTTGGAAGGTGCCAGAAGCATTACAAAGGCCAAATGGCATCCTCCTATAGGCAAACGTACCGAAGGGGCACGTGAAAGTGGTCTTTTCCTGATCCTCGGGGCAATATGGATCCGGAAATACCCGGAAAAGCCATCAAGAAAGCAATAATGAGATTTACCAGCCAGCCGATCCAAAGATCTCGATCTATGAACGGCAAAGGAAAGTGATCCTTTCGGTGGCCTGGTTCAACTTCCTATAATCTATACGAGACTCGCTTGACTATTCTGGATGTGTAGTGGGTACAAGCTCATTATTATCATTCCTAACTACTGTGAGACCGGACTTTTTGGGTACAACTTGCACCGGACTTACCCAAGTACTATCAGAGATGGGGTATATAATACCTGCCTGCAGAAGTTTAGTCACCTCTTTCTTCACCACATCCAGAATCAATGGGTTTAGCCGCCTTTGGGCCTGCCTTACTGGTTTAGCTCCATCCTCCAATAGAATTCTATGCATACATCTGGATGGGCTAATTCCTGGAATATCAGCCAAGGTCCACCCAATAGCCCTCTTGTGCTTCTTCAGAACCTCCAATAGTTTTGCTTCCTGGTCAGAGTCAAGGCTAGAGGAAATGATGACTGGAAGTTTTTCATTCGTCTCCAGGTAGGCATACTTCAGGTTCCCAGGAAGTGACTTGAGCTCTAGGGAGGGTGGATGATCAACGGATGGTACATTAGGAGTAGCCATGATGTCAAGGACTTCTGCTGAACAGACAGCTTCACTCTCACTATCACTATCACCCTGCAAAGTTGAATCAAGAAACTCAGCACAAACAGCACACGGGTTAGTGTCAGTGCAGTTAGTACATGCATATAAATCATCAAAACCAGAAATAAAAGGAAAATCAGAAACTAGGTCCTCATGGGTATCATCAATGATCTCAGACAGAAACTCTAAGTGGAACACAGAGTGCTCCTCCAGTGGGTGTTTCATAGCATCAAAGATGTTGAACTTTGCCACAATATCACCAAACTCCATAGACATAGTCCCATCATTCACATCAATCTTAGTCTTGGCTCTCTTCATGAATGGTCTGCCCAAGATTATTGGTGATCTACTGGAATGTGTCTCTCCTGCCATGTCTAGGATGTAGAAGTTAGCAGGGAAGATTAACTCATCAACTTGCACCAGCACATCTTCTACCATTCCCATGGGGCGGGCACTGGTCCTGTTAGCCAACTGGATGGTAAGACCTGTATACTGCAAGGGACCAAGATCAAGGTTGTTAAAGATGGAGGTAGGCATGACATTTATGGAGGCTCCCAAATCCAACATGCAGTTTTCAAATTTCCTATCCCCAATAGTGCATGGAATAGTAAATGTACCCGGATCCTTGCACTTATGTGGTAATGCCTGAGTAGGGGCTAAAACAGCAACTCTTTCTGGTGTAGGCCTAGACTGGATAAGAGCTGAAACATTTCTTCCCAAGTCAACTCTCTCATTATTCTTCAACTTCCTCTTGTTGGTGCATAGATCCTTCAGAAATTTGGCATACTTGGGCACCTGCTTGATCACATCTAGAAGGGGAATATTCACAGCTACCTTTCTGAACACATCTAAAATCTCCCTTTCCTTGTCTTCACCACCAATCTTCTTATTTTTCTGTAATCTGTGTGGGAATGGGATTGGTGGTCTGTACATTTTCTCAACTTCAACTTCAACAGTAGGCTCAGGAGTTACCTCAATAGTTTCTTCATCCTTTCCATAGGTGGCCTCAACAACTTTTCCAGATCTCAGAGAAATGGCACTCACATTAGGATTGGAGGCATTGGGATTTATCACTGGTTGTGCTGGCAACTGACTAGATCCTTGAGCTTGTTGTATGTTATTTATTGATGTGGCAAGCTGTCCAACCTGTGTATGCAAAGCCTGAATGCTAGCCTCTGTTCGCTGCTGAAACTGTGCCTATGAGGCCTGGAACTGTCCTACTTGCTGCTGAAACTGTAGATTGGTTGCAGCCATTTGCTTGACCAAGTCTTCTAATGAAGGTCCAGAAGTGGTCACTGGAGGAGGATTCTGAGGTACTGCCATCGGTTGTTGTTGAGATGAGTTCCCATACCGCAGATTAGGATGATTCCTCCAGTTGGGATGGTACCTATTGGTTGAGAGGTCTGGAGTGCTGTACCGATTCTGACTGTTTCCTTGATTATAGGGATTTACTGCATAAGCTTGAGGCGCTTCACTGACAAACTCTTCTCTCTGGATGGGGCATGCATCATATGGGTGCTCAGGTGAATTGCATATGCCACATAACTTTGCAGGCTGAACCCTGTCTATTGCCAATTGCCTTACAAAAGAAGTGAGCTCATCCAATCTATTCTTAAGGGCGGCCTGGTTAGACGAAGAGCTATGGACCTCATGCACACCTCTTGTCTCAACAGAACTTCTCCTAGTAGTAAACTGTTGGGAATTCAGTGACATATTCTCAATGAGCTGCTTGGCAGCAGCTGGGGTCTTATCAACAAGTGATCCCCCACTAGCAGCATCCAAAAGATTCCTATCCATCGGCAGTAATCCTTCATAAAAGTACTGGATAAGGAGTTGTTCAGAAATCTGATGGTGGGGGCAACTGGATACCAAATGCTTGAATCTTTCCCAATATTCAGCCAACGACTCATTCCCTTGCCTGATACCACATATTTCTTTCCTTATTGATGCAGCTCTGGAAGCAGGAAAATATCTCTCTAAGAAAACCCTCTTCAAATCATTCCAGGTGGTGATAGAGTTCGGCTCAAGATATAACAGCCAATCCTTTGCAGCTCCCTGGAGTGAGAACGGAAAAGCTTTCAGCTTGATACTATCCTCAGTTACTCCTCCGATCTCGAGGTTGTGGAGCAGACAACTTGGAATTCCTTCAAGTGCTTGTGTGGATCCTCACCTGCAAGACCATTAAACTTTGGCAACAAGTGAATGAAACCAGATTTTAGTTCAAAAGGAGTATCAGCACCAGGATATGAAATACACAATCCATTGTAATTTACATCAGGAGCAGCAAGCTGTCTTAATGTCCTCTGGTCACCCCTGTTTTCAAAAACAGTTTTGGAATTAGAATCACTAGCCCGAAATTCTCTACGGAGTGTGTGTGGTGTTCTTTCAATTTCCGGATCAAAATCACACAATTCAGGGCAATTAGACCTAGTAGCCAGACCAATTCAAAACAAAAACAGAAAATAAAAGAAAGAAAAGAAAAAAAAAACAAACAAAATGCGAAAAAAAACAAACAAGAGTCCCCGGCAACGGTGCCAATTTTTTGGTCGTACTGTCGTGCACGCGCCAAAAAGAACGAGCAGTTTTTAAAACTGTAGTTTAGGGCGACAACTCGGATGTCATCTCACAAGGCAATTCAAAGAGATTATCAAGTAGCAAAATACAATTAATCTACTGTTCTCGAATTTCCAACTATCATCGGTTCATGTAATTCCAAGACCTAAGCAGATTCTAATCCCCCCTTTCAGTTGTAGCAACAATTAACAACGAAATCGCTACTACGGATATATGTTCCTATTCCCGAAATAACAAACGGGGTTAAGCCCTCATGAACTAACGAACACGAATGAACACACGCGAAATAACAAATGTGATTAAGTATAGGAACATAACATTACTGAAACGAATCAATACAACACTATACACTCTTGAAATAACAAACAGAAATGTATAATATGGTATTGAAAAGGGAAAAGCAATTAAAATAGGAATTACAAAACCTCAAGTATATGGAATTCTCATACAGTAGACTAATCTAAGAAATTAGTTCTTCATGACAATAACGAAACACACAGAAAAATATGTAAAACTATGGAGAAGCAAAAGTTATTCCAAGCTGTTCAGAATGGCAATTTATGCTATTCAGAATTTAAGTCCACTCGCGAGGCGAGCACACCTTCGCGAGGCGAATATTGTGAAAAGTCAGCAACGTTTGGTCTTCTCGCGGGGCGAAGGACTACTCGCGAGGCGAGACTCTTCAAATTCCAAACTGTCACAGCCGTGACCTTCAGCATGGTTAAACCGTGATAGCTTCTGGTCTTCCAGGGTTGGATTACTCGCGAGGCGAGTCAAGTGTTCGCGAGGCGACACAGAAACCTCGCATTTTCCTGGAACAGTCAGCCTTCAGGGTCGCGAGGCGAGAAGAGTAGTCGTGGGGCGAACCAGAGAGGATGACATTTTCACTGTTCTGCTGGCTTTCAGGTTCGCGAGGCGAGAATACTCTTGCGAGGCGAATCCCCTGTTTCTTTATTCTCTTGACTTCCAACTTAACCTGAAAACAAAGACACAGCTATAAGTCAAAACTGGCTAAATTAACCTAAAACTACTTTAGAGACTCAAAACCTTGCTTGAGGACAATCTAATCTAATTTGGGTGAAAATAGGATATAATTTGCACAAAACCCTGGTCATACTAGCCATAAAACTAGATGAGCCAGAGGCTTATCAGGCGAACAGCACGAACCATGTAGATCATGAGGCTTCAAACACGAGCTAGAACCGTGACAATCCCCCTCCCCCTCCCATCGTGAAGATAACCCTCAACTGGGAGACATTATGGCACAGTTAAGGCAGCTGCATAAGGAGAACGAGGAGATACGTGCTCATAATCAAAGGCTTTTAAGAACTCGGAAAAGAGAAAGATCAATGACGCCTTCCGAGGAAGAACAATCCTCACCCGAGGGTAGCCAAAAGGATCCATCCTACGTACCTTCTCCTCATGACACGAGCCGACCGTCCAAGACCAAACCTCGTCCAGAGGCTTCAGAAGCTAAATCTCGTGTAGAAAGGACTATCCAAAAAGAAAAGGGTAACAGACCGAAGACCAAGGTTACCTTTTGTAGGGAATTTGCATATAAAACAAAATAACGCAGCGGAAAAAAATTCCCATCGAAAGATCCTTGCGAATGGTCATGATTCATGGTTAGAAGATTTACCTCTTGAAGTGATGACAATTGATTGAAATCGTCTATCACGAACACCGCACGAACGATGTCTCTAAGGTATCCACACGAGCAGATCACGTGAACGTCCAACATCACGAACACGAAGCGTCTCTGCCTCACAGTGCTAGCTTCGAAAACTGAGACCTGCTGCTCACTGTCACTCTCTATGTGCGGCTAGGGTAAAAATCGTGTAGGCACAATAGCTTAAGTGGTCTACTTATAGTAGCACCTCCTTAAGTGAGTTAGTGAGCAGCGTTTGACCTAAGCCCCATGTACTATGCGCTAGGCCCAATAGAAGAGTCCAACTCTCCTTTTAATGCTTCTTTTGATCTGCTCTTATGTGTGTGACCCTATAGGTTCCCAAAACGTTAGTAGTAATATTAAATCCCATTTAATATTACAAACAGTGAGCGGTATCTAGCAATACATCACTGCCACCTAAGTAGTGAGAAAGTCAGTGATTTGACGAAACCTTTCTGTGACAAATATTCATGTGCATTATTATCCCTTTGTCCATATATCTATATTGAACACAAGACATAGAATGTGTCACCCTTGTATAGTTCAATATTATGTTCCCTGATACCCGAGTAGACTTAACAACAAATGAGGTCAATATCTCATATTGACTCATTTCAGCACGGCCATGCATTTTACAGTCTCGCTCTATCAGGGGCCCCACAGATATTACTCCTGTTATGTAGGAGGGACAAATTCCATCTAGGTCACTCACATCCCTCTGCATGGCTCGTGGTATGCCCAATGACCGTCTTTATAATCACCCTATTACAGATGACGTTTGACGATATTAAAGCACACGACTCCTCATGTTGGGATCGTAGCGATTTCAGGTCGAAGGATTGCATACACCATTGTCACTATGAGAACTACTTATGACACTCACATAACGCTCCATGTAGTGTTCTCATGGTGGGTCAATCTAGTACATCATTACTCTAATGTGTACCTATGTGGCGACTCGATATCTCATATCCATGACCCGTGAGATATGGTCATCAGTCTGTACACATAATAGTCTCAATGTATTATTATTGTCCTCATTAATAAAATACTTGACTACGGATATTTAAGAATAGGATTTCATTGTTCAATAGTGTCTCACGATCAAGTCATGTACTTGATATTCTATTAAACTGAAATTTCTATTCTAAGGACTTTATTATGTTTAAACAAGTAACACAATAAACTGGAATGCCTCATATCATATATATATATATATATATATATATATATAATGGCAAGATACAAATGTAAGTCTAAGAAATACACTGGACTCTAGGACTTACACCAACACCTTTCACGGATGACATCGATGAGGTAATCATGCCTAGACATTTTAAGCCTCTTAACATTGACAAATTCAATGGCACCACTGACCCAACCGAGCACGTTGAATCCTTTATTTCTTCTGTTTACCTGGTGACCGATTCGGAAGCCGTCATGTGCAAAACTTTTCCAACCACTTTGCAAGGTTCTGCCTTAACTTGGCTTACGAATCTATCACCTCGGTCAATTAATTCCTTTGATGTGCTTATAACTAAGTTCACTGCACAATTCGCAGCGAGCCGAAAGCATAAAAGGCACTCGGTCTCGCTGGTGAATTTTAAACAAGAAAAGAATGAATCACTTAGAGATTATATGGCTCAGTTTAGTGCCAAACAAATTTTAATTCCCAATATGAGCTCAAAACTCTATCTTCATACCGTCATGGGCGACTTGAAGCCGGGGCCATTCTATGAGTATTTATCTCGAAAACCACCGAGAGATTTTCAAGAGTTGTAGGAAAAAATTGATTCCTAACTCTCAATAGTCAGATATACAAATTGAAGCACTTATGAGAATGAAACATTTTTTTCACAATAAGATCAAGAAAGATGATGAACGATTTTCACAATTGATCTCTCAAATTGATTTCGTGTAATTCTGATATGTTATTGATATATATTGTTTTGATATCTATGAAAGTGTTTTTTTGATCCCTCTACATATAGTAAAACAAGTTATAGTCATTGGGATCAATCAAAACAGATTTGGGTCTGATAACCGAATATGTTTTATTGATTCTGATTCTTGAGCAGGGGTTCAGTACATGGCTGTATTAACCAATTTCATACTTATAGTTCTGATAGTTTTGAAATAAGATTCTACATCGGCGTCGTCTTCAATCCTCTGGGCTCGTAGTTGATAGTAGACGAGCTCCATATGCCATGTCATTGGACGGATACTCCTTTAACTGGTTGAACGTAACCTAGTAGACGAGCTCCATATGCCATGTCATTGGACGAAGCTTATCATTAAGGACTTGGCAAGTCCAAAGATTTGTGTGGATGAGCGCTTCTGTCAATTTAGTGGACGAGCGCTTCTATAACTTGTGTGGATGAGCGCTACGAGCGGAATTAGAATCTTGTGTATTCTGAGTTTATCAGACTAAAAACACAGGGGATCAATTCCAGAACCTCTATACATCCATTGATTACATGGTTGTACCTGACAAATGATTTTCTTATTTCCAAAAATCATTTTCATTAACGAAAACTTATTCCTTTTAATGCAGGTTATGAAAATTGATTTTCTTCATGCATCTTTTTGGTTGAGCTATTTTGTGACTAAGAGATTTCTTTCTCGTACAAATCATCTAAGACTTAATTCTAAAATTCTACGTTAAGCTTGGTCTTGATGATCCTTTGATCTTTGACTTTACTCTTCTGATTTCTACATGCAGCTCCTTGATACCTTCCAGTTCTTCCTTGAATATTTTCCTTGAATTTGCTTAATGAACTTGTTGATCACTGTTTAATACCTGTCTTTGCAATTTGACACTAAAACACTTGCACACACATTAAATTGTATTTGTCATATATCAAAATCTCTAAGTCATTGAGTCTTACACAACAAACCAATTTCTATGGTTTTGTCTCATCAAGGACTACAATCTTAACACACAAGAACACGAATTTCAGTGCAACCACCAAAATTCTTAGAAATTACATTTTAGTCCCTAAGGACTCATAAATTCATATCTTTCAATATACACATCCAAATCAATCCAAACGAATTTCTATATTCTTATATATATTCATTCAATCCTTATAAAAATAATTCAAACAATTTAAATCATCATGCAACCCATTTAAACAGCCAAGGCCGAATGGCCCAAGAATGATCATGTTAGGCAATTTTTCATGTAAAATCAAATAAACAACCATCAAGTATCCAATTAGAAATCATTGAATCAAAATCAACATATATCAACATCAAGCATCAACCAAAATCCTCCAAGAGGATCACACACATATAAATCAACAAATTAAACAACTTTCACACTTATGATTTACAAGACCATTTATACTAAATAACACTAATTAAACCATCAACATATCTACATTAAGGTAGGATAGTGGTAATCTCCCCCATACCTCTTGTAAATCACTTGAAGATCAAACAAAAACAAGTCAAACCAAGCAAGGTAGGCCACGGTTTTGTCCACCAAAACCTAGCCATGAGCAATCAATCAATAAAACAAGTTAAAGAATAAAGAAAATCATCCTAACCCGCTTGCACATAGGTTCGGCCAAGTTGGAAAGAAATAGCTAGGGTTCTCTAAATTTTTCAAGCTCTTGGATGATAAATATAGAAGTCATATGCTTCATAAATGCTAGGTGAGTCACCCATGTGACTCACCACCCTAGGTGGCAAGATGTCCGATGATCAAATGCCCGGTTTTGTCTCTGCACGTCCGTTCTCGACTCCGTCGATCACCCGTTTGTTAATGATGCGTCCGAATGAAGTATAATAACTTATTTATTTTGAAAATTATCAAAATAACCAATATCGTTGGAAAAATAATATAAACATAAACCGTTTCGTTCATGAGTCCAAATTAGGTTTCTTGATCAGTAAACTTTTACTGTCAGTGAAAAACGCAGACCGGGTTCGGCCTGAATTCAAAACCTAAAATTTCACCGTAACTTTCTACGATAAAAAAGAGTATAAATATGATTTTGTTTTATGCAAAATCATTTTCTAGGTCTCAGATAAAAATATAAACAAATATATGTATATATTTATCGATATTAAAGAACAGTAAAAATTGGGGTGTTACAGGGGGTACTACCCCGCTCCCCGTCCCCGCCCCTAGCTCCCCCATCCCCATCCTCGCTCCCCTCCATGGGGGGTTTTCCCCCTATCTCCGTCCCCGCGGATCCCTGCAGTCCCCACAGGGACCCCGAACATTTATAATAAAAAATGCAAAATCATAAATTAAAATCCAATAAAATTTTAAAAAAAAAGTCTTAATAAAAAGAACATATGCCACAATTCAGCCATGCCACAGTTCATAGTCAATATACTTATAAGCATTCAAACAGCAAAATAAAAATGAGGCAGTGTAGCATTAAGGAGACTAGATGTCAAACAGAACACACATTGCACTCTGGACACACATAAGTCTTAATAAGTCTTAAATATGACAAACATAATATGTCTTAACAAGTCTTAAAAAAAAGTCTCAAATAATGCAAACATAATATTAAATAAACATTACAAAAAGTTTCAAAACTACAATATCAAATTTTGTCCATGTCTTTTCCAACACTCCAACATGAGGTCTTTATCCATCCCAATTGTCTATGTCCCTCTTTCCATTACCTACAAAATAAATACATAACCATCATCATATTTTCATAAAAATATTTTAAAAAATTATAAACAGTATATATCCATTACCTCATTATCATCATCCATATCCTCACCAACAAATTTAAGTTGCTGCATTATGCTTGAGGAGCTAGTAGAACCTAACAAATAAAGAACCAAATTAACTTTCAAAAGAAAACCATTTTGGAAATAAAAGTGAATTCAAAAAAAAATATATTACCTTGCATTTCTTTACGTAACCAATTCTGGGTACACATCAAAGCCTCCAAAGTATCTTCATTCAACTTACTACGTTGTGAACTTAAAGCACGGCCACCGGTACTAAAGGCTGACTCTGAAGCAACTGTAGAGATGGGGATAGCTAAAAACTCTCTTGAAATTTTTTTGCAAAGTTAGATGTTTCAGTCCATTACTTTTCCACCAACCTAATATGTCAAAACTTTCTGCATTCGATTCATCAATCAAGACAGGCTCTTCTAAGTAGCAAGTTAATTCTAACATCACGGTAGTAGTTGAAACATTCTCTTTCACATACTGGACATAATTACACCTACAAGTTGACTTTCCAGCATGAGTAACATCTGTTAATGTTGATGCACTAGAACCACTACTAGCAGGAAGAACTCTCCTTGAAACACATATCTGAAGCTCGCTGGACACTGAGGGAGGGAGGAGAGGAGGGCGGAGGGAGAGGAACTCGTTGAGGGAGAAAAGGCCACGCGAGCGGCGCGTCGGCACGAGTGTCGCGAGAAGATGCCGAGAGAGGGCCGCACGAATGTCGGAACGGAACTCGCAGGTCGCAGGGACTGGACTGGAGGGCGGGCTGGGAGGTGGCTACAGATGGAGAGATGGTATGGTTTTGAACTTTGAAGTGATGCTGATGAAAATGAGACTACGAGAGGAATGAATTAATGACCAGATTTGTTTTTATTTAAGATATTATTATTCAGTAAAAAAGATAATGTGAAAAGACCAAAGTAACATCAATATTCTCATAGATATAATATAATATAATATAAATGTGTATATTTTAGGGTAAATATGTATTTCCACGGGGCGGGGGTATGGTCCCTGCCCCAGTCCTCGAATTGGCTAGGGGGGATTTTGTCCCCCATCCCCACGGGGACCCATTCGGGGTTCCTCGCAGGGATCCCCATGAATGGGTGGAAATTTCCATCCTTATAGCTAACCACTATGCCATTCTTGCATGGATGTCAAAACTTCACACTCATTTGTTTTTGAAGTAAAAAAAACGAAAAGTAAAATTTCAATCTCATCTCCTACCTCCAGCCGCCCCACGCAACACCGTCATTACCACCATGCTTTTCACCAAATCAAGAGTTCTACTCTCCGCCCTGTGACTCTGTCAGCAACCATACTCAAATACACAGACGCGAAGCGATGTTGCTACTCCATTTCGCCGCCACCGCCCACCACTATTGCATCTTCTTTTTCTTACTGATTTGGGTTTTCGAACACCAGATGTGGAAGGAGGTCTTTTTTGTAAAATACACAAATTAGTAAAGGTAGTGGTTACCTGCTATATCTGGTCACTTTTGCTCCCTCACAGGTGAGGGACTTTGTTGCTCCCTCACCTTAGAAGCCACCTTATTTTAAAAGATAAACTCTCAAGACTTTTAATAATTTATTTACAAAAAGACGAGGTGATAGTCAATATGGGCTTTTGGGATGAGCATGGTTGGCAATGGAATCGAACTTGGAGTAGACTTCTATTTCAATGGGAAATCTAGCAAATAGAGGAGCTAGTTGCCTTGCTAAAGGAGGCAGAAATAGCTAATACATTGTTTGTTAAACCAGGTGGAACCATGAAAGTACTTGTGTTGTCAAGTCTTTCTCAAGGGTGGTTTTATGGTGGTGCCATTGGCTTTGGGCACCACCAGAAGTGCCCAAATAACACTTGTTACAATAGGTAAAACTTGTACGGAGGGTTAAAAAAAACTGTTACAATGCCACTTTGCAATAGATATGGAAGGACTTATTTGCAATGTACAAAGTAAAAATATTTTGTGATGTCCCTGCCTTTACTTTTGTCTCCCCGTTGAAGTCTCGCGCTCACAATACAATGAAAACAAATGAGCTCTTCACCATGGCATCGACATGAGAAGATGCACGCACCGTGGTGCAACCACCGACGGTGGTGTGAGCTATGAGTTTTGTGACACCTTCTACCCCGCATGTAATTATAAAACATTTAAATAAAAGAGGTAAAATAAAACATGCATTTATTCCATAAAATAAAAACGGGATAGAGGTTACCACATTGTAACAACATCTCAACTCGGAAAAATAACATAAGTTTAAAAGGAAACATAATGAAACATAATATAAAAGAAAACCCAACCCCAATGTCACATTACAGAGATGGTATCCAAAAATCCAGAAACATCACGGATAACAACCTAAACTAAACATAAATCCAAACTACGAGTAGCGGCTCCTCGGAGTCACTCCTCAACTGACTGCTCACCATCCTCTGTATAACATAAAAGGGTACATGCCAAGCAACAACAAAAGACGGGGAATAAGAAACATATATATGAACATAACGGCAAGGAATTAGTTAGTAAGACGAATATGCATCATATAAACATAGCATAATTAACATCCTAACATATCAATACATCAACATCATATATATATATATATATATATATATATATATATATATATATATATATATATATATATACACACACACACACACACATCATCATCTCAAACATGTATACTGTGATGTAGTGCTACTCAACTACTTTGTTATGCACTTGGTTCCAATCTACCTCGGGAAGTCAACTTCGGAGTTACATATCCACATTGGCCATTAAGCACCAACGCCAGCAGTCCTCAACACAGGTGGATCCCTTGGATACCCAACGCACCTTACTCTCGGATGCGCCACCACGGGTGTACATGATTCACTTGAATCGTCACGGACGGTTAGATCGCCTTACTTTCAGACGACCTCCCCTATATTGAACATCCCCCACCAACAACTCCGATGCATGAATGCGTGACGAACATCAACACACAACAACAAACACCACCTCCGCTTGGGTCACTTGGCTACCCAAGTTTTAACTCCATCAACACCTCGACCACTTGGCTATCAAGGTTATCTTGGCCAGATGGCTACCAAGATATATCGTTATCTTTCATCTTTAATCTTTTAATTAACATTCTGCCCATTAAGCACCAGAACTCAACATCTCGACCACTCGGCTATCGAGACCCCCTTGGCCACTAGGCTACCAAGGTACAACATTAACAACACATTGAGCACTTAGCTATCAAGGCTCCCTTGGCCACTCGACTACCAAGGTACAACATCTTATCACTTGTTAATCATTTATCTGCATTGGTTATCTAACTTTTACTTCGTTTGGTGTCTTCTTTCATCTATTACTTATTTGGGGGGGGGGGGATCCCTTTTGATTTTTCGCATTATGTTCTGGACAAATGAACACGGGCATGCTCACCCTCAACATGGGCGTGCTAATCCCGAAGTCAAGCATGGACGTGCTTATGCAGCATGGCATTTTTGAATTTGAAAGTGGAGCACGGGCGTGCTCCCTGTTAAGCACGGCCATGCTTACTGGAGCATGGTCATACTAGTCTAGGTAGAAAAGGTCATAAACCATTTTTCCAAACCTCTTGGGTAATTCATGGATTGAACCTATTAGCTTTCACTAAGTCTTTGATCATCAATTTCATTGTTCTTAATTATTCTTCAAGTCATATAACTAAGGGGAATTAATCCTTTAATTTTCTTTCATTATTAAGGATCCCTAAACACTCATGAATCAATCCCTAGGGTTCTTGACTAAACCTTTTGGCATATACCTTACCTCTCATTATTAACATTCAAGCCTCATGAGCAAATTGGGAAACATCCCCTAATTAAAGGTTTCAGTGTCTTATTAACATCTTCGTTGTTCACTTCACACCATCATACAAACAGTAAAAACCAACATTCATTCATAAACATAGATAAACAGGAACATTATCCATTCATACAACAAAATCATCATAAACAGTTTGCAATTTAAAACATGCCAACAACAAGGAATCATCAATAATAGTAATATTACAACAGTTAACATGTAATCAAATAGCAAACAAATAGGGTCATGGGTTAACCCTTCATCTTACTCTACCCTCAAAGCCTACATGTTCATGATATCCATTCTCCCCATACCTGGTATGAATATCAAACCCTGAAAGCAAACTGATCGCGTTCCCTCGAGCGACTCGATGAGTTCCTCAAGCCTTGGCCAACATGAAACGAATAACCAATTAATCTCAATCCAACAACTAAGAAAAGAGATTGATAGAGAGGGATAACCGGCTTACCTCTATTGACACTAACGTGCACTTTTCTCTCCCAAACACCGGAAGGATTCCAAGAACTACGATGGGTTCAAATGAATGAGGGGAAAGAGGGGCCAATTTGAGGGTTACACTCGAAACTCTCACAAAAGCCCTCTATTTATAAACTCTGACCCAAGCACGCCGTGCTCCCTTTAAGCACGGTCGTGGTTAACTTAAGCACGTGGTCGTGCTCAAGTTAGCTCGATCACACAAAAAGAACGTCAAACGGGTGCGTTTCCGACACGGTGGTGCACCCCTTGAGCACGACCGTGCTCGTGGATCACTTAGCCATTTAGCATGCCTATGAGCACCGACATGCTTGTACATGAGCAAGGTTGTGCTCATGCACCAGAAAGGGATTTTAAGCTTAAGAATTCCTACATAGCCCCAGAAACATTTCTAAGTCAAACAAGGCATACATAAGCACTTATAACAAAAAATGGGGTGTTACAAGTTTCAGGTGAAATGATCTGCGAACCAACCTCATGTAGGTCAGGGATGGTGCTTTAGAAGATAGTGCCGCCCCCTGAGGAGCTGCGATAGAAGATGTGGAATGTTGTTGTGGAAAATAAATAGTCAAAATATGTAAATTGGTCCTATATGTTTATTTTATTTTTCATATTGATCCTATGAGTTTTTTATTTTTCAAATTGGTCTTACACGTTACGTTTTGTTTTCATATTAGTCATTTCCGTCAATTTTGACCTAACGCCGTCAATTTTGATCTGACGTGGCTATCACCTTAGACCGACACGTGGCATTTGATCTGACTCTGTAAGGTCGAAATTGACGGAAAGAACTAACATGGAAACAAAATGTAATGTATAGGACCAATTTGTAAAATAAAAAACTTATAGGACCAATACGGAAAATAAAATAAACGTATAGGACCAATCTACCTATTTTGCCAAATAATTATTTTTTTATGATCATGGTTTATTTCATAAATTATAATAGGGACTTACAAATAAATGTTATCTTCCTTTTGTAACCTATTTGTTAAGTTTCAGGTAAAAGCTTTATTACCGTTGATCTCATTCTATATCAAAATCAACGGTTGCTCAGGGGTTTACCATAAAACCTGTAATGCCCCCTTTTCTTGATTTGTGTATGAGGAAGGGATTAAGCATCTTTGAAGGCTTAATCATGTTCCTTAGGTGTTATTTAGCTTGTGTTTCAAGTTTTAGGAGAATCAAAGTTGAAACGGGTCCGGAACGCAAATAAACACAAACCAATCGATTAATTGGTCAATTAATTAATTAATTGAGAGTTAGAACATTAAAATTATGCCGGGCTTGAGTACAATAAATTTTAGGAGTAGCCTAAAATAATACAAAACACTATTTCAGCAGGTTACTCGGGAAAATGCCGAAGAAAACACTCGGTTGTGCTGACGGGGCAATATGTGGCAACATGTGTGGGTGACACGTGTCACTACTGGACACATGTCACCAAGAGGAAAGTGGCATGGGGAGAGGCTGCCATGTGGACTCCACTAACCCACCTAAAAATCTCCTAATGGTGACACGTGTAATTCACTAAAAACATAATCACCTAATAATCTAATGAAAGAAAAAATGCATGAGGGACATCATTTTATCAATATAGCATTATGTAATATTTAAATTTAAATGTCTTATATTTTATATTATATTATATGAGGTTGAAGATCGTATATAAATAAATATGATTAAACTTTTAGTAGATATCATCATTAGGTTCAATCATTCTACCAAAATATTGTTAAATGAGGTTTTGAAAACTCAAATGTTCAATCAAATATCGTGAGTGGAAGATTAAATTAGAACATTGGAAAGCATAAAAAAATAGAAAAATAAAGACACAGAATGAAAAAGACACACTTCTAAGTTGGAAGAGCATTAAGTGAATTTGAGAAAATGGAAAGCATGAATTGAAATTGGAAAAATGATAAGATTTGTAGATGATTTTCTTCATAACTTATTCAATTCTATTGGTAAGTGATTTGTAAAATGATTTTGACATCATTGCAAGTACGTATATACATATATAATTTATTGTAATAAGTTTAATTGATAATATGTTTAAAATATATTTTTATCGATATATAATTTCATAATATTTAAATATTTGGATTTAATTGATATACACTGACAGTGTCAACCAATTAGAAATGAACACATCATTATAAATCTTTGATTCTTATCCTAATCACCTTAAAAGTCATCAATTTCATGATTTTTGATAGGTTGTCAGTGTAAAAATCTTTACACTATCAATGCATAGAAATTAAACTCTAAATATTTTGTATTCGTATTATATTATATGAGGTCGAAAATCTTACATAAACATGTTTGAACTTTTAATCGTGGTCATCACCAGGTTCAACCATTCTACAATAATCTTCTTAAATGATTTTTTAGAAAATAAAAATATTCAATCAAGACAGGGAATGAAAATGATTTAGCTTGATTTAACATCGTTCCATTACATTGAAAAAATCTTAAAATTAAGACACGGGAAAGAAATTATACAATTATTGACTTGGGGTATTAAGTAAAAATGATAAGATTTGTAGAATGGTTTTGCAGTCATTGCATGTAAGTAGGGATGACAATTTTATCCTTACTCGCGGATACCCGTGGATAAAATCCGCAACGGGCACGGGGCGGGTAGTTAAACGGGTACCCGCGAGTAAAATAAACGGGTAATTCCAATACCCATCTATAAATGGGGCGAGGGCGGGTATCACACTATCCGTACCCGCGGATACCCGCACCCGTTACTTAATTACTATAACACCCTTTATTATATATATCTACTCTCAAAGTCCTTATATCATTTCATAGATAATTTTCATCTATTGTGTTGTTTCATGGATATTTTAAGTGTGATGTATTAATTTGTAGGTGTTATTTTGTTCAAATATCGGAAGATATTAATGTGGTGGTTTGTTTAAGTTTTCTGTATTTTTTTTTAATTAAAAAAAGATTTGTTTGTTTTTCATAACTATCCATGGATATCCGCGGATACCCGTGAAAACCCGTGAATCCGTTAAAAACCCGTTAAGCGGGTATCCGTGCGGGTACGGGACGGGTACGGGTAGATTTTTTATTCAGCGGGGCGGGTAACGGGTAACCAGTATCCGTGCCCGCCCCGCCCCGTTGACATCCCTACATGTAAGTTTCTACCTATATAATTTATTGTAATAAAATTAAACAAATTCATTATCATTTTATATAAATATAACATGAGGTTAAAATACTTCCTAAAAATATATTTGTTAGTAGGGAATAATTAAGTTCTTTATTATTTGGTAATGAATAAACTTTTAATATGAATGATATTTATATTTAAAATCAGAGTATTGATCATTTCACTTTTTTTTTCTCAAACTACAAATAATTTTAAATATAAATGGATATTTTACATCACCATTTATCATTGTTATACCCCGTGCATGGCACTGGTCCTTATACTAGTAATCTAATGAAAGAAAAAATGCATGAGGGACATCATTTCATCTCCTCAAATTCATGCTCAGAAAAAGTAAAATTTTGAGAAACATATCAAAGTAAGGCAGCCATTTTCGTGGCTTAGAAAAGCTTGAGGTTGGAGTTGTTTCGGCTGTCAGATTTTCAGACCGGTCACGTATTCGTACTCGTGCCTTCGACATCTTCGTAGTTGTATCTTTGTATGTGATTTTCGTCAAGGTAATTTGGTATCAACATCATCAACATTTATCCTTTTTAAGCTATTTAAATTCATTATACTCCTAGTCTTAGTCCTGATATCGTTTTCGGTGCATTTTAGGCTTTTACGGGTTTTCTGCGGAATCAGTCGATCGGGAAACTGATCATGGGAGTGGAGGCGAATCAGACTTTGTAGTGTACAGCTGCTGTTCTTGTAAGTTCCTCTCTCAATTTCATACCTTGATTCAAATTGGTTTATTGATTGGAGCCATGTTGTTGATTCGGTAGTTGTTTTGGTCTTTTCTAACTGTTTTTGGACCCCGTGTGTGTGCTTGGGACAATATTTTGTTCAATGCACGTATGGGAGTCTGAACATCAGATTCAAGGTTGTTGTTGGGAAGTGTCCCGAGATTCGTGCCGATAGCATAGAAGCATTTGGAGCTTTCACGGGAAAGCACGCACGTCAGTAAGATGGGGGAAGAACTACTATCATCGGGGAGGCAAGAGCAGTTTAGAATACAATGATATGCGTAGGGGATCCTAAACCCTACTAGAGGTTGAGTAACCAATAACACCAGCATTGGTGGCTACAGTGGAGTAGTATCAATGAAGGTTAGGCATTGTGGGTTTATCAACAATAAGTTGACTTATGTTGGTCGAGGTTGCCTACTTAGTATAAGTATGCTAGTTGCCATGGTATGTTTGATGGTATGCTGATGTGTTATTTTCTAACATGCGTAGTGTTTCTAGTATATGAGTTTATGAGATTCTATGATAGTATTCTTTAGATGATAACATGCTAAGTGTATATGCTTTTATGACTGTGAGATAATGCTTGATTGATAACATGTATACCTGATTACGTATGATAGATATTATGAGTATAATATGGTATGGGACTGATGATAAGCTTTGTGATAGTATGTTGAGCCTGCTTGCATGATTAGGAATAAGTAATGTTTTCTGTTGATTGAGCGATGTATGCTATGAGTTGGATTGATGGTATGTGCTACAGTACCTCATCGGGGGAATTAGCTAATATGTGTTGTGCTGAGTGATGGAACATTAGGATATGAGGTTGAGGTACTAAGCCATAAGTTATCGTTGAGATGAACCGGTGAGATTCATGTTTTATATTTTTTTTTGTTTCGCCACCTCATGGATTGGAACGAACGACCATCCTGAAATGTTGGGGATGGATCGAGATAATAAACGAGCATCCTCATCTGCTGGGGATGTGACGTCACGAGTATCCTGAAATGATGGGGATACGTCATGGTAGTGGTTGATCATCCTGAAATGTTGGGGATGGATCGAGAAAGTGGACGAGCATCCTGATCTGCTAGGGATGTGTCGTGACGAGTATCCTAATCTGCTGGGGATACGCCATAGTAGTGGACGATCTTCCTGAAATGATGGGGATAGATCAAGATATTGGACAAGCATCTTGATCCGTTGGGGATGTGTCATGACAAATATTCTGAAATGTTGGGGATACGTCGTGGTAGTGAACAATCATCCTGAAATGATGGGGATGGATTGAGATAGTGGACGATCATCCTGAATGTTAGAGATGTGTTGTGACGAGTATCCTGATCTGCTAGGGATACATCATGGTAGTGGGAAAACATCCTGATTTTTTGGGGATGTGTAGCACGGTGGAGATGAATGATACAACTTGATCTGTCGAGAATCTATCATGGTGGCTTCGTCCTTATGTATGGTTAGTTGCATAAGCAAGAGTGAGCCTAATTGGCATGAGAGCTTTGGTGATGATTGTTATTTTTGACTCGGAGGATGGTTGTGTGTGCTATGTTTGTCTGTGTGCTGTCGTTGTATTTTATTCTATTTCCACTCCCCAATTTATGATGACAAGTATAGATTCTTATCCCCTATTTCTCTATGTTATATTTATTGTTTTGGGACGACAAGACTTCGTCAAGGATTACTCTTTTGGAGAGGGAGACATGTCATAAGAGCCAACGATCGCGGTAGCGGCTGGGAACACTCATCGAAGGTAGACTGGACAGTAGGGGAGTCTTTGTTCCTACTGCTAGCTAGCATAAGTGGGAGTGTTAAACCAGTCATTGGGTATATGGCCAGCGTGCCTTTTATATTTTGATGTATTTTGGTGAGAGGAGCCAACTAGGCCCAAGTTGCTATATTTTATATATACTTTCACTATCTTCCGTACTCTGATGTTATGTATATGTTGTTATAAATATAAATATATGTTTTAAAGTTTGAAGTTTTTACACCGTGTTTTATATTATTAAGGTTATGTGTTTAGTTCCATGTGACACTTGCAAGGGTGTTATAAAATCACCCCTTTCTCAAAGGTCTGTTGGAAGTGGAATCATTGCCAAGAGAAGAATTGTTGGTGTGGTTTGTACTGCAACATAGATTAAATACTAAAAGTATATTGAAAAGTCAGAACTTGGTCTTAATTAATGAAGTATCATGTCCCTTTTGTGAGAATGAGGAGGAGACAATGTCTCACATTTTTATTCACCATAAACATGTTAATGCAATGTGTGATACCCTAAACCCGGCATCACATGGTTACCCAATTGCAGAAATATTTCTGATTTACAATGCTGGTTACTTTCGGAAAGTATCATTTTCTCGATGGATGAGTACACTAAAAATGGTAGGTTTTTTTTTTTGAAAGGATGAAACAAGATAAAGATGATGAACACTCATAACATGATTTGAAGACAACATATATATATATATATATATATATATCATGTTCTAAGGAGAGCCAAGTTCCAGTACATAAGTTAGGTCCTTATCAACGGCCATTGTAACAGAATTAGACAACTAGAAGATACAACTTAAAAGAGAGTAAGTAAGACACAGGGAAAGAGGGTCCGGAACCACATCCAAAAAGGCAATTCTAAAATGTCAGATGACGGAAGACTATCCACACACAGAACGCTCCGAACTGGTTACTGACACTAGCTGCAAGCAGGGTCTCCACAAATGCTCCCACGAGACAAGACATCAGGTAATGGATCTATGATGTCGTCGCCCTCATCTACGGAATCATCGTCGTCGTCATGATCCATAACGTGATCCTCCGGCTCATCCTCCTCCATGACCTCATATAAGTCTTCCTCAGGATCCTCCTCGGGATCCTCCTCAATCGGTACTGCCGGCTCTATGTCTAGAGGTGGTGGCTCGTGTAGCAGTCTGTTAGCTCGCAGTGTGTGACGGTAATACCAAGTCTGAGGTGGAGCTACCCTCCTAGTCTCCACAGTATGGCTCCTACGGATTGGGTCTCCTTTAGCATTTAAATCGGTTGTGGTAATTGCTCTGTGGTATGTGGCAGATGTCGCCTCTGGATGTATCAGCCATGCCCCGGCATTACCTGCGTTGTCGAAGACCTTAGTCTTCGACATTGTCTGCACAAGTGGGATATTGGGATCCATCTGAACTCATGTACATACGGCAATACCAAAAAGGAAGAGAGAATAACAAGTAGAAATGAAAGAGTAAGATACCGACAATGGATATATCGAACAACAACCATACACATGATACATACAACACCTTGGCATATTAACATTTTAAACATTACTCATGGGTGAACAACAAGTATTATTTCAGTGGGTCTCATACCCGAATCAATCAATTTTATAAAGATAATGCATGACACTTCAATCGTCAGGCTCTAAACTTAATCTCATGAGATACCATCATCGTTTTATCATTAAGAAAGAAAGAGTTGATCAGACTCATACGCCACATTTGGCAAGTTGTCTCCGTCACCCCATGCACCCAGATCAACATCATCACGAATCCCTTATAACGGCCATTCGGATGTATACCACATCGAATACCACATCTTAAGCGGGTATTTGGTTAACTCAAGCACGTCTGCTAAGGGGAAATGCATATGAATAAAAGACTTTTCATTATCGAGACTTTTCCTTGTGTTCACTCTTTTCCATTGTCGAAGCCCAAAGCTAACGACTATTCACAATTTTCATTACTTGAAAATCAATAACATAGAACACGCAGTCCGAGTGCTCAATCACAACACCTTAGACCAATGCTGCAGTCCAAAGTTGTGGTCGTAGAAACAATTATAATTTTATCCATGTTTTATTTCAACATGATAAGGACTCCTAGCCCATAACAACGAAATTAGGACACACAGTCCTCAATTCCAAAATTAGGACTCCTATCCCATAATATCACGATTAAGACCCTTGGTCCATAATTCATGACACGGATCCTAGATCACGTGCATAAACTGAATGCTAGAGGCGACGTCTCGTGAACTAGCATTCTTTTTCACATGTGCTTACTTTTCGTTCAGTGAAAATCAAAAACCAAAACAAAACCTCGGTCACTTATCCAAGTAACCAGAATGTTTCTAAATCATTTAGGAGAAAATATTTTCCTTTACAAAGTCTTTTATAAAACATTTGGAAATTCGTTTGCTTTTGAAATCCTTGATGGGATAAAGTCAAATATTTTCAAAGGGGTTTTCCATTCATGAAACACAGTTTGAAAAAGGTTTTCTCTCGTACAAACTTTGGATCATAAAAATATAGTTTCTATTGACTTAAAAGCACTTCAACGTTTCTTTTCAAAACTAGAATCTCATTCTCTTGAAGTAAGCGTTTTAAACAAGGAACTTTTATAAATGAAACCAATACCTTCAAAGTTCTATTCAAGTCTTATTAAGGCTTTTAATCCTTATAATCATTATGCACAGACTCAAGTCCGGCTTCTCAAACTTCAATCAACAGTAATATATTCTCAACAATAATATCACAGTTAATGACAGTTCATCACATATATACAACTCACAATACTTTAAGGCAAGTAATAATCAACTTCAAGTAATAATCACAATAGTTCAAGTAAACAAGTCATTCAAGTGTTTGATCCACATCATAACAATATTCAAATCACTCAAGTAAACACATACACACATGCATATAGTCATTGAATATCCCTAAGCAATCCCCTCTTACTTTCTGTGAAGGTGAGAAGATTAGATGCTTGAAGAGGTATGTCACGAACGTCCTCGTTTCCTCCGTGATGGAAGTCTAAGGTTATGAACACAAAATCACAAGTTAAAATTCAAACAAAACACTAAACCACAAGGTATAGGTTCGGCCAAGATTATTTCTTAGGGTTAGAGATTCCCAAAAATTATACAACTGATGGATTTATGATCCTTAAGTGTTAAGAGTTCATAAACAATGATCATTTAACAAAGTTGAATTAAAATCCCACTAAGTTATAAATTTAGGGTATTCGGCCAAGGCTAGTAAAGTAGGTTAGCATTCACTAAACTTTCCAATCTCTTAGGTTTAGCATCCATATGTATTAAGGAGCTCAAAACCATGATCATTTTCGAAAAATAAGAACAAAGTATCCTAGGTCCACAACCTTCTAGGTTCGGCCTTCATATGATTTATAGGCTAGAAATATTTAAACTTTCCAATCTCTTAGAATTAGCATCCAAATATCTTGAGGGGCTCAAGCCCATGATCATCTTGGAAAACAATGGAAACTTAAACATTCCAATCTCTTAGACTTAGCATCCAAATATCTTATGGAGCTTAAGTCCATGTTCATCTTGGAAAACAATGGAAACTTGAACTGTACTGCCTTAACTGAGTGTCTCAAAGGAAAACACAAGACATCCACATTACAGTGAGTCATATTGATAGTCTTAACATAATGGTCACGCATAACCTTACAAACAAAAGCAAAAGAAAAAAAATCAAAAGGAAATCATTACACAAGCAACTACTCTCGGACTTCATTTAATCAGTTTATGAAGCCGACAGTTACATATTAAGGCTCCCATGAAAACATATTGAGTTAAAGAAATTCCTTCTTTATCTCCTTAATCCTTCGAAGGACCTATACCTGTTTATCTGAAACAATAGAGAGCCTAGTGAGAAAAATAATTCTCAGTGAGCTTTGCTTCAAGCAAGGATATACATAATATAAGCAATTTAATTCAAATACATCAACCCAAAATGAGTATGAGCATGGGCACTTTAACTTAAAACATTTACTAGATAACTTCAAGTGTGAGGGACTTGTAGTATTCTAGTTTAATAGATTCTTGATATGGCAGTCAGAGCTCTATGACAACAATCAGGCGTCCCTTAATTGCTAGTACCATATCCTAGCCTTCAAGAAATTGAAGGACTTACAAAAACATAACTCACCCACAATTACTTATGTGGCCTTAATGGCTAATTTGGTTCTGAAACAATTGTCTCACCAAAATATAGACCATTTTAGATTTTTAATGCCCTGCTATACTTCACTTTATTTTGATTAAGAGAAATAATCCAAACACAGTTAGGACATCAAGAGTAAACTTACAGCAAAAACCTAAGCCATCAATTCAATAAAACTTAATTTATCACAATTTGGAGGATAATGACTAAAGTTACCATTCCCACCATTTATTCCACAGTCTGAACTTCTAATCCCAAACAGTTAGGAGTTCATATCGCACTAGTCAAAACTAAGCATGTCGACAATACATTATAACCAATCTCAAGTGTCCAAAACCAAGAAGGATCGTGCAAATATTCAAGTGTTATCAAATTTGAAAACTAGTAGCTTAATTTTCAGTAAATTGAAATGGAGATTCCTACATCAATACCAACTCAAATTTAAAAAATCCAAAGCCTGGGTTGTTACAAATTCTGTCTACTTTCTATTAGCACATGAGTCAACTTAAACCGATATTTGGACAATTTAATACAATTTAAATATTAAGACCGTTCCAGTTCAGAATTATCAGTACAAGCAGCAAATTAAATATCATTTTTATCATTCAATACTTAATGAAATTGAATTTTTCCAAATCCTATATTGTTAAAAATTCTATCTATTTTCTATTAAATCAGGAATCAAGTCAATCCAATACTTTTACAGTTTCCTACAATTTAAATACTAAGACAGTGTCAGCACAGAGTCTCCAGGACAAACAGAAGATTGCATGTTATTTTTATCCCTTGATAATCAATGAAATTAAATCTTTACAAAGCCTATATTGTTAAAAATTCTATATATTTTATATTAAATCAGAAATCAAGTCAATCCAATACTTTTACATTTTTCTACAATTTAAATGGTAAGACAGTGTCAGCACAGAGTCTCCAGGACAAACAGCAGATTGCATGTTATTTTTCTCCCTTGATAATCAATGCAATTAAATCGTTCCAAAGCCTATATTGTTAAAAATTCTATATATTTTCTATTAAATCATGAATCAAGTGAATCCAATACTTTTACAGTTTTATACAATTTAAATGTTAAGACAGTGTCATCACAGAGTCTCCAGGACAAACAGCAGATTGCATGTTATTTTTATCCCTTGATAATCAATGAAATTAAATCGTTCCAAATCCTATATTGTTAAAAATTCTATATATTTTCTATTAAATCAGGAATCAAGTCAATCCAATACGTTTACAGTTTTATACAATTTAAATGCTAAGACAGTGTCAGCACAGAGTCTCCAGGACAAACAGCAGATTGCATGTTATTTTTATCCCTTGATAATCAATGAAATTAAATCGTTCCAAAGCCTATTTCGAAGGAAAACAAGTCTATTTTATGATGGTACCAAGATCACTTCGAAACAAGTCCTATGAAAGAAGTTATGGATAAAACACTAACAAGGGTGCATTACGGGTTTCAAGGGTTTTAGAGCCCCTTGTCAATTTTTTATCAAAAACTACCTCTAATCAACATGCAATTCGAAAACCCAGTTGTCAACAAGCATAAATCAGATCAAAATAGGCTTTCCACAGAAACAATTAAAACAATTAACAAGAAATTGGGATTTATGGTTACCCAATGTTACAAACAACAAAACTCACCTAACCAAGTGGTAGATTGAAAGTCGTGAGTTGATCTCCTTGTGTTTCTTCCCTAATCTGATTTGTGCTCCTATTTTCCAAATTCTAGAGGTCTTGCATGTTGTCTATTTTGCTTGATTTAGGTATTTGATGAGTTGAAATTGTGAGGTAGAAGGTTAGAAGGAAATTTGGTATAGGTTTATGAGAGTTGCTTGAAGAATGAAGAAGGGAAAGAGGATGGAAATGGTGTGTGGGTATGGCTGAATTTTGTGAGGAGAAAGGGAAGGAGAGGAGTTGTTCTTGATGAGGGAGAATGAAAGGAATCCTAGGTCCCCTACTTGTGGGTTCTGGTCGAAAATTTGAAGGAGAAAGAGGAAGGTGAATGATCTTTCTTTTTTCTTGTTGGCCTTAAGAGAAAAAAGAAAATAAAGAAGGGGAAGGCAAATGTGTTCCACCAGCTTGTTCTGCCAATTATAAGAGTGAAAAGGAAGGAAAAGAGTTGACCAATAGAGGTTAGATATCCTTGAAGAGTATTGGTCACTTAGGGAGATTTTAGGATAAAGGTAGATAAAATAAGTGGGAATGTGGTTGATAATAAAATAAAAATAATATTTCAATTCACAATTAATTAACCTCACTAAATAAATCAACCACACAATTTCACATTTAAGAAATATAAAAGGATTCAAACACACCCATGGTAGAATTATAATGACAAGACTAAAATACCCTTGGGATAGGATATTACATAAACATTCCAATCTCTTAGACTTAGCATCCAAATATATTATGGAGCTCAAGTCCATGATCATCTTGGAAAAGTAAAACATACTCGCTTTAATAACATAGAATAAACAAGTTAGAAATCCTTAAACTTTCCAATCTCTTAGACTTAGTATCCAAATATCTTATGGAGCTCAAGTCCATGATCATCTTGGAAAAATGAAAGTAATACATCCTAGCTTAAATGACACATAATAAACAAGTTATAAATCCTTAAACTTTCCAATCTCTTAGACTTAGCATCCAAATATCTTATGGAGCTCAAGTCCATGATCATCTTGGAAAAATGAAAATAATACATCCTAGCTTTAATGACATATAATAAACAAGTTATAAATCCTTAAACTTTCCAATCTCTTCGACTTAGAATCCAAATATCATATGGAGCTCAAGTCCATGATCATTTTGGAGAAATAAAAACTCAAATATCCTAGCACCTAAATGTAACACCCCAATTTTTCCGCTTTCTAAGATCGATATAAATATAAATAAACGTTTATATTTTTATCAAAAAATTAGAAAATGATTTTGGGAAAACCAAATTCATATTCATATCATACTTATTTTTATAAGTATATGGTGAAGTTTTTGGTTGAAAATTCAGACGGAATGAATATATTTTATAAGTAAGATTTTACTGATCAGAAAACCTAATTTTGACCCGAGAAAGGAATGAATATATTTTATATCTCATTTCCAACATTAAAGGTTATTTTGAAAATTTTCAAAATAAATAAGTTATTATACTCGATTTGGGCGTAACCCTTAATCGCGTAATCGACGGGGTCGAGAACGGACGTGCATAGACAAAACCCGACGTCGGATGCTAAGACCTCTTGCCACCTAGGATGGTGAGTCACATGGATGAGTCACCCATGTCATGATTACTTTTTACAAATATCTAGATATTTCTTTAAATTATTGTAAAAACCGTTTTGCCCTTGGACGATTTTACCCTTGAAATTTCATCGAAATGACAAGTTTGCCCCACAATTTATGGACACAAATCAGCCACATCCTCACTCATTTCTCACCACATGTTGGTCATAATTTCTTTTTGGGAAATGACCATTTTGTCCTTATGTTGTCATTATACCACAAAAATGCCATTTTGTGATATTACTACTTTGTCCTTGAATTTTTGTGTGTTGGACCCTTTTACCCCTCAAAGGCCACGGCCCTAGGCAGTCAAGAGGCCCATTTTCACTTCTATAAAAGGCCATCTTCATCTTCTCCATCAAGCTTTGCCATTTTTGCCATTAAAGCTCTAAGTACCGTAGCTTGATTTTGTGAAGGAAGTAGGTGATTCCTTGCCCATTTTTCATTTATAAGAGGTATACCATGCTTCTCTCGCTCAACCATCATCATGTTCTTCATTGATTTTTGTGATTTGAAGTCTTGATCTTTCAATTCCTAGATCTAGAAACTTTGAAAATACATAGAAAATCATAGAAAAATCCTTTTAAAGTGAAACCAATTTCTATGATCTTAGTATCCTCTCTATATTTAAGATCCAAGAGGATACATCAAACCAAAATTTCATGCCTATTGATCTTGTTGAGGCCGAACCCTAGTTATTGTGGGGAGGGGGGGGGGACTTTGTTCATTTTTTTAAAACTAGTCTTGCTTGATTCAATCTTATAATTCATATATATATATATATATATATTGAATCCATGGTTGTTGAATCAAAATCAAACCTCTAAGCCATTATTTTGTTTATGGCCGAAATTGTATTTTTGGAAGAGTTGAAAGATTTTGTTTCATTTTTCAACTTATGATAATTTGTCTTAACTCTACACTACTCTAAGGACATGGATCTAAGAGTGTGTGAAATTTTGAAATCTCTAACTCAAATTTAGTGTCATGACCGAATTAGGGTTTTTGGAAGATTGAAGTATATTATTTCAATCTTTGTATTCTAATCTTTGATTTAGGGTTTTAAGTGATCAAGGATCACTAATCCAAGAGCTTAGGATTTTTAGAAATTTTTAGCTAATTAATTCCCACATGGATGAACCTAGCATATAGCAGCATAGGTGTATTTAGTGTTTTATTGATGATTATTTATTGTGTTTTGATGAAGGGTAATTTGTTGTGTGAGTCGTTTACGTGTTTTGCGGAAACCAGACGTTTGATGGAATTTCAATTCGACAAGAGAAAAATCTTCAAGAGGTAAGGGGAGTACCCGAGGGATTTTTCCGATAGCCATGGGTAATTGTTATTGTGCGTCTTAATTATGGTGTGTATGTATTTATTTTGTAGTTAGCATTATTTGCTTATTGATTTTATGTTGTTAATTATTTTATTTAACTGCATTTAATTATTTGTTATATTTGGTGATATGTTTTAAATTTCTAAATGTCATATTATTGATATGAAATAATTGCTGATGTGGAGTGTGAGTTTGAAAGCCTGACAGTGGTCAGAGCTCGATTAAATACGCGGTTAAAAGTATTAAAAAGCTTTTTATGAAATGGTGAAGTTAATTTAGGTGGAAATAGTAATATGATATTACTTAATTAATTATTTGGTGAAAAATGGGAATTTATGAGAAATAATATTATTTTAATGATTTAATGGTGAAAGAGCGTTTTAAGAGTTACGGCGAGAATGTAACCGTGAGAATATTTTAACACTGCTAATTTTCACCAAAGGAATTTCTAAATAATAGAAAATATTATTTTATGAAGAAAAGTTTCAAAAATAACTTTATTACAGTGTCAGAAAAATTAATTTACAGTAAGGAGTCACGTTTTTGCCTATTTGCATTTTGAAAATGGAAAACGGCGGACAATTCCATCAATAATTTTTTTAGAAGTCTTAAAAAGAGATAAAATTTATTATTACTGAGGATTACTCTTAAATAAGATTTTTGAGTTTAAATTAGTGAGTTTTAAATAAAACAGTGAATTTTCAACGTAAAAGGATTTTTGGTAAACAGCGGAATATTTCAGTCAGATTAAGAAAGGTTTGATTTTCCTTCTGTTTTTCGCAGAATAAACATAGTTTAAAGTTGTAAATGAACCTAGTCGCTAAGACGTCGGACCTAGTGTTCCTAAAGATATGGCCCGGGGCTAAAGAAAGTGGAATAATGGACCAGAGGTCCTATAATCAGTGTATTGGTTTTGTGCACTAAAATCTACGTGTCTAAGATCGGTGTATCGATCTAGATTTCGTGATTTGCACAGTTTTGACTTAAGGTCAGTTATGGTTTAATTGAAATATTAAACTTAGTAGTTTAAGATAATGGGTTGTCGCGAAACGTTTTAGTTCCGACATATAAAGAATGAACACAACGAAAAACAGCGAGAACAAAACGTTTTACATGCATTTTGCATTTCTCTGTGGCAAATGTGCCTAAAGGTTTTATGGGTGGTACCTTGGTAGGTATCCATGTTATGAGGTACATTTCACCTTTGGGTGAAATAAATGGGGGTCAAGGAAAGGCCGGGCTAATTACGACTATTTCGGGAGCTCGGATATTACTCATATTTTATAGGTCAAGTTAATTACGACTATCGTTGGATGTTCTTGTGAACTACTTACGATGATGGTTGGAGCTCGTATCCTACCGAGTTATGTACTTAAATAGTTGGAACTCGGAACCTTGACAGGCCAAATTATTTGAAACTTGCCATATCTGGCAATGTTTATATTCTGCCTTATTTGGCAATGAGAGCCTGATCAGCTCATCTATTGGTTGGTTGGAGCTCCGGAGATTAGGTCTCAAAGTTAGTTTATGAATATTGAAGTGTCATGGTTTTTAAAGCGGTTACGATTGACGGGTATGAAACCCTTTGAGATATATTTAAATATATTGTTGTCATTAATATTTATGATTAAGTGGTAATTGAGAGTCGTACATGTGGTTGTCGTTTTAAAATCCATATATTGGAACTCACCCTTGCACATACAGGTTCTTCTGTCTTTGCTATCGTACCTTGGTACACGAATGTACATATTGCAGAAGAGTTCCTTAAGTCAGTTGGAGACTTAAGTCTGGATTGCGAAAAGAGGTGTGTGATCATAGGGATGATCACGAGGTTTTATCAGTGAGTGTCTTGTAGAGCAACCAGCTTAGGATTTATTTGGGATAGTATGATTTGAGAAAGTTTGTGTAAGTATTTTGAAAACCTTTACATGGTTTAAAATTTTGGCTGTGAATAATATGTTTTATTTTTACTATTAAGATAAGTACGTTACGTACTACCCTATTCAAAGGAAATTGTTTTACACCAAGATTTTCTGTCTCCAAATAAATTAAATTTTTTCGAAAGCACCCAGCAAAATTATTTTTAATTTATTTCCGCACGTGTTAGTATAGTAATGCCCAAGGACAGTGTTACAGAGTGGTATCAGAGCTGGTCGAGTCTTTCGGGAACCTTGGGGAATAGGTCTGTTATGTTTTTGTTGTGGGATCTCTGGTAGGACCTTGCTTGAATTGTTTCCTTGTTGAAACAATGTGTGTTGGCACACAAGTAGTTGTGTTTTGAGGTAGTCGAGACCTTGTAAGAATCTATGAACAATTGATGGTGTATTGACTGAATTACTTCTTAGAAGTAATGTGTTTTAGACACGTAAGGATACGTTTCAATTCTGGTTACGGACTGACTGATTTTGTCTTATAGTTCAGTTATGGAACCAGAACCAGAAGGTGGAGTGGATGATACAGCACGAGCAATGGATAACATTGCGACTGTTATTGCTATGCAGACAACTGCTATAGCTGCTCAGACTCAGCAAGCGGCAGAAGGCAAAGATCTAACTGCTTTTCGACGTCAAGATCCACCACAGTTTTGTGGGGATTCTGATCCTGAGAAGGCTGATCTATGGATACAAGAGTTCGAGAATATTTTTGAGCTTATCTATAGCCCTGGAGGAGTAAAAGTTCAATATGCTACATTCTTGCTCTTAGGAGATGCAGAGTATTGGTGGAAGGGCACTCAACAACTTATGGAAGCTGATCAGCAGGAAATTACTTGGGATGTGTTTCAAAATGCATTTCTGAACCAGTATTTCCCAGAAAGTACTAGGATTGAGGAGGAACGATAATTTCTACATTTTCAACAAAGAGATCTATCTGTTGGGGAATACGCGGCGAAGTTTGAATCACTAGCCAAATATTTTGGTTTCTTCCAAGTTCAGCCAAATGAGGGATGGAAGTTTGAATGTTTTGAAGGAGGTTTACGATATGGTATCAAGAAATCTGTATTACCTCTGGAGATTCGCAATTTTCAAGCGTTGGTTGAGAAATGTCGTAAGGTGGAATTGACGAAGAAAGGGAAGGAAAATTATAGTAACACCAGAGGATCATCTTGATTCAGGAACAAATACCAGAACCAGAAGGGGGAACAAAATCAGAACAAACCATATGATGGGAAGAAGAACCGAGACTCCATTCGTCAATGCTCAAAGTGTGGAAAGCAAGACCACTTGGAAGATGCTTGTCCATTTGAAGGGATTCTATGTTATCAATGTGGAAATATCGGGCATAGTGCAAGAGTTTGTAATGTAAAGAAATATGAAGCAGATAGAAACAAAGTACGAGCTGCTAAAAAGGTGGCAAAAGAGAAACGGGCAATAAGGACGGAAGGTTTACACCGAGAACAAGGTTGAAGCTTCACGACTTAGGGGTTTCATAAAAGATAGTGTAGATTCACGTCAGCAATGGGATCAGGAACCAAGATGTAGTTACGCATAGGAATAATATATGTGCGATGCGTGCTTTAATGACTAGTACATGTAAAGTTTGTAATAAGATCTAAATAGGATCATATGTATGTATTCTTGAGTATTTGACTCTTCAAAGTCTTTTATGTTGTTAGTCTTTCAGTTAACGTCAGTAATATATAGTATCCATGACTTTATGAGAATGAAGGTTTCTTGAAGGAAATTCATTCCAATCCTTTTTGTTTTGATTGATGTGATCAGTCTAGATTTTTGGGATCAGATCATTTCTTTCCCAACAATTGTGAATTGTTTTCAAACTACAATTGTTGAATCAATTTTTATGGAATTTTATTTTGTGAACTATCCTATTATTGTTCGGGATAGATACTTTCGTGATGAAAGAATTTTCTTGATGAGACTTAGTTTAGTCACTTTTACTTTTGGTAAGAGTGATTCAGTCTGAATTTTAATCGGACTGTTGTTATTTTTAAATCGTTGTTTGATAAATTCCTTGTTCAAATAATAAATTCTCTTCAGAATGGGAACTAGTCGTTTTGTGAGTTCCTAATCCACTAGGTGTTCTCATGAAATAAGGAACTTTATTAGAGTCCTGGTTGTAAATATGTATTAGCTATGCAATTTTACACTCACGAACCTATTAAAGAATCTTTTTGCATATTGGACATTCCTGTGTTCTTTTCGGATTAATAAAGTTCTTCTATGATTACTTACCTTCTGGTGAAAATAAGACCTTGGGATTGAGGAAATCCTGTCTAGTTTTGAGTCCCGAATTTCGAGGACGAAATTTTTTTAGTAGGGTAGTATTGTAGCACCCCAATTTTTCTGCTTTCTAAGATCGGTATAAATATAAATAAACGTTTATATTTTTATCGGAAACTTAGAAAATGATTTTGGGAAAAACAAAGTCATATTCATATCATACTTATTTTTATAAGTATATGGTGAAATTTTTGGTAGAAAATTCAGACGGAACCCAGTCTGCGTTTTTGCTGACAGTAAGATTTTACTGATCAGAAAACCTAATTTTGACCCGAGAACGAAATGAATACATTTTATATCTCATTTCCAAAAATAAAGGTTATTTTTGAAAATTTTCAAAACAAATAAGTTATTATACTCGATTTGGACGTAAAACCCTAAATCGCGTAATCGACGAGGTCGAGAACGGACGTGAAGAGACAAAACCCGACGTCGGATGCTGAGACCTCTTGCCACCTAGGATGGTGAGTCACATGGATGAGTCACCCATGTCATGATTACTTTTTACAAAATATCCAGATATTTCTTTAAACTAGTGTAAAGACCGTTTTACCCTTAGACGATTTTACCCTTGAACTTTCATTGAAATGACAAGTTTGCCCCACAATTTGTGGACACAAATCAGCCACATCCTCACTCATTTCTCACCACATGTTGGTCATAATTTATTTTTGGGAAATGACCATTTTGTCCTTATGTTGTCATAATACCACAAAAATGCCATTTTGTGAGATTACTACTTTGTCCATGAATTTTTGTGTGTTGGACCCTTTTACCCCTCAAAGGCCACGGCCCTAGACAGCCAAGAGGCCCATTTTCACTTCTATAAAAGGCCATCTTCATCTTCTCCATCAAGCTTTGCCATTTTTGCCATTAAAGCTCTAAGTATCATAGCTTGATTTTGTGAAGGAGGTAGGTGATTCCTTGCCCATTTTTCATTTCTAAGAGGTATACCATGCTTCTCTCACTCAATCATCATCATGTTATTCATTGATTTTTGTTATTTGAAGTCTTGATCATATTTTCCAATTCCTAGATCTAGAAACTTTGAAAATTCATAGAAAATCATAGAAAAATCCTTTTAAAGTGAAACCAATTTCTATGATCTTAGTATCCTCTCTATATTTAAGATCCAAGAGGATACATCAAACCAAAATTTCGTTCCTATTGATCTTGTTGAGGCCGAACCCTAGTTATTGTGGGGGGAGGACTTTGTTCATTTTTTTAAAACTAGTCTTGCTTGATTCAATCTTATAATTCATATATATACTGAATCCATGGTTATTGAATCAAAATCAAACCTCTAAGCCATTATTTTGTTTATGGCTGAAATTGTATTTTTGGAAGAGTTGAAAGATTTTGTTTCATTTTTGAACTTATGATAATTTGTCTTAACTCTACACTACTCTAAGGTCATGGATCTAAGAGTATGTGAAATTTTGAAATCTCTAACTCAAATTTAGTGTCATGACCGAATTAGGGTTTTTGGAATATTGAAGTATATTATTTCAATCATTGTATTCTAATCTTTGATTTAGGGTTTTAAGTGATCAAGGATCACTAATCCAAGAGCTTCGGATTCTTAGAAATTTTTAGGTAATTAATTCCCACATGGTTGAACCTAGCATTTAGGATCAAAGGTGTATTTAGTGTTTGATTGATGATTATTTGTTGTATTTTGATGAAGGGTAATTTGTTGTGTGAGTCGTTTACGTGTTTTGCGGAAACCAGACGTTTGACGGAATTTCAATTCGATAAGAGAAAAATCTTCAAGAGGTAAGGGGAGTACCTGAGGGATTTTTCCGATAGCCATGTGTAATTGTTATTGTGTGTCTTAATTATGGAGTGTATGTATTTATTTTGTAGTTAGCATTATTTGCTTATGGATTATCTGCTGTTAATTATTTTATTTAACTGCATTTAATTATTTGTTATATTTGGTGATATGTTTTAAATTTCTAAATGTCATATTATTCATATGAAATAATTGTTGATGTGGATTGTGAGTTTGAAAGCCTAACAGTGGTCAGAGCTCGATTAAATATGCGGTTAAAAGCATTTAAAAGCTTTTTATGAAATGATGAAGTTAATTTAGGTGGAAATAGTAATATGATATTACTTAATTAGTTATTTGGTGAAAAATGGGAATTTATGAGAAATAATATTATTTTAATGATTTAATGGTGAAAGAGCGTTTTAAGAGTTACAGCGAGAATGTAACTGTGAGAATATTTTATCACTGCTAATTTTCACCCAAGGAATTTCTAAATAATAGAAAATATTATTTTATGAAGAAAAGTTTCAAAAATAACTTTATTATAGTGTTAGAAAAATTAATTTATAGTAAGGAGTCACGTTTTTGCCTATTTGCGTTTTGAAAACGTAAAACGGCGGACAATTCCGTCAATATTTTTTTTAGTAGTCTTAAAAAGAGATAAAATTTATTATTACTGAGGATTAGTCTTAAATAAGATTTTTGAGTTTAAATTAGTGAGTTTTAAATAAAACAGTGAATTTTCAACATAAAAGGATTTTTGGTAAACGGCGGATTATTTCAGTCAGATTAAGAAATGTTTGATTTTACTTCTGTTTTTCGCAGAATAAACATAGTTTAAAGTTGTAAATGAACCTAACTGCTGAGACGTCGGACCTAGTGTTCCTAAAGATATGGCCCGGGGCTAAAGAAAGTGGAATAATGGACTAGAGGTCCTATAATCAGTGTATTGGTTTTGTGCATTAAATTAAATCTACATGTCTAAGACTGGTGTATCGGTCTAGATTTCGTGATTTGCACACTTTTGACTTAAGATCAGTTATGGTTTAATTGAGATATTAAACTTAGTAGTTTAAGATAATGGGTTGTCGCGAAACATTTTAGTTCTTACATATAAAGAATGAACACAAAGAAAAACAGCGAGAACAAAACGTTTTACATGCATTTTGCATTTTTGTGGCAAATGTGCCTAAAGGTTTTATGTGTGGTACCTTGGTAGGTATCCATGTTATGAGGTACATTTCACCTTTGGGTGAAATGAATGGGGGTCTAGGAAAGGCCGGGCTAATTATGACTATTTCGGGAGCTCGGATATTACTCATATTTTATAGGCTGAGTTAATTACGACTATCGTTGGATGTTCTTGTGAACTACTTACGATGATGGTTGGAGCTCGTATCCTACCGAGTTATGTACTTAAATAGTTGGAACTCGGAACCTTGACAGGCCAAATTATTTGAAATTTGCCATATCTGGCAATGTTTATATTCTGCGGCAATGAGAGCTTGATCAGCTCATCTATTGGTTGGTTGGAGCTCCGGAGATTAGGTCTCAAAGTTAGTTTATGAATATTGAAGTGTCATGGTTTTTAAAGCGGTTACGACTGACGGGTATGAAACCCTTTGAGATATATTTAAATATATTGTTGTCTTTAATATTTATGATTAAGTGGTAATTGAGAGTCGTACATGTGGTTGTCGTTTTAAAATCCATATAATGGAACTCGCCTTGCACATACAGGTTCTTCTGTCTTTGCTATACTACCTTGGTACACGAATGCAGATATTGCAGAAGAGTTCCTTAAGTCAGTTGGAGACTTAAGTCTGGATTGCGAAAAGAGGTGTGTAATCATAGGGATGATCACGAGGTTTTATCAGTGAGTGTCTTGTAGAGCGACCATCTTAGGATTTCTTTGGGATAGTATGATTTGAGAAAGTTTGTGTAGGTATTTTGAAAACCTTTACATGGTTTAAAATTTTGGCTGTGAATAATATGTTTTATTTTTACTATTAAGATAAGTACGTTACGTACTATCCTATTCAAAGGAAATTGTTTTACACCCAGATTTTCTAACTCCAAATAAATCAAATTTTTCCGAAAGCACCCAGCAAAATTATTTTTAATTTATTTCCGCACGTGTTAGTATACTAATGCCCAAGGGGGGTGACTTTAAGTTTCGGCCATCATTGGATGATGAGGAAAATATTCTTGGTTTAACAATAACTCTTTGGTTTAGAATCACAAGGTATTAAGAGTTCTAAATCCATGATCAATACTTGGAAAGTTGAAACATTGTATCCTAGGCTTACTTATTCATATTTTCCGGCTATCATAGGAACAAGCTATCAAAACTTCCAAGATTTATCGATTCAAGATCAATGGACAGTTAGAAACTCAAACACATGATCATATTCCAAAAGTTGAAAAAAAAAACTTCCTAGGTCACAAATGCAAGCATTCGACCTTCATTGGAAGAGATGGATATAGATTTTTGTTTTACACAACCTCTTAGTGTGTGAAAATATAAGTTAATACAAGACTATAGAAAGTGGTTTCAACTCAAAAGGAGTTTTCTACCATTTTAGAGAGATTTTTGAAGTTTAAAGCATATAAAGAACACTTAAAGTAAACTAAGAAATAAAATATGAAACTTGCAAAAAGATTCATATGAGAGCATTACCCTTAGTATAAGGAAGAACTTTAATGAAAAACTTAAGTAGAAAAGATGAATAAAAACAAAAGCTTTAAGAGCTTGAACTTTTAGAAGAAAGAAGAAGATGGAGGTTTAATGAACTTTTGAACGAAAATTTTCAAAATAACCAAAGTGGAAGGAAACATAATAAAAACACTAATTGTCTGATTTACGGGTCAAAATTAGGTTTTCTGCACAGTAAACTTGTATCGGCAGTGAAAACGCAAGTCGGCTTCCGTCTGAATTTTCAACCGAAATTTTTACCGTGACTTCTTATGATATAACAACACAAGAAAATGATTTTAGTTTAATTAAAATCATCCTCTGAGTTTAATCTAAAATAAACACATTTAAATATGTATTTACTGTTACAGAAAACATAGGAAAAACAGGGTGTTACACAATGTATCTAATAATTTAGATTTAAATAAGTTTTTTTTCCTGAAAAGTTTGTGAGTTTTGATTTTAGCCCCTATTATAGGTTTTGATCCCTACAATTTCAAATGTTTAGGAAAAGGTGCCCACCATCAATTATACACCATTGTCTTCTGACATGACAGACATATGTCATGTCCGCGTTGCCCCATAGAAGCCATGTCGTCGCCACGTAATAAAAATAATTTTTTTAATTCAATGTGTCTAATAAAAATTATTCAATAAAAAACCTAATTTTTAATAATTAAGTATTATATTTATAATTGTTCATTATGATAACAATTTTTTAATTTTTATTAAAATGTCATTTCTTTTTCTTTTAAATTTGTGCCCCTTATTGTTAAAAGAAAAAAATTACATGTAACTATTATAAAATTAAGTATTGTATTAAATTATTTTAAATTGACATGTGGAATGCTTTCTTTTTAATTTCTTATGCGGCGATGCCGTGGCATCTATGTTGCAACACGGACATAACATTCGTCAACAGTAGGGACATTTTCCTAAACTTTTGAAAATTCAGGGTGAGGGATCAACACTAATGAAAAAAGTTATGAAGACTAAAACCAAAATTTACCAACTTTTCGGGCACCAAAAACTTATTTAAACATTAAATTTATGTCAACACATACACCATGAAATTATGTTGACAAATTTTGCATATTATTACCTACTTTCATGCTGACGATAATTATTTATATTTCAACATTTATTTTACAGAACTTAAGAAATTCTGTGAGTATTTGGATTTCAAATTGGAAGATTGTAATCGAATCCAAGTTCATTGCATAATTAACCTCTCATTAAATTAAACAAAAGCCAGGCTCAGCTTTAACATGCTGAGGGGTACAATAAACAATATGGCTGAATTAATTCTTCATACAGCAACAAATAGAATTTCTACAGATGCCCCCGTTCTTATAGCCCTCCTCAATGCATACTTTGTAGCAACTTCCATTACATGGCCCATTGCACTCGAACTGGCCTGGTGGTAGTGGTGGATCCTCTGAACTTATCATTGCTGGTCCTGTAACAGGAAAATTATTAATTAAGTTAACGTATTCATATATGCATATGGGTTCTTACTCATCTATACCCAACTTTTTTCATTACAAAATATATATAGACAAAGTTATTATGATTTATGAACACCAAAGAAATAGACAATACCATGGTCTGCTTTACAATAGTTTATTATTGTATACTGGAAATACAAGTAAAGATCGAAGCTAAACTTTTGTTTCTTTACCTGAAGCCAAGACCAAAACAATGCATAAAATTCCTAAGAGAAACGGGTGAGAGATGTGAGAAGCCATTTTATGAGAATTCTACCTCCAAATTCTAACCTTTTTCTGTAAGATGAAGGGAATGCTTGACATGATGCTCATTATATATTATCTCTTTGATAAGAAGTTTTGGAAACGTATCTGAAATTAATTGAATTTTTTTTTTTGACTGAGAAATTAATTGAAAGTTATTAATATGTGAGAAATATATTTTATATTATTTTTTAATAAGCATTATTTATGATATATTGTTTTTATTTTCGCATCCTACTTTATCTTCTAAGAGAACCGAAACCTTTGACCATTGACCACTATATATATATATATACGAACTTATGATTTACTTGACTTTTAAATTTACTAAATTAAATGAAATATTATTTATACATTTTAAATGTCAAAACTATTTAATTAAATGTATTTTATTTTCATAAAAAAAATTAAATGTATTTTATTATGGTGAGATTAGATTCATTTACATGTTTTTAAAAAATGTTTGCAAAGACCAACATGTGATTGGTTCAAGTGGTAAGAGACTTGGGTATCTTAAACAAGCAGTCAGGGGTTCGAATCTTATCCCTTTTGTATGGAGGAAAACTGGTTGAAAGGGGAGAACCCATTTTGTGTGCCCAACATATTATTCCCCGACTAACGATGGTGGATACTTTTTAACTATAACATGGTTATAAAAAAAAAGGTTTGAATAGCTCATTCTAACATTATTTCAACAAAAAATGGATTTGGTACATCTAAAATACCACAAATTTACGAATTTATGCATTAATATATTGTTGAATCAATCACATGAAATGTTTAAAAAAGCCTAAAAATGACCTAACAATGTTTTTTTTTTTTGTTAAGCAACCTAATAACTATCTATTAATACAATTTTTCTTTTTGATAAGCCAAAAAAAATTTATTAAAGAACACAGTAAAAACCACTTAGCACATGATATACTAAGAGAAAGCTAGCCACCAAATATATACAAAAATCTACTAAGGATTGTAACAGCTTTTTTTTTTTTTTTTGGAAGAAGGATTGTAACAGCTAGCACCTAAAAACAAGGCTATCAAATCCGTACAAGAGATAACGACCCAAAAAATCATATGAATCCAGCCCATTTGATGAGTTCCATCTCACAATAGAACCAAAAGACCGGGTGAATGCGTGATTTTTTTAATGTATGAAATCCGAATCTAAAAAAAATTATTGTTTCAAATAACCCCAAGGAGTTGATCTAGTGGAGCATGACACGATCTCGTATCTGACATGACATAGGTTTGAGCCCGGAGGTTTTTCCTGCCTTGGATTGGGAAATCATCCCCTCCCTCTAAGTTTTATTGTACAAAAAAAAAGATAGGATTTCAAATTTATCCTTTTTCTTTAAAAAAAATGTTGATTGCATTTCAACTATATTTTCAAACAAAATTAAATGAATGTATTCAAGAAATTATTAAATAGGTCAAAATATATTTTTAGTCTTTTGATATTATTTTTTTAGTTTCAACTTGGTCCTTTATATTAAAAAAATTCCATTTTAATCCTCTAAGTTTCAAGTGTTTGCGAAGCTATCATTTTTGTCATAATTAGTAACATCGTTAATTTGAGAGTTTGTGACAATTAAGCTTCAGACTTAACAAGTAAGGTGACACAACATCCACATGGCAATATGTGTTATCAATTTTTATGCTTAAATTTCAAATTAACCATTAAAAAATTACAAGAATTGCCCAAGAACAATAAAATTATTTTCTTTTACATATTCTTTTTCTTATTTCTTCGCCCTTAATTTCTTTCTCTGACTCACGCTCCTCCACCCCCAAATCCAGCTCCTTTGTCCCATCTCATCTTCATCACCAGCCATAATCCAATCAACATTAGTGGGGATCAGAAATGTCTGACCCGCCCGAAACCGACCAACCCATTGTAAATTTTGGTGAAACATGTGGGTTGAACTTGAATCGGTTTGACAGATTGATTGTTTGAGAGAATAGGTCTAATATGGTTAACTACGGTCGGTTTCGAGTCTGGTTTTTTTCATTAATCAGTAGCGGGCCAAGGTCCAATTCTTAGGCTTACACGGTTGCTTCTTACACTTACTCACTCAGATTGAACGCGCACATAACACTTCTTTCTTTCCATAATGAAACCTTAAAATCCTTAGTTACTAATGCAGACACAGTGGCAACAATGCATTAATGTTAATTTTACTTCCATTTCTGGTCTGGTTTTTTGAATCTGGTCTGATCACTTCCATGTTGCATGTGCTCATCCCTTCATCATCAACACTCGACAGATTCAACACAACCTCCTCTCCATTCAGATCTAAAACTGGAGAAGGAGTAAGAAACGAAGCTCCACCGTCCAGTCGTCCGTCGCGAGCTCCGCCTAACGTCTTGCACAATTGTTCAAGTCGACCGTCACAAGCTCTATTTTGTAAGAACTGACCACCATGCATCACTGCCATTCTATTCTAGCCGGCCACCATCTGTCTCAAGCTCCTCCTTGCACCAACCCTTCCATTCATGAATGCTAGATCTGATGAATGCTTTACCATTTTAATATTTTCTTTATAGTTTAATTATGTTATTTTTCTCCTTTAGTTTTTTGGGCTATTTTTCAGTGGCACAATAAATGAATGAAGGCTAGATTTAAAAAATATATATAAGAAATAAAACAAAAATTATCCAAAAATTTGTTATGGCCCATATCCGCACCAATTCACCCGCTGAGACATCGCCTTGTATCTCATTAAGTACTTTGTACTTACAACCTATTCTAGTATTTTCTATTACTTTAATAATATGTAATATATATTATAATATTCCTGTGCAGTCAAATAATATTTTCATTTAATCCTATGCCTTCCAAGCTCCTCAAAACATATATCTGACGGTAAAGACAAACTTCTCATATATTTACAATTCCAGCCTATTAATGGTTACATCAAAATATAATCAAATATATTCAGAAATTTTCAATACTCAAAGCAAATCTAACTTGTCCTCCCTTCTGACTTCTAATCGCCAGATTTCTCCTATACGCATTCCTTCCTGGTCTTGCCATAGTCGGCATCTAATTGCCCACACAGTAACAAAAGAAAAACAATACACAAAAAGGAGGTAAGATATCGGTATCCATAATAATGGTAATAGAGCATAAATAATGTTTCAAAACATAGTATAACAACTAATCATTTCCAACCAGTTCGAATATAATTTTACAATAAACCACATTTTCAGTCAAAATAATATTTTTGCAATAATATGACACATGCATAAGATCAGACCTACTCATCTCCATTGAGTTAAGACTATTTCGGAGGGGTGATCAGAAGTTAATGTTCCGTACTCATTAATCCCATCAAGTGCTTTTTAAAATAATTGGCACGCACTACGACTTTACTAGAACATTCCCCATTAACCCTGAGTAGTTTAGTGACTCGTCGGGATAGCCATGCAAGGGAATCGACTTACCATGCCACGAGGAAGCGACCGCCTGGCCTTCTGTGGAACTTCGCGCCCCAAGATCTAGCATGACCACTATCCACTACAACAGATTAGACTTTTAATAACGCACCTTTTATAGCATTTCCGTGCAAAAATGCTATTAAAAGTGATGAGGGGACTTTTAATAGTGGTTCCTTAAAGAAACGTTATCTTAGGTATCACCTACTATAGCGTTTCCTTAAGGAACCACTATTAAAAGTCAAGCTACAGGAAAAGATAGCGCTTCCATCAGGAAGTGCTATCTTAACTAACAACCTAAGATAGCGGTTCCTCACGGAAACTCTATCTTTTCTAATTTGTAATAAATAAAAAAAATAAAATCAACTTTTAATAGCATTTGTAAAATGAAATTCTATTAAAAGGTAACCTTTAGATAGCGTTTAAAGTTAGAAACGCTATCTTAGGTGATTACTTTTGCTGATTTTAGAACTACCCACGCGCGCGTATGCTTTGATCCTTCGATTCTCAATTTCTGCGTACCCTAACATCCTCAGTTCATCACTGACCTCAATTCAAGTCTAGGGTTGCCATTGCATATTCATCCTCTTATTGCATCCAGAGAGCTCGTCCCCTCTCATTGCATCCTCTCATTTCTTTCTATAAACTATTTCTCACTCCATTTTCTCTATCCTTCATGACCCTCTCACGCCTTCTCCCTCTCACTCTTGCTCAAGCCTCAGACTCTCTCTCTATGTCTCAGCTTCAAATGCTCCCTCCCTCCCTTCTTATGTTTTTGACTTTGTAAAATTGGTAGCTAACCTTCCATGCCATGCGCACAAGTCATTTGCTCGCTGTCTCCACCATTCGTGCGTTGTCTTCGCCATTCTTTGAGTCATTCGTGTGCGTTGTCCTCCGTCGTTTGGCCGCCATCATCAGGTTTGCCCTTTGTAAGTTCCTTTCGCTGCCCTCTGTATTCAGTTACTCATTGATGTTACTGTTTCTCATTCAGTTACCAGGTTTGAGTTGTTCATATCTGTCATGTGAGAATATATATCGTCCACAACATAGCGAGCATAAACTGAATAGAATGTATTAGAATAGCGAGCATAAACTATTAGATGGCATCATTACATTAGAGGGTGATAATCAGAAAACCAGACGTGGCTTTGAATCGGTTGATTACATGCTATTCAAAATATGTGTTTCCTAGCAGCAGCAAATATTGTGGTTTTGCTAATCAGTGATGCCTGTTATTTTACTTTTCTTTCCCAGCTGCATTCTTATATATTTCAGTGCACATTGGATATTTGTGTACTTTAAAGTTTAAAAGAATTTTATGTTTGTATTCTGATATAAGACGGAAAAGAAGTTTCAAGTTTTAGACAAATTGAGGTTTACAAATTTACTCTTTGGGTTTGTTGATTTTATACTAGTAGGTTTCGGTTATGCATGCACCATAAGTTACTGGATTCAGCAAGAAGATAACCATCTGTAATGATAAAACCATATGTTACTATATCTGTAATATTTTCTGTAGAATCCTAATTCTATATTTTTGTGGTTGATAAAGTGGACTTCAGGTCTCACTGTGCTATATAATAATTATGTTGAAGATTCTTAAATAGTAAATACATTTGGTGAGTAGTTTTTTTATACAAATTTTTTGTTTGTTGTATTTACATATGCTCTTATAACTCCAAAGTATCTGTGTGGTTTTATAATTCCTGTTTCAATAACTCGGTGATATGGTTTCATGTTAAGTATGGCTTCTATATATTAATTACTATGTTCAATAACATGCCTTCCTTTTGTGAGTATGGCCTACAACTATAGCAGGTTTTCTTTAACTATTTTATTTTTTGTGTTTTATTACTCCTTCTTTCAGCCAAGGAAAGCAGAAGAGAAAAAGCAATAGCTGAATACTGTTGAGTCTATTAACAGCAGGGACCTGTTCTGGATTCTGTCACATTTCTCTCATTTCTTTTTGGTAGGAGAATATGGTATCTGATTGCTATTGCTGCATGCTTTGATGTATTTTAGGACTGATTTTTTATTACAGAACTACTTATGGTCCACATAATAATCGATTTCTCTGTATTGCACAATTTTGAATTTGTTTTGTTCTGGTTGATCCCCTTCAAATATTTGGGTGAATGTTATAACTTCCTTAACTTTGAAATGTCTTGGACAATGCTCTAAATTGATATTAGATTATTGATTGAAAAGCACGATTAATGAGATCCTTTGGCAATTACATTTTGCAATTTGCCAGCAAGGATATATTGGGAGCTTGTTTTCTTCGGCTTGATTAGTTTAGTTTAATCAAACAAGTGCCAGTTAGTACTTTGTTGAGCCTGATGCTCTCAAAAGCTATAGGAATATTGTGACACCCTAATCTCAGGTCATCACATGGTTACCCGTTTGCGGAAATAAAACTTAATTTGCTGGTTGCTTTCGGAAAATCATATTTTCTCAATGTTTATCTTTTCAAAATATGGTGATAAAAAAAAATTTCTTTCCCTCCTTCTTTTAACCTCATAATCACCTTATAACCTCATAACCACAACAATGTATTTAAATCACACTTAACCACATAATGTATATAAGTCCTACAACTATACTGCCTCATATTTTCTCACATAAATCATAATCAACTTTATTCTTAAAACATAACATTACCTAAGCTGGTCGTAACTAACGAATACTACACCCCTTAAAACAGCAACATCATACCTCGAACTAGACAGCCTTCATCTCCTTGTAGATATCATACCCCTCGTACAACTCTGATATGGTTGTAAGGGTGAGACACCAATATATGGATTCATCACCATAACTAAATGCACAACACAAAAGATTGCACATACACATATACATGTCTATAACAACGTACTCGTTCATATTATTTCACTTCGTTTATCAATGGGTTTCACACCCAACGTACTAATTCATCTTATATCACATCGTTTATCAATGGGTTTCACACCCCAAACATCAACGTTGGAAAACTATGCATGAACACTTCAATACATCATCTAAACATTCATACCTAATCTCATGAGATATCTCCAACCTCGTAAACCTCGTGATGAGTTGATCAGACTCAATTGCCACAGGCAAACAGCCACAGGCACGCCCATCGCACACTGTCCAACATCGTGGCACAGTGATAACACTCTGAGATGGGGCCTCATTGTCCAAACCCCGGGCACAATGAGAACATCTTTGTACGATATACCCTGATGCCGTAAGGTAATCCCTCGTTTAATCATGGCACGCCTCGCCAAATGTATGCAAGAAAACATTTTGTTCTCAACACTTTTCTTTGTGCTATATCTTTATTTGTCAAAGCTCTCAAAAGCTTACGACTTAACATCTTTTGAAACATCTTTACATCTTTTATTAACAACACAGGACCTCAAAGTCCGAGTGCTCAATCACGAAGCCCCTAGACCTTGCAATCAGTCTTAGGTTCGTGGTAGTAGAAAACAACTTAAAACGTTTTAACTTCTTTAACTATATCCAGCTTACAACATAACTAACCTTAATACCCCGACGTCTCGGTTATTAAGTCCTATATCTTTTACATCTTTTTACATCGTTTTACATCTTTCACATCGTATTACATCTTTTACATCGTCTTACATCTTTTACATCATATTACATCTTTTACATCTTTTACATCGTTTACATCGTCTTACATCTTTTACATCATATTACATCTTTTTACATCGTTTTACATCTTTTACATCGTTTTACATCTTTTGCATCGTTTTACATCTTTTACATCGTTTTACATCCTTTTACATCTTTCTACATCTTTTTCATCATTTTACATCTTTTTCATCGTTTTACATCTGTTACTTCGTTTTACATCTTTTGCATCGTTTTACATCTTTTACATCGTTTTACATCCTTTTACATCTTTCTACATCTTTTTTCATCGTTTTACATCTGTTACTTCGTTTTACATCTTTCATCTCTTTTACATCATTAAGTAAAACTCATTTACCGAAAATTCTTTCAACTTGAAATTCGTTTATAAAACGTCAATTCATAAAAAAATCCACTTTTCCTTTGGAAACACATTTTTTCCAAAATAACGTCAAATCATCAACAACTTCTTTTTATTGAAACTTCAACTCTAATAAATCAATTCAAATTAAATCTCTTTTCAACATAAGTACTGCTGTTTTTAAACTCTTGCCGTAAATGATTTTGAAACTTGCCGTCGTTTAGCATTTTCAAAGAAAACGTCTTTAAGTCTAACTTTGACATTTCTTCTAAAATAACTTTCATATATAATAAATAAGGTCTTTTCGAATATTAATTTCACAAAATCACTTTTTATAATATTTCATAATTTCTTGCGTAAAAATCAGCAGTACAAAAACAAATCTCACGGTTACGCTCTCACCGTGACTCATAAACTTCTTTTACACTAATAAATCATTAAACTAATAATATTTCTCAAAACTCATTATTTTTCCAAAATCATATTTTCCTCTACTACTATATTCCAACATTCCCCATAAAACGTTGAATATAACTTTCACAGCTTATTAAATCTTTTATCTCATTAATCGGTTGTGCACTGACCACTGTCAGGCTTCTCAAACAACATTCACAAACAACATTCAACATCATAATCATAATTATATCCCCAGGCAGATCATGCATCATAACAATATCATATACGACTGCAGATAATTAAAAACACTTCAAACATCGATATACAGATAAACAACACATCGTAAACAACATAAACAATTAATCACAAACCACATATAAATCATATAAGCCACACTAAAAGCAAATAGTTATAGAGAAAATCTATCAGGTAAGCTCCCCTTACCTCTTGAAGACTCAACTAACATTTTCAAACAACCTCCCGATTTAATCCGGTTCCCTCCGTCGGCTTTAGGTCAAACCAACCCGATTGATTCCTTCAAACAAATTGCAATCAAATCAAACCACAACATACCTAACTCATGAGGATTAGGTTTCGGCCTAGGGCTGACTTTTAGGGTTCAAAATCCTTAAAATTGCTAATCATGATTAAGTCATAGATTAATGGTCCTTAATTAACCTAAATCATAGATTAGTGACTAAACAACTAAGTTTCAAACTCAAAACTTCCTAACTCTTTTATACAAGGATTCGGCCTCAACATGTTCATAGGGCTAGGGTTCTTAATTTAATAAACCAACTTGGATTTATAAGGCATACATACTAGGAGTTTGATTAACAAGATCATTAAGGAAAACTTTGAACAAAACTCATCTAGTTCCAAGAACTAGGGTTTCGGCCTTGATGAAACAAATACGTTAGGGTTTGATTTTTGATCTTCTATGTACTTACATACAAGAACTATCAAGATATAATCATGAATCAAGACATGAAAATGAAACAAAACCTAAGAACACAACTTTGACCTAGGTTCGGCCAAGTCCAGAAATTAGAGAAAGAAATTTCTCATGATCATATACTTCTAGATGATGAAAATAGAGATGATTATAAGATCATACCAATTGGTTTCATGTCAAAAGGATTTTTCTAGAATTAGTTATGAATTTTCAAAGTTCTAGATCTAGAAACTTAAAAGTGATGAACAACTATGAAATAAACTTTGAATCAAGAAATTGATTGAAGAACATAGACATGATTAGAGAAGAAGAATAGGATTCACCTCTTTAAGATCAAAAACAAGTGAAGATCCAAGAACTTTCTTCACAAACTTGACACTTAAAGACTTAAGAACTTTAGGTTTTTGAACAAAAGGCAATAGAAACTAAGTGAAAGGTGAGTAAGGGTATTTATAGGCATGTGGGCTGCGCCACTTTTGAGGACCAAGTAGAAAGGAGGTGGCTTTTCAAAGGATTTAAGTGCAAATAACTCATAGGGACCATTTTGCAAAGATTCCACAAGTTTAAGGACTAGTTTGCAAATTGTCAATAGATTGTCATGATGACTTTTTGCCACAATAAATGTGGTCTTATCTTGATGACTTTTGGCTGATTTTTGTCATAAATATCTTAGGAAAACCTAGCTTGTTGAAGAAGATTTGAAACAATAGTAGAATAATGTGGAAGAATGTAGAATGGTGTGGAATGTAGTAGACAATTCTAGAATGTTCTTTGCTCATCCAAGATGAGGGCAACCTTAACTCCATATTGGTCTTGCTCATGGGCCTAGGGAATTTGGGCTTGAATTCATCTTTGTGGGGCCCACCAAAAAGGCTTAAAGCTTATGTTGACATAGGAAACTTATATGGCTTCAAATGGGCTTTATAAAACTTAAGTCATGGGTAAGGAAGTTGGGCCTCAAAGCCACGGTCCTCCATGGATTTGGGACAAGGATTCTAGCCCAATTCACTTGGAAAAACTTAGAAACTAACTCAGGGACAAAAGGGTAATTAACAGAAAGTTCAGGGACTAAAGCGTAAAATTCCCAACTTTTCACTTTAACCCTGAAAAACCTTCTAGACTTAAAAATATGATTCATCCCCATGAATCATCTCAAAATCCTAAGATAAACTCTTTATCGGCTCTTAGAAAATCCGAAATTCACTCCGTCGTCTACCCGATTACGTATTCCGCCTGTAAAACGTAATTTATTTTATTTTTTTACCAAAATTTTCAAAACTTCCAGTATCGTAGAAAATACGATAAAAACATTTTTCATCTCGTTGACAACTTAAAATTAGGTCTTCTGAGCAGTAAACTTTTACTGTCAGTGAAAATCCAGAAAACGGCAGACCGGCTTCCGTCTGAATTTTCAACCAAAAACTTTCCTGTAACCTTATGAAAATAAGTATAACAAGGAAATGACCTTGGTTTATCCAAAATCATTTTCTAAGTCTCGGATAAAAATATATATATTTATATATTTATTATCGATATCACGAAGCAGCGAAAATCGGGGTGTTACAAATATTATCTGCAGTGGAATTGTAGGTGATGATTAGTTTTTGGATGCAAGATTCTCACTTGTGTTTCATTATTATTTTCTGCTATTCCTATTGCTTACCTTTTTCGTTATTTTGCTGACTAAGAGCCATCCTGACTAGCTAAGAAATGGTGTGTTGTCTTCATTCATAAGGGTTGGCTCTATCTGACTAGCCAGGGATACAAATAGGGATGGTGACAGATATGACACTATGACTCTGCAATTGTGTTTTACAATTGTTAGCTGAGATTTTATTATATGAAAACAATAACTCTCATCTCAGTCACATGTTCAAAACTTATTTTTTGTTATATCATTCCAATAATGTAACACCCTGTATTTTACTGTTTTAAATAACAGTAAATACATATAAATATGTTTATAAGTTTATTAGAGTTTTATAAAGTTAATCTAAGTGAACGGAGGATAGTATTTAATCCTACTTGACCGTAGGAAACTACGATTAAAATTTAGGTTGGAAATTCAGGCGAAACCCGGTCTGCGAATTTCATTGACAGTATAATAATGCTGCTCAAAAGACCTAATTTTAATTCGTGAACGAGAGACTTAAGCTTAGTATTTTATTTTCTACAACTTTGTATGTTTAGAATTTTTTCAGAAAAAAAAAATAATAATTTGAGTATTACGGGCGGAAAGTGTAATCGGGTAGACGACGGAAAGGATATTAGAATTTCTAAGAGTAGTAACAGGATTTATTTTAGGATTTTGAGATGATTCAAGGGGATGAATCATATTTTTAAGTTTAGAAGGTTTTTCAGGATTAAATAGAGAATTTTGAAATTTACGGTTAAGTCCCTGAACTTTCTGTAAATTACCATTTTGTCCCTAAATTAGTTTTTTCGTTTTTTTCAAGTGGATTGGGCTAGAATCCTTGTTTCTAATCCAAAATGGTCGTGGCCTATAAGCCCAAATCTTTTTAGTCCATAGTTGAGTCCATAAAGCTATTCAAGTTTTCTTATCTTATGTTAAAAGGCCTAAATCTTCAAAGTGGGTCCCACAACCAATAAGAAAATGAAATCAAGCCCAAATATTTCAAGCCCATACGAAAGCCCATGTAAATTATGGCTGCCCATTTTAGTTGGAATTGTCAAGATGATTCTAGAATTTTCTAAAAGTTTCTACTTATTCTAGATTTGTCTACAAGTTTCTTGATTCTTCTAATACATTGAATTATCTACTTTCTTAACTTGTCTTGCACTCATAAAATTCAGCCAAGTAAGTCAAGGATAAGATGGCATTTAATGTGATTAAACCCATCATCATGACATTCTATTGTCTATTTGCAAACTAGTCCTTCAACTATTGGAATCTTTGCAATTTGGTCCTTGGAACTTAATTGCACTTTAATCCTTTTAACATGACAACTCATCTCATCTAGATCCTTCTTGAAATGTCGCCACTTACACTATAAATACGTTTCTCTCATTTTTCATTTAGTTCTTTGGTTAGTTGTCTTCTAAAACTCTAAAGTTCTAAGTTCTTAGTTCTAAGTTTCTCAAAGCAAGTTCTTGGATTGTCTTCATCATTGATTATCAAGAGGTAAATCATAATCTTTGTCTTAAATCATGTCTATGTTCTTTAGATAGTTTCTTGATTCAAGACTTATATCATGGAAGTTCATCATTTTCAAGTTTCAAACCCTAGAACTTTGAAAAATCATAATAAATCCTAGGAAAATCTAATGATGATGAAACTACTTTCTATCTTCTAGATATCATGTCTACTATCTAAATCCAAGAGCATGAAGTAATCAAAAATCTCTTTCTTGAAAAACTAGCCTTGGCCGAATCTATCACCTTAGGGTTGGTAGAGTTTTGTTCATGTGTTTTCATGTATGATCATGTATTCTATATGGCATGTATGACTACACACTCTAATCCATGTTAGTTTCTTAAAATGACTATTTTACTCAAAAATGTTCATGTTGGCCGAACCCTAAGTGGGTAAGTTTTGTTGAGTTTTGTTCATGATTTTCATAAATGATCTTAGAAATCAAGTGTTTAGTAAGTATGCTTTATAAATCCAAGATGATTTGTTAACCTAAGAACCCTAGCTTCATGAACCTAGTAAGGCCGAACCTATGTATAAAAGAGTTAGGAAGTTTTGAGTTTAAAACTTAGTTGTTTAGTTGATAATCTATGATTTAGGTTAATTAAGGATCATTAATCCATAACTTAATCATGATTAGAAGTTTTATTTATTCAAAAACCCTAGAGGCCGTGACTATGTATTAGGGTTTAGAATGTTCTAGTTTCTTGAATTGTAACACTTTGGTTATAATTGAAGGTTAGTTGAGTACAAGTTTACAAGGTAACGGGAAATTCGGAAGGAGTTTGTAAGTTGAACAAGGAGTCTTCAAGAGGTAAGGGGGGAGTACCGAGAAGGATTCTATTCAATGGCTATATGCTATCCAATTGTTGTTTGTAATTAATTGTTTGTTAGTGTTTATTTATGTTATTTATTGTTGCTTTATTGATATCTGTGTGGTTTATTTTGCGTTAATTGTTTATTGGCAATTATATTATGAACTGTGATGCATGATCTGCCTGGGAAATATCTGTGATATAATTGTTGTTTGATGTGTGAGAAGCCTGACAGTGGTCAGTGCACAATTAAGAAAGTTGGATAAAAGCTTTAAGAAACTGTATTGAATTAGATTCAAGGTTTTAGTGGCAAGTTATTGGTATGTGATATCAAATAGAATTTCTTTTGAGAAAAATAAAGAGAGTTGAAAAATATTATTATTTTAATAAGTTATTTTGGAAAAGTGAATTATGAGTCACAATGAGTTCAACACGGTGAAAATATTTTAGTATTGTTAAATTTTACGTACGAAAACCATAATATTACAGAATATTATTTTATTAAATTAATTGATGAAAAAAAGTTAAGGGTGATTTTAGAAGATTAATTAAGTGGAAAAAAATTAAGTTTTTGGCTTAAAAGTTTTAAAAACAAAATTTGACGGCAAATCAAGAAAATCTAGACGGCAAGTATTTTTAAAACGGCAGTGCCTATTTTGAGAAAGTTAAATCTCAAGTGACTCATTGGTTTGTGAAAACTAAGTTTTATTTGTTAAGAATTTTTATAATGAATTTCTACCATTAGAAAAGAATTTCTAAAACTCGAAAGTTGATTTAACAACGTTGAAAATACAGTTGGACTTAGTAACCGAGACGTCGGGGTACTAATGTTCTGTGATTATGATGGACTCAGTCATTTGGACTTGGAGTGCCTATGTTGTATACATGAGGTATACACGAGGTATACATGAGGTATACTGTGATAAAACATTGAAGATGTTTTCTAGAAGCACGAACCTAGTACTGGTGCACCAGGTCGAGAGGTGTCGTGATTGAGCACTCGGACAGTAAGGTCCTGTGTTGTAATGAAAGTTTTAAAAAGTGTTTTAAAACTATGTGAGTCGTAAGCCATTTTGAGCTTCGGCAAGAGAAAGATTGAGCACAAAGAAAAGAAGAAAACAAAAGTGTTTTGCATGCATGTGGCAGACGTGCCTGCGATTTGTGGTTTGTGACACAAATGCATCAATTACCATCGGCGAAAGGTAATTACGACGTGCATTATCTCATTGTGCCTTGGAGGACCTTGAGATCCCCATCTTACTTGCTAATGGCAGAGCCACTGATTGTGGGCATTAGCAATGTTTGGCCTTGTGAGTGCCTGGCTGTGTATGCCTTTGTTGTTTTCAAGATGGGAAGAGGTCGCGGACCTGTTGGCAGTTGGCCAAGTTAGCCAGTGTGGCTTTGGAGTCTGATCAACTCACCACGAGGTTGGAGATATCTCATGAGATTAGGACGAAAATTAGATGATGAATAGAAGTGTTATGCATAATTTTATGGATGATGTTTGGGGTGTTGAACCCATTGATAAACTGTTAGTTTATAATTAATTGTATGTGATAAATGTTGATGTGGTATTTGATGGCTAGAGTGTAGTTATTGAGTAAGATCCAAGTATTGGTTTCTCACTCTTACAACATATTCAGATGAATCCAGACGTACCCTTTAGTGCAGTCGAGGGTTCGTACACTCACTTTTGATCGAGCACAGTATGGTGGTGCCTGGGATATAAATATTGGGGCACTTAGCGCCACCTACCATGGCCCTAGTACTGAAGTTATTGGCATGATAGAAGAAGGACCCAATCAGAGGACGCATGTAGTAGAAACAATCGAGATATCGTTACCACCGGTTTGGCTGTATCTTCAATATCTGGAGGAGCATGGAATGATGGATCCTTTACCTCAACCTCAACCTCTTCAGATATTAGGAAATGGAGAACTTCCAGTTGAAGAAGAGCTAGTAGCAGGTGAAGAAGATCCAGAGGAATACCTAGAGGACGATCCGGAGTTTCAACCTCCTGCAGTAGATGATGGTGATTCTTCAGAGGAAGCAATGGAAGCGGAGGCATCATCAGACTCGTCGGCTGTAGGTGGGATTGATCCTTATGGTCTTCCCAATGGGTTTCATTAGCTTAACCAGCTTAGGTATAGTTTCTGGGGTAGTGAGTCTTGATAGTTTTACTTTGGCTTCTTAGAGCCTTAGTTTTGAAATGGTTTTGAACCAGTTGTTGTTGATATGTATATATATCTTTATCTTCTTTGTTTAGTTTGAAGGAGAATAGTCTATGCTTCTAAAGACTTTTTGATATCTCCTAGTATAGGAGTTGTATATGTAAACGATGAAGCATATGTATATATATGGATGTACATATATGTGGTTTATGTTTATAATAGTTATATGTCGTATGTAAAGAAAAAAAAAATTAAGCACTATTTTTATATAAGGTTAATTACCTTAAATTATATTTTCCGAAAGTAACCAGTGTTATATAATTATGATTTATAATTGGGTATTAATGGGATAACCCTAGAGTAGGGTGTCGCAAATAACCTTGGTATGGTTTTCCCTTTATTTGCATCCCTTGCAGGCATGCAGCTTATTCAGCATAAGTTCTCCATCGACTGATGTGGACTAAGTAGATGATATCCATCTACTCAGTTAAATAGCATATACGATTGCCATTTCTATGTATATTTACTTTATATTCCACTACAGTGTGACAGATATTTGCCTACACTAAGTAACTTAGCAAACCTTACCTTTTTTTACATAATATTCCCATTCTAAGCAAGTTTTCAAATGTGAAGGAAGATAGATAAATACAGCATCTTCAGTATGAATCTATTTTCTTTTATTATGATAAGGCAGCACAAGAGTCTCATTCACACATAAACTCACCTCAAGGAGTATTTAGTTTTGACATATGCTTTTTAACATTGAGTTTGAGATTAAGCATGGAATTGGTAATTCATCAAACTTGTGTGCAGTACTACTTATATTATTCTGGTTCTGAATTATTGGCATATCATTCAAGTTAGTGTTTGGGTGTTTTAATTCACATCTAATTGGTGAATTAACCATCCTCTCTTTGCTGCCACAGTGAGTAAAACAAATTATTAAGTGAATAAGTATAGGTTAATCAATCAGGAACCAATCTTCCTAGTTTCCTAGTTTTCTAATAATATTGCATTGCCTAACTAAAACTTGCAAAATGAATCTGATGAACCTTTCTTGAGATATTATATGTATATGATTATATATATGAACAATTTCTTTTTGGGCATGATAAAACGAATCCTCAATCTTTTAAATTTCATGATTGATCTTAATATTATTGGATTGAGGAACAGGTCATAAGTGCTCTGCACAGTTGTAGTTAACATCGACTTTCTTTGTATTTTGTAAATCTTTCAGGAATGATATACTGGGTTCTGTTCAATAAGTAAGCATGCTTTTATATTTCTGATTTTCTATGATTCTGTCGAATGGCTTCCATGGTAGATACATGCTGCAAGTTGTCATGCTCCTAATGTGCTTTTGATTTTTGACATTAGAATAACTGTGTTGAACTGGCATATACTGGGTTGTGGCTGTTGTGGTTCAAAATAAAAAAAAAGCAACCGGAACCTTCATTTTCTATTTAGATGTTACCATTGAGAATTTTTGTTGGAAAATCCATGCGTGTGTTTGTGATGATTGAAAATATGTTTCTTAATGAAGTCTGTTTGATTTTGTGATTAGTGCTTTGCAAGTTTATCGCGCACGTAGCGGAGCTAAGGTGCCTCGTTTAAAGGCAACCATCATTAAATGGATTCGGAAAGAGGTATATTTGCAAAAACTTAATGCGCAATTAGTTAAAAAAAACTATATTGATTTACTATTTTATTTTTTATAGTGCCCAAGACAACCCAACGATACAGATTGTGGGTGTTACCTAGTTGTTTTTTGCCGTATGTGCTGTCAAAAATTCTTGAAGTATTTTATGATTGAGAAGCTTCTTGGCTTGGTTAAATTATATTAACTGATATGTATGCAATTGGTTCAGACTTAGTAGCTGAAGCGTATGCAATTGGGTCACTTTCATCTATATTGAGTTTAGCATTTGATGATTTGAAGATTTGCTATATGCCTTTATTATTACGGGTTCAATATATTGATGGTGCTACACAGTTTTTTGGTGGAATACTTTCTATCAAAGTAGCTTGTTATATGCATATGGTTTGGTACAAGTAACTTAGGTGTCTGGGTTTTATTTGCTACCCATAATTTGTATTGTGCTTCATTTCTTTGTACACCTTCTGTTTTTTATAAACATGCAGGATGGAGGTAAAGTTAAGAAATAGGTAAACTAAAAAAAAAAAGGGATTAGATAGCGTTTGCTGAGAAAACGCTATCTAAAGTCTACCTTTAGATAGCGTTGGTTAAAACAAACGCTATCTAAAGGCAGACTTTAGATAGCGTTTGTATTAACAAACGCTATCTAAAGTCTGCCTTTAGATAGCGTTTACTATCGGAAACACTATCTAAGGTCATCTTTTAATAGCACTTCTTAAATGCTATCTTTGCTAACTACTTTTAATAGCGGTGGCATAGATAGCACTTAAAAACGTTATTAAAAGGCATTCGGAAACGCTATCTAAAGTCATTTCTGTTGTAGTGATCGCACTCGCACCCGTACTTTAGGTGTGACCCACTCTTCAATAGACTCCAAGATTTAATTCTTAAGGTGCATATACTCAACAAGCAATTATTATAAAAAACATTTATCATATAATAAATAAGTAGTTTAAAACAAACAACATAATCAAACATAATTCAATCAATATTTCATTCAATCCTATATAATGGGTTAATTCAATTAGTGAGACCTAACTTGATCATGATATAATTTTTTCTCCATTTGTGATGTTAGTTACATCAGCTTGTAACACTTCTGGGCTTTATAAGCCTGTTGGATTGGGATTTAAGTTTGGGAGTTGCTACATGTACCCCTACCCCTACATATGCCTCATCCACCCCTACACTTATAATTTTAATGTATGAAAGGACAATTATACCCCCCATAAACTTCAAAAAATAAAATCCTCTCATTCCTTTCTCTTTCATCACAGACCGAGAACCCCACAGGCCACATCTTCAAACCCATGACCACACCATTAGTAAAATAATATGCTCAAACATACCAATGTGTAAAAGAGAAAGACGTGAAGTGAAAGGAATAAAGAAGGCCATTTTCAAGCCGATGTCTTGATCTATCGCACTATGTTTCCCTTTTTCCCTTTCACTGTTCATAGCCTCAATCACTAATGCACTGTAAATCTTGCATGGTTCAGAAAATCTCTTATTTATAAAATTTGGTCTTAAGGGCTAATTAATTATGTCAACATAACTCATCCCTTCAAGGGCTTAGGAGACAACTTAGTCCATCTATATAAAACCCCTACAGGTCCTTACCTTGATTTATTGCCTACACTAACCTATTTGACTACTTTTAATTCTATGTCCTATACTAATAATCCAATCCATTATTGAAATAAAATGAAAGAGACTTTATCACTTATTTTAATTCCTTAATTACACTCATCATCATTGTAATTAAAGGAGGGTTTTGGAGCTTTAGCTCCATTGACTTAGTGTGGTGGCAGAATGATGTTTGGCTTTAGAACCTCACCAATTCCAAAAAAGGTTATTTCATAATCACATTATCCTATTTTAGTCAACTATAATTTAGGTTTCAAACCCTAATAAAGGTTATTTCATATTCAGCAATCTAAAGGTTCAATAATTAACTAAGAAAGGGTGTAGAATAAACCCAAAAATTACAGTGTTATGGATTGTTCATCCATTTTTAATCTTCCACCACACTAATTCTGAATTTAACAGTAAAAGGAAAAAAAAAAATAGCATTCCTCAAAACAAGGACCAAACAGAATGCAATTACAAGCAAGAAGGGAGTGGATTTCTCCCTTAATAAACCAATAAACACTATTCTACTCCAAACTGTGGATGAACCATCTTCCTCCCCACCTTGTAAAAAATCAACAACCCACTCTCTGTCTCTCTCTCTTCCTTCTTCAAGTCTTCATAACCAAATCACAAAACAAGAAACGGGGGGAAAAAGCAATAAATTGATCAAACCCTATAAAATCGAAAATAGGTTTTTAGAAGGAAGAAGAGGATGGTAAACAAGAAACCTCTTATTACTTCTTTGCATTAAATTTCTTGGCACCCTTCAAAACAGGTGTGGAAGAGAACTGAACGTGTCTTGCTTGGGAGTCTTCTACTCAAAGAAAAAATTTTCATTAGCCTTAAAAGAGAGTAAATGCATTGTTGAAAACATAAATGAGAATAAAATCCGAGATTAAATAAGATTGAGTGAGAAGATGAAGGTAATCGTGTAAGGGGGGTGAAATAAGAGAGAAAGAGACTTTGAAAGTTTTAATTTTTTTTTTAGCAAAAAGTGTACACTTTGATTTTTTTTTGTTTGAGTAAACATTAATTTTGATCCCTAACAAAAAAAAACGTGAGGACACTTTCAGTCCATATCAAAAATAAATTATTAAATTAGTCCATCACAATTGCAAACTAATGATATGTTAGTCTTTCTTTTTAATCCCGTTAGACATCTACTATTATCTCTATGACGTGTCCCGTTAAGGGATGGGGATCTCTTGTCTCATTTTGGTATCACATCATATCCCAACTAATAATATCTCACCATCACATCCCTTTCAAAGTTATATCAATATGGTCTTTTTTTTTTTGTTCTGAAATGGTTCCTCATTTTGCAAAAGTTAAACCAATGTGGTCCCCTTTTTTGGTTCCAAAATGGTCCCTCTTTTATTTTATTTTTGTTCAGAAATGATCCCTTATTTTACATAAGTTAAATCAATTTGGTCCTCTTTGTAACATATTTTAAACGGAAAAGACCATATTGAAACCTAAAATAAAGATAAGGACCAAATCGGAACAAAAATTAAAAAAGGACAAAATTGAAACCTAAAATAAAGATAAAAGACCAAAAGTATAATCTAGCCTAAGAGAAAATTTTAAATTAATTTCTATAACCCGGATTGATATCTACTTGGTACAGGTTTATACTGCTAACAGGACCCAACTAAGACCAAAATCAAAATTACCGGCATCAAAAATTTAATTTAATCATTTCTAATTTACTATTTTATATTTTTACTAACTTTAAAAAATTTTGGGCTTTACACCCGTCAACCAGTCACCCGACCAACCCGCTGAATAAAATGAGTGAAAATGGGCCGTGTTTTTCTTTTCTATTCGGTTTGTGGCGAGTTGGGATATTATAGGCCCGATGTAACACCCTGTTTTTCCTAGGCTTTCTATAGTAGTAAATACATATTTATATGTGTCTATTTTAGATTAAATTCAGAGAATGATTTTAATTAAACTAAAATCATTTTCTTGTGTTGTTATATCATATGAAGTTACGGTAAAAATTTCGATTGAAAATTATGACGGAAGCCGGTCTGCATTTTCACTGCCGGTACAAGTTTACTGAGCAGAAAACCTAATTTTGACCCGTGAACGAGATATTTAGTGTTTTTATTATGTTTCCTTCCACTTTGGTTATTTTGAAAACTTTCGTTCAAAAATAAAATAAAATATTTTATTCGGGCGAAAACGTCGGAAGAATTACGACCGGAAATGCAATCGGGTACGAAATGGAGCAGAATAGAAGACATAAAATGCTTGAGGTGAGATGAGGGAGTGAGGTGACTCACTAGAGGTATGGCCTAAGCTACCTCCTAAAAAGTGGTCATGATGACACATTTTGAAATATAATATATTATATTCTAAAAACCCATTTTTCTCTCTCTTCTCAAACCAAACAAGGCACAAGGTCAAAACTTGCTCTTCAAGCTCATTCCTCTCTCCTCAATTTCGTGCCACTCTCTCCCCTCTCTATATATACCCCTTTCATTTTCACTTCATCATCTTCCTCCTTCAAACTCCATTAAAATTCATCCTTTTTCTTTCTTCTAAAAGTTCAAGCTCTTAAAGCTTTAGTTTTTATTCATCTTTTATACTTAAGTTCTTCATTAAAGTTCTTCCTTATACTAAGGGTAATGCTCTCATATAAATATTTTTCAAGTTTCATCTTTTATTTCTTAGTTTACTTTATGTGTTCTTTATATGCTTTAAACTTCTAAAATCTCTCCAAAATGGTAGAAAACTCCTTTTGAGTTGAAACCACTTTCTATAGTCTTGTATTAACTTGTATTTTTATATACTAAGAGGTTGTGTAAAACACAAATCTCTACCTATCTCTTCCAATGAAGGCCGAATGCTTGCATTTGTGACCTAGGAAGTTTTTGTTTCAACTTTTGGAATATAATCATGTGTTTGAGTTTCTAACTATCCCTAGATCTTGAATCTATAAATCTTGGAAGTTTTGATAGCTTGTTTCTATGATGGCCGAAAAATATGAATAAGTAGGCCTAGGATATTATGTTTCAACTTTCCAAGTATTGATCATGGATTTAGAACTCTTAATAACTTGTTTATTTTATGTTATTAAAGCTAGTATGTGTTACTTTCATTTTTCCAAGATGATCATGGATTTCAGCCCCATAAGATATTTGGATGCTAAGTCTAAGAGATTGGAAAGTTTAAGGATTTGTAACTTGTTTATTTTATGTTATTAAAGCTACTATGTGTTATTTTTATTTTTCCAAGATGATCATGGACTTGAGCTCCATAAGATATTTGGATGCTAAGTCTAAGAGATTGGAAAGTTTAAGGATTTATAACTTGTTTATTTTATGTTATTAAAGCTAGTATGTGTTATTTTTATTTTTCCAAGATGATCATGGACTTGAGCTCCATAAGATATTTGGATGCTAAGTCTAAGAGATTGGAAAGTTTAAGGATTTATAACTTGTTTAATTTATGTTATTAAAGCTAGTATGTGTTACTTTCATTTTTCCAAGATGATCATGGACATGAGCTCCATAAGATATTTGGATGCTAAGTCTAAGAGATTGGAAAGTTTAAAGATCTCTAGCCTATAAATCCTATGAAGGCCGAACCTAGAAGGTTATGGACCTAGGATACCTTGTTCTTATTTTTCCAAAATGATCATGGTTTTGAGCTCCTTAACACATATGGATGTTAAACCTAAGAGATTGGAAAGTTTAGTGAATGCTAGCCTATTTTACTAGCCTTGGCCGAATGCTCTATGTTTTTAACTTAGTGGAATTTTAATTCAACTTTGTTAAATGATCATTGTTTTTGAACTCCTAACACTTAAGGATCATAAATTCATAAGTTGTATAATTTTTGGGATTCTCTAACCCTAAGAACTAGTCTTGGCCGAACCTATACTTTGTGATTTAGTGTCCTTGTTTGATCTTAACTTGTAATTTTTGTGTTCATAACCTTGGACTTCCATCGCGGAGGAAACGAGGAAGTTCGTGACATACGTCTTCGAGCATCTAATCTCCTTACCTTCACGGAAGGTAAGAGGGGATTGCCTAGGGATATTCAATGACTATATGTATGTGTGGATGTGTTTACTTGAGTGATTTGAATATTATTGTGATATTGAGTTAATTCTTGAATAAGTTATTTACTTGAACTATTGTGGTTATTACTTGAAGTTGAACGTTACTTGCTTTAAAGTGTTATGAATTATATATATGTGATGAACTGTCGTTAACTGTGATATTATTGTTGAGAATATATTACTGTTGATTGAAGTTTGAGAAGCCGGACTTGAGTCTGCGCACAATGATTATAAAGGATTAAAAGCCTTAATAAGCCTTGAATAGAACATTGAAAGTATTGGTTTCATTTATAAAAGTTTCTTGTTTAAAATGCTTACTTCAAGAGAATGAGATTCTAGTTTTGAAAAGGAACGTTGAAGTGTTTTTAAGTCAATAGAAACCACCTTTTTATTATCCAAAGTTTGTACGAGAGAAAACCTTTTTTGAACTATATGTTTCATGAAGGAAAAACCCCTTTGAAAATATTTGACCTTATTCCATTAAGGATTTCAAAAGCAAACGAATTTCCAAATGTTTTATAAAAGACTTTGTAAAGGAAAATATTTTCTCCTAAGTGATTTAGAAACGTTCCGGTTACTTGGATAAGTGACCGAGGCTTTGTTTTGTTTTTGATTTCCACTGAACGAAAAGTAAGAACAGGTGAAATCGAATCTAGTATACGAGATGTCGGAATACTAGTGTTCTGTAATTTACACATAGATCTTTGATCCGTGTCACGTTACTGTGGACTGTGTGTCCTAATTACGTTGTTGTGGGCTGTATGTCCTATTCACGTTGTTGCGGACTGTGTGTCCTAACCACGTTATGATAAACGTTATTAAAGGCGAAAGTTGTTTTCTATGACCACAAGTCTTGACTGGTGCATCGGTCTAATGTGTTGTGATTGAGCACTCGGACTGCGTGTCCTGTGTTATTGATTTTCAAGTGATGAAAATTGTGAATAGTCGTTAGCCTTGGGCTTCGACAACGGAAAAGAGTGAACACAAAGAAAAATCTCGATAATGAAAAGTCTTTTATTCATATGCATTTCCTCTTGGCAGACGTGCTTGAGTTACCGGATACCCGCTTAAGATGTGTTATTTGATGATGTATACATCCGAATGGCTGTTATAAGGGATTCGTGATGGTGTTGATCCGGGTACATGAGGTGACGGAGACAACTTGCCAAACATGGCGTATGATCCTGATCAACTATTTCTTTCTTAATGATAAAACGGTGATGGCATCTCATGAGATTAAGATTAGATCCTGACAATAGAAGTGTCATGCATTATCTTTATAAAATTGATTGATTCGGGTATGAGACCCACTGAAATAATACTTGTTGTTTACCTATGAGTAATGTTTAAAATGTTAATATGCCAAGGTGTTGTATGTATCATGTGTATGGTTCTTGTATGATGTATCCATTTACCGGTGTCTCACTCTTACAGTAATATCATGTCTCTTCGGGTTTTGCGGTAGTACCTTGGTACTCTAGTACCGATGTTGCAGAGGAGTCTTTCTAAGTCACTTGAAGACCTAGTGTTAGAGGTTGGGAAAGTATTCTGATTGGGGGACCTCTCCAATGAATATTTGATAGAATGATTAGCTTAGGAGTCTGAGTTGGGGTTGTATATCTAAAGAGGTCGGTAAATGTAGTGTTATATACATCCATCTGTAGTTTGAACATTTTCTTTCGAAAGTGGAAACCTAGAGAAAATTTGTATGTTATGGAAACTTTGTTACAAACATGACTTTACGTTTCGAATGTATGAACGATGGATTTCAGAGTTATCCTTAAAGAAAAAATTTTATACCCCAGTTTTCTGACTTAAAAGAAAACAATTTTCCGAAAGCAACCAGCAAATTATCTTTTAATTTAAATCCGTATGTGTCACGTAGTAATGCCTAGTGGGGATGTTACAGGTGGTATCAGAGCTGGTCGAGTCTTTCGGGATCTTTGGGAAATAGTTATGTTGTGTTGACGTTGTGTTTTCTCTGAATTAAGTTTTGTTTGGATTACTTCTTAAAAGTAATGTGTGTTGATACACCTTTACATGTTTCATTTTCTGGTTCAGTTATGGAACCAGCACCAGAAGGTGGACGTGGACGAGGTCGTGGACGTGGTCGCAGAGGTGGTCCTATTGGAGGTCGTGCCAACATGAATGCGAATTATGACGGCGGGATGGACTTCGCTGCCCAAGCTTTGGCTGACGTTGCTGCTGCCATAGCTCTCCAGACTGCCAATGCAGCTGCCCAGAATCAGTAGGAGTAGCAAAGAGCTGAACAGGCTACAGAAAGGAAGAATCTGAATGTCTTCCGACGCCAGAATCTGTCACAGGTTGACGAGGACGTAGACCCGACTAAGGTCAATATTTAGATCCAAGAGCTGGAGAAGATCTTTGAGCTGGTGCACATCCCAGAGGGAGCAAAGGTGTCTTATGCAACATTCCAACTGATTGGAGATGCTGAATACTGGTGGAAGGGCACCAGACAACTGCTGGTAGCTGAGCATCAGACAATCACCTGGGGAGTATTTTGTAACAAATTTCTGGACAAATATTTTCCCCAGAGTGCTCGGACAAAGAAAGAGCAGGAATTCCTAAGGCTGAGTCAGTGGGACATGACAGTGGGGGAATATACGGCAAGGTTTGAGTCCCTTGCCAAATATTTCCGCTTTTTCCAGAACAACCCCAATGAGGAGTGGAAGTGCGAAAAGTTCGAAGCCGGTCTGCGCTTCGAGATCAAGGAATCTGTGATGCCATTGGAAATCCAGAATTTCCAAGCCTTAGTAGAGAAGTGTAGAAAAGTGGAACTAATGAGGAAGGAAAGAGGCAACGGAGAAACTGTTGGAGGACCCACTCGTTCCAAAGACCAGTATCAAAATCAGAATCAAAATCAGAAGGGGAAGCAGTATAGAGGGAACCTTATTCCCGACCACAAGGAAATAACCAGAATCAACAAAAGCATCGTTCTAATAATTATGAATCGGGAAGAGGAAGTCAACAAAACCAAAACCGAGACCAAGTTAGGAGATGTTACAAGTGTGGAGACCCATACCACATGGCTAATGTTTGCCCACGCAAAGGAGTGAAGTGTTTCAATTGTGGACAATTAGGACACTTCTCAAGGGATTGTAATGCACCGAGGTTTGAAACTCTCAACATCTCAGGGACTGGTAGACCCACGGCGAAGGGAAGAGTCTACACCATGACTGGCACTGGAGCTTCATAATCTGACGATCTTTTACAACAGAAGTAGTGTTGAAAAATTCACAACTTGAAGGTCTTATGGTAGAAAGTTACAAAGTCCTTCAGGAATCTCAACAAGTGGATCACCAGACGTTGTTAAGTATAGGAGTCCTATATATGAAGTATGTACTTTAATGATCCATAATTCTAAGTTTGAAATAGGATTCTAAGTATAATCGTGTTTTGACACCCTTAAGTATTTGACTCTCTAGGGTATCCTATGTTACTAGTCTTTCCGGTGAATGTATGTTTCTTATGACTTTTGGGAATAAAAGTCTCTTTCAGAAATTTATTAGTTCCCTTCTCTTTTTGATTGTTGTGGTCAGTTTAGACTTTGGATCCAATCTTTCTTTTCCTAGAGTTGTGTACTGCCTCGTTGTTGCACGGGATGGGTATGTTTATAAAAGAAGTTTCTTGATGATACTTAATCTAATCACTTTTACTTTTGGTGAAAGTGATTCAGTTTGAATTCTATCAAATTGTTGCTCTTTTAAATTGTTGACTGATAAGACTCTGGCTCATCTAGTTTTATGACTAGAAAAACCATGGTTTTGTGCTAATTGTATCTCGTTTTGGCCTAAATTGTATTTAATTGTCCTCAAGCAACACTTTGAGTCTCTTAAGTAGTTTTTAGGATATTTTAGCTAATTTTGAGTCAAATAAAGCATTTACTGCTATCTTATAATTTCAGGTTAAAAAGGGAAGGAAGAGCAAAGGGGAGGACAATAAAGCAGAAGCCATCACGCCCTAGCCGTGACTGTGATCACGATCGTGATCAGCATAATGGGAAGATCAGAAGTCATCACGGCCCAGCCGTGATATCCATCACGGGCGTGATGAGAAGGACCCTGAAGAACAGAGAGCATCATAGCCTAGCCGTGATGGAGGTCACGGCCGTGACAGTCCAACTCCTATGGACAGAATTGATCACGGCCTGCCCGTGATGAGCATCAGGGCCGTGACAAACCAGAATTTGAATACGCGCCCTTGGCAGAACCCGTCACGGCCTGGCCGTGATGGCCATCACGGCCATGACGCGCACTTTTTGGGTCCAGACTTCTCTCATCTATAAATAGAGCATCAGACTTTTATAAAAAGGGGATCTCTGCACCTGGAGGCCAGACGACTGGAAGAGGGTTTCAACCCTAAAAAGGGATGTTTTCCTTGCTCTGGGACTGGAAGAAGATTGGAGGATTCTTCTATGAGTTTTCTTCATCTCTTCTCTCCTTCTCTTTTGTATTGTCATTTATCATGAGTAGTTAAATCCCCTTGTTGTTGGGGTTAGATGTAGCTTTTCTGAACTTGGTTGCATGTTGATTTGGTTCTAATGCAAGTTTCTATTTCTTTATGAGTATTTGATTCTATGCTTAATGCTTTCCTTGGTTTGATTACCCATGGAATGATATGTTGGTTTGATAGACAATTGACAGATTGATGTTAAGGCATGTTCATGAATCAAATGCCAAGTAGTTCAAGAATCTAGACATATGTCTTGGGATGCTTGCAATCTTATAAGTCTTGACTCTTCATGCAAAATCTCAGAATAATCCACCTAAGACATTAGGGTTTAATTTGGGGTTTTAGGCTCATTCCACCTAAGACATTAGGGTTTGAGTAATTAAAAAGGCTTGATTGTCATAATTGAATTAGGACTTGTGTTAGTAACCATTTCATTGCAATTAAGGGAGGATTAGTGTAGTCTAACCCTGACAATCTCAACCACATTTCTGTTGCCTTCCAAGTGTTTGATTAAATATCCAAAAGACCAAAAAGATTTTACTGCTTTTGTTGTTTTATGTTTTGATCTCTCATACCATAGTTTAGTCTAGATAGTTGCTTCACTTGTGAATTGGTAATTGGCAACCTATCCCTGAGAACGATATCTGGTCTTACCACCATATTTCTTGTTTGCGACTAGGTATACTTTCCTGTTAAAAAAATCGTATCAAGTTTTTGGTCCGTTGCCGGGGATTGGCTTTGCCAATATCAGTACTAACAAAGAAGACAACTAATTTAGACATTTTTATTTTATTTTTCTGTATGTATTTGATGTCTTCCTTTTGTTAGTTTTGTATATATTTGAATTTGTGTTCCTTTAATCTTGGGCCTTATTTGTCTGTGAGGTGGACTTTGAATTGACAGGATCATGGATTACAATTATTACTATCCATCCGATGCAGAAATTGAGATATTTGAGCTGCAGTTGCGGGCAGATATTCTAGAAATATCCATAAACATCCAACAAGTGAGCAATATGTTGTCAAAGGCACAAGTCTCTCCTCCACCAGTGGTAGGCTATTCTGAATGGGGAAATCAATGTCCCAACACTTACACTCCATGGTGGGGGAATCCTCCAAACAATGCTTGGATTGATCAAGATGAACATTGGGAATCTTCCACACCTTCATATCAACCACAACCATCTCAATGGTATGATAAGCCATCACCATTGGAAGTTTCTTGGGAGAACTTCAAATCCACAATCACAGTCAATGTTGAGCAACCTATTTCGGATGGTCGGTCTAACTTAGAGGTTATTTTGGAGAACTTCATGGCAGCAACAATGGAAGGTTTAAAAAATCAGGACTCTACCATTCGAAGTCTCGGGGAATGTATCAAGAAAATCTCTAACCAACTATCCTGAATGTCAAATGGGAACTTGATGGATGATGATGAAGATGATTCAATAAGGGACGATGATGAAGATGATGCAATAATGGCTGAAAAGGAAGATGAAGAAGTGGGAGCAACCGAATTGAGAAGCAAAGACCCTATTTGTGAGAACATAGTTGCACCATCTCCCATTGAACCCTTGACTAAATAAATTGAAAGGAAGAGGCATTTGGAGGACATCTATTTCACCATGCTTGAGGATGATGAAGAGCTTTTGGAATTCGATGATTCTATTGGTTCCTATGCATGTGTTGATTGTGATGGGAGAAACACTTGTTTGGTTTGTGCTGAGATTTCTGCATATATGGAAGGTAATGGATTTGGTGATTCAGTGAGTGAAGATTTTACGGAAGCCAAAGCAGCACCAGTGATCCTCTCCACTTGCTTGCCACCTCCCACTGTGAACCAACCAACGATGGAGTTCAAGCCTCTGCCTGAGAAATTGGATTTTGAATCTTTAACTATGAAGGCACTATGGCCAGTCCAAGAGGTTGAACCCCATTTTTATTGGGACGACTTTGTTGAGAAAGAGGTCATCTTTGACCCAGAAAAGATTGAGAAATTCGTCACACTTGGCGAAGTCACCATGACTTTCGAGCACTCACTTCCATATCAATGCTGCAAGTTATGGGACCCTGGAATAAGCTTCCATTCGTTTTCTATCACTTGGTCCTTATGCTACAAGCAATGGGATCCAGGAGGAAGCTTTGCAATGAGTTTTCTTAACCTTTCTCTTTTGTTATTTTCATTTTCTTTTTAATTAATTTCTTTACTTGAGTCATTTGCGTGTGAGTCTTGTGTCGGTGAGCTTGAATGGATTTCGTTAAATTTAGCATAGATGGATTGCATGATATATGTTGACTGTTGATGATTTTCCCCTAGGTTTTGAAAATTGAAAATTGATCCCCATGTAAAAAATTGAAAAATTGAACTTTGAGAAATTTTATTGTGATTGCATAATTTATGATAAGTTTGGGGTGAAGGGGTGCACACACTGGGATTGTATCTCGGTCAAACAATTTGCGAAAAATGTCCAGGTGAGTAATTTGAGCCTCCAACATTGTTCTTAATTGTGTGAATCACTTGTAAGTTGCACTTTCCCGGATTTGCTTGAATCTCTTCTTGGTTTGCATGTTTATGTGTTTGCATCAAATGATTTAGGCAATTTTCTTTGAAATAGCTACTTGGCCTAAAAAGAACCAATCCCTAATCCATGTTCCCTAGTTAGCCACATTGAGCCTTATAAGCCTATTGTTTCTTGATGACCTTGTGCATAAGCCAAAAATCCGGAAAAACCATGTTAACCCAATCTTAGGATTAGAAGAGCATGGATGCTTAGCAAGACAAGGGTTGAAGGAAACTAAGTTTGGGGTGGCTACAAGGATGTGACATGTTGTTTTGGATTGAGAAAAATAAAAATAGAGGTTGGAGCCAAAGGCGAAAAGAAAAAGAAGAAAAGTACAAAAATGTCAAAAAAAGGGTATTCAAGGAAAGAAGGATGTAGTCACCCAAAGTAAAAAGAAAAAAAAAGAAGAAGAAAAAGGAATGAGTGGAAATTCAATGTGTCAAAATGTTCATGCTCTCTTAGTTCCTAGGGACTTAAGCCTAGTACCTTTGAATATCCTACCTTTAGCCAGGCCCCATTACAACCTTTAAAAGACCTTTTGATGTTGCATGCATGTTTTCATGGGGACTTTGTTTGAGATGAAAATCAAATTCATGGAAGGTGCTCTTGAAATGTGTAATTGAGTGAAAGTTGATAGCCTTGACAAATTGAGCGAATGAGTGAAATACTAAATACCCTGGTGAGGAAGGCAAATGTTTGAAATTGGTGATCTCCCTTTTGTGTGTATCTTGGATCCTTTGCTTAGATTGGTAATTGCATGAATGATGAAAGTCTCAATTGTTTAAAGTAAACAAATGTGGAGATTACACTGATGCAAAGGGGGAAAACATTGAAGAAAAATTGTGTTGATAAAATTGCATGAAATTTATGCGAAATTGATTGAATCCTTTAAGCTTGCCAAGTTTGAGTCTTTTTGAGTTTTAGTTTGCTTGGGGACAAGCAAAGTTTAAGTTTGGGATATTTTGATAACCCTCTGGCTCATCTAGTTTTATGACTAGAAAAATCGTGGTTTTGTGCTAATTGTATCTCGTTTTCGCCCAAATTGGATTTAATTGTCCTCAAGCAACACTTTGAGTCTCTTAAGTGGTTTTTAGGATATTTTAGCTAATTTTGAGTCAAATAAAGCATTTACTGCTATCTTATAATTTCAGGTTAAAAAGGGAAGGAAGAGCAAACGGGAGGACAATAAAGCAGAAGCCATCACACCCTAGCCATGACTGTGATCACGGCCGTGATCAGCATAATGGGAAGATCAGAAGTCATCACGGCCCAGCCGTGATATCCATCACGAGCGTGATGAGAAGGACCCTGAAGAACAGAGAGCATCACGACCTAGCCGTGATGGAGGTCACAGCCGTGACAGGCCAACTCCTATGGACAGAATTGATCACGGCCTGCCCGTGATGAGCATCAGGGCCGTGACAAACCAGAATTTGAATACGCGCCCTTGGCAGAACCCATCACGACCGTGACGCGCACTGGAGGCCAGATGGCTGGAAGAGGGTTTCAACCCTAAAAAGGGATGTTTTCCTTGCTCTGGGACTAGAAGAAGATTGGAGGATTCTTCTATGAGTTTTCTTCATCTCTCCTCTCCTTCTCTTTTGTATTGTCATTTATCATGAGTAGTTAAATCCCCTTGTTGTTGGGGATAGATGTAGCTTTTCTGAACTTGGTTGTATGTTGATTTGGTTCTAATGCAAGTTTCTATTTCTTTATGAGTATTTGATTCTATGCTTAATGCTTTCCTTGGTTTGATCACCCATGGAATGATATATTGCTTTGATAGACAATTGACAGATTGTTGTTAAGGCATGTTCATGAATCAAATGCCAAGTAGTTCAAGAATCTAGACATAGGTCTTGGAATGCTTGCAATCTTATAAGTCTTGACTCTTCATGCAAAATCTCAGAATAATCCACCTAAGACATTATGGTTTAATTTTGGGTTTTAGGCTCATTCCACCTAGGACATTAGGGTTTGAGTAATTAAAAAGGCTTGATTATCATAATTGAATTAGGACTTGTGTTAGTAACCATTTCATTGCAATTATGGGAGGATTAATATAGTCTAACCCTGACAATCTTAACCACATTTCTGTTGCCTTCCAAGTGTTTGATTAAATATCCAAAAGACCAAAAAGATTTTACTGCTTTTGTTGTTTTATGTTTTGATCTCTCATACCATAGTTTAGTCTAAATAGTTGCTTGACTTGTGAATTGGTAATTGGCAACCGATCCCTGAGGATGATATCTAGTCTTACCACCGTATTACTTGTTTGCGACTAGGTATACTTGCCTATTAAAAAAATCGTATCATTGACCAGGAAATTCTAGTGGAAGGAGAAACTTTTTAGATTCATGATTGTAAACGTGTATCGATCATACATTTTTACCTCCCTGAACCTACTAAAGGATCTTCATACACTGGATGTTTTTGTATTCTTTTGGATTGATAAAATTCTTTTAGATACTCTCTTGTGAGAGTACGATTTTGGGATGTAGAGATCCAGTTTAGTTTCGAGTCATGTAATTTCGAGGACGAAATTCTTTTTAGAGGGGTAGTATTGTAACACCTTGTTTTTCCTATGCTTTTTGTAGCAGTAAATACATATTTAAATGTGTTTATTTTAGATTAAATTCAAAGAATGATTTTAATTAAAATAAAATCATTTTCTTGTGTTGTTATATCATATGAAGTTATGGTAAAAATTTAGATTGAAAATTCTGACGGAAGCCGGTCTGCGTTTTCACTGCCGGTACAAGTTTACTGAGCAGAAAATCAAATTTTGACCCGTGAACGAGATAGTTAGTGTTTTTATTATGTTTCCTTCCAATTTGGTTATTTTGAAAATTTGCGTTCAAAAATAAAATAAAATATTTTATTCGGGCGAAAACGTCGGAAGAATTACGATCGAAAATGCAATCGGGTACGAAATTGAGCAGAATAGGAGACATAAAAGGCTTGAGGTGAGATGAGGGAGTGAGGTGACTCACTAGAGGTATGGCCTAAGCTACCTCCTAAAAAGTGATCATTATGACACTTTTTGAAATATAACATATTATATTCTAAAAACTCATTTTTCCCTCTCTTTTCAAACCAAACAAGGCACAAGGTCAAAACTTGCTCTCCAAGCTCATTCCTCTCTCCTCAATTTCGTGCCACTCTCTCCCCTCTGTATATATACCCCTTTCATTTTCACTTCATCATCTTCCTCCTTCAAACTCCATTAAAGTTCATCTTCTTCTTTCTTCTAAAAGTTCAAGCTCTTAAAGCTTTAGTTTTTATTGATCTTTTCTACTTAAGTTCTTCAATAAAAATTTTCCTTATACTAAGGGTAATGCTCTCATATAAATATTTTTTCAAGTTTCATCTTTTATTTCTTAGTTTACTTTATGTGTTCTTTATATGCTTTAAACTTCTAAAATCTCTCCAAAATGGTAGAAAACTCCTATTGAGTTGAAATCACTTTCTATAGACTTGTATTAACTTGTATTTTCACAAACTAAGAGGTTGTGTAAAAAAAAAATCTCTACATATCTCTTCCAATGAAGACCGAATGCTTGCATTTGTGACCTAGGAAGTTTTTGTTTCAACTTTTGGAATATAATCATGTGTTTGAGTTTCTAACTATCCCTAGATCTTGAATCTATAAATCTTGGAAGTTTTGATAGCTTGTTCCTATGATGGCCGAAAAATATGAATAAGTAGGCCTAAGATACTTTGTTTCAACTTTCCAAGTATTGATCATGGATTTAGAACTCTTAATAACTTGTTTATTTTATGTTATTAAAGCTAGTATAAGTTACTTTCATTTTTCCAAGATGATCATGGACTTGAGCTCCATAAGATATTTGGATGCTAAGTCTAAGAGATTGGAAAGTTTAAGGATTTATAACTTGTTTATTTTATGTTATTAAAGCTAGTATGTGTTATTTTTATTTTTCCAAGATGATCATGGACTTGAGCTCCATAAGATATTTGGATGCTAAGTCTAAGAGATTGGAAATTTTAAGGATTTATAACTTGTTTAATTTATGTTATTAAAGCTAGTATGTGTTACTTTCATTTTTCCAAGATGATCATGGACATGAGCTCCATAAGATATTTGGATGCTAAGTCTAAGAGATTGGAAAGTTTAAAGATCTCTAGCCTATAAATCCTATGAAGACCGAACCTAGAAGGTTATGGACCTAGGATACCTTGTTCTTATTTTTCCAAAATGATCATGGTTTTGAGCTCCTTAACACATATGGATGCTAAACCTAAGAGATTGGAAAGTTTAGTGAATGCTAGCCTATTTTACTAGCCTTGGCCGAATGCTCTATGTTTTTAACTTAGTGGAATTTTAATTCAACTTTGTTAAATGATCATTGTTTTTGAACTCCTAACACTTAAGGATCATAAATTCATAAGTTGTATAGTTTTTGGGATTCTCTAACCCTAAGAACTAGTCTTGGCCGAACCTATACCTTGTGGTTTATTGTTCTTGTTTGATTTTAACTTGTGATTTTGTGTTCATAACCTTGGACTTCCATCGCGGAGGAAACGAGAACGTTCGTGACATACATCTTCGAGCATCTAATCTCCTTACCTTCACAGAAGGTAAGAGGGGATTGCCTAGGGATATTCAATGACTATATGTATGTGTGTATGTGTTTACTTGAGTGATTTGAATATTATTGTGATATTGAGTCAATTCTTGAATAACTTGTTTACTTGAACTATTGTGGTTACTACTTGAAGTTGAACGTTACTTGGTTTAAAGTGTTATGAATTATATATATGTGATGAACTGTCGTTAACTGTGATATTATTGTTGAGAATATATTACTATTGATTGAAGTTTGAGAAGCTGGACTTGAGTCTGCGCACAATGATTATAAAGGATTAAAAGCCTTAATAAGCCTTGAATAGAACTTTGAAAGTATTGCTTTCATTTATAAAATTTCCTTGTTTAAAACTTTTACTTCAAGAGAATGAGATTCTAGTTTTGAAAAAGAACGTTGAAGTGTTTTTAAGTCAATAGAAACTACCTTTTTATGATCCAAAGTTTGTATGAGAGAAAACCTTTTTCGAACTATGTGTTTCATGAAGGAAAAACCCCTTTGAAAATATGTGACCTGATTCCATTAAGGATTTCAAAAGCAAATGAATTTCCAAATGTTTTATAAAAGACTTTGTAAAGGAAAAGATGTTCTCCTAAATGATTTAGAAACATTCTGGTTACTTGGATAAGTGACCGAGGCTTTGTTTTGGTTTTTGATTTTCACTTAACGAAAAGTAAGAACAGGTGAAATCGAATATAGTATACGAGATGTCGGAATACTAGTGTTCTGTAATTTACACGTAGATCTTTGATCCGTGTCACGTTACTGTGGACTGTGTGTCCTAATTATGTTGTTGTGGACTGTGTGTTCTATTCACATTATTGTGGACTGTGTGTCCTAATCACGTTGTGATAAATGTTATTAAAGGCTAATGTTGTTTTCTATGACCACAAGTCTTGACTGGTGCATCGGTCTAAGGTGTTGTGATTGAGCACTCGGACTGCACGTCCTGTGTTATTGATTTTCATGTGATGAAAATTGTGAATAGTCGTTAGCCTCGGGCTTCGACAACGGAAAAGAGTGGACACAAAGAAAAATCTCGATAATGAAAAGTCTTTTATTCATATGCATTTCCCCTTGGCAGACTTGCTTGAGTTACCGAATACCCGCTTAAGATGTGGTATTTGATGATGTATACATCCGAATGACCGTTATAAGGGATTCGTGATGGTGTTGATCCGGGTACATGAGGTGACAGAGACAACTTGCCAAATGTGGCATATGAGCCTGATCAACTCTTTCTTTCTTAATGATAAAAATGGTGATGGCATCTCATGAGATTAAGATTAGAGCCTGATAATAGAAGTGCCATGCATTATTTTTATAAAATTGATTGATTCGGGTATGAGACCCACTGAAATAATACTTATTGTTTACCTATGAGTAATGTTTAAAATGTTAATATGCCAAGGTGTTGTATGTATCATGTGTATGGTTGTTGTATATCCATTTGCCGGTGTCTCACTCTTACAGTTATATCAGGTCTCTTCGGGTTTTGTTGTAGTACCTTGGTACTCTAGTACCGATGTTGCAGAGGATTCTTTCTAAGTAACTTGAAGACCTAGTGTTAGCGGTTGGGAAAGTATTCTGATTGGGGGACCTCTCCCATGAATATTTGATAGAATGACCAGCTTAGGAGTCTGAGTTGGGGTTGTATATCTAAAAAGGTCGGTAAATATAGTGTTATATACATCTATCTATTGTTTGAACTTTTTCTTTCGAAAGTGGAAACCTAGAGAAATTTTGTATGTCATGGAAACTTTGTTACGAACGTGACTTTACGTTTTGAATGTATGAATGATGGATTTCAGAGTTATCCTTAAAGAAAAAATTTTATACCCCAATTTTCTGACTTAAAAGAAAACAATTTTCCGAAGGCAACCAGCAAATTATCTTTTAATTTACTTCCGCATGTGTTACGTAGTAATGCCTAAGGGGGGTGTTACACCCGAACCTGCCCGAATCCGACCGATGACCACCCTAATCAATATCATCACTGTAACCCCCCCTGGGTATTACTACGTAACACATGCGGAAGTAAATTAAAAAGATAATTTGTTGGTTGCTTTCGGAAAATTGTCTTCTTTTAAGTCAGGAAACTGGGATGTAAAATTTTATTCTTTAAGGATAACTCTAAAATCCATAATACATACATTTAAAACGTAAAGTCACATTCATAACAAAGTTACAATGACATACAACATTTCTCTAAGTTTCCATTTTCGGAAGAAAAAGTTTAAACTACAGATGGATGTATATAACACTACATTTACCGACATCTTTAGATATACAACCCAACTCAGACTCCTAAGCTGGTCATTCTACCAAATATTCATTGGAGAGACCCCCAATCAGAATACTTTCCCAACCTCTAACACTAGGTCTTCAAGTGACTTAGAAAGACTCCTCTGCAACATTGGTACTAGAGTACCAAGGTACTACAGCAAAACCCGAAGAGACCTGATATAACTGTAAGAGTGAGACACCGACAAATGGATATATCATACAACAACCATACACATGATACATACAACACCTTGGCATATTAACATTTTAAACATTACTTATAGGTAAACAACAAGTATTATTTTAGTGAGTCTCATACCCGAATCAATCAATTTTATAAAGATAATGCATGAAACTTCTATTATCAAGCTCTAATCTTAATCTCATGAGATGTCATCACCGTTTTATCATTAAGAAAGAAAGAGTTGATCAGGCTCATACACCACGTTTGGCAAGTTGTCTCCATCACCTCATGTACCCGGATCAACACCATCACGAATCCCTTATAACGGCCATTCGGATGCATACATCATCAAATAACATATCTTAAGAGGGTATTCGGTAACTCAAGCACATCTGCTAAGGGGAAATGCATATGAATAAAAGACTTTTCATTATCAAGACTTTTCTTTGTGTTCACTCTTTTTCGTTGTCGAAGCCCAAAGCTAACGACTATTCACAATTTTCATTACTTGAAAATCAATAACACAGGACACACAGTCCGAGTGCTCAATCACAACACCTTAAACCGATGCCGCAGTCCAAGGTTGTGATCGTAAAAACAATTATAATTTTATCCATGTTTTATTTCAACATGATAAGGACTCCTAGCCCATAACAACGAAATTAGGACACACAGTCCTCAATTCCAAGATTAGGACTCCTAGCCCATAATATCACGATCAGGACCCTTGGTCCATAATTCTTAACACGGATCCCATATCAGGTGCATAAACTGAATGCTAGAGGCGACGTCTCGCGAACTAGATTTTCTTTCACATGTGCTTACTTTTCACTCAGTGAAAATCAAAAACCAAAACAAAACATCGGTCACTTATCCAAGTAATCGGACTGTTTCTAAATCATTTAGGAGAAAATCTTTTCCTTTTTAAATTCTTTTATAAACAATTTGGAAATTAGTTTGCTTTTGAAATCCTTGATGGAATAAAGTCAAATATTTTCAAAGGGGTTTTTCCTTCATAAAACACATAGTTCGAAAGAGGTTTTCTCTCGTACAAACTTTAGATCATAAAAAGGTAGTTTCTATTGACTTAAAAACACTTCAACGTTTCTTTTCAAAACTAGAATCTCATTCTCTTGAAGTAAGCATTTTAAACAAGGAACTTTTATAAATGAAACCAATACTTTCAAAGTTCTATTCAAGGCTTATTAAGGCTTTTAATCCTTATAATCATTGAGCACAGACTCAAGTCTGGCTTCTCAAACTTCAATCAACAATAATATATTCTCAACAATAATATCACAGTTAACGACAGTTCATCACATATATACAACTCACAATACTTTAAGGCAAGTAATAATCAACTTCAAGTAACAATCACAATAGTTCAAGTAAACAAGTCATTCAAGTATTTGCTCCACATCATAATAATATTCAAATCACTCAAGTAAACACATACACACATGCATATAGTCATTGAATATCCCTAGGCAATCCCCTCTTACCTTCTGTGAAGGTAAGGAGATTAGATGCTCGAAGAGGTATACCACGAACGTCATCGTTTCCTCCGTGATGGAAGTCTAAGGTTATGAACATAAAATCACAAGTTAAAATCAAACAAGAATACTAAACCACAAGGTATAGGTTCGGCCAAGACTAGTTCTTAGGGTTAGAGATTCCCGAAAATTATACAACTCATGGATTTATGATCCTTAAGTGTTAGGAGTTCATAAACAATGATCATTTAACAACGTTTTATTAAAATCCCACTAAGTTATAAACTTAGGGTATTCGGCCAAGGCTAGTAAAGTAGGCTAGCTTTCACTAAACTTTCCAATAACTTAGGTTTAGCATCCATATGTATTAAGGAGCTCAAAACCATGAACATTTTGGAAAAATAAGAACAAAGTATCCTAGGCCCATAACCTTCTAGGTTCGGCCTTCATAGGATTTATAGGTTATAAATCTTTAAACTTTCCAATCTCTTAGACTTAGCATCCAAATATCTTATGGAGCTCAAGTCCATGATCATTTTGGAAAACAATGGAAACTTAAACATTCCAATCCCTTAGACTTTGCAACCAAATATCTTATGGAGCTCAAGTCCATGATCATCTTGGAAAAATGAAAGTAATACGTCCTAGCTTTAATAACATAGAATAAACAAGTTAGAAATCCTTAAACTCTCCAATCTCTTAGACTTAGCATCTAAATATCTTATGGAGCTCAAGTCCATGATCATTTTGGAAAAATAAAAACTCAAACGTCCTAGCACCTAAACTCTAAGTTTCGGCCATCATAGGATGATGAGGAAAATATTCTTTGTTTATCAACAACTCTTAGGTTTTGAATCACAAGGTATTAAGAGTTATAAATCCATGGTCATACTTGGAAAGTTGAAATATAGTATCCTAGGCTTACTTATTCATATTTTTGGTCATCATAGGAACAAGCTATCAAAACTTCCAAGATTTATAGATTCAAGATCAAGGGATAGTTAGAAACTCAAACACATGATCATATTCGAAAAGTTGAAACAAAAACTTCCTTAGTCACAAATGCAAGCATTCGACCTTCATTGGAAGAGATAGGTAGAGATTTTTGTTTTACACAACCTCTTAGTATGTGAAAATATAAGTTAATACAAGTCTATAGAAAGTGGTTTCAACTCAAAAGGAGCTTCCTACCATTTTAAAGAGATTTTAGAAGTTTAAAGCATATAAAGAACACATAAAGTAAACTAAGAAATAAAAGATGAAACTTGCAAAAAGATTCATATGAGAGCATTACCCTTAGTATAAGGAAGAACTTTAATGAAGAACTCAAGTAGAAAAGATGAATAAAAACTAAAGCTTTAAGAGCTTGAACTTTTAGAAGAAAGGAAGAAGGTGAAGATTTAATGGAGTTTGAAGAAGGAAGATGATGAAGTGAAAATGAGAGGGATATATATAGAGAGGGGGGAGAAGTCCACGGCTCCAAGGGGAAGAGGGGGAGGGCTTGTTGAGTAAGCTTGGTGGTTTAATGCTTGATTGGATGGAAGAAGAGAGAGAAATAACTTTTGGATTAGAATAATATTATAATTTGAAAACTGTGATGATTGCACTTTTGGAGTGTGTCATAGCCTCTTCCATCATGTCTCCTTACTTCTTTTATGTTCCCTAATCTGCTCCATTTCGTACCCGATTGCATTTTCGATCGTAATTCTTCCGACGTTTTCGCCCGAATAAAATATTGTATTTTATTCACTACAACAGAAATGACTTTAGATAGCATTTTCGGATGCCTTTTAATAGCGTTTTTAAGCGCTATCTATGCCACCACTATTAAAATTAGTTAGCAAAGATAGCATTTAAGAAGCGCTATTAAAAGATGACCTTAGATAGCGTTTCCGGTAGTAAACGCTATCTAATGGCAGACTTTAGATAGCGTTTGTTAATACAAACGCTATCTAAAGTCTGCCTTTAGATAGCGTTTGTATTAACAAACGCTGTCTAAAGTCAGATAGCGTTTGTTAATCCATAGCCCCATTGCATCGTGTACTGGGTTCAAAATTCTGTATCGGAGGAAGAAACCAAGAATAACAAGCCGTGCCACGATCACCATCCTAAATTGTTGCTGCACAATTGTTGCTTCTGAATCCGAGTCCTGATCTATCATAACTATTGCAATAGGAACTGTATCGGGATTGTCTCCAGATTTCTGCAGTACAAAAATTAACAAATCAAATGTCACAAAATTAATTAAAGCATGGCATAGCTCAAAGTAATAATCTGCATTTGACAGAAATTTCTGAAAACAAAAGAAACGTAATAAAATCATGCTTATCACTCCAAATTCTCAAGTTGAGAATAGCAATTAACAAATAATATATGGTGGTAAGAAACACATGACTAACCAGGGAAGCTGAACCGACCGCATTCAAATCATAAGCATAAGCATATAGAATGCTCCTGCACGACATTTCAGCACACGAGATATTAAAGAAAGATTGAAGTTCAAATCGTGTTCAGAAACAAGTAGAATAATATAAATAAGATATTAAGGAACATAAATAAATAAATAAATCTAAATTGAAAATAAAAGAAGAGAAAGGGAATCGGTTCTTACTTTTCCCTGGGGAAGGAGTGAGAGAATGAGCGTTGAATAGGGAAAAAGGCGTGAGAAGGAGGAGAGAGTATAAGATCGGAAGCCCTATTACCACCATGACCATGGAATTGGAGGTTGAAGAAGGAAGGAGCGAGGTAAACCTTCGCGAAAGCCATGGGAAGGTGGCGATGATGATGGATAGATCGGTGAGAATGAGAATGCAACTGCGCACTCTACTCTCTTGCTTTTGACTGATAATATCAGTGAAGAAAATGAAATCAATACGACTTCTCTGATTTCCTCTTCTCGTTGAGTTGGTGATTGATAGTGGCTGAGGACCGATAGTGGCGGCGGCGGCAGCAACCCTAGACCAGTGATGAACTAAGGATGTTATGCCAGGTACGCAATTCTGAGAATCGAAGGATCGAAGCATACGCAGGCGGGTTCTGAAATCAGCAAACACCTAAGATAGCGTTTCTAATTTTAAACGCTGTCTAAGGTTGATTTTATTTTATTTATTTATTGAAAATTAGAAAAGATAGCGTTTCCGTGTGGAACCGCTATCTTAGGTGGTTAGTTAAGATAGCGTTTCCGAAAGGAAGCGCTATCTTTTCCAGCAGCTTGACTTTTAATAGCGGTTCCTTAAGGAAACGCTATCTTAGGTATCACCTAAGATAGCGTTTCCTTAAGGAACCGCTATTAAAAGTCCCCCCATCACTTTTAATAGCATTTCCGCACGGAAATGCTATAAAAGGTGCGTTATTAAAAGTCTAATCTGTTGTAGTGATTTTTGAACGAAAATTTTTGAAATAACCAAAGTTGAAGGAAACATAATAAAAACACTAACTGTTTCGTTCACGGTTCAAAATTAGGTTTTCTGCACAGTAAACTTGTACCGGCAGTGAAAACGCAGACCGGCTTCCGTCTAAATTTTCAACCGAAAATTTTACCGTGACTTCATGTGATATATCAACACAAGAAAATGATTTTTGTTTAATTAAAATCATCCTCTGAGTTTAATCTAAAATAAACACATTTAAATATATATTTACTGCTACAGAAAGCATAGGAAAAACAGGGTGTTGCAATCACAATTAAGGCTAGTTGCCAATCCAACAGTAGTGTTATTTGCACACTTGCCAGCCACACCCACCAACGACACCTCCACTGTAGCGGTGGCATTTTCGTAATTTTTGACTTTTTAAAAAAAAATTAGCTTTTTTGAGTACTAACATGTTTAGCCATTAACCATATAATGAATTGAATTAACTAAATATTTGCATGTCATTAACAAAATATTTACATGGTTGTTGAAAATGATTGTAAGCTTCAGGATGACCTATTAAGCATATAATGAACTGAATTAACCAAATATTTGAATGTGATTAACCATATATTTACATGTTTATGGAAAATGATTGTAAGTTTCAGGATGACCCATTAACCATATATTGAACTGAATTAACCAAATATTTACACGTGATTAAACAAATATTTACATGGTTGTGGAAAATGATTGTATCTTCAGGATGACCAATTAACCATATAATGAACTGAATCAACCAAATATTTACACGGGATTAACCTAATATTTACATGGTTGTGGAAAATGATTGCAAGTTTCAGGATGACCCATTAATCATATAATGAACTGAATTAACAAAATATTTGCACGTAATTAACAAAAAATGTTAGTAATAAAAAAATCTAAATAATTGTAATTTGAAAAAAATATGGCCAAAATTACGAAAATGCCATCATTACAGTGCCGCTACAGTGTCGATTTTGCTGGTGGATGTCACTGATGGGTGTAAAAAAACATTTCTGCCAATCCAAAGTCCAAACACATGGTTCCTTTGAAAGATCCAAAAAACCATGAAAGTAAGGGAGAGAAACAATGGGATAGAAGACTCATCTCCTAATTAGGAGAGAAGACTGATTTGATTGATTGGATCATGTTGCTAGAGATCTTTGTATTCCTTAGGGAGATGCTCTAAGATACTCCCTCTGGTCCAATATATAAGTAAAAAAGTCATAAGGTTTTTGGTACAATATATAAGCAAATTTTGTTTTCCAATGACTTATTTAATGATATTATTTCCAAAATATCCTTCATTTAATACAAATTCCAATGACTCAATTATTGAAGATTGAAGTTTTAGATGAAGAGTCATTTAGGTACTCCTTCCGTTCTTTTTCTTTGGTAATTTAAGGTTTCTACACATAGATTAAGAAATCATTAATGTGATTATATTTGTACCAAAATACCCTTATTTCTACAATTAATTATTTTAAAATTCCAACTACATTTACTCCATACTCCACTAGCCATTTATGTACTTGAAAGGTTTTGTGTATTTTCAAGGCATTTCAATTTAATTCTATTATAAAGGTATATATGGGAAAAATGGTCAAATATGTCTTGGGTTTATAAAACACCCATTGTTTTGGAACAAAAACAAATAGCTAAAATTACCGAAGAAAAAGAACGAAGGGAGTAACAAACCTAATTTTTTACAAGATTCAATGAAATTAATTAACCCCCTTAATATGAGTGTTTCATTAATTTTTTTCTTATGGAGTAATATGGACTAGAGGGAGTAGTGGATTTGATGCATGGAGAATGCTAACAAGTGTCCTTAGGGCATTGTTTAAGGAACCAAAAAAGAAAAAATTGTATGGAAAATTGTGTATTTAGCATTTCGAAAAGTGTAACACTTAGTTTTTCAGTACGGATTTTCCTTTTGTGGTTACTTAACCAATGTCCTTAAGACACTTGTTAGCAAGACCCTTCATGGATAAGTAAATTAAGTACAATTTTACATAGGAGATGCTTAAATTTATATGGAAGTCTTCGGATGAGTTTGATATTTAAGTTTGATATGTAGGATCGATTTATGGCCATCTTAAATTATATTTGACCATTATTTTTCAACCTAAACTTGGTCCTTGGATTTTTTCTGCAATAACTATAGATAAAACCATGGTTTTGGATCCGCTTTCCCGGCCTCGACGTGGCATTTTATGATGAAATATATATCTATCTGTGTGTGTGTGCCTCCAAGGCAGAATCGTGCAACTATGTCGTTCCAAGCTAAAAGACAAAATTGAAACAAAGGTAACAACTTCATATCAGTCACAGCAGCCGTGAGAACTAAATGGATGATAGGACCACATAAGACCAAAGCCTCCAAAAAGAAAAAACACACATCATTGTTCATGATAAATGATGCAGGCATAAGTTTTATTTAACTTTCATACACAGCTTAAGGGTACAGCCTAAGCCATAGGTTTTATTTTACTTTCATACACAGCTTAAGGGTACAGCCATAAGTTTTATTTTACTTTGAACAGCAGCACAAAAGCCCCGCACAGGCCCCACCTCCATAGCCCAGATTGACGCAGAAATCGTGGCAAAGATCAGTACAAGGGGCTAAGCAGACTGTCCCAAAAGTTGGTTCCGAACATGTTGCTGGTCCTACAATGAGAATTGACATTGAAAATTATAAAATGAAGGCACAAAAAATAAAAGGTAGACTAAGTTATTATGAACACTACAGAAATAAAAAATACAATTTTCTGCCTTACACTAGTTGATTTTATCGTGGAAACACAAGTTAAGAGGCGAAACTATAATTCTTTGTTTCCTTACCTGGAGTCAAGACCAATGCAATGCACAAAATTCCTAGAAGAAATGGCTGATAGATGCGAAAAGCCATTTTATGAGAATTTCACCTTCCAATTCTAACCTTTCTTATCGTAAGATAAATGGGAAAGTTTACAGGGTGTTCAATATATATAATCTCTCTTATAGGAATTTTGGGAAATGTAATTAAGATGAGTTGAAAGATAGAAATGCATTAATGTGAGATTTATGGGAAATGTAATTATGTTGAATTGAAAGGTAGAATTTTGGGACCAACATTAAATTGGTCCAAGTGGAACTTAGGTTTGGATCCTTTAAATAGGGGTGTTCATATCCAAACCGATCCAAAAGGAAACCGAAAACCGATCTCAAAAAAACCGGAAACCGAATAAAACCGATGTCTTTTGAATTTTTTTGGACCTTGTTTTGTGAAAACCGATCGGATCGGATCGGATTTTGGATTCATTTTCTAAAACCGAATCAATCCAAACCAACCGCATATATAAAATTTAATATATATTTATTCTATTTTTTGAATTATTTATTTTTTATTTGTTGCCTTTTTTCTAATAATACTTACTAGTTTGATTTGACATAATTTTTTTTTACTATTTCTATGTTTCAAACATTTAAAAATATGTTATGGAACTAGTTGATGATGATATTTATTTATTTTCTTCATATTTTATGAAATTAGTACCTGAATATATAAACAAGTATACACATGTTTAAGATTTTGTTCAATTTAACTTGTAATCTTGATTCTTTGAAGTAATATAAATATGTAATGATGTGTTGGTAAAAACCGAATCAACCGAACCGATCCAAACCGCATTTAATCGGATCGGATTTTTTTAAGTAAGTCATCCAAACCGAAGCGAACCGAACCGCATGATCTTTTTATTTTTGGATCAGCTGACTTTTTGCCTCAAAACCGATCCAAACCGAACCGCGAACACCCTACCTTTAAGTAATGACTTGAGTTTGAATCTTGTGGATGGAAAAAACATGGTTGGGATGGGAGACCCCACCAAAGGTGGCCAGCCAGATTTCCCGATGGAGATTAGTCATCAGCGAAGCCTGTGGATACTTCGCACAATAACATGGTAAAAAAAATATAGAAATTTTGGAAATGTAATTCAAATTTATTTTGAAAATATTTGCACTAGTTGCTGCATTCCAACCATTCTAGTATTTTTTTTTAGATTGACATTTCCTTTTCTTTTATGCATAAGAGCATTTCAAGGGTGCAACTTGTTCGAATTATTTAACTCATCCTTTTATGGAACTTATCCACATCAACATTTTTTACTTTACTTTAAGCGACAATCCACTCTAATGGTGCAACTCTAACAAGTTTATCAAATGAATCCCACATTTTTTTTTTTTTGATAAGCAATGAATCTCACATGTTATCTCACATCTTTATTTACATTCATTCTCTATTTTTTACTTTATATATTTCTATTGAGTTCTTATATGTAATCAGTTGCTTATAGAAACAAATGTCTTTATATGTGGATTCCATATTATCTTACTATACAACGATGCTGCCCAACAAAAACTTTTTGTTCTTATTTAAGAACTTGTTAAACAACTGCAAGGGAGTTGTTGTATGCAATTAGTTCTTATATAGAACCACCAAGAAAAATAAGAGAGAAAAATAATAGTCTTAATTGAACATTAATATCAAATAAAAATAAAGAATTATTATTTTAAATTGAAATAAAAAATAAATAAATAAAGATGTTAGACAACTTATAGAACACATTATAGTTATATCATTAGAGTGTAATATTGCTTAAAGTAGTATAAACTATAGTTAAAAGTAATCAGATCACATGTACCCAAAAAAAAAAAAGGTAATCAAATTGCATGACAGGGCCATAAAATAGAAGTTAATAAATTAAATCCTTTATATCAATTCAATGAAATACTTTGGCTATATATCAGATTGGTTTCTCATGTTGCATTAATGTCAAAATGTGTTAACTTTGCAGCTATCATTAAATGAGATGATAACCTTCTAACGGGTTTTTAATGTTGTATTAATGTCAAAATATTTTGATCGACTTTGTAACTATCATTAAATGAGACGATAACCTTCTAACGGGTTTCTATCCTACTCAATATAGCACTATCTTCAGTCCACACTATAGGAAACAAAACTCTAAAACACACAGATAAAAGAAATGTATTGAAATGAGTTAATTGTAATTAATACTCATATACTTAATATGAGTCACAACAGCCATGAAAACTAAATGGATGACAGTACCATAAGCAAATCAGCAAAGCCTCCAAAAAGAAAAAAAAGGTATAAACAGAGCAGCGAAGAAACCAAAACAAAGAGCCAAAACACGCATAATTGTTCATGATAAATGATGCAGGCATAAGTTTTATTTAAGTTTCATACACAGCTTAAGGGTACATTATGCATTAGTTTTATTTTACTTTCATACACAGCCTAAGGGTACAGGCATGAGTTTTATTTTACTTTCATACACAGTTCAAGGGTACAATATTTAGCTCAATTTTTTGCACAGCAGCAGAAAAACCCCTCACAGGTCCCACCTTCAGAAAAGCCCAGTTTGCTGCAGAACTAGTAGCAATGCTCAATACAAGGGCCTACGCAGATTACCCCCTCAGATTGTTCCGAACATGTTGCTGGTCCTACAATGAGAAATGACATTGAAAATCATAAAAAGAAGGCACAAAAAATAAAAGATAGACTAAGTTATTATGAGCACTACAGAAATAAACGATAAGGTTTTCTGCCTTGTACTAGTTGATGGTATTGTGGAAATACATACAAGTTAAGAGGTGCAACTATAATTCTTTGTTTCCTTACCTGGAGTCAAGACCAATGCAATGCACAAAATTCCTAGAAGAAATGGCTGATAGATGCGAAAAGCCATTTTATGAGAATTTCACTTTCCAATTCTAACCTTTCTTTTTTTTTTTACTAAAAAATATTCATTCATTCAAATTGATCAAATACATCGAACAACACAAATCCAACATCGCTAAAAACCGAAAAGGATGAATCTGCGAACAAACTCACAGCACCCAGGTTAATAGCATAACACAGCAAAATCAAAAAGCCTACAAAAGTGACAAAATCAAAGTCACGGAATACCCATGTCTCTCGGATCTCAGAACTTTGACGCCCAATTCTTGATCAAACCTGTGATAGATCGAAGCAAATCTGTCAATCTGAACCAAACGAACACCGCACCAAGACTGGAAATCAAACAAACACCGCACCAAGACGGGAAATCAAACAACGCCTCACCAAGATGACGAACAACAATACCGCCGCCCACAGAAGACGAAAAACATGAAAAACACGAAGAAAAAAAAAACTAGATCTATGTGGAAAAATCACTTATTTAAATAAAATGAAAAAAAACGAAGTAAAGGGGTGATTCCAAACCAAAAAATGGCTCAAAACCACCTCTCTAATAGTGGCACGTGTGTGTAGAGAGAAGGGAGAGAGTTTAGAGTTGTTAAAAACCAAATAATTCTAACCTTTCTTATTGTAAGATAAATGGGAAAGTTTATAGAGTGTTCAATATATATAATCTCAATGATCGGAATTTTGGGAAATGTAATTAAGATGAGCTGAAAGATATTAGACAATAGCTATGGTAAATGCATTAACGTGAGAAATGTAATTAAGATGAGCTGAAAGATATTAGACAATAGCTATGGGGTATGCATTAACGCGAGAAATGTAATTAAGATGAGCTGAAAGATATTAGACAATAGCTATGGGAAATGCATTAACGTGAGATTTATGGGAAATGTAATTATGATGAATTGAAAGTTAGAATTTGTTGTAATTAATGCAATTGTAAAGGGTAGTTAGGAAATAGTTAGTTAGTTAGTTACAGAATGTTAGTGAATTGTAACTAATGATAGTTAATGTCAGTTATCAATGAACTAATAAAGAAAGTGAGGTACGTAGCCTATAAATACGGCTACTATGTGTTTTGAATAATTCGGTGCAAAATTCTCTTTGTTCTTTCTTTCAATATTCCTAAAGTGTGAGTGTGTGAGTATTCTTCCCCAATAGAATTTTGGGACCAACATTAAGTTGATCCAAGTGGAGTTGGGTTAGTTTACAAAAAAAAAAAAGTGGAACTGGGTTCATATCCCTTAAATAATGTCTCGACTTTAAATTTTGTGGATGAAAAAAACATGATTGGGATGAGAGACCCCATTTAATTTGGCCAACCAGATTTTCCGATGGAGATTTGTCAGAGCCTGTGGATACTGTGCACGAATAACTTGGTAAAAAAAATAGAATTTTAGAAAATGTAATTCAAATTTATTTATTTATTTTCAAAATACTTTGCGCTGATTGCAGCATTCCAACCATTCTAGTCATTTTTTAGATTGATGTTTCCTTATCTTTTATGCATAACAGTGCGACACCCCCTTTTCAGGTATCACATTTACGTAATATTACCTAATCATCTAACTAAATGAAATATTAAATTGCTGGTTTTTCTTCCGAAAATAATATACATTTTCTAATTCTTTATACTTCTTTTAAAAATAGTGGTAAAATTTTTTTTTCTTTTTTTTTCCGCACATGCATTTAAACATTCATAATATAATATACATCCCCATATATATATATCACATATACTTTAATATTTTACAATTGACCCTTCTTGTACTAGGTCATCATCCACTTGTCCATCATATTTTACATCATCAGAAATTTTTACAACTAAGTCATACTAAGTCATAGTGGGTGTCTGAAAATACTACTCAAAACATGACTATCAGGAGTCACTAAGTCAGACTATCCTATAATTCCCACTCTTCCTAAAACTACTTCCTAAGCTGGTCACAACTATATAAAACCATTGGGAAGCCCAGTGTACACTCCCCCACCCCCTGATGATGTGTCTGGAGAGGATACAACAGCCCCCTCTCCAGCAGCTCCAGACCCTTCGTCTGCTATAGGAACATAGTCAGGATTTTCAACTGGATTCTCCTCTGGGTCTTCCTCCATCTCCTCAGGAATGTTTTCTGGAACTAATATAATAGGTGCAGGAGGTGATCCTGGTGCAACTTGCTGTAGTGGTTGAATGTACTGCGGCGGTTGGTGTTCCAGACTTCCATGTTGTACTAAATGCTGTAGTATCATCCAGATGGGTGGTAGCGATATCTCAATGGTTTCCCTGCTATGAACTAACTGTTGTGGTCCTTCAAAGAATCGTACCTCGGAGTGTCCTTAACGGACCAGTATAGGCAGCACTCCGAGCCCCGGGGTTTATAACCCAGGCATCCCCTCTATCAGCGTTGTCAAACGTCAGGGATCGTACCCCCGAGTAGTTCAAATCCACCTCTTCCGGATCCATCTAAAATGTTTGTAAGGGTGAGTTTCCCATATATACGTTTTATAAGACAACCCCATGCACGACTCTCAAATAGCAATTACCAAATATTCACAATAGAATAACATGAATTCTAACAGTAAAATGATATAATTCACAGGGCTTCATACCCGACAGTCATCGTCGTTTTATAAAAATGCATGACACTTCTATATTCAATTTCTAATTTGATACCTAATCTCCGGAGATCCCACAACTTTCTGTTTCGTTTCAAGCTGATCAGGCTCGCACATGGCGCATTGTAAAAACGAACAAAACAATGCCCAAGAAAATAAATGGTGCACATCCCCATTCCCGATAGGATGTTCATGCCGGCACCTAACACAATTGTGCACATCCCCATTCCCGTTAGGATGCTCATGCAAAGCAAGACACAATTGTGCACATCCCCATTCCCGTTAGGATGCTCATGCAAAGCAATGACACTATTCCATAATTAGGAAATAGAGGCACATATATACAATCTGGACACAAAGTCCTATCAAATTGGACATGACACTATTCCATAATTAGGAAATAGAGGCACATATACACAATCTGGACACAAAGTCCTATCAAATTGGACACAAAGTCCTATCAATTTGGACACAAAGTCCTATAAAAGATACATTGATCCACTCCGGACCTCAATGATCATCATCACCTGACACGTCTGTCATATACATTGATTCCCTCTGGATTCAATGCCATTTACATGACACAATGGCCATTAAATGCATGAGAAAAACTTTTATTCTCGTATGTTTTCTTTGTCGTAATAATCTTTCCTCGTCGAAGCACAAAGCTTAACGACCTTGCTTAATTCTTTTAATTAAGACTTTCTTATTAAAACAAATACAGGACATACAGTCCAAATCTTTTAATCTCAACACAGGACACACAGTCCGAATGCTCAATCACGATGCCCTTAAACCGGTGCACCAGTTTTGGGCTCGCGGATATGGAACTCACACTGTCCACATCAACTTAGGACACACAGTCCAAAAACAAAACTTTACAGGACACTCCGTCCCCTGACACAGATCCTTGATCTACGTGTCCATACAACACTAGAACCCCGACGTCTCGGTTTCTAGGCTCATTTATCTGCTTGTAAAACATTTTATTCATTGCAAAACAAAACAAAACAAAAGCTTTGAAAACTCATCCAAGTTTAACGGAATATTTTCACTGAATGAAATCATTGTTACATAAATTCTTTTTCTGAATTTTAAAAATCATTTATAATTTCCTTTGATTTCTAATTATTTCTCTTTAAGAAATAATTTCCAATAAAGATTAACAAAACAAAAATTTAAATAAATAAAATTATTAAATAAATAAATTTCGAAATTTTAAAATAATTAAATATTTAATATTAAATAATATTAATTAAATAATATTAATTAAATAATATTGAATAAATAATATTACTTCTTTGTCAGATGTAATTGTTCTGATTGCTGTAAATATTATTTTTGGAACTTAATCACTTTAAATAACATTTTATAATATACTTGAATTTATTATATAAAAATTAGAGCTTGTGAAAAATTTCACGGTTTTGTCCTTACTATTGCTTATTTACACTGTTTTCACAAAATATTATTAAAATAATAATATTATTATTTTTTCATTTTTCTCAAAATGTTTTAAATTAATCCCTCTGATTAATTATCCAAGCTTATTAAGGTTTTTATCCTTAATTAAAATTTTTAACAGTGACCAATGTCAGGTTAATCAGTCCAACACTCAACAGCAGATAAATTCCAATCACTAAATGACATGGCATATATCAATTTATGACATACATCTCAATTATAAGATAAACAAATAATCATAATCATGTAGGTTCACACATCACTTCAACTCAATTACTCAGATAAACATCACATCAATCTATCAATTAATAGTAAACAGTATAATATAATAAACTATTGCATACATAAAATTAATACATGACTCCACATATATGCATGAGATTATCTCAACTCCTCAGGAATACCCCCCTTACCTCTTGAAGACCACACTATATTTCCTGTTACTGTTCTAATTTTGTTCTGATTTTTCTCCGTCAGCTTGACTCAGCTAACTCAGTTATTTCCTTCAAACGAATTACAACCAAAATAAATCAAATTAAACAACAATACTCTTAGTTTATGAAGTTTAGGGTTCGGCTTCAACCCATTATCTAGGTTAGAAAAATTTAAAATTTGATTAACTTAAAGATTAATGATCCATAAGTTAATTAAGCATGATTAATCACTTTAATCATGATTATGAACTAAGACATGAACTAAACCCTTCTAGTTCTAAGAACTAGGGTTCGGTTTTCATCAAGCTCCATAGGCTAGGAATTTTAAAACTTCATCAACTTTTGGGATTTAATCAATTTACAACACTTAGGGTTTGATTCAAGTGTTACAAACAACTTTGAATCACAAAACCCTTGAGTTCACAAATCTAGGGTTTCGGTTTTTGATGAGATAAATAGGTTAAAAGTTGATTTTCTTGATCTTCTATACATTTGAATACAAGAACTAGCAATATACAAAAGGATTGAATCATGAATCAAGTCTTGAAAATGAAACAAAACCTAAGAACTCCAAGGTAACCTAGGTTCGGCCATAACAAAAATCAAGGAAAGAAATTTCTCATGATCTTGTGCTTCTAGATGATGAAAGTAGAGATGATTATAAGATCATAGAAATTGGTTTCATGTCAAAAGGATTTTTCTAGAATTAGTTATGAATTTTTGAATCTAACTTCAAAAACTTTAAACAAGTGAAAGAACATAGGATTCTTAGTCATGAATCTCTCAAAAGTTGTGAAGAGAAATGATTTATATGATAAGAGAGTAAGGTATTACCTCTTGTTGATCCAAGAAAACAAGATTTGGATGAGGTTTCTTTGAATTTGGCTATGGTGTTTCTTATGGCAAAAGTTTGAACCTTGGAAGAAAAAGAACTTGAAAATGGAGGATGACTATTTATATGTAGAAGACAACAAATTTTGAGAAGATGCACTATTGAAGCCGTGAGGATGGGGCAAAGTTTTTGAGTCAATTTGTCAAATGGCATTTGGTAGTAATTGTCATAAAAAGACAAGGGTATTTTGGTCATTTCACAACAAAATTAAATATTGCCATAAATGTGTCATTTATTGCCATTTATGATAGGATAGACTCGTCATAAATGCTCGTCAAGTCGGTCAATCCAATGTCTCTGCTACTTTGCCGACTTCCCGATTCATCTGACTCAGGCTCTGCCTAGAGACATCTTGTCGTATAGGCCCGTAACAAATATAATATTTTAATTTTTTTACCAAAATTTTCAAAACTTCCAGTATCGTAGTAAATATGATAAAAACATTTTTCATCTCGTTCACGACTCAAAATTAGGTCTTCTGAGCAGTAAACTTTTACTGTCAGTGAAAACGCAGACAGGGTTCCGTCTGAATTTTCAACCCAAAATTGCATCGTAACCCTAAGATATAAAACATGACAGGAAAATAACAGTATTTTCCCCAAAACAATTTTCTAGGTCTCGGATAAAAATATATTTATATATATTAATTACCGACACTAGAAAGCAGTGAAAATCGGGGTGTTACATTACTACCCCACTAAAAAAAAATTTCGTCCTCGAAATTACGTACCTGTAAAAAGTTCAGGATACTGTAATCTCATCTTTTCCTCAGCTTCCCACGTCGCTTCTCCAGTAGTTTCATTCCAAATAACTTTAACTAATGAGATTTGCTTACCCCTGAGCTGCTTAATCATCTTATCTTCGATTCGTACAGGTGAAGTCTCATTGGACAAGTTTTCTTTTAATTGTACTTCATCGGGTTCGATTATATGTGATGGATCAGGAATATACTTCCTTAGTTGTGAAACATGGAACACATCATGAATATTTGAAAGAAAAGGCGGCAAAGAAATTTTATAGGCTACTGGACCAACACGACGAAGAATTTGGTATGGTCCAATGAATTTAGGAGTGAGTTTTCTGGATTTCATAACCCTACCTACCCCAGTCATTGGTGTGACTCTCAGAAATACATGTTCACCTTCTTCAAACTCGAGAGGTCGTCTCCTTTGATCTGAATACCTCTTCTGTCTACTTTGTGCTGTTTTCATCCTTTCACGGATTTGTTTTACTTTTTCTGTCGTCTGTTGTACGATTTCAGGCCCTAACATCATACTCTCTCCGTCTTGGTACCAACACAAAGGTGTTTGACATTTCCTTCCGTACAAAGCCTCATAGGGTGCCATCCCTATACTTGAATGAAAACTGTTGTTATATGTGAATTCAATCAGCGGTAACAAATCATCCCAACTTCCTCGATGATCTAAAACACATGCTCTCAGCAAATCTTCTAATGATTGAATCGTTCTTTCCGTTTGTCCATCAGTTTGAGGATGATAAGCTGAACTTAACCTTAACTTAGTTCCTAAGGCTAGATGCAAACTTCCCCAAAAACGTGAAGTAAACTTTGGATCTCTATCTGACACAATACTTGATGGTATCCCATGTAATCTGATTACTTCCTTTATATAGATATCCGTCAATTTCTCTACTGTATAATTTATCTTAACAGGTAAGAAATGTGCTGATTTCGTTAGCCTGTCAACAATTACCCAAATTGAATCAAAGCCTTTAGAAGTTCGTGGTAAACTTACCACAAAATCCATTGATATACTGTCCCACTTCCATTCTGGTATATCTAATGATATAAGCATACCTCCTGGTCTTTGATGTTCCACCTTTGCTTTTTGACACGTCAGACAAGATGCAACGTATTCTGCTACTTGCTTTTTCATGCCTGGCCACCAAAATCTTTGTTTCAAGTCTTGGTACATCTTCTTCGATCCAGGATGGATACTTAACTTACTCTTATGAGATTCATCTAAAATCATCTTTCTCATCTCAGGATTATCAGGTACACATATTCGTCCATTGCACCTTAAGATATGATCTGATCCCAAACTAAATTCTGCAACCTTTCCTTGTTTCATCAATTCCCTCTTTTCTTGAAGATAGACATCCGAATTTTGTCGTTCTCGGATTTCTTCCATTAATCCACTAGAAATTTTGATCATTCCCACACTGATTTTCTCTTTATCAAATTCCATAATCAAATTGAGATCACGAAACTCTTCTATTAATTTCAATTCCCTTACCATCATAACCGAGATATGAATGGCTTTTTACGCTAAGTGCGTCGGCTACAACATTAGCCTTTCCAGGATGATACCTGCAATTTGAAATCGTAATCTTTTAAAAATTCCATCCAACGTCTTTGTCTCATGTTGAGCTCCTTCGATCAAACAGATACTTTAAACTTTTGTGGTCATCAAGACATCGAATATTGCTCCGTACTAATAATGCCTCCATATCTTTAGTGCAAAAACCACTACAGCCAACTCCAGATCACGCGTCGGATAATTTCTTTCATGTGTCTTCAATTGACGTGATGCATAAGCTACAACTTTCCTATGTTTCATCAACACACATCCTAAACCTTGATAAGAAGCATCACAATACACTTCGTAAGGTTCATTTGGTTCAGCAAAGATTAAAACTGGTTAAGTTGTCAATTGTTCCTTGATCTTCTGAAAACTTTATTCACATTTGTCTTCCCACACAAAAGGTTGATCTTTTCTCGTAAGCAAAGTCAACGGCGCAACTATCTTGGAAAATCCTTCAATAAATCTTCTATAGTAACCGGCTAAACCCACAAAACTTCTCGATCTCCGTTCTTGTCTTTGGTCTTTCCCAAGAAAGTACCGCTTCCACTTTTGCAGGATCGACAACAATGCCTTCCTCGGTAATCACATGTCCTAAAAATTTCACTTCCTTAAGCCAAAATTCACACTTAGACAATTTCGCAAACAGAACTTTCTCACGCAAAATCTGTAAAACTTGTTGCAAATGTTCTTTATGTTCCTCATTACTCTTAGAGTAAATAAGAATGTCATCAATGAACACCACAACAAACTTATCAAGAAACGGACGAAAAATCCGATTCATATAGTCCATGAAAACGGCTGGTGCATTGGTTACTCCGAATGGCATTACGAGATATTCATAATGTCCGTAACAAGTTCTGAACGCAGTTTTTGGAATATCTTCACTTTTTACTCTAATTTGATGATAACCTGTCCTCAAGTCAATCTTCGAGAACACAACAGCTCCTCGCAATTGATCCATCAGATCATCTATACGCGGTAACGGATACTTATTCTTAATCATCACTTTATTGAGTTGTCGAAAATCCACACAAAGTCTCGAACCTCCATCCTTCTTTCTTACTAACAGAACTGGTGCTCCCCACGGAGAAACACTTGGTCGAATGAATTGTTTTGACAAAAGATCCTCTAATTGAGTTTTCAATTCAACAAGTTCTGTAGGCACCATCCTATACGGAGAAATAGAAATCGGCCCTGTTCCTGGTATCAAATAGATGGAGAATTCAATTTCTCTTACTGGCGGCAATCCAGGGACATCATTAGGAAACACATCCGGAAATTCTCTCACAATAGGCAGAGTACTCAAATCAATCTCCCTCTCGACTTCTAAGTTAGTTAAAAGCATGTATCCCTGACCTCTTTCTCTCGAAAAAGTTCTTATATGGTTGGTAGATAAAATTCCAGAAATCTCAGGATCAGGAAAAACTAGAGTCTTATTTGCACAATCTAACATAATATGGTTGGAAGATAACCAATCCATGCCTAAAATTACATCTAACTGTATTAAAGGCAGGCATATCAAATCAACAAGAAAATGTCTATCCTGAATAACAATAGGACAGTTCAGACATATAGAATTCACAACAACTGGCCTAGCAGTTGGAGTTGAAACAATCAAGTCATAGGACAAAGAAGAAATAGGCAATTTCAAATGTTTCACAACATCCATCGAAATAAAGGAATGCGTCGCACCCGAATCAAAAAGTACAGTTAAGAGATTACCAGTTATGTCGCAACTACCTTGTATGAGATCGTCAGAATTAGAAGCCTCAGCACCACTCATGGTGTAAACTCTCCCCTTAGCTATCGGTTTATTGGTCTTGACAGTATTGACAACTGGTGTAGTCCTTGGTTTACCACAGTCTCTAGCCATATGTCCCACCTTACCACAAGTATAACACCTGGTTACTTTCACTGGACAATTATTCGCCATATGATTTGGGTCTCCACACTTGAAACATTTTCTGATTGTGTTTTGATTTTGATTCTTCTGGCCTCCATCACTTGATATAGTAGCTACAGGATGATAGGGTTGTTGATAACGATTATTTCCTGGTGCTCGATAATACGGTTTACTTTGGACCTGCTTCCCTTTCTGGTTATGGTATTGACCTTTAGATTTTGATGGTCCTCCCGCATATCCTCTGTTGTCTCTTCCCTTCCTCATTTGCTCTATCTTTCTACACTTCTCCACCAAAGCTTGAAAAATCCCGATTTCCAACGGAAGTACAGATTCCTTAATCTCGAACCGTAATCCTGCTTCAAAACGTTCACACTTCCAATCTTCATCCGGATTGTTTTGGAAAAAGCGAAAGTATTTGGCCAATGACTCGAATTTAGCTGCATACTCTCCCACAGTTAAATCCCTTTGAGATAAACGTAAAAATTCCCGCTCCTTCTCTGCTCGAGCGCTTTGTGGAAAATACTTATTCAGAAACATGTTTTTAAATATCTCCCAAGTAATCATTTGATTTTCTACTTCTAATAGTTGCTTAGTACCTCTCCACCAATATTCAGCATCTCCTAACAGCAAATGGGTAGCATACGGTACCTTCACTCCTTCTGGACTATTAATCAATTCAAAAATCTTTTCCACTTCCTGAATCCATAAGTCAGCCTTAACAGGATCCACATCTCCATGAAATTGTGGAGGATTCTGGCGTCTAAAAGCAGTAAGACTTCTACCTTCAACAACCTGTTCCGCTCGAATTTGTTCCCGCAAATTTCGGGCAGCCATCGTTGCGGTTTGTTATATAATAGCAAAGACTACATCCGCCATTGCTTGTGCAAAGAAAGTTCATACCTCCTCCTTCTTCATAATTTTCCTCAAAATTCTCTTGACCATTAATATGACCACCTCTACGTCCTCTTCCTCGACCACGTCCACGACCATGACCACGTCCACGTCCACGTCCAAGTCCACCCTCTGGTTCCATAACTGACCTACAAGACATAATCAGTTAAATGGCAACCAGAAAATAAGATTTTAATCTAATAACTAACATATATTACTTCTAAGAAGTAATTCAAACAATTCTCTTCAGAGATCACATAACATCAACACAACAGACCTACTCCCAAATATTTCCCGAAAGACTCGACCAGCACTGATACCACTAATGCGACACCCCCTTTTCAGGTATCACATTTACGTAATATTACCTAAACATCTAACTAAATGAAATATTAAATTGCTGGTTTTTCTTCCGAAAATAATATACATTTTCTAATTCTTTATACTTCTTTTAAAAATAGTGGTAAAATTTTGTTTTTTTTTTTTTTTCCGCACATGCATTTAAACATTCATAATATAATATACATCCCCATATATATATCACATATACTTTAATATTTTACAATTGACCCTTCTTGTACTAGGTCATCATCCACTTGTCCATCATATTTTACATCATCAGAAATTTTTACAACTAAGTCATACTAAGTCATAGTGGGTGTCTGAAAATACTACTCAAAACATGACTATCAGGAGTCACTAAGTCAGACTATCCTATAATTCCCACTCTTCCTAAAACTACTTCCTAAGCTGGTCACAACTATATAAAACCATTGGGAAGCCCAGTGTACACTCCCCCACCCCCTGATGATGTGTCTGGAGAGGATACAACACCCCCTCTCTCCAAGCCTCCGCACCCTTCGCCTCGCTATAGGAACATAGTCAGGATTTTCAACTGGATTCTCCTCTGGGTCTTCCTCCATCTCCTCAGGAATGTTTTCTGGAACTAATATAATAGGTGCAGGAGGTGATCCTGGTGCAACTTGCTGTAGTGGTTGAATGTACTGCGGCGGTTGGTGTTCCAGACTTCCATGTTGTACTAAATGCTGTAGTATCATCCAGATGGGTGGTAGCGATATCTCAATGGTTTCCCTGCTATGAACTAACTGTTGTGGTCCTTCAAAGAACCTATACCTCGGAGTGTCCTTAACGGACCAGTATAGGTAGCACTCCGAGCCCCGGGGTTGATAACCCAGGCATCCCCTCTATCAGCGTTGTCAAACGTCAGGGATCGTACCCCCGAGTAGTTCAAATCCACCTCTTCCGGATCCATCTAAAATGTTTGTAAGGGTGAGTTTCCCATATATACGTTTTATAAGACAACCCCATGCACGACTCTCAAATAGCAATTACCAAATATTCACAATAGAATAACATGAATTCTAACAGTAAAATGATATAATTCACAGGGCTTCATGCCCGACAGCCATCGTCGTTTTATAAAAATGCATGACACTTCTATATTCAATTTCTAATTTGATACCTAATCTCCGGAGATCCCACAACTTTCTGTTTCATTTCAAGCTGATCAGGCTCGCACATGGCGCATTGTAAAAACGAACAAAACAATGCCCAAGAAAATAAATGGTGCACATCCCCATTCCCGATAGGATGTTCATGCCGGCACCTAACACAATTGTGCACATCCCCATTCCCGTTAGGATGCTCATGCAAAGCAAGACACAATTGTGCACATCCCCATTCCCGTTAGGATGCTCATGCAAAGCAATGACACTATTCCATAATTAGGAAATAGAGGCACATATATACAATCTGGACACAAAGTCCTATCAAATTGGACACAAAGTCCTATCAATTTGGACACAAAGTCCTATCAATTTGGACACAAAGTCCTATAAAAGATACATTGATCCACTCCGGACCTCAATGATCATCATCACCTGACACGTCTGTCATATACATTGATTCCCTCTGGATTCAATGCCATTTACATGACACAATGGCCATTAAATGCATGAGAAAAACTTTTATTCTCATTTGTTTTCTTTGTCGTAATAATCTTTCCTCGTCGAAGCACAAAGCTTAATGACCTTGCTTAATTCTTTTAATTAAGACTTTCTTATTAAAACAAATACAGGACATACAGTCCAAATCTTTTAATCTCAACACAGGACACACAGTCCGAATGCTCAATCACGATGCCCTTAAACCGGTGCACCAGTTTTGGGCTCGCGGATATAGAACTCACACTGTCCACATCAACTTAGGACACACAGTCCAAAAACAAAACTTTACAGGACGCTCCGTCCCCTGACACAGATCCTTGATCTACGTGTCCATACAACACTAGAACCCCGACGTCTCGGTTTCTAGGCTCATTTATCTGCTTGTAAAACATTTTACTTATTGTAAAACAAAACAAAACAAAAGCTTTGAAAACTCATCCAAGTTTAACGGAATATTTTCACTGAATAAAATCATTGTTACATAAATTCTTTTTCTGAATTTTAAAAATCATTTATAATTTCCTTTGATTTCTAATTATTTCTCTTTAAGAAATAATTTCCAATAAAGATTAACAAAACAAAAATTTAAATAAATAAAATTATTAAATAAATAAATTTCGAAATTTTAAAATAATTAAATATTTAATATTAAATAATATTAATTAAATAATATTGAATAAATAATATTGAATAAATAATATTACTTCTTTGTCAGATGTAATTGTTCTGACTGCTGTAAATATTATTTTTGGAACTTAATCACTTTAAATAACATTTTATAATATACTTGAATTTATTATATAAAAATTAGAGCTTGTGAAAAATTTCACGGTTTTGTCCTTACTATTGCTTATTTACACTGTTTTCACAAAATATTATTAAAATAATATTATTATATTTTTTTTTTCATTTTTCTCAAAATGTTTTAAATTAATCCCTCTGATTAATTATCCAAGCTTATTAAGGTTTTTATCCTTAATTGAAATTTTTAACAGTGACCAATGTCAGGTTAATCAGTCCAACACTCAACAGCAGATAAATTCCAATCACTAAATGACATGGCATATATCAATTTATGACATACATCTCAATTATAAGATAAACAAATAATCATAATCATGTAGGTTCACACATCACTTCAACTCAATTACTCAGATAAACATCACATCAATCTATCAATTAATAGTAAACAGTATAATATAATAAACTATTGCATACATAAAATTAATACATGACTCCACATATATGCATGAGATTATCTCAACTCCTCAGGCATACCCCCCTTACCTCTTGAAGACCACACTATATTTCCCCATTCTTGTTTCGATTTTGTTCTGATTTTTCTCCGTCAACTTGACTCAGCTAACTCAGTTATTTCCTTCAAACGAATTACAACCAAAATAAATCAAATAAAACAACAATACTCTTAGTTTATGAAGGTTAGGGTTCGGCTTCAACCCATTATCTAGGTTAGAAAAATTTAAAATTTGATTAACTTAAAGATTAATGATCCATAAGTTAATTAAGCATGATTAATCACTTTAATCATGATTATGAACTAAGACATGAACTAAACCCTTCTAGTTCTAAGAACTAGGGTTCGGTTTTCATCAAGCTCCATAGGCTAGGAATTTTAAAACTTCATCAACTTTTGGGATTTAATCAATTTACAACACTTAGGGTTTGATTCAAGTGTTACAAACAACTTTGAATCACAAAACCCTTGAGTTCACAAATCTAGGGTTTCGGTTTTTGATGAGATAAATAGGTTAAAAGTTGATTTTCTTGATCTTCTATACATTTGAATACAAGAACTAGCAAGATACAAAAGGATTGAATCATGAATCAAGTCTTGAAAATGAAACAAAACCTATGAACTCCAAGGTAACCTAGATTCGGCCATAACAAAAATCAAGGAAAGAAATTTCTCATGATCTTGTGCTTCTAGATGATGAAATTAGAGATGATTATAAGATCATAGAAATTGGTTTCATGTCAAAAGGATTTTTCTACAATTAGTTATGAATTTTTGAATCTAACTTCAAAAACTTTAAACAAGTGAAAGAACATAGGATTCTTAGTCATGAATCTCTCAAAAGTTGTGAAGAGAAATGATTTATATGATAAGAGAGTAAGGTATTACCTCTTGTTGATCCAAGAAAACAAGATTTGGATGAGGTTTCTTTGAATTTGGCTATGGTGTTTCTTATGGCAAAAGTTTGAACCTTGGAAGAAAAAGAACTTGAAAATGGAGGATGACTATTTATATGTAGAAGACAACAAATTTTGAGAAGATGCACTATTGAAGCCGTGAGGATGGGGCAAAGTTTTGGAGTCAATTTGTCAAATGGCATTTGGTAGTAATTGTCATAAAAAGACAAGGGTATTTTGGTCATTTCACAACAAAATTAAATCTTGCCATAAATGTGTCATTTATTGCCATTTATGATAGGATAGACTCGTCATAAATGCTCGTCAAGTCGGTCAATCCAATGTCTCTGCTACTTTGCCGACTTCCCGATTCATCTGACTCAGGCTCTGCCTAGAGACATCTTGTCGTATAGGCCCGTAACAAATATAATATTTTAATTTTTTTACCAAAATTTTCAAAACTTCCAGTATCGTAGTAAATATGATAAAAACATTTTTCATCTCGTTCACGACTCAAAATTAGGTCTTCTGAGCAGTAAACTTTTACTGTCAGTGAAAACCCAGACAGGGTTCCGTCTGAATTTTCAACCCAAAATTGCATCGTAACCCTAAGATATAAAACATGACAGGAAAATAACAGTATTTTCCCCAAAACAATTTTCTAGGTCTCGGATAAAAATATATTTATATATATTAATTACCGACACTAGAAAGCAGTGAAAATCGGGGTGTTACAAAGAGCATCTCAATGGTGCCCCTTGTTGGAATTATTTAACTCATCTTTTTATGAGTCTTATCCACATAAACAATTTTTTTTTTACTTTTTTACTACTTTAAGCGAGAGTCCACGCTAATGGTGAAACTCTAACAAGTTTATCAAATGGATCCCACATGTTACCTCATATTTTTATTTACATTCATTATCTATTTTTTCCGTTATATATCTCTATTGAGTTCTTATTTATGATAGTAAGTTGCTTATAGAAACAATTGTCTTTATATGTGGATTCCACATCATCTTACTATATGATAATGCTACCCAACAAAAAAAAATTCTTCTTATTTTTAAGAACTAGTTAAATAGCTCCAAGAGAGTTGATGCAATATTTTGTGCAATTAGTTCTTATATAAGAACCAACAATAAAAAAAAAGAGAGAAAAATAATAGTCTTAATTGAACATTAATATCAAATAAAAATAAATAATTATTATTTTAAACTGAAATAAAAATAAATAAAATGTGAGACAACTTATAGAACTCATTAGAGTTATATTATTAGAGTGTAAAATTGCTTAAAATTGCATGACAGGGCCATAAAATAGAAGTTAACCAATTAAATCCTTTTATAGCAAAAGAATGTCTCTCTGGACTCAATTATAAACAAAAAATAGTACTCCCTCCAAACTCAATTATAAGCAAAATTAACTAACATCACACTTATTAAGAAAGTTAGTTGATTTAGTTTAATTTTCTTGATTTATGTAAAAAAAGTGAGTTACAATTACTAAATTATCCTTACTTATAACAATCATCACATTTAATTATTGGGAGTGAGCATTGCTCTTGAAAAAGTAAAAGGAGATTAATTAACCAAGGGCATTTTTGGAACACTGGCATTAAATAGAGTTTAATTGGTTGGATTTTGCTTATATTTAATTTTAGTCCAAAGGGAGTACCTATATTTGGTGGACTCAAATATAAGCAAAAGAGAAATGCTAGCAACACACTCTCTAACACACTCTTTGCAACATACTTTCTCCTATTGGTTGAAATTTGTGTGGGTCTTACAAAATTCAAGTTAGACCCACATGAATTAATGGGGCCCACATGAATTTTAGCCAATAAGAATGAGTGTGGTAGAAAGAGTGTGTTAGAGAGTACATTGCTAGCACTCCTCATAAGCAAAATCCAACCAATTCAACTCTATTTAATACCAATGCTCCAAAAATACCATTGGTTAATTAATCTCCCTTTACTTTTCCAAGAATAATACACACTCCTGATAATTAAATGTGATGATTGTTATAAGTAAGGGTATTTTAGTAATTGTAACTCATTTTTTTATACATAAATCAAGACAATTAAATTAAATCAACTAACTTCTTTAATAAGTGTGTAGTTAGTTAATTTTATTTATAATTAGGTCTGAAGGAAGTATATTAGATTGGTTTCTCATGTTGCATTAATGTCAAAATATGTTAACTTTGCAGCTATCATTAAATGAGATGATAACCTTCTAACGGGTTTTTAATGTTGTATTAATATCAAAATATTTTGATCAACTTTAAAACTATCATTAAATGAGATGATAACCTTCTAACGGGTTTTAATGTTGTATTAATGTCAAAATATTTTGATTAAGGTTGACAATTTATATCCTACTCGTTGGGTACTCGCAAAAATCACCCACAATTGGTAGGATAAGTACCCGTAAATTTGAATGGTTATGAGTGTGGAATGGCAGGCACTATGGTACCCACCCCGTCCCACACCCGCGCGCGCACACACACACAAATATATATATATATATATATATATATATATATATAATTATTTATTTATTTATATTACTGATATACAAAATTTTAACTATAATACAAAATTTAAAACCAAAATTAATCTAAAGATTCTTAACTTTCTAAATCTAGCAGTATATATACTTCCTTTTGAATTTTTTATTTAGTTAAATATTTTGATTTGTAATATTTTATGAGTAGATTTAATAGACCTTTGGATTGTTTTTTAATTGTTATAACTTTTCTTTTGTTATTTATTGTTTTTTCATAGTAAATGTGTGAGTAACGGGTGCGGGTACGGGTACGTATACTTAAGTACCCAGAAGGTACAGGTAATGGTACTAAAGTTACTACCCAGACGGGTATGGATAATTTTTCCAAACGCGAGTATGAGGACGTATACTATAGTACCCTACCCAAACTCTACCCATTGTCATCCTTAATATTGATCGACTTTGCAACTATCATTAAATGAGATGATAACCTTCTAACCGGTTTCTCTCCTACTCAAGTTTCCGATCGTTTTTCGCCCAGAATAAATATTATATTTTATTTTCGAACTCAAATTTTCAAAAATTTCCAATATCATACAAAACATCACAAAACACTAACCGTTTCGTTCACAGTTCAAAATTAGGTTTTCTTCTCAGTAAACTTGTACTGGCAGTGAAAATGCAGACCGGTTTTCGTTTGAATTTTCAACCGAAAATTTAACTGTGACTACCTAAGGTAAAAGAACATAAGAAAATGATTTTAGTTTATTTAAAATCACTCTCTGGATTTTATCAAAAATTAATACATATACACATGTATTTACGATTACAGAAAGACACAAAAATCGGGGCGTTACACTCAGTGCCACCTATCATGGCCCTGGTAGAGAGGTTGTTGGCACAGTAGAGACAGGACCGCAGCGAAGGACGCATGTTGTGGAGACTGTTGAGGTATCTCTACCTCCGGTATGTCTATACTTACAGTACTTGACTAAGCACGAGCTACTTGATTTGCCACCTCAGCTGATTCCGCTTCAGATAGCAGGACCAGCAGTACCTCCTGTTGAGGTAGTTTTGGATGAGGTCGAGGAGGACCCAGATGAGTACTTTGAGGACGATCTTGAGTTCCACCCTCCTGCTGTTGATGATGATGATTCTTCCGATGAGGGAGCGGGAGCGGAGGTATCTTCATCAGATACATCTGCTATAGGTGGGGTTGATCATCATGATCTCCCCAATGGTTTTCATTAGCTTGACCAGCTATAGGTATAGTTATAGGGTAGTGAGTCTTGTCAGTTTTTGATCTGACTACTGAGAGCCATGAGTTTTTGGTATGGTTCTGGACTCCTCGTTACTTATATGTATATGTCTTTATTTTCTTTGCTTAGTTTGATGGAGAATAGCCTATACTTATGAGGGCTCTTTTGTGATCTCCTATTAGATATAGTGTGTATTTAAATGATGATGTATATATATATATATATATATATATATATACACACACACGTTTGTTTACGTTCACGATAGTTCGATGTTTTAAAAAAAAAATTCAGCACTATTTTGTAATGAGACGTTTACTTTAAACTATATTTTCGAAAAGTAACTAGCGATTAATAATTTAATTTTCCACTTTTGGGTAACTATGTGATGACCCTAGAAGGGGTGTCGCAGAGGATACCCGGGTTCAACCAAAAAAAAATACATTTTTTTTATAAGCCAAAAAAAATTATTAAAGAACACGGCAAAGACCACTTAGAACATGATATACTAAGAGAAAGCTAGCCTCCAAATATATAGAAAAATTTACTAAGGATTGTAACAGCTAGCACCCAAAAACAAGGCTATCAAACTCGTATATATAAGAGATAAAGACCTAAAAAAATCCTATGAAACCAGCCCATTTGATGAGTTCCATCTCACAATAGAACCAAAAGACTGCGTGAATGCGTGATTTTTGTAATGTAGGAAATCCAAATCTTAAAAAAAAAATTATTGTCTCAAATAACTCCAAGGGGTCGGTCTAGTGGAGCATGACAGGATCTCGTATCTGACATGACGCAGGTTTGAGCCCCATTAGTCTCCTCAGGGGAGGTAAATGTAATTTCCTCAATAAGTGCTCATAAAGCCCGGAGGTTTTCCCTGCCTTGGATTGGGAAATCATCCCCTCGCTCTAAGTTTTATTGTACAAAAAGAAAGAAAGATAGGATTTCAAGTTTATCCTTTTTCTTTAAAAAAATGTTGATTGCATTTCAACTATATATTCAAACAAAATTAAATGATTGTATTCAAGAAATTATTAAATAGGTCAAAATATATTTTTAGTCTTTTGATATTATTTTTTAGTTTCAACTTGGTCCGTTATATTTAAAAAATTCCATTTTAATCCTCTAAGTTTAAAGTGTTTTCCAAGTCTATCATTTCTGTCATAATTAGTAACATCGTTAATTTGAGAGTTTGTGACAATTAAGCTTCAGACTTAACAAGTAAGGTGACAAAACATCCACATGGCAATATGTGTTATCAATTTTTATGATTAAATTTCAAATTAACCATTAAAAAATTACAAGAATTGCCCTAGAACAATAAAACTATTTTATTTTACATATTCTTTTTCTTATTTCTTCACCCTTAATTTCTTTTCTCTGACTCGCCCTCCTCCACCCCCAAATCCAGCTCCTTTGTCCCATCTTATCTTTATCACCAGTCATAATCCAATCAATATTAGTGGGGATCAGAAATGTCCGACCACTTTGAAACCGACCAACCTGTTGTAAATTTTGGTGAAACATGTGGGTTGAACTTGAATCAGTTTGAATGATTGATCGTTTGAGAGAATAGGTCTAATATGGATAACTATGGTCTGTTTTGAGTCTAGTTTTTTTTTTTCCATTTATCAGTAGTGGGTCAAGGCCCAATTCTTAGGCTTACACGGTTGCTTCTTACACTTACTCACTCAGATTGAACACACACATAACACTTCTTTCTTTCCGGAATGAAACCTTAAAATCCTTAGGTACTAATGCAGACACAGTGGCGACAATGCACTAATGTTAATTTACTTCCATTTCTGGTATGGTTTTTTATATCTGATCTGATCACTTCCATGCTGCATGCATGTGCTAATCCCATCATCATCAACACTCAACATCTTCAACACAACCTCCTCTCCATTCAGATCTGAAACTGGCGGAGGAGTAAGAAATGAAGCTCCACCATCCTGTCGTCCATCGTGAGCTCCGCCTAGTGTAACGCCCTTCGTTACATTAGTAACCCTACAAAAATGTAATAAATTCTTCAAAACATTTAATAAGGCATAAAACTCCAATAAAATTTCCACAAATTATATATATATGAAAATACCTCAATAATTTTAAAATAACCATTGGTAAGATAATCCTTACCTAAATAAAATTAATTGCCTCAAAACTCGTGCGTCTACTAAAAATAACCCAACGATAAAAATAAAATAATATGGTTCTAGTCACAAATGGATCCTTATTGAACATAATACTAACCAAATATAATAAATATATAAAATCAAGTACTAAGTCTTCAAGCCTCCTCAGTCTGAAAAGTGACGTCTTCTTGCTCCGAAAACAACACTTTTAATGAGATTTATAATCCTAGTGAATAAAAACAATTGAATAAAAATGTTCGTAAGATAGTGTTCTTCTCAGCCGGCGCGGTAACCGGAAAATCAACCATGGTACCCGCAAAAATTATAAACATGATAATCCCTTTAAAATAAGTAAAAATTGTTCCAAATCACATAAAATTAAAAGAATAACTCAGCAGTCAAAACATTCACATTTCAAGCTTTTAATCATGTCAATTATGCATACCATATGCAATACAACTCCATGAACACGACTCGGTGATTCCCAGAATCACTTGATTTGACTCTTTGGTTCCCATAACCGGTGTGAATCACATATCCACTAAGGTCTATGAGCTCATATCCATGCAGTGGCGTCCCACTGCCTTCCCCATGCCAGATGAGGTGTCTCATACCCCATCCCAGATGTGGATATTTTTAATAATTTGATATCTTATCCCATATGGTGATATCTCTCATCTTATTCCCAGAATATAATGTATACCGTCATCCCTTCCCCGGAAGGTGATGAACAACTCATGCATAATGCAATAGAGCCCCCAAAAGCCCAAAACGCATCAAGCCCGCTTACTCAAAACACGGTGTTGTGTTTTACACATATATTGAGTTATATACATCCAAAAATTATGAATTTTATATCGTTGGAAAGCTAAAATAAATATCTATAATTTTCATCAAGACCATGAAATCTGAAATGGAAGTTTAAATAGTAAAAACTGGGATATAATTTAGAAAAATGTTCTGGCGCTGGAACCTGAACAGCGTATACGAATTTGGTCATAACTTGAGCTACAAGAATCCTATTTGAACGAATTAGGTGTCTATGGAAAGCTAATAGACAGAGCTACATATTGTTTGAAGACATAGAATCCAAAAAAGTTAGTTTTGGCTACTAAATATCCATCTGAAGTTAGGTGTCGGGTCATAGGAAGTGTATTATGCGAAATTAGGCTTAAAACACTCAGAATTATCTATTTAAATTCTTTAAAGTCGCGTATGAGATTTTAACCACTTCTAACTTTCAATATAATAATTCTAATAATCAATTTCCTATAAAATTATCTAGTAGCCAATTTTTGGGATGTTACATTTCTCCCCTCCTTCAAGAAATTTCGTCCTCGAAATTCGCTTCACACCTAATCAAGATAAAAAATGGTACAATATATCCAACTGATGACCTGATGCCCGAACCACACTAGGATCTATATAGCGCAATCTCTAAGGTAACATGCAAATAATATCATGGATTTAAACAAGTATGCACAAGTCAAGATCCAGAAATACAATAGCAGACAAAATTCAAAAAGAGAAATAATACATGAAACAATTCAATTACAACACCAAAATACGAGATTCTCGGCAATAATTAAAAAAAAATGAATACCCAAAGTAAAATAGAGAACTTTTACATGTACACTAACAATGAACACATTATAGCAAGATACTCCTTTTATTTGACTTTTAATATTAATTAGTTCCTAGTATATTTCATGCATACTCTTACCAACTAAATATGCTCAGTCTCTAAGAAAATAATACATTCGCACGCAACTAGAGGCGCATAATCCATTCTTGAGAATTATAATAAAAACATATATTGGTAACAAATTTTTCTCGTTATCAAACCCAATGCAATTACCTCAAAAGGTGATAGAAGGGATAAGGTGTAACATGAAGAAGATCTTAACTTTGTTTTAATGCTCATAAATTTGAATCACCAATATCAACTTGTACCATGCAACTACTAAAATGTAACTATTAGAATGTCTTTAGACAAGTCAACAATCAAGTCATCATGACATGCGGATTATAAAACAATCATTCTAGCAGCAAAATAACAACTTAACTCATTTCAAATTTCAAAATCAGAAGACAAACAAAATATTAACACTATTTACGTGAAATTTTCGCACACCAACAATCAAAGATCATTTTCAAAAAAAAATTTAGAGAATAATATTAACAACATGAATAAAATTTTAACTAGGAGAACTTCCATCAATATTTTTAATATATACTTTTATGTTCGAGAAAACTCCGAAAAAATTTTAGATTACCAATCTACATATCAAGACATTAAAAAATAATTTTTTAAAATTCAAAACAATTTTTTTTTCATATATAATCAAAATTGAAGAAGGTGCTTAAAGTTTACAAATTGTCTTTTTTTTCTTTTTAGCTATATAAAGTCTCGATTTTTTTTCTTTGACAATGCAAATGAATTCAGAATGCTACAAAATTAAATTGACATAAAACTTACACATATAAGTGTATTACCATAATTTTATTTTAATAGAAATTGTAACACCCCCTTGGCGCTACATGTTGAAACTAATAGACTGAAAATAATTATGTTGGTTGCTTTCGGAAAAATATAATTTTCTCTATTTCTTAACTTCCTTGAAAATTAGTGATAAATGTTTTTCTTTTTCTTTTCCTCAAACGATACAACCCAAACCGTTATAATTAACAAACAACCGAATACATATATATGCATCAATAAGGTTTTACATATGGCCCTTTATATTACAATTATTTATTTAAGCCATAGCATAAGGAAAACACACATAAACTAAACCTATATGGTAGCGGTACTACTTTCCAAAATTAAACCCAAATCAGAATCCTACAGCTGGTCGCACTTAAGAATACCCATTGGGAAATCCTCTCGAGACTCCCCGCTCGCAGAAGTACACAAGTTAGTCCTCCACACGCTTCCGTCATCAGCCTCGTCAAAGTGCATGGAACGTATCCCCGTGTACGATATTAGACTCATTTGGCTCATCTGTACTTGAATATATATATAGAAGCATAGTAGAAACCCAACATGAAAATAAATAAAGCAAGGGTGAGATACCATCATTGAGTTTTCATCATGATAACTACATGCACGACACTCAAACAAACATCATGTATACATATTATAAATATTTCCTACCAATGGGATTTATACCCAATCATTCAATCGAAATTTTTCAAAAATGCATGACACTTCAATATCCATTCCTATGATTCTTGACCTTTATTCTCTAGAGATTCCTAACTTCCCTTCTTCGAGCAATGATTAGGCTGCGATACCCTTAACACAATTGTCTCATGAGGTCGACCTCTAAATTTAGGTCCGGCTCCAATTGTTCAGGGAATATCACGATGGAGGACCTAAAATAATATTGGAATAGTTCCCTATTGAGTACATTCGTGGCGGGTAACCGAATTCCACGACCCGAGGTTGCAAGGCCCTAAGTATTCGCTGGATTTTCGAAGCCCGAATGTCCCTAAGACCCAAAGACCCTAGAATTTATCTTTGGTCCGTAACTAACCAATTTACCCAATTCACCCTTTGTGAAATTATAGCTCGATACCCAAGGCATGCCTGCCCAAATATGGCATGTTTGCCAGACTATGCATGTAAAATCCTTTGTTATCGTAATTGTTCTTTGTCGTTTGTTTTTCCTTTGTCGAGACTTAAAGCTCCCAACTACCCTTCCTTAGGTATTCCAATTCCTTTCCTTTCCAAGTGCGATTTCCTTTTAGGAACACTAGCCCGACATCTCGTTAATCTAGGTCCTTATCCTTTCCTTGATTTTTCCCCAAAGAATTTTCATTCAGTGAAACACAAATACCAAAAACAAAAACTCCGAAAACTTATCCAAGTTTGTCGACAATTTCCGTTGTTCTTAAATTCTTTTCCAACAAAATCCTTTTCCGATGAAATTCGTTTTAAAACATAACGAAAATCATTTTTCCCTTAAATCCTTTATTTTTATTTCTGAAAATCTGTTAATTCTTTTTAAAATCATTTCTAACCCATATATTTATTTTTCTCATGTAAAAAGATCGTTTTTCCTCATACTGCCGTTAGGTAAGCAATCTTGAAATTTTTTTTATTATCAATCTTAAAACACTTTTTAAAATACATTTTCTTAAAATTAATATTTTATTTCCATTTTTCCTAACGTTTTCTAAAAAAGTGTGAAAGTCAAATTTTTTCACGGTCACTTACGTGCGGTTGCTCATTAACTTATTCTTTTATTAAAACTCATTAAAATATTATTATTTTTAACTTAAAAATTAAATCCACCAATTTTCAAAAACATAATATTTCTCTTAAATTTTCTTAACGTTTTATCCTTAATTTTCAATAAGCATTGACCGGTGTCAGGCTTCCAGCTAATCATAAAAATCAACAAAAATTTCATACAACACAATTTATCACATGCTTTCACAACCAACAATAAATTCACACATCGCAATTTATACCATGCTTTCACAGATAAATCACGCATCACAGAATATTACGCAATAATTTTAAAACAAACACCACAAACTATAACCATTAATTACAGACACGCCAAACAATTTATACACATAGTTATCGAAGCTCCTCGGGCAAACTCCCCTTACCTTTGAAGATTCAAGTTCTGATTCAACGAAGTCTCGGTTTTCAAGCCGGGTTTCCTCCACGAACTCCGAACAACAACTACTAACACAATCCTTCACAAAACAACACATAACTAATTAAACTTCAAAAAAAAATCTATTATTTCCTATGGATATGGTTTCTGCCTAAGCTAAGAAAATAGGTTCAAGGTTTCAAAATTCTACATACTCTTAGATATATAACCTTAGAGTAGTGTAGAGTTAAGACAAGTTATCATAAGTTGAAAGATGAAACAAAATCTTTCAACTCCTCAAGAAAATAATTTCGGCCATGAATAAAATAATGGCTTAGAGATTTTATTTTGATTCAAAAATCATGGACTCAACATATATATGAATTATAAGATTGAATCAAGCAAGACTAGTTAACAAAATGAACAAAGTCCTCCCCCCCTAGAAACTAGGGTTCGGCCTTGACAAACTAAAAGGGCACGAAAATTTTGTTTGATGTATCCTCTTGGATATTAAATATAGAGAGGATACTAAGATCATAGAAATTGGTTTCACTTTAAAAGGATTTTTCTATGATTTTCTATGAATTTTCAAAGTTTCTAGATATAGGAATTGAAAAATATGATCAAGACTTCAAATCACAAAAATCAATGAAGAACATGATGATGATTGAGTCAGAGAAGCATGATATACCTCTTGGAAATGAAAAATGGGCAAGGAATCACCTACTTCCTTCACAAAATCAAGCAATGGTACTTAGAGCTTATATGGCAAAAATGGCAAAGCTTGATGGAGAAGATGAAGATGGCCTTTTATAGAAGTGAAAATGGGCCTCTTGGCTGCCTAGGGTCGTGGTCTTTGAGGGTTAAAAGGGTCCAACACACAAAAATTCAAGGACAAAGTAGTAATCTCACAAAATAGCATTTTTGTGGTATTATGACAACATAAGGACAAAATGGTCATTTCCCAAAAAGCAATCATGACCAACATGTGGTGAGAAATGAGTGAGGATGTGGCTGATTTGTGTCCACAAATTGTGGGGCAAACTTGTCATTTCGATGAAATTTCAAGGGTAAAATCGCCCAAGAGAAAAACGGTCTTTACACTAGTTTAAAGAAATATCTTGATATTTTGTAAAAAGTAATCATGACATGGGTGACTCATCCACATGACTCACCATCCTAGGTGGCAAGAGGTCTCAGCATCCGACGTCGGGTTTTGTCTCTCAGACGTTCTGTTCTCGACTCGTCGATTATGCGATTTAGGGTTTTTACGCTCGGATCGAGTATAATAACTTATTTATTTTGAAAATTTTAAAAATAACCTATATCGTTGGAAATGATATATAAATGCTATCCATTTCGTTCCAGGGTCAAAATTAGGTTTTACGATCAAGTAAAATCTTCTTGTTAGTGAAAACGCTGAGGGTTCCGTCTGAATTTTCAACCAAAAATTTCACCTTATACTTATAAAAATAAGTATGATATGAATATGACTTTGGTTTTCCCAAAATCATTTTCTAAGTTTCAGAAGAAAAAAAATAGATATTTGTTTATCGATACAGAAAACAATGAAACAATGAGAAATCGGGGTGTTACAGAAATCATTGTCAATTAGTATAGAAAATTCATTTAAGTTTTGAACTCGAGTCATAAAATTTCAGCACGCACTACTTATTGTAATTAGTGACTTATAAAGCTCAAAACTCATTGAAACATCTTGAAATTCATTATCTAAGATGCTAACACTTATATGAACAATTCCCAAGGGGCATCATATTAAAAGCTCATGTTGCTATTTTAAAAAAATTCAAGCAGATTCGATTCCAGTACATCCACAAAAACATGATATTGTTATCGAGCTTCTTCTTAAAGTATATGTTTCAAAATCATACCATTACTCTATAATTTTAAACGTTTCATTCTTAGCTACAACAAAATACACTTTTAGCGGCAATTATTATGACCTTTAGCGGCAATTATTATTGCTGCCGCTAAAATATTTACTGGCAATTTATCATTTAGCCGACATAGCCAGTGTCTCTAAAAGCATTAGTGGCAATTATAAAGAAAGCTCGTAAAGACCAAATTAATTGCCGCTAAAAGTCAAAAGCTATAGCAGCAATTATTGCCGGAAATTTTAATTGCCACTAAATATGATTCTTGATTGCCCTATAACCTCATTTACCGACTTTTTTTATTGCTGCTAGAAGTTCTAACACAGTTTTGCCAACAATTACTATTGCCAATAAATGTCAAAATTATTTGTCACTAAATCAAGCATGATTTGATTAACAAAAATTTTAATAGCAACAATATTTGCTCCTAAAAAACTTAAATAATAATATACAAACATTTCAAATAAATCATATTAAAATTCATTCTATGAAAGCAAAATATATTTCATTATAAGTAAACCTGTAGCCCTCCCAAAACCAAATATAAGTATCCAATACTATCTGATGCGCGAATTTTAAAGATATATAATTAAAGGCAAGTGCACCTCGTCGCAATCAAGTAATACGGTGGTGAGACCGGTTATCGTATCCACAGGGATTGGATGTCAATTACCAATTCGCAAATTCGACAACTATTTAGACTTAACTAAAGTGTGAGGGATTAAAACAGAAAATAAAGAAATAAGATATTTTTTTGTCTTTTTGGAATTATGTCAAACACTTGGTATGCAAACAGGGATGTGGCTAGAATTGTCAGGGTTAGACTACACTAATCTTCCCTTAGTTGCAATGAAATGGCTTTTAACACAAGTCCTAATTCAATTATGCCAATCAAGCCTTTTCTAAATTACTCAAGCCTAATGTCTTAGGTGCATTGAGCCTAAAACCCCAAATTAAACCCTAATGTCTTAGGTGGAATAAAATGAGATTTTGCATTAAGTTAAGACTTATAAGATTGCAAGCAGCCAACACCTATGTCTAGATTCTTGACCTACTTGGCATATGATTCATGAGCATGCCTTAATACCAACCTTCCAGTCATCTATCAAAGCAACAATTCATTCCTATGGGTAGCTAATCCAAGGAAAGCATTAAACACAGAATCACATACTCATACGAAATAGAAACTTGTATTAAAAATACCAAATCAATTACACAAGTTCAGAAAAGTTACATCTAACCCCAACAATGGGGATTTAACTACTCATGATAAGGAAATACAAAAAGGAAAAAGAGAAGGGATGGAGAACACTCATAGACAAGCTTCCTCCAATCTTCTCTCCATCCAAGAGCAGAGAAAATGCCCCCCTTTTTGGGTAGAAACCCTCTCCAGCCACCAGCCTCAGCCTGCCTCCAAGTGCAGCTTGTTTTTAGGTTAAAAGTTTTTTTTCTTTTCTGTTCAGTGCAGGTTCATTTATAGGTCCGTCGCCCGTCACGGCCGTGACAGCCATCACGGCCAGGCCGTGATGGTCTCTGACTTGGGCGCCTCTTCATTCACTTATTCATCACGGCCGTGATGGTCATCACGGCCAGGCTGTGATCGTTTCTGACTTTTCCAACTAGAAGGTCACGGCCGTGATAGCCATCACGGCCAGGCCGTGACAGCTTCTGACTTTTGGCTCAATCTTCCTTCAGCTATTGCTTCCTCACGGCCGTGAGGGCCATCACGGCCAGGTCGTGATACTCTCTGCTTGGCTCATAATCTTCACTTCTAATCTCTTTTTTCATTCAAGCTCCACCAAGGCTGATTCCTGGGCATTTTTCCATTAAATCCTGCAAAACAACACCAGAAACCACCTCATCCGTTCCAAAGGAAAAACTATACAAATTCAACACTAAATTGGCCTAACTATATGCAAATGCATGCAGAAATGTACATGAAAAATGAGGTAAAATCACACTCATCAAATCACCCCAAGCTTAAGACTTTGCTTGTCCTCAAGCAAAAACTAAGGCCAAAAGAGATAAACAGTCAAAACATGGATAGTGAACTAAGAACCCGAGTAAAATGATCCAAGCAATAGGCAATTCAACAATTCAGCAAGAGACAATCAATTCAAGTCCAATTAGGGGCTTAAGTTTCCTAGACTCACATTCTCACTGATTCGGGCACTCTTGCTCACTTGAAGCTCACCCCAAGCTTGTTTACTTGCTTGGCTCTCTTTCTTGCCTCACTCACTCAAGTGTTCAAGTATATATAACAATTCGCTCCATTTTCCTCAAGGAATGATTCCTACCATATGCTTGACTATCAACCAAATCTCTACTTTATTTATGAAAAACACTTAAGAATCAAGAGGTCTTTTATTTGGTTGTAACGTGGCCAAGGGATTAATCTTTAGGTGGGGATAACAAGAAAGGGATATTTCAAAAGGCTACATAAACATAAAGCTTTGCAAACATGACCTTCTAAAATACCTTCTTGGATTTTCAATACATTTTTCCACCTTTCTTTTCTTTCTTTTTCTTTTTATTTTTCACTTTTCTTTTTTTTTTTTTTTTTGTCATCCCCTTCTCCATTTATTTATTTTTTTATTTTTTCTATTTTATTTGGAGAAGGGGAGTTTTTTTTTTTTTTTTTATCCCAACTTTCAACTACCTTTTTACCCTTTTGTGATACTTTAGAAGGTCCCTTATCAAGTATATGTATCAAAATTTTTCAGGGTACCAAGAAAAGCATTTTATTCATTCAGGCTCAAAATTAGGCAACTAAGGGTAGCATTTACACATTCAAAGCTCAGAAGGCCAGAAAAATACCTATTGCCTCAATCATTTTTCAAAAATGTTTCCAAAAATTTTCTAAGCTTCAAAATGGTTTTAAGTCAAGTTCTAGAGAAAACAAACCAAGAGGAATAACACTCTACACAAAGAATGGGGGCAGATTTAGTGAGTACCCCCTAATGGCTCAAAAGCTCACATTTATCAGTTCAAGAACCAGTGAAAAACACAAGTCTAAAGAAACATATGCTAATCATCAACTATCCAAGATCATCTCAAGCATATTTAATTTGCAGCCATATCACAAGAATAAACAGAATTGGGTTCAAAAATCCACTATCACAATTTAATTGGCACTTAGTTCTCACAATCATAAGCTCAATCTAAGCAGGGGCAATCAATTCATGTGATCATGCAAGACTAAATCTATATGAATGTAATATTTACAATGCAAGATATGAACATATGCAAAATACCCCTACCCCAAGCTTAAAGATTTACATTGTCCCCAATGTAAACAATCAAGTTGGAGAGGAGAGAAAAATAAAATAAAGCAAAAAAAATTGGAACGGCTTACCGAGGCGGTAGCGGGTGTTGGCTCACATGCTTTTTGGCTCTGTTTCTCCCTGCTCTTTTTCTCCTTCCTTTATTCAAAATCTGAAGACACTTAACAAAAATTATTAACAAACCTCTTGAGCTTCTCAAATTATTCAAGAGGTTGAAAATCAAAAACAAAAACTAACTAAAGAGAAGGGTTAAGAAAAGTTGGGTTGCCTCCCAATAAGCGCTTCTTTAACGTCACTAGCTTGACTCATCAAGAAGCATCCACCTGGATCCCATAACCTGTGGTATAAGGACCAAGGAATGCTAACCATGTGAGATCCTTCACCTGGATCCCACGATTTGCAGCAAAAATGTGGAAGTGAGCACTCGAAATTCATGCCGACTTCTTCAAATGGGAAGCGCTTTTCAATTCCACTCGGGTCAAAGATGACCCCTTTATCCATAAAATCTTCCCAATAAAAATGGGGTTCAACCTCAGGTAGAGGCATGAACTCCATTGTTGACTGCTTTAAAATATGAGGTGGCAAACAAATCGAGAGGATCATTGGTGTTGTTCTCGCCCATACCATCTTCACTCTCAGCATCGCCAAATCTATCACCTTCCAAATATGCAGAAATCTCCGCACAAACCACACAAGTGTTTCTCCCATCACATTCCACACATGCATAGGGGCCAATAGCATCATTTAATTTCACAAGTTCTTCATCATCCCCGAGCATGGTGACATAGCTATCCTCCAAATGCCTCTTCCTTTCAGGCTCTTTAGTCAAGGGTTCAATGGGGAGTGGTGCAACTATGTTCTCCAAAACAGGGTCTTCACTTCTTGACTCGGTTGCTCCCACTTCTTCTTCTTCCTCCTCATCCATCATTGCATCATCTTCATCATCATCCATCAAGTCCTCATTTGGCATTTCGGGTAGGAGGTTAGAGAGTTCCTCCATACGTACCCCGAGACTTCGAATGGCATCTTCTTGATTCTTTAATTCTTCCATTGTTGTTGCCATGAAGTTCTCCAAAACGGCCTCTAAGTGAGGTTGACTATCCGGGATAGGTTGCTCAACCTCGACTGGGAATGCGGATTTGAAGTTCTCCCAAGCAACTTCCAATGGGGATGGCTCATCATACCAAGGTGTGGAAGATTCCCAATGTTCCCCTTCATCCATCAAAGCATTGTTTGGAGGGTTCCCCCACCATGGAGTAGAAGTGTTGGGAAATTGATTTCCCCATTCAGAACAAACTACCATTGGTGGAGGAGGGACAGTTGCCCTTGACAGCTCATCACTCACTTGTTGGATTTTTACGGCCAACTGCAGCATATCTACCCGTAGCTGCAGCTCAGATATCTCCAATTCTGCATTAGGTGGTTGATACCAATTGTAGTCCATGATCCTATCTAATCAATTTTTCACCTCACAAACAATTAAGCCCATGATCAAATAAACACAAAAACAAATATATACAAAACTAACAAAAGAAAGATATCAAATATATACAGAAAAATAAAATAAAAAAAAATGTCTAAACTAGTTGTCTCATTTGTTACTACTGATATTGACAAAACCAATCCCCAGCAACGGCGCCAAAAACTTGATGCGCGAATTTTAAAGATATATAATTAAAGGCAAGTGCACCTCGTCGCAATCAAGTAATACGGTGGTGAGACCGGTTATCGTATCCACAGGGATTGGATGTCAATTACCAATTCGCAAATTCGACAACTATTTAGACTTAACTAAAGTGTGAGGGATTAAAACAGAAAATAAAGAAATAAGATATTTTTTTGTCTTTTTGGAATTAAGTCAAACACTTGGTATGCAAACAGGGATGTGGCTAGAATTGTCAGGGTTAGACTACACTAATCTTCCCTTAGTTGCAATGAAATGGCTTTTAACACAAGTCCTAATTCAATTATGCCAATCAAGCCTTTTCTAAATTACTCAAGCCTAATGTCTTAGGTGCATTGAGCCTAAAACCCCAAATTAAACCCTAATGTCTTAGGTGGAATAAAATGAGATTTTGCATTAAGTTAAGACTTATAAGATTGCAAGCAGCCAACACCTATGTCTAGATTCTTGACCTACTTGGCATATGATTCATGAGCATGCCTTAATACCAACCTTCCAGTCATCTATCAAAGCAACAATTCATTCCTATGGGTAGCTAATCCAAGGAAAGCATTAAACACAGAATCACATACTCATACGAAATAGAAACTTGTATTAAAAATACCAAATCAATTACACAAGTTCAGAAAAGTTACATCTAACCCCAACAATGGGGATTTAACTACTCATGATAAGGAAATACAAAAAGGAAAAAGAGAAGGGATGGAGAACACTCATAGACAAGCTTCCTCCAATCTTCTCTCCATCCAAGAGCAGAGAAAATGCCCCCCTTTTTGGGTAGAAACCCTCTCCAGCCACCAGCCTCAGCCTGCCTCCAAGTGCAGCTTGTTTTTAGGTTAAAAGTTTTTTTTCTTTTCTGTTCAGTGCAGGTTCATTTATAGGTCCGTCGCCCGTCACGGCCGTGACAGCCATCACGGCCACGCCGTGATGGTCTCTGACTTGGGCGCCTCTTCATTCACTTATTCATCACGGCCGTGATGGTCATCACGGCCAGGCCGTGATCGTTTCTGACTTTTCCAACTAGAAGGTCACGGCCGTGATAGCCATCACGGCCAGGCCGTGACAGCTTCTGACTTTTGGCTCAATCTTCTTTCAGCTATTGCTTCCTCACGGCCGTGAGGGCCATCACGGCCAGGCCGTGATACTCTCTGCTTGGCTCATAATCTTCACTTCTAATCTCTTTTTTCATTCAAGCTCCACCAAGGCTGATTCCTGGGCATTTTTCCTTTAAATCCTGCAAAACAACACCAGAAACCACCTCATCCGTTCCAAAGGAAAAACTATACAAATTCAACACTAAATTGGCCTAACTATATGCAAATGCATGCAGAAATGTACATGAAAAATGAGGTAAAATCACACTCATCACTATCCTGCATCATAAGCCTGCAACCAACTGATACAACAACGCCTTTAACCAAAGAAAATGTGGGATTAGTGAACATAAAGGACCAGCACCAGCGAGGCAAACAAACAGGAAGCATCACTTGTCATTAACAAATCCAAGACAGCAACAAATGAGCACCAAACAGCCAAAACAGAACCGCATATGTGGTGACAGCAAAATATAACATGGAGCAAAAAAGCAGAACATGGAGCGAAGAACTGATAGGAACCGGTATCACACAACAATGAAACAGTAGCAAAAATAGGGAGAAAACTGAGGTATGTATGTATTATTTACTGGAAAAGAAAGATTTACAGAGGAATACACATTCCCTGCCACAGAGCAAGCTCCTATAGAGAGCTATTGCTCTCTATCCATAACAAACTTCTTAATTCTCAAAAGATACCCCACTCCTAGCTACCCTCCCTACTACATGGACGCACCACTTTTCTGTTGCTTCCCCCACTCACATACATTTTCTCTCTCTGCCAGCACACTACTCTCTAGCACCCCCTTTTCCAATTCCTTTTTTGTTCCTCCTAACATAAACCTTCCATGCCTTCGATCTACTCACTCCTTGATCCAACAAAGGCCTATTTGGGCCTCCTATGTTTCTTTGGGCCCTATCAATACCAGCTCCTTCAGCAACAGCCTTGACCCCAAGGCTGAGTTTTGGAAATTGACTTAGGATAGTGAGTTCATCTTCCCACGTAGCTTCTTCAATGGGTCTGCCCTGCCACTGGATTAACACCTGCTGCACATTCTCCCCTGTTTTTTGGATGCTTCGGGTGGCTAGCACAGCTGCGGGTTCAGTAATTCCTGGAAAATCTCCATCCATTTCTATAGGCAGCTGTTCCTCAACATGATAGTTGCCTATTGCCCTTTTAAGTAAAGACACATGAAACACAGGATGCACCCTTGATGTAGTAGGTAATTTAAACTTATACGTTACTTCACCTATGCGTTCCAGCAATTGGTAAGGGCCATAATATCGTGCTGACAGCTTAGTGTTGATTCTTACAGCCACTGAATTCTGCTTGTGAGGCCGCAGCTTCAAAAATACCCACTCTCCCACATTGAAAGTCTTTTCTTTTCTCTTCACATCAGCCTGTAATTTCATTCTTCCCTGTGCTCTCTGCAAGTGATGCTTTAATTGCCTAAGAGCTTAATCTCTATCCAACAATTCCCTCCGAACCGCTTCTACCCGTGTCTTACCTTGCACCAAACGAGTAAGAGTTGGAGGTTTCCTTCCATAGACTACCTCAAAGGGTGTGATCCCCGTAGTTCCATGGAAGGTGGTGTTATACCAAAATTCAGCCCAATGTAACCACAACATCCATGTTCGAGGTTGATCATCAATGAAACACCTCAAAAACGTTTCAAGACGCCTGTTCACCACTTCCGTTTGGCCATCGGTCTCCGGATGGTATGCCGAACTCATTTTGAGTTGTGTTCCCTGAAGCTTGAACATCTCTTTCCAAAAATTGCTCACAAACACGGGGTCTCTATCACTGACAATGGCCTTGGGTACTCCATGTAAGCGCACGATCTCCTTGGTGAACAGTTCATCAATTGTTCTAGCTGTATATGGATGTTTCAAGGGAATGAAATGGCCGTACTTGGACAACCTGTCCACCACTACAAAAATTTCTTCGAATCCTTTGGACTTCGGGAGTCCGGTGATGAAATCCATGGAAACTTCATCCCAAATCATTTCGGGAATAGCTAATGGTTGAAGGAGCCCACCTGGAGAGGATGCCAAGTATTTTTGTCTTTGACAAATGTCGCATTCCCTTACAAAAGCTTGGATCCTACCCTTCATTCCGATCCAATAAACATTGGCTGCAATCCTTCTATAAGTTTTGTAAAAACCCGAATGACCCCCTTATGGAGTAGAGTGGAATTCCTGCAGCAGTTTCGGAATCCAAGCTGAGTGGGCTGAAATCACCAATCTTCCTTTATATAGAAGGACCCCATTGTTGTAAGTGAAACCTGGCCGCAACTCCGAGCTCTTGTTCACATCTTCAATGATCTTCACTAAAGTCACATCATTGTGGACTTCTTCAAGAACTTGTTCACTTTCAGTCCAGACCTGATATGCCCTTAGAGGACACAATTCACCATCAATATGCACCCGAGAGAGTGCATCAGCTCCTCTATTTGACACCCCTGTTTTGTACACTATGTCAAAATTATACCCTAGCAATTTTGCTGCCCAATTCTGCTGGTCCATGGTAGAAATACGTTGTTGCAGGAGTTGCTTCAGACTTTTCTGGTCCGTGCTAACCGTGAAATGCCTACCCATCAAGTATGGTCTCCAATGTTGAATTGCAAGAACCACGACCATCAGCTCTTTCTCATATGCTGATTTAACTAAGTTCCTCTCACCCAAAGCCTTACTGAAATAAGCTATGGGCTTTCCTCCTTGCATAAGAATAGCTCCTATCCCATGACCCGATGCATCACATTCAATAAGAAACTCCTTCGAAAAATCAGGTAAAGCCAAAACAGGAGCAGTAGTTACCTTCCTCTTGAGAACCTCAAATGCTTCTTGTGCTTTCGAATTCCACTTAAAACCTTCTTTCTTGGTGAGCTCAGTGAGAGGTTTGGCAATTTTCCCACAATTCTGGATAAATTTCCGGTAATACCCGGTCAAACCCAAGAAACCTCTTACACCCTTCACATCTTTTGGACAAGGCCACTGCTGGACACTGCTCACCTTGCTAGGATCCATAGTAACCCCTTCTTTGGAAATTAAATGGCCCAAATATTCCACTGAAAGCTGACCAAAGTGACATTTCTTTTGGTTTGCCACCAAGACCTGATTCTGCAAGGTTTTCAGAACTTCCTCCAAGTGTTCCAAATGCGATTTCGCATCCGGGCTATACACTAGTATGTCATCAAAAAACACTAGTACAAACTTCCGGAGCATCTCTCTAAAGACTTCATTCATTAACGATTGAAATGTGGAAGGTGCATTCATTAACCCAAATGGCATCACCAAATACTCATAGTGACCTTCATGTGTTCTAAAAGCTGTTTTGTGTATATCACCTTCCTTCACCCTAACTTGGTGATAGCCCGATTTCAAGTCTAACTTATAAAAATACTTGGCCCTATATAATTCATCCAACAACTCATCTATCACCGGAATTGGGAATTTGTCTGGGATTGTTACCTTATTAAGAGCTCGGTAGTCAACACACATCCTCCATGTCTCGTCCTTCTTCTTCACCAATATGACGGGGCTAGAGAAAGCGCTGTTACTGGGCCTAATAATTCCAGTATTTAGCATCTCCTTTACTTGCTTCTCAATCTCATTTTTTTGTACATGGGGATATCTATAGGGTTTGACATTCACTGGACCTTGGCCACTCATGAGATTAATCACATGCTCCTTGCTCCTCTTAGGGGGTAGCCCTTTTGGTTCATCAAAAACCTTTGCATAGCGTAACAACAGTCCCTCTAAATCCTTTTGTTGTGTCTCACTGAGCATCTTCATATTCTCCCCTGACTCCACTCTACTAGGACAACAAACTTCGGCTGATAAGATAAGCCCTTCAAACCACCTCTTCGGCTTTCCCAATAGACTTTGAAAAGCTGTTTGGGCTTCCTTATGGTCCCTCTCACCTTTCAATTTCACCCATTCCCCTTCATGTTGGAATTTCATAGTCTGTCTCCTCCAATCCACAATCATCTCTCCCAATGATGCAAGCCAAGACATCCCTAAGATCAGGTCAATCCCCTCCAATTCAAAAATGACTGAATCCACCTTCATAGTAATCCCTCCTAACTCCACCTCTAAGCCCTTGGAACTTCCTCTAGTTACTGCTTGATACCCGTCCCCTAATTTGATGGTTAACGGACGTGTATCTTCAACAACCCATCCCATTATTGTCACCAAGCTCTTAGAGACAAAATTATGGGTGGCTCCACTATCCACGAGGACCAGGATGGGCACCCCTCTGACTTGCCCTTTTATCTTGACAGTTTGTGGCTTCCCTGTTTGCTCCCCCTTTAGGCTCTCCAAACTCATTACAATGCACTCCCCATCAGTATCCTCCTCATCCTCCACTTCTACTGCAACAACATTACCTTCTCCTTCTCCTATCTCCTCTTCATCAAGCACCATCAGCTTCAGCTGCTTGTGTGGGCATTGATGGAGGGGATGAAACGGTCCCCCACACTTGTAGCACAACCCTTTCTGTCTCCTTTCCATCAGCTCATTGTAGGAAAGGTGAGAAACTCCCCTATCTTTCGGTCCTGTTCTCCTTCTTTCAGCACTGGGCTCAAATTTTGAGCGTGGCCCAGCTGCTCCGTTAGGGTTATTTCCACTTCCTGACCCCCCTTCCTTCAACCCGCGAACATACACCCACTCCGAACCCGAGTTGCGACCCGAACCCACTGGTGCGGATCGAAACGACGTGCCTGACCCGGATCTGCTTCGGTTTCCTCCACCCGAGTACCCGCTTCGTCCACCTATCTCCTTTTCCACTGCCCTCGTCACATTCATCAGACGTGACCTAGAGATTGGTCCCAGAGAAATCAAGCTACGTACTCTCCCTCTGATTTCGTCCTTCAACCCATGGAGAAAATAACCAAAACACTGGTCATCAGGGAGCCTTCGTACCTGCGCAATCAACCTCTCGAATTGCTGAATGTATTCATCCACGCTTCCTCTTTGCCGGAGAGTTGTTAATTGCTCAAATACTCCGCCGTCTCCCACTCCACCATAACGCTCCAACAACTCTACCTTCAACCTCTCCCATGTCAACTCCATTTCATCGTCAAGCAAAGAGTTAAAGAAATGGATAGTCGGCCCTTCCATACATAACTGAGCTAGATTCACCCTCACCTCTGAGCTCGTTTCTTGAACCTGAAAATATATTTCTGCTCGTGTTATCCACCCAGCAGGGTCATCTCCATCAAACATGGGTAATTCCACCTTCTTCACAGACTGGCGGAATTCCTCCAACGCCTCTCCCTGCAACTTCTTCAATCCCGACACCGAGGACCCTTTTTTTGATGAGGTACTCTTGCCGCCTCCTTCCTTTTCTGTTTCTATCTGCTGCGGTCTCTCTTTGTTGGCCTCCTCTTCCTCTTCCCCTGTCTTCTCCCTCTCGATTGAGGGGTTCTTTCTAAGATCTTCTTAAGCAACGCTACGGGAGTATTGTGATTCTCGTCCACCTTGCCCTCCACCCCAGTCAAAGTACGCTTCACATTAGCCAACTCCACCTCCAGTGCTGCAACCTTTGCCTCCATAGCCTTTTTCTTAGAGGGCATTCACCTTCTACCGCGGATCCTGTCTCGAAATCCGGCAGGTCGGACCAGTTTGATAGGAACCAGTATCACACAACAATGAAACAGTAGCAAAAATAGGGAGAAAACTGAGGTATGTATGTATTATTTACTGGAAAAGAAAGATTTACAGAGGAATACACATTCCCTGCCACAGAGCAAGCTCCTATAGAGAGCTATTGCTCTCTATCCATAACAAACTTCTTAATTCTCAAAAGATACCCCACTCCTAGCTACCTTCCCTACTATATGGACGCACCACTTTTCTGTTGCTTCCCCCACTCACATACATTTTCTCTCTCTGCCAGCACACTACTCTCTAGCACCCCTTTTTCCAATTCCTTTTTTGTTCCTCCTAACATAAACCTTCCATTCCTTCGATCTACTCACTCCTTGATCCAACAAAGGCCTATTTGGGCCTCCTATGTTTCTTTGGGCCCTATCATAAACAGAACCAGTTGCATAACAGTATTACAGTAAAGATCCAAGGTTAGGACATACATCCAATAGGTGAAATGCACCAGTCTGAGTAGCTATACCTCATGGTTGTTGAAAAGAAGAGAACCAATGCCAAGAGCGTGCTTTAATCAACTACACCAAAGCCAAAAAATCCACCTTGCCATTTTTAGGCACCTTATGTAATATAGATAGATCAGAGCACATTAAGCCAAGTCCAAAAACTCAAAAAGAGAGATGAAAAAGAAACCGATAGCAAGCAACAACACAACATTAAAGATAATATACAAACAAAAAGACCAAGTGTAGACAAAAAAAAAAAAGGACAACTTACAATGAATCCCTTGCTCTCAAATCCTCGTCAAATAAAATTCTTGGAAGTTTGTCCAGAAATTGCGCCATATGATCTAAACAACAAGGCTATATGGTATTAACAAAAAGAAGCTAATATTAGTTTATTCAATGTAGAAATCAGCTAAACTAACATCTAAGGACCATAAAATAGTATTTAGTATTAGTTTTAAGCAAGAAGAAAAGATATACTTACTGTAGCTAATATGTAGGTAATTAAATTCAAAGTAGCTACTGATTCTATTAGTAGCTATAATTAGTAGTTAATCTCATAATTTGTTGTAGTGAAAGGACCATAATGCAAGCACAAAGAGGGGGTTCGTTGCCCCATTCTTTTCAAGGGAAACAAGCTAAAGCAGTCATCTTTATACCTGCTTGTGGTATATAGTCTCCGGTGCATTGTATTGCATTGCATTAGAGCTAGAGGTGGGTAAACGGACTAGTCCGGTCCGTTTAAGTCCGGTCCGCATAAGTCCGCATTTAAACGGACCGGACTTTATAGTCCGCATTTAAAATGGACTCTGAAAAATAGAGTCCAAGTCCAGTCCGCATAGTCCGCGGACTAAACGGACTGTCCGCGGACTTTACACTTTCGCGTCGCGAAATTTATCTCGCCTCGCGAGAATTTATTTTGTGCAAGTACGCCCAGCGCCAGGAGCCAGCGCCCAGCGCCAAGGAGCAAACATCAAAAACAGCAAGACATCAAATATAATTACCGAAGTCCGAAGGAAATAATGGCTAGAACAATCAGAGACCCGCGAGCTCACGAGTGACAGGGTGAGTGTATAAGTGAGATGGGCCAGTTTTTTGGCCCAGCAGGCTTTTTTTTTTAAACAGACCGGGTCCGCGGACGGGTCCGCGAATCCGCGGACCGAGTCCGTTAAGCCCGCGGGCTAAACGGACCGGACTCAAAAAGTCCGCATTTTTTTGGACTCGCATTTTAGGGTGTCCAAGTCCGCGCGGACTGCGGGTTTAACGGACTGTCCGCGGACCCGAGTCCAAATACCCACCTCTAATTAGAGCAAATGAAAAATACATCACTCTGCAATCAAGAAATGCATTCAGATGTCAAGGTAATAACAGTAAAATCCTTCATCTTTCAATATTCAACTCAATCAGGAAGACTATCCATGCACAATAGCATAATTTAAAATTTGTTCAGATGATGTAACAAAGAGAACTAAGGATTCTTATGTATTAAAGGGGAGATAATGAAACAAAGAAAACTAAGGATTCTTGTGTATTACAAGGAACCATTTTAGTCACGGGCTTTACAAAGAAAAGCCACAATAACTAGAGAGAGAAACAAATTACAAAAACACCATGATCACTACTGCCCGTAGCATGCTGACATGCTCTTTGTCATCATAAGTGAACAAAATCCTGACAGACTCCATTTTACCTACAAGTTATCAATCCTAAATGTTATGTGTCATGCCAATAGTGTGGCAGCATCTTGCTCAATATATATACCGCTAAGTAAAATTATAGAGAAGAATTGGAGTCACAAAAGGGACCAAATTAAGACATGAAGAATGTAATTGTTCGTTACCATGGGGTCACATGAGTGAGTTTTGTGAACCAAATAGTCTAAAACATTTCTATAGCAAGGAAAACCTTTTAATTTTTTTGACCATACAGTGTTCAACACTGAATTTGGAGCATACTCAGACACCAACATCCTTGTGAATGGTTCTTATTCCCCACAATACTGAATAATATTAATAAAGTTCTTATGATTTATGCGGGACAATGTATCAATCTAAATGATGAAAAGAAAGATGAAATACAGTTTGAGACAAATAAGTAAAATATTGACCAAGAAAACTTTGAATGCAATTTGAGTAATGGTTTAAAGTGAAAACTTACATCAGGGGACACACACTGTGTGCGCAATACTTGTTATCCCAATATACACAATCATTTTACTTCAAGTCTTCAACTACCACCACCTCCCTCCTTTCCATGATGACTGCAACTTGGACAGCTACAACAAAGAGTTTGGCTCAGCAATATAGTTATACAAAAGCATGCAAGTCTAAAACTTCACTGAAGGTTTTTATTTGTTAGATATCTAAAACCATTCATTTGCCTCCATCTAAAAGAATGGAAATTTATTCATGCTTTAAGCCCACAGTGCTTTCACTTGAGAAGGCATGTTACAACCATATATGTGACTCTACCAGCTTAAGCTTTTATGACAGTTAGTTACTTGATATTTAGACTTTTTTTTAAAAAATCACTATCAAAATTGACCAAATTGTTTTATATTGCCTATCAAAAACAAACAAGGCTTTACAAAAGGGAAAAGCACTAGCTCCAATATACATAAAAGACCAATAAGTTTCAATCAGAGAAGTCATAATCAATGAATGGGCTATTGGTAGGAACCCAAACATTTGGAATAATCTAAATTTATTTTCACCAGAAAGGTTTTGGGGGTCACAAATTGATCTCAAAATCCATATAATTATTAGAATATAGAATATCAGCCTGTAAATTTAATATGCCTATTACATGCAAAACAAAAAACATACAGAGAGAAAGAACAAGAGATCTAGAGTACCAAACCTCATGAATCTCTAGAGTAGGCATATGTGGTAGGAAATCATTGCCAACAAAAAAGTATATGAAGAGAAAATCATCCAAAATGCGTTCAAACTCAATCTTGAAAGGAGGATTGGGTATTCTCATTTCACACTCCATATATTCCCTCGGAGTCCAAATCTTTAGGAACTACAAAAGAAATATAAAGAAGTAAGAATTACGGCAGCAACACCAAAACGATATCATCACATGCAACATGCAATATGAAAATATAAATTTCAAAGAGTAAAATATAAAAGAACATATGGCAGATGAACACTACCATTACGTGAATGATTACAGAGCTATACCTGCAATATATTGAGCATATTCCAGATTACATCTTGATCCTTAAAAAAATTCAACATTTTGATGTGCTTGCCTTGTAATTTCTAACCATTTCTTCAAAGAAAGTGGAATTAAATTTAACCATTGAAATAAAAGCAAAATATTATTAAACAATTGAAAATCTGTGAGTAACACTAAGAGTTAGCATTTTTTTCGAGCACGCATAAAAATTATTAGAAAAAACCAAGTATAAATTTTTTAGAACTAGCCAATAAATAAAACTAAAACAGAGAGCATGAATCGAAAATATCATATTGCAGTCCAAAGTTTATGCGTATTTTCCCAAAAAATGCAAGAAAAAACGAAAATGGAAAGGTTTGAAGAACTGTCAAGAATCTATGGCGGAGAAGAGACCTTGAAGCGATCGAAGGAGGAAGGTAAATGATCGTGGTGGGAGGAAGCGAGGATCGCAGATATGAGAATCGAAGAAGCGGCCATTGGAGAAGGTGAAGGAAGCAAAAACCCTAGCGCGTAAATTATTTGCATGAGAGAGAGGGAGAGGGTGGGGGGTTGAGAGAATATTATGTTCAGAAAAATTGACAGTGAAGACGGAGAGATCGAGGCTGAACGAGTTTAATTCAAGCTTAATAGCTAGTTAATTAACATTAAAGTCTGATCATGAAATGCTTGCAATTAATTAATTGCCACTACATAATTGCCACTACAACCAACTTTTAATGTAGTGGCATGTTATCCTAACTAGGAACTTGGAATATATTATGGAATAAATCGATTTTTTCTATTTCTTAATAATATGTGCTTATGTATGTATATACATGTCTAGTATATTTAAATTTTAAATTTGAAAAATTCTTTAATAAACCTAAATTACTTTCATAACTTATTTTACAGTAGGAAGCTACTATTTAAAAGTTCGGTTGAAATCTCAAATGATAACGGTTTGCGTTTTTGCTGTTAGTAAAATTTTACTGACCCAAAAAATAGATTTCGAATCGTAAAATAAAATTTTAATTTTTTCTAACTAAATTATGACTGGTTCTTAGAAATTTTTTTCTATAAATGTTTCGATAAAAATTTTTCGGGTAGAAATTTACGAAGGAAAATACGATGGGTTTCACAGTCAGGAAATTAATGGAACAGAATGAAACAAATTAATTTAAAATATGTTATGTGGAGATTTGAAGAGACTTGATGTGACAATAAAATGATGGATTTGATGTGAATAGTATTTTCATTAATTTCAAATCATCATTATATTTGATTTTACAAGTTACTTATTTAACGCCCGATTTTTCGGTTACTCTATAATCTGTATTTATGCATGTCTGAGAATAATTAATATTCTAATTTTGAGTAAATTATTTTAATAAATCTAAATTATTTTCATAATGTATTTTATAGTAGAAAACTACTATTAAATTTTCGGTAGAAATTTCAGACGAACACGATCCGAATTTTCACTGCCAGTTGAACTGTACTGACCCGGAAAATTAATTTCGATTAGTTAAATAAACTTTTATTTTTTTTACCCAGTTATAATCATTTCCATGATTTTAAAAATTTTCTTTCAATATAAAAATTTTTCGGGTGGAAAATTTACAAAATGAAATACGATCAATTTTCATTGACGGGAAACAAAAGGAACCGGGATGAGCAAAATTTAATAAAATCAGATTTCATGCAAACTTGATGTGAAAACCTTTTTAAATATTTTATGTGAATAGTTCTACCATTTATTACATTTCATCATTTAAACTATTTATACAAGTAATGTTTTTTTATGGAAAATTCATGTTTTCAATTATAAAAATATTAAAAATCCCTTCCTAAAAACCTCTCCCCAGCAGCGCCCCTCCCCCCTTCTCTATGAAAACCTTCTTCTTTCACATTTTATCACTTTTCTCTCATTCACTCAAACCCACTTACTTGTTCACTTTCTATTTCCTCCGTTACCATATTTAAAAGCTTCAAAGCTCTTCATCATTTTGTTCTCTTGCTCATCATCATCAACATCAATCAAGGGTATAAACCTTCTACTCTATTCCTTGATCTTTGCAAAAACCTAAACTGTATCAACATGCATGTTAATGATCCTATATTGCAAGTTGATTTTCTTTTGATGCATGTTCTTAAAACTAATTTATTTGAACTCATCCATCTTTACTATCATCTACTTCACTTGCATGTTACAAAAGGTTTTCCAATGCCTATTGATTGGGGTGGCCGAAACCCTAGTTTGGGATTTGGGGAAGCTTCGTTTCAAATTCTTTAAGAAAGATGTTTACTTGGATCATCATTTTAATTACATGCATGAGAGAGATAGAGCAATTTTATGATTTTCCTTATATTGTATGTTTGCATGTATGTTTTTAAGGGTCTAGGACCCTTGCATATTGGTTTTATGGCTTGTAAATGATGCTAGAGTGAAGATAATAACTTGGTGTGGATAAACATATGTAAAATATAAATCTGGCAGCATGACATATACTTATTCGTAAGCCCATAACTTTTTATACAAAACGTGTTTCTGAAATCTAAATTCATATTTGGAAAGAAAACTTCTGGGGATTTAATTTGATATATAATAAGTAAGTATTTGGATAAGATTTACTAGATCAAAACGCCTGTCAAAGTAAAACCAAAGTCTGTCTGCGAAAATAAGAACATAGTTGGTTGCATGATGATTTTAAATATGATTTTAAAAGTTAAAAACTTTTATAAAATTTTATGGGTTATTAATAAAGTATAACTAAGGTTTTGTTGAAGTTTTAAAATCTTTACACATGTATATAAAGAGAAACAATTTCATAAGGTTACATGTTGGTGAACTCGGATTTCTGGAAAATCCTATACAAACGGAGGCAGTGTGGGATTTTTAATAAATTAATGCCTTCGAATTTTGACATGGGACCAACTACAATATGTTTATATGTGAGTTGGGTACATTCAATTAATATTTCAAGGATTTTTAAGGTCATTTGAATGATCATTCACAATTTAAACCCACTGCTGTCCTGAAAATGATTTTATAAAAGAGTTCACTCAATTTTTTGAATGAAAAATATGATTTTTAAAATAATGTTTTTTTTACATGATCAAGTAAAGATTGTTGACCTGAAATGGACTATAAACAAGTGTTAAAGTAAAGATATAAAAATAAGGTATTCAAGTATATATAAAAGTAAGTTTTGGACAAAATGTAATCCAACAATTTAAAGAAATCAGACATCTCTAGCATCATTTTTCCAGCCATGGCCAAAACCTATACTTAGAAAGATAAGATGACTTTGTTGTTTTAATTTAAGTCATTCGCTTGATTCTTAGACTTGCGGCACGCTGTGGGAAAAGGAAGTTCGCTCTAGGCAACACGGAAACAAAGATCTTGTCTACCCGTCGAATCGGGTAAGGGGAGAAAGCACGAGGGATAATTATGTTATGATGACTATATTCCTTGTGTGCTTGTCTGATGTGTTTGATTGATATGGTAATTGCTATGACTAATTTGGTTGGATTTTTGAATTCATGTTGTGTTGATGATGCACTTGATGCTTATGTGTATTGATTTATGAGTTATGAATATATGCATGATGCTTATATATGTTGAAGTTGTATTGTGGTTGTTGCATGGAAGCCTCACCATTGGTTAGAGCTCAATTATAAGGATAAAAGCTTTAAGAAAATATGCAAAAAGAAAATCACAAGTAAAGATTTCTTCTTAAAAATTTTAGAAAATAAAAACAGTTTTTATAAAGAAAATCCAATTGAAAATTTAAATGATTTTATCAAAAAAGATAGGTAATTTCTTTGGAAATATTTGAAGCAAACAAAAGTTTGTTTTGGAACTTGAAAAGAGTTTATTTGGAAAATTTGCAAATGTTTCTAGTCAAAGAGAAGAAATTTTGAAATTAAATGGTTTTATGGAAAAGAATGGAATTTCCAAAACTTAAAATTTTTCAAAGGAAAAGTTTTTATTTATAAAGATTTTATTCAAAAAGAAAATTTCGATAACTTGGATAAGTTACGGAAAGATTTTTGTTTTCGTCTTTGTTTTTCACTGAACGAAAAATAAGATGAAAAGTGAACCTAGTAATCGAGACATCGGGGTACTAGAGTACTGAAACATGGATCAATGATCCGTATCACAACGATGTGGACTGTGTGTGCTATATATAAAGTTATGGACAGTGTCCTATATACGTTGTTGTGGACTGTATGTCCTATACACGTCGTTGTGGACTATGTGTCCTAGACACGTTGTTGTGGATTGTGTGTCCTATTTTCGTTGTTGTGGACTGTGTGTCCTACATACGTTGTGATAAAACGTGGTGAAAACAGAAAAAAGGTGAAAGTTGTTTTCTACGACCACAAAGTCTAAGATTAGTGCACATGTATAGGACTGTTGTGATTGGACACTTGGACTTAAACGTCTTGTGTTGATAATGAAAGTTTTAAAACGTTGAAAATTTATGGATGGTCGTGAGCTTTGAGCCTCGACGAAGGAAAGAATGAAGCACAAAGAAAAGCTACGAAAATAAAGTGATTTTTTTCATGCATTTGGCAGACGTGCCCAAAAGTTTTGTGTGAATGCCTTGAAGGGAAAGGTATCTCATGCAACGGTGTATCATTGGTATGCTCTGGAACCCAAGTGCGTTGATTACTGTGCCTTGAGTTGGACAGTTGCCGTGGGAATTAAGTTGAGCCATGTACATATGTTGGCTATATGTGCCTGAGTGGCAATTGAGCCTGATCAGCTCACTGTTTTTCAAAAACTACATGGAGTTGGGGTCTCTCGAGAATAGGACAGAATGTTGGAATATAGAAGTACCGTGTTTTCAAAAATGACGACGATTGTTGATTTATATGATTATTTCACTACAAAAAAAAGGTTGTTTAGCGACCGAAAATAGTGATCGAATTTTTCGGTTGCTTTTTGCGACCGAACTAGCGACCGATTGTAGGATCTACATGAAATAGTGATTAGAGATAATATTGCGACCGAAATAGCGATCGAAATAGAGCGTAGCAGGGCTATCGGTCGCTATTTCCGTCGCTATATGAAGGAACTTAAAAGTCAGTAATTTTATCCCTTCTTAGCGACCGAAATAGCGACCGACTTAAATGCAACGGTTGAAAGCCAGAAATTTTATGTATTCTTAGCGACCGAAATAGCGACCGAATTAAATGCAACGGTTAAATTTTATTTACATTTGCGACCGATATTAATTAATTCGTCGCTAAACCTTGCGGAAAAAAATTAAAATCGCGCGTGTTAGCGACCGATTGAGTTCTCCGTCGTTAAATTTATGAATTCAAATTTCAAATTAACTTATCCTACGACCGAATTTAGCGACCATTTTTTATTTAAGTGATTGGCGACCGATTTAGCGACCGATTATTTCGGTCGCTAAATTATAAATCCATAAAATCGTGAAATCTTCCCCTTCTTCCTCATTTCTGCCTTCTCTACCTTCCTCCCTCACCCATCTTCGATCTTCTCCCTCGCGTTCAGGTCGCCACCACCGTGCAGTGGGCACCGCCACCACCGCCGTCTCCGGTAAGCCTCCGTCCTCCTCCTCCTCTTCCATCTCTTCCCTCTTCCTCTCCTCTCCTCTCTTCCTTTCCCCTCTTCCTGCTCTGTTTTTAATCCCCCCCTCTGTTTCAGGCCGCCATACTCCGCCCCCTCTGTTTCAGGCCGCCATACGCAGCTCTCCGGTCACCACGCACGGGCAGAGCTCCTCCTACCCTCTTCTCTCCTCAGTTTGTGCATTCCCTGCTCTGCCTTGAGGTAACCATGCATGGACTCTCTATGTATAATTTTTTATTTTGCTTCATTGTTTCATTGCTTGCTTTATTGTTTACTACTGAGAAGAGCTACTTGTGTATTTCATGTGAGTTGTGATATAGGTGACTGTGATTGAGTAGAACACCTTACCATTGTTTCTAATGTAAGTTGTGATTAATGTTGATGTAAATTCCTATTTAAAAATTACTGTGGTTTTCAATTTTCATTCATATATTTATATCATGTAATGAATATTAAGATACATATAATAGATGTCATTATATGAGATGTGAGATTTGTTTAAAATAAGACCTTACCATTGTTTCTAATGTACACGACTTGCTTGTTTATAAAAAAAAATTATGGTGGTTAGTGGTTACTTGTCAAGTTTAATTCTTATGGGTTATAAATACTTGTTTGGGGGAATTAGTAAAGGTATATGAAGGGGTGACATTAATTGAGATGTGTTGTAGAGATGTAGAGATAATGGCAATAAATTGTGGATAAAAGAGATTGAGACTGATATTACAGACATTAATTTGTAATTAATCTTGTTAATAGATTCATATCTTATATTTAATACTGAGATTTGTGGAAGATATGTTTTGATATGAGATATGTGAGATTTGTTTGAACTAGAAAATTAAGAATATGATACGGGTTGCTTAAGAGAAGGTAAAATTACAGGGAGAGCAAAGAGTTTTGACAGGAGAGTAAGTGTGGCTACTTTGCCAATTATGTTTTTTTGCTTGAGTATTGGTAATTGTTTCCTATTTATTACCCATCTCATTTTTTTGTTTCGTTTTGTGAGAGAAGTCATAAGATTAATTGTTGCACGGTTGCGAATATGAGGGGTATATATGGTTATCAAGCTTTATCTATTAATTTAATTTAACATTTGTTACTTGAAGTCTATAACTTTATGTAAGTAATTTAAACCATTCTATTGATAGGCTATTCACCCATGGTTCTTCAGTTTCTGAATCACTTCTTTTTGGTGATTGATGATTTCAGAAAGCACATGAAATGACCATGGTCTATTTCATTGTATTTGAGTGTACCTTATTTGATGTAAATTTATTGAAGGCCGGTACTTATATCTGAGCATGTTCATACATTTGGATTGCTATGAAGAATAGTTTATTCTCTTTAAAATAAAAATCTTTCAATAACAATGAATCAATGTAATTAGAATAATTTGATATGTATTTATTGATAACTTGTTTGGAAATGATTATGGAATCATTTTTGTATATATTTACATTATAAGCATTGGAATGAATTGATAAAATGTTATTAGTTCGTAAATGGCATGACTTTGTTGTTGTTAATATTCATTTACTAATTTAAAGTCCATGAGCTTAATTAGAAAGTCTCTTCTTGAAGCCAACAAAAGCGAGTCTCTTAGATAATGAAGGATTAAGTATAGGGTTAGATAAAATGAAGGGCTAGGCACAGTTTGCCAGGCACATGCATGACGGGCCGTCATCATTAAAACATTATTCACATTAGAAAGCAGCTTTGTACACAATATTATGAAAACAACTCTGGTTTTTTACTCATTTGTTTTATTAGGAAATGGAGCTTTCCAGAAATAGTTGTTGATGACCATCCTTACTAGGTTATCAAGGCACTTCCGGTAGGAAAAGTCCTCTCTATGACCATCCTTCAAAACGACGTAAAAGCATCTGCTTTCCTGAAAACTACTATGTTTGCTAATATGTAAAGTTGCATGTGAAGTTGCATTTCTTTGTTCTATTTTAACATGATAGTATGCTACATGGATCTTTCCATCTTTTCTTATTATCACTACTATATATCTTGTTGTTTGTTAGTGGAGAGTGAGCTCAATAGGAAGGTATCCTGCCCGAAAGGCAAGATCTTGATTGTGTCTTGATAATTTAATATTTATGCATGCATTTGCAATTATGTGTTGTTTGCATGTGTATTGTAATTTGGTTTTGATTTTGTGATGGTGTTGATATGCCAATATGTGAGAATAGATATGTTAAAGGATCTTGCTTGACAGGTGTTTGTTATATTGTTTACAAGGAGATGTTATAGTTCTTTGTCCTGAAAACCCGTATGGACATAGGTTCAGTGTTTTCCTTATAACTGTTTCTGTAGAACTATTTTGTTTATGATTCTTATTTTATGTCATTAGTTCTTAAGCGATAGATTGAGAGATTATAGAATGCTCATGTGAATGGTTTATGTGTTTTGTTTTATGTCATTAGTTGTTAAGCGATAGATTGATTTATGAGTTAAGTTATTCAATCTTATGATTAAATGATTGTGAAACACCATTTGGCATCCAAAGGTAGTAACCATGCTAATCCTCTCTATGACCATCCTTCAAAACGACGTAAAAGCATCTGCTTTCCTAAAAACTACTATGTTTGCTAATATGTAAAGTTGCATGTGAAGTTGCATTTCTTTGTTCTATTTTAACATGATAGTATTCTACATGGATCTTTCCATCTTTTCTTATTATCACTACTATATATCTTGTTGTTTGTTAGTGGAGAGCTGAGCTCAATAGGAAGGTATCCTGCATGAAAGGCAAGATGCTTTGATTGTGTCTTATAATTTAATATTTATGCATGCATTTGCAATTATGTGTTGTTTGCATGTGTATTGTAATTTGGTTTTGATTTTGTGATGGTGTTGATATGCCAATATGTGAGAATAGATATGTTAAAGGATCTTGCTTGACAGGTGTTTGTTATATTGTTTACAAGGAGATGTTATAGTTCTTTGTCCGAAAACCCGTATGGACATAGGTTCAGTGTTTTCCTTATAACTGTTTCTGTAGAACTATTTTATTTATGATTCTTATTTTATGTCATTAGTTGTTAAGCGATAGATTGAGATATTATAGAATGCTCCTGTGAATGGTTTATGTGTTTTGTTTTATGTCATTAGTTGTTAAGCGATAGATTGATTTATGAGTTAAGTTATTCAATCTTATGATTAAATGATTGTGAAACACCATTTGGCATCCAAAGGTAGTAACCATGCTAATCCTCTCTATGACCATCCTTCAAAACGACGTAAAAGCATCTGCTTTCCTGAAAACTACTATGTTTGCTAATATGTAAAGTTGCATGTGAAGTTGCATTTCTTTGTTCTATTTTAACATGATAGTATGTTACATGGATCTTTCCATCTTTTCTTATTATCACTTGATGAAGTTTAGACATATGACTTGTTTTCCTTATCGTTTTATCAGAAAATGGACCCGACTAAATGTTTTGAGACAGCCATCCATATAGACCAGGTGAGTATCTCATCAACTTAAGAATAACGATCGGATTCACGTAATGATGGTTAAGGCATAAACTAATCATTTACTAAATTGTTCTTGTGTATTTGCAGGATTTTATTTCAATCCCGCGATCATTCTACCGTCGTTGGGGACAACAAATACCGCGTGTTGTGACTATTGAAGACAAAAGCGGAAATCTGTTCAATGGGAATATAGTAATCCATGAGGATCGCCCATATTTTGCAAATGAGATACAAATGGTATCGGGGAGTTGTATTTGTTGTCCACTTGGTGCATTGGCAAAGTTTAAGTACCTTGGGGGTTCTCGTTTCTACATGTTCATCCCTTTGGAAGATTGATGAGTTTTGATATTTTGATTAGTACTTATTGACTGTGGTGTATTTTTATGTTTTGATCGTTAATTAATACTTATTAAACTTTTTTTTATAAACCATTATTAAACTTGCGTTAATTAATGTATATGTTTTCTTGATCATATTGACTGTGGTGTTTTGGATCGTTAGTACATCATATTTATGTTTTCTATTTATTTAAAAAAAATATTGGTGTATTTTGTTTATATCAGAAATTAAAAATCAATGGGGTAATAGTTGAAAAACTATATTTAGTCGGCAGGATCGTTACAGGAAAAAAAAATCAAAATTTTGCGACCGAAATAGCGACTGAATATCGGTCACCAAATTAGGCGAGCTGGTATGCGACCAACTATACGGCGACCGAAATATATACTTTTGCAACCGAAATATCGGTCGCAGATTTGCGACCGAAATATAAATTCGTTTCTGCTACCCCCTTAATCCGGTCGCTAATTCGGTCGCTATACAGTATAGCAACCGAATTATCATGTATAGCGACCGAAATCTTCGGTCGCTAAATAGGTTTTTTTTTGTAGTGTTTGTGAGCATTTATATGTTGATTATGAATATTTATCTGTATCTGTTGCTCTGTGTTTGGACATGTAGTCGTCATAGTTCATCCATATATTGGTATCTCACTCTTACAATATATCAGGTTTTTCCCTGGTCTTTTGCTGCAATACGAGGACAAGTGGTGCCGAGAAGTTCCTAAGCTCACTTAAGGATATTACTCTCGATCCTTGAAGAGGTTGGTGAAAATTCTATGGTGAGAACTATGGAATTCTTCCCAGTAGTTGTCTTTTAGTACGACCAGCTTAGGATGCTTCCTTTGGGACGAATGTTTTAAAGAAGTTATTATAGGTGGTCTTGAAAATCCTTATAATGATTTTATAAATTTTAGTTCGAAAGATTATTCCATGAAAGTTCATATGTTGAAGTGTTTTGGATTTATAAATAAATCTAGTTGTTGTGGATTAATAAACTTGATATGATTATACTGTTTGTGTTGTGTGCACTATTTTAAGTACTCCGTAAAAACTTTTACCGTCATATTTTCAGACTTATGAAAATTATAGAAGTTTTCCAAAAGAAACCAGTAAGCCTTCTTTTTAATTTATTTCCGCATGTGATTAGGACGTAATGCCCAAGGGGGTGTTACATATTCAAAACCAACATACAATCAGTCACAGAAATCTAGAATCACACAACAAGCTCAAGATGTTCATACTTTGCATACATACATAAACACTTATAATCAATAAAAACACTTAACAATGATTCTTGGACAAAACATAAGGCAAAGAAAGTCAAGTTACTCATCAAGAAGTCAATTAGTCATGGAACAACATGTAACACAAATCACAATATCATGTTACCACCACCAAAAAGTCAAAGAAGCACAAGAAGTCAGGTACAAGTACAGACACATAAGTATCTAGTCATTGGATTTAATACCAAAAGCATAAAGGTTAATTGTGAACCCGATACATCTTAGTTACCCCTAGCTATACGATAATCCTATCATTATGTGCTCTCTTAAAATCTTTTCTCTAAGACTTCCCTCCTTAGGAACAATGGTCATATTCTTAACAACACTAGACCACCATCAGATAGTGTATAATTCCCTTAATACGAAGGTTGCAACTCTTGATTTACAATTTGCCCCCTCTTAAACAGACTCTAAAAGAATTTCCACCAAATTTTAACTCGTCTGTTTCCTAGCCTAAAGCAACAAGAAACACATGTTGTTCAGATTCCTGTGCTTATCTAATTGTCACTTAAATTAACTTAGGTCAAGAGGTACTACTATCAAAACATCATTCGCCTCCATCATAATCAACAAAAAGATCAAATATCCTCATACCCCTCAACTAAACACTTAAGACAAACTGTAGTTACTACGTTACAACCATGAACAAAAGAATTTATTACACATTTATTAACAAAATAAATGCACACAATATCTCACATACATATGCAGATAACTTGTTTGTTAAATAGAAAACTATACTAATCCCCCTTTTGATTTACATGTACTATAGAGACATGAATTATAGTCAACAAGATATTTTTTTCAGAACAACAAACAATCTTAGGTAAGTTTTCAATCACAATCAATAATTAATTAAAATCAGCAACATATGACAAGTCTTATATAGCAGTGAACAACTTAAACAGGAAGTGGATGTAACATGGTTATCCTTCGCAAGAATAACCAAAAAATAAATCCAACACTAATCAACACCAAAGTTTCTCACACACAACAAATTTAAAAAATCTTTTTGTCTCTAACAAAACCAACACCCTTCCCTGTTAGTCCCCATAAATCTGTATACCACCAATCAAATATTGGGTTGGCCAGACCCAACATAAAAAAGAATAGCATGCAGTCTTTATAAATCTAACAGTAGCCCTATGCACCCATGTTTTGATTTTAGATAAAGCCCCATGCCACAATCCAATTTAGGATTGAACCGCTCTGATACCATAAATGTAACGCCCTTCGTTACATTAGTAACCCAACAAATATTTAATAAAATTCTTCAAAACATTTAATAAAGCATAAAAATCCAATAAATTTTCCATAAATTATATATATCTGAAAATACCTCAATAATTTTAAAATAACCATTGGTAAGATAATCTTTACATAAATAAAATTAATTGCCTCAAAACTCGGGCGTCTACTAAAAATAACCTAACGATAAAAATAAAATAATATGATTCTAGTCACAAATGACACCTTATTGAACATAATACTAACCAAATATAATAAATATATAAAATCAAGTACTAAGTCTTCAAGCCTCCTCAGTCTAAAAAGTGACGTCTTCTTGCTCTGAAAACAACACTTTTAATGAGATTTATAATCCGAGTGAATAAAAACAATTGAATAAAAAGGTTCGCAAAAATAGTGTTCTTCTCAGCCGGCGCGATAACCGGAAAATCAACCATGCTACCGGCAAAATTTATAAACATGATAATCCGTTTAAAATAAGCAAAAATTCTTCCAAATCACATATAATTAAAAGGATAACTCAGCTGTCAAAACATTCACATCTCAAGCTTTTAATCATGTCAATCATGCATACCATATGCAATACAACTCCATGAACACGACTCGGTGATTCCTAGAATCACTTGACTTGACTCTATGATTCCCAGAACCGGTATGAATCCTAGATCCACTAAGGTCTATGATCTCATATCCATGCAATGACGTCCCACTGTGTAACATCCTGTTTTTCGTATGCTTCTTTATCAGTAAATACATGCTTTAATGTGTTTATTTTTGATAAAATCCGGAGGATGATTTTATTTAAAATAAAATCATTTTCTTGTGTTGTTTTACTGTATGAAGTCACAGTAACATTTTCGGTCAAAAATTCAGACGAAAATCGGTCTGCGTTTTCTCTGCCAGTACAAGTTTACTGAGCTAGAAACAAAATTTTAATTCGTGAACGAGACAGTTAGTGTTTTTATGATGTTTTGTGTGGGTTTGGTAAATTTTCGAATTTTGTTGTCCGGGAATAAAATATAATATTTTATCCGGACGAAACCTTCAGAAAATACGATCGGATGTGCAGCCGGTTACGTATTTAAGCAGTTAAAGGAACCTTAAAGGAGGAGAGAAGGCTTGATGGGAAGTCTCATTAAATGTTTATGACACACACTAAGAAAAAGTAAATCCTTACTTCCCTCCAAAATCTTACTTTTCATTTTTCTCTCTCCAATCACATCACATCACATTAACTCTTCATCCTCTCTTCAAGAAACTCATCTTCTTTCTTCTTCTCCCTCTCAAGGCCGTGTACCCTCACCTTTCCTCTATAAATATCACTCATCAACTTCACTTCACCACTTTCCTTTCTCCTACTCCATTAAAACCCTTAAGTTTTCATCTTTTTCTTAACTTCAAGCTTCCAAAGCTCTAGTTTTTTTTTCTTCTTTTCACTAAGTGTTCTTCATCAAAGTTGTTCCTCTTGCTTAGTTTAATACTCTCATGTATTCTTTTCTTTAAAAACTTCATCTTTTTCTAAAGTTTCTTCTTTATGTCATATATGAGCTTTTATCTTCAAAAATCTCTCAAAAATGGTAGAAAGCTCCTTTTGAGTTGAAACCAATTTCTATGGTCTTGTATTTACTTGTATTTTAACATACTAAAAGGTTGTGTAAAACAAAGTTTCCTAACCTCTTCTTTCTAATGAGGCCGAACCATGCATGTGGTTTAGAGGGATCTTGTTTCAGCTTTTACAAATATGAGTTTGTATTTAAAGATTTGTTTTCCCAAAATGATCATGGACCAAGGCTCCTTTATGTTAAAGGATGCTATGTATAAAGTGATTGGAAAGTTTAAAGATTTTTACTCTACTTTTATGTCATTTACTTTCATGCCATTTATATTTATGTCATTTACATTATGTCATTTACTTTTATGTCATTTATATTTATGTCATTTACTTTATGTCATTTACATTATGTCATTTACTTTTATGTCACTTATATTTATGCCATTTACTTTATGTCATTTACATTATGTCATTTACTTTATGTCATTTATGTTTATGTCATTTATGATTCATTTACTTATGCCATTATACTTTAATTATTTATAAGCCTATGTTGTTCTTACTTTATTTGCTTATGAGCTTTGTTATTTAAAATACTATGTTGCTTTCAAGATGATCATGGGCTTGAGCTCCATAAGTTATTGGATGATAAAAGGTCTAAGAGATTGGAAGAATTTAAAGATTTTTATCATAAAAACCCAAGGATGGCCGAATCTTAAAGGTTATGGACCTAGGGTGTTTCGTTTTTTTTTTCATTTTCCAAAGTGATCATGGTTTTGAGCTCCTTACTATTAATGGATGCTAAACCGAAGAGATTGGAAATTTTAAATGTTCCTAGCCTATTTTATTGGTCAAGGCCGAATCTCCATCAAGGTGTAACTTGGTGGGATTTTTGTTCAACTTTGTTTTAAGTAATCATGTTTTAAACTCTTAGCACTTAAGGATCATAAATCCCTAAGTTGCAAGTGCTTTGGAAACTTCTAGCCCTAAGCTTTCGATTGAGCTCTAATCCTTGAACCTTGTGTCTTGAAACCTAGACTTTCATCCTAACCAACCTTGAAGAACGTCCGCGAAACCGTTTATTTTGTCGCATTCTTTTAACTTCTTAAGGTAAGAGGGGATTTCCTAAAGATATTCAATAACTGTATGCATGTGTGTAGGTGTTTAACTGGATATTTATATGTTGATTGAGCTTACTTGATTATCTAATGTACTTGAACTGTTGTGCTATTATCTGATGTTGAACTGTACTTGTTCTAAATGATATAATGCATATATGTGATGAACTGCTTTCAACTGTGATATTAGCATTGCACTGATGATATATACTGTTGTTGATTGAAAGTTTGCTAAGCCAGACGTGCGTCTGTGCTCAACCATAATAAGGATTAAAAACCTTAATAAGCTTTGAAGATGAAGGGATTGGTGTTCTTTTCCAAAAGCTCTTTAAACTTAAAGTACTTGTTTTTAAATGTTGAAATGATTTTGGTGTACAAGTGTTATACAAAAGAAAAATCCTTTTCGAACTATGTGTCTTCAAGTGAAAACTTTCAAGATTATTTGGCAATATCCTATTATTGGAAATATTTCAAAGATAAAAGAATTTCAAAGATGCTTTATACAAGATTTTCAAAGAAAAGGTTTTCCTAAATATTTTGGAAACTTTCCGATAACCTGGATAGGTTATCGAGGATTGATTTTGAATTTGTTTTTCTTGAACGAAAAATAAGTACTTAAGAAAGAGAATCTAGTACGCGAGACGTCGCCTCTAGTATTCAGTGATGTGCACGTGATCTTGAATCAGTGTGAATTCGGGACTACGAGTCCTGGTTATGATGTTATGGACTTAGGTCCTAATCACGCTGTGTTGGACTGTGTATTCTGACCGCGTGTGATGAACATGATTAAAGGTGAAGGTTGTTTTCTACGACCACAACCCTTGACTGTGGCCACGGTCTTGGGCATTGTGATTGAGAGTTCGGACTATGAGTCCTATGCTTCTGAGTTTTCAAGTAATGGGGAAATGATGATTTAAGTCGTTAGCTTTGAGCAGCGATAGTGAAAAGAATGAACACAAAGAAATCCTTTTAAATAAAGATATTTTATCATGTGCATTTCCGCAAGCAGACGTGCTTTTGATATATATCAGATACAAGGTGGTATACGGGAGTGCATCCATGTAAGCCGAGTGAAGAGGCACATGTGGCGTTGCTCGTCCCGAGACCTTATGCATGAGGGTAAGGAGGCAACTGCCGGTGGGCTAGAGATTGACCAACTCTAATACTTCTCCGGGGAAAATGGTGTTGAGATCTCATGAGATTAAGTTAGAGCACGATATTGAAGTGCCATGCATATTTTGAAAGATTGGTATGCGGGCTTGAGACCCTTTGATATAACACTGATATATTGTGTATATGCATGATTTAATTGCTTATATGATTCTGTGATGTATGTATCATGCATATGGTTGTTGTGGGATATATCTTATGATGGCATCTCACTCTTACAATTATATCAGGTATCTTCGGGTTTTGCTGTAGTACCTTGGTACTCTAGTACCGATGTTGCAGAGGAGTCTTTCTAAGTCATTTGAAGACCTAGTGTTAGAGATTGGGAAAGTATCCCGATTGGGGGTCTCTCCAATTAATATTTGATAGAATGACCAGCTGATAGTGTGATTTTACATGATGTTTGGCTTTGCTTATATGTTAGCATTCTTAGGATTTAGAGATTCCCTTCGGTAAGTGTAGTGTTAGATACATCCATCTATAGTTTGAACTTTTCTTCCGAAAGTGAGAACTTAGAGAAAAGTTGTATGTCATGATAACTTTGTTACGAACATGACTTCACATTTTAAATATACGTACGATGGATTTCAGAGTTATCCTTATATGAGAAAATTTTATACCCCAAATTTTCTGACTTAAGAGAAAACAAATTTTCCGAAAGCAACCAGCAAACTATCTTTTACTTTAAATTCCGCATATGTTACGTAAGTAATGCACCTAGGAGGAGGCGTTACACATTGCCTTCCCATCCCGGATGTAGGTATCTCATATCATCCATCCCAGGATGTGGATATTTTCAATAATTTTATATCCCACGGGATGGTGATATCTCTCATCTTATTCCCAGGATAGAAAATATATCGTCATCCCTTCCCGGAAGGTGATGACCAACTCATGCATAATGCAGTATGTCATCCCGGATGACCATTAAATGGGTTCTCAGACTCCATGTATCACTAACAATGATATAATGCCATGCCGAAGCAACACTGTAACTTCATATAGCATAATAGAGCATGTCACAACAATGCTATAATATCATATAACATAACAGAGTATGTCACGACAACACTATAACATCATATATTGTAAAAGACATGTCACGGCAACACTATAACATCATATATAACACAATAGAGCATGTCACAACAATACGATAACATCATATAACATAACAGACCATGTCACAACAACACTATCACATCATATAACATAATAAAAACATGTCAATCAACCATAAACTCATACCAATTTCATATATAATCACATAATTCATAGTAATAATCACTTAATTTAATATTAATTTCGTTTTTATACAAAACCCCCAATTTAGAAAATAGGATTTGATCCACTATTGGTTCTTGCATTCAAAACCCTCCAAAAATCATAATTTAAATTGACAAATCACTTTCCCCAAATCGTTTGCACCATGTAAGGTTGAGAAAAGGTTGTTTTTAATCACATCTTGAAGACCTCCAAATAGATCTAAGCGTTTCCTACGACGAATCCTAACGTTTGCCAAGAGTTATCCTCATCTTCATCTTCCTAGACTCCCTCTTCCACAACTCTCTCTTCTTAATCCTTAATTTTCTTTTCTTCTTATCCGTTTGAGTTTCTAGGTGTAATTAGGGTTCAAAAACACACCCTAAGATTGTTAAGATTCTATTTATAGAGCCCCCAAAAGCCCAAAACCCATCAAGCCCGCTTACTCAGAACATAGCGTTATATTTTACATATATATTTAGTTATAAATATCCAATAATTATGAATTTTATATGGTTGGAAAGATAAAATAAATATATATAATTTTCAACAAGACCATGAAATCTGAAACGGACGTTTACATAGTAAAAACTGGGATATAATTTAGAAAAAGGTTCTGGCGCTGGAACCTGAACATCGTGTATGAATTTGGTCATAACTTGAGCTACAAGAATCCTATTTGAACGAATTAGGTGTCTATGGTAAGATAATTGACAGAGCTACATTCCTTTTGAAGACCTAGAATCCAAAAAAGTTATTTTTGGCTACTAAATATCCATCTGAAGTTAGGTGTCAGGTCATAGGAAGTGTATTATGCGAAATTAGGCCTAAATCACTCAAAATTATCTATTTACTTTCTTTAAATTCACATATGAGATTTTAACCACTTCAAACTTTATATATAATAATTCTAATAATCCATTTCCTATAAAATTATCTAGTAGCCAATTTTTAGGATGTTACATTTCTCCCCTCCTTCATGAAATTACGTCCTCGAAATTCGCTGCACACCTAATCAAGATTAAAAAAATGGTACAATAGACCCAACTGATGATCTAATGCCCGAACCACACTAGGATCTATATAGCGCAATCCCTAAGGTAACATACAAATTAAATAATATCATGGATTTAAACAAGTATGCACAAGTCAAGATCCAGAAATACAATAACAAACAAAAGTCAAAAAGAGAAATAATACATGCAAACAATTCAATTACAACACCAAAATACGAGATTCTCGGTAATAATTAAAAAAAATGAATACCCAAAGTAAAATAGAGAACTTCTACATGTACACTAACAATGAACACATTATAGCAAGACACTCATTTGATTTGACTTTTAATATTAATTAATTCCTACACTAGTGGAAAATATACATTAGACGGTAAAGGTTTACGTCAGTTAACCAAAAGCTAGACGTTAAAAAGGAAGCGGTGGCAGTTTTGTAAATATCAGAGTTCATTAATTCAATTTTAACGTCAGTTGTTTTAATGACTGACGTTAAAAGTGAAGTGACTCACTTTTAATGTCAGTTCAATAAAAAACTGACGTTAACAGTGAACATTTTAACGTCGATTCTATAAAGAAGCCGGCGTTAAAAAGTAAGTCACTTCACTTTTAACGTCGATCCTTACATCAACAGGCGTTAAAGGTTAACGTCGATCCTTCCGCATTGCCTTCCTCAAAGTTTGAGTTTCACATGAATTGCTTTGGCGTTTTGTGTTTGTTTTTGAAAACTATAAGTTGAATCAATAACCCAAACCTAGGATCTCATTCATGAAGTATTGTAATACTGGCCGTCTGAGAAGATTGAAAGGGTTTAAAATCCTATAAAAAGTTACATTGAAAGGGTTTAAAATCCTATAAAAAGTTACTTTGAAAGGGTTTAAAATCCTAAACATTAAAGCTACATCCCATCAGAGAGTTTTATGAAATATGCCAAAGGGAAAACTATACTCAGGAGACCTCAGAAAGGCTGGGGGCATGAGAGAGCTCAAGAGAGATGCAAAAACCAGTGCACTAGATCTGTTTCAAGTAAAGGTAGTGTTTCCAGAGACTTCCAAGACGGTCAATTGCTGCCTAAGCTGATGTTTTGTAACTGTGAACCCCGAGCACCTGATTAGACCTCCAGGTGATTCTCAGGAAGGTGATAAGGTGAGCAACTCACATAATGTAATTTACTCGGACTTATCACCCATGTAATGTAATTTACTCAAACTCGGAAGTTGTTTGACCATTAAGACAAAGACCTTTGAGTCTAGGAATAGGAAGAAAGAGTGATGAAGTTAATCTCCATGGCGAGCCATATTGTGAAGCGAGAAAATTAAAAGGATGGAAGGAAGCTATTTATAGGAGCGGGGGATGAAGTTACTAAGCTATTACGATTTTGTTGAAAACTTACCTATAAACTTAATGCTCATTAAGAGGATTGAGTTACAAGGTGCATGGGTAAGTAGCACGATGACAGTCAAAGGAATGAATGTTTTTGCATATATCTATACACTTTTAACGTCGGTTTTTAAAAAAGCGGCGTTAAAAGTGTTTTTCAAATAAAAAATATTAATTGTTAGCGTCGTTTTTATACAACCGGCGTTAAAAGTTTGATTTTTACTTGATTAAATAAATAGCTGGCGTAAATAATCCTATATATTATAAGCGTGCGAGAATGAATATTGGAAATAATGTAATTAATATCACGGGAACTTGGCAGTCATCAATTAAGTTGACGTTAAAAATGAGGTGGTGGGTAAACTATTTGCGTCAGTTCTATAAATAACTGACGTGAATAATTATGAAACTCATTTCATTGGTTGTCATGTCCCTGTTGTCCCTCTTAACACAGATCACTCCATATAGTACTGCAGTTTATTTCTAAACCTTTTTTTATACAAGTTTATTTTTAATTTTTATTAATTAATTAGCTTGAATTAGTAAACAAATTATTGTGCAAGTTAAAATAAATAAACACTTAACATAAAACAAGTTATATGTATAATCAAATCGCATGACATTGAAGCGATTCATAAGTTAAAATTACATGATTAAAAGATAAAAAATTTCCGCAACATAGCCCTAAAATATAAAAAAGTTTCGGCATCAACATCATTTTCTTCTCAGTCCTGTCATCAGAAACTCCAATGGATGTATCACCTCCCTCACTTGAATTCCAAGATGCAAAGTAAATCCTCAGTCACTAGCAGCGAAAGCAAAGTGAAATGGATCTTTGCATCTTTCTTCTTCAGTGGAGTTCCTTGATGCATCATCTTGAATCCACAATCACTTGCTTCCAAAGCAAAGTGAAAGGGATGATGGGGATGAAATAAAGTGAGAGAATCACATTACGTGATTCACCCAACCTTAATATCCATGTAATGTAATTTACTCAAACTCAGAAGTTGTTTGACCATTAAGACAAAGACCTTTGAGTCTAGGAATAGGAAGAAAGAGTGATGAAGTTAATCTCCACGACAGAGCCATATTGTGAAGCAGAAAATTAATTAAAAGGATGGAAGGAAGCTATTTATAGGAGCAGAGTGGATGAAGTTACTAAGTTATTCTGATTTTCTTGAAAACTTATCTATAAACTTAATGCTCATTAAGAGGATTAGGTACAAAGGTGAATGGGTAAGTAGCACAGTAGTCAAGGGAATGAATGTTTTTGCAGAAACTAATAAACCTTTAACGTACGTTGTGTAATACAAGCGGCGTAAGAAGTTACGAGTGTTTTTAACGTCGGTTTCTTAATACAACTTACGTTAAATATATGACATTTAACGTCAGTTATTACTAACAACTGACGTAATAAGTGTGAGAGTTTTTAACGTCCGTTTATTAAGACAACTGACGTTAAATATATGATCTTCAACGTCAGGTTTTACCAAAAACTGACGTAAAATGTTGTTTTATTTTAATTATAATTTACCCCCGCGCGCCTTCTCCACTTCTCTGTACGTCTTTTCTCTTTTCATCACGCTCAACCCTCACTCTCGCTCTCACTCTGCCCTAATCGCGAGCTCATCTCCACCGCAACCACCGCGAGGGCTTCTTCGCCACCACCGTGAGGTACACTCTTAACCCCTAACTCTGTCTTTCCCGCTCATTCTTTGCAATAACTTGTCATCTCTCTTTCCCCTGGCCTTCCCGCTCACTAACTCTCCTTGTCCCTCTGCTCTCAGTAACCACATCGAACGTTGGACACCACTCGAGCTTCCCCCCAACCACCATGCGAGCGCCTATTTCTGGTGAGTCTTTAATTAGGGCACATTTTTTTATTCACGGTTTTGAGTGCATGCATGTTGCTCTGCTGGTTTGAAACTGTAGTCTCAGTAGTTGAAACTTGAAACTGTGAGTTTGAGTTGTTTGGAATGTCTCTATTTTTGGTTTTGAGTGTATGTTGAAACTGTAGTCTCAGTAGTTGTAACTTTAAACTGTGATTTTGAGTGTTGTTTGGAATGTCTCTATTTTTGGTTTTGAGTGCATGTTGCTCTCTTTGGTTGATCTATCACAGCCATGATGCTCATCACGGCTAGGCCGTGATTAGTTACGCCTATGAGGGTCCGGTTCGGTTGGCACGTTACGGTCGTGATGGACATCACGGCCGGGCCGTGACCGAGTGCTTGGCAATCTTCAAAAACTATAGTTTTCAATCTCCCGTATTGTCCTTATATTGGATATATAGATGTTTTGTATATCTACAGGACCTATCTAGTTATTTTTATTTATACTTCTGTATTTATTTTGAGTTATAACCTATGTTAATACATATATATTGTTTACGAGCAGGCATACATATGGATCGGTCGGATAACCCACATGCACGGGAGGACACTTTGTGGGGGTTTCGCGAGGACCCGATCACGCCTATGTCTGATTCTAGTGTAAGTTTACATGTTATATACTATCTTTAGCCCTTCTTGTTAATGTAAGTTTATAATGTTACAACCCTCTATTTTATCATTTTTTTGTCCATACAGACATCACAGGCTCATAGGAAACGGGGTAGAGGAGCCACCTCGTTGAAGAAACTAGAGAAGGACAGGCAGAGCGGACAGAAGCTTGAGGTGTCCTTCGATGCTAATCTAAATGCCCAGGGACCCCGTGCTAAAGAATTTAATAAGTGGGTGTTTCTACAAGCGAAGCAGCACTTAAGCATCAACTACAACCACTGGAATGACGTTCCACAGAACGTTAAGGATCAGATTTGGGAGGCTATCACGGTATTTTACCTTTACATTCATTTGATTTACATTATTAGATAATTATCCGAGTTACAATCCATCCAGTTTTTATATATGTATCTAATGTGTAGGTAGCTTGGACTGTGCCAAATGACGAGGATCATCGTCATAAATGTATGAAAATGGCATCAAAGCGTCGGAATGGGTTCAAGCATGATTTTACCAGGTAGTATGTATCTGGGAAGAAGCGGCTTGATAAAATGTTCTCGGATTATCCCTGGATTGATCAGGATACTTGGGATATGTTTGCCAGGAGTCGACAGGTTGAAGAATTTCAGGTTGGTTGATTAAGTTAATTTTGTATGCTTATTATAGATCATTTAACTGTATTTAATTATGTGTTTTTGTTTGAATAGGCTAAGGCAAATAAGGGTCGGCAGAATCAGGCGAAGAACGTCCACCGCCACACCATGTCTCAGGATGGGTACCATACTCGGATCCAGCAGATGATGGCGGATAGGCTGAGGGCGAAGCAGGAAGAGCACTCTACTAGGATTGAAAGAGGAGAGGTGCCTGAGGGCACACCATCAAGTCCTCCGTTGGACATCGACCGCGAGGATGTCACGGTTAGCCGACCGCATGACAAAGGCGGGATCTTTTAAAGTTGATGCCACTCGCGAAGTGGCAAATAAGATTGTAAGTAAATAATTAACTTGATTTCAATTGATATTTGTATAGATATTTGCAACACTTTTCACTTGCACGTTTTATCATTTTTTTTCATTGTAGATGGATATTAAAGCAAAATCCTCCCGGAGCGCATTCGTCCCCTTCGGGCGACAGGGGCGTCATGATGACTGCTCTAGGCAAGAAAGACCATCCTGGTCGGGTTCTCGGTGTTCCTGGGAACGTGACCATCAAACAATATTATGGCAAGTCTGCTTCACAAAAGCGGGTGGTCAATGAAGCATCAATTTTGGCTGACATTACTCAGCACCTCATGTCCAACCCAGATATTACAACACATCGTCGATGCAAGGCTTAATAGCCAACCGAGAATTCAAGCGGCGCTTGCGAGAGAGCTTTCCTCCGTCGGTAAATCCCGAGGACACCGCAAGGCTTGCCAACGCTTCACATGTGAGCACAAAAGAGAGTTTTAGTATGGCACATGTGGAGGACGATGAGTTGGCAGCTAGGGAGCGGGAGTTGGAAGTCCAGCGCCATGAGCATGAGTTGGAAATGAAAAGGCGTGAGCTTGAGTTGGACTCCAAACGACGTGAGCTCGAAATGTTAGCAAAGGTATTTATTCATTATTAATGTCCAAATTAGTCAAATAATTACTTGTGTTTTTTTTAATTATCAAAAACTTATATATTTTATTTTTCCTAAATGAAGGCCAAGTCGGCGTCGGTGTCATTGTCACCTATCACTCGTTTGTTCTCACTTTGTGAGGATTATGCGTTTGAGATTTTTGAATGTCCATTGGATCACGATGGATGGGTGGCACGCCCAGATCAACAGAGGATATTTTCCTTCGTTGGTGACGATCTCGGGAACGCCTGCAGAAATAACATCTTGATGAACAGCAATGTCACGAGTCTCTGGTGCACGTAAGTTAATTTTAATTTTATAACTTATTTATTTTTGGTATTTTTCCATTTAATAATTTATTTTAATTTCAATATATATATTATGTAATTAACATCCACACCTTTTCATATCTTAGGTATCTCCATCGTCTACAGATTGATAATGGCGTTGCATCGGTTTTACGGTTTCTTAGATCCGTCAATCCATACGCCCGAGTTCTTTCTTTGGCGATGCATTAAGTAAATAGTTAGGGAACTTGTTGGGAGACAATCCGAAAGAATTATGTCTGGCTCCCTACTGTATGGATCGCCATTGGCAGTTGTTCGTACTTCACCCGTTTAGGCATACTGTCATATTCTTCTGCTCTCTCCACCATGATCCGCCACCAAAGGTGGTGGAAGCTGTAAATATGTAAGTAACTAATCTTCAATTTAATTTAAGTTTTAATATCAGTTGTTTTTAGTTTATTACACACATGATATATGAGTTTGTTAATTGATCGACATGATTATTTGTTTATGATAGTATTGGCAGGCGAGTAGCATAGGTTGCGCCAACGGGAGAAGTAGGACTTCTAAGGCTAAAGCAAATCCTGTATGGAACATCCTCAAGGTTTGGTAGTTTATTTATAAAATAATTAATATTATAATTACTAATTTATGTGTATATTCAACTGACGTTGAAATTAATTTTGTTGGCAGTCTCGATTTCAAACTGACAGTTGGTCGTGCGACTATTATGTGATGCTTCATATGCTGAACATAGTCTCCGCATCTATTACGGATGGATGGAAGAAGGTAATATTTAAACAACTTGTTAAATTATATATTATAGTTTTGAAGATGACTTGCATTGATGTTATTGTTATTATTTGAACGTGTCTAGGCATTTATTGACCAATCGCCTATCGAAGAAGATGAGTTAAGAGACTTGAGGATGCGCTTCGCTGAATTCTTCTTCAAGTATTCAGCTGAAAAAGGAATTGCCAACATACCTCCGCACTACTTAGATAAATAGTTTTTTTGTTAGACTTTAGAAACTAATTAATAACATGTATATATATATATCCTTAGATAGTTTTGTTTTTTAGACATTGGGACTAAAATTTATTTATATATATACATGGGTTTCGATTTTAAGTCCCCCCATTGTTCAATTTTCCTTTGCAATTCTGTAATGTGTGTGATATTCCGTGTTACTGGGACTGAATGCAGGGATAGCTGAGGGGAGTGATATTTTAAAACTGAATTTAAAAAAAAACCTATTAACATCAGTTGTATCAAACAACTGAAGTTAATAGTATTTTATAAAATATACAGTACACTAATAACGTCAGTTGTTTATTACAACTGACGTTAAAATTAAAACTTTAACGTCAGTTCTTTATAACAACTAACGTTAGTTTTAACAAAATCAACGTCCGTTGTATTAAAGAACTGACGTTAATAGTTTTAGTTTAACGTCAGTTGTTTAAAAAACCGACGTTAATTTTTACAAAATTAACGTCGGTTTTGATAAGGAACTGACGTTAATAGTGTTATATTTAACGTCATTTCTCAACTGACTTAAAATATTAACTATTAACGTCAGCTGTATTTACGTCAGTCGGTATTCTGACGAAAAAAATCAATTTTAACTGACGTAAAAATTGCACTTATTGCACTAGTGCTAGTATATTTCGTGCATACTCTTACCAACTAAATATGCTCAGTCTCTAAGAAAATAATACATTCGCACGCAACCAGAGGCGCATAATCCATTCTCGAGAATTATAGTAAAAACATATTTTGGTGACAAATTTTCCTTGTTATCAAACCCAATGCAATTACCTCAAAATGTGATAGAAGTGATAATGTACAACATTAATAAGATCTTAACTTTGTTTTAATGCTCATAAATTTGAATCACAAATATCAACTTGTACCAAGCAACTAATAAAATGTAACTATTAGAATGTATTTAGACGAGTCAACAATCAAGTCATCATGCCATGCATATTATAAAACAATCATTCTAGCAGTAAAATAACAGCTTAAGTCATTTCAAATTTCGAAATGATAAGACAAACAAAATATGAACACTATTTAAGTGAAATTTTCGCACATCATCAATCAAAGATCATTCTCAAAAAAAAGAATTAGAGAATAATATTAACAACATGAATAAAGTTTTAACAAGGAGAACTTCCATCAATTTTTTTAATATATACTTTTATGTTCGAGAAAACACTGAAAAAATTTTAGCTTACCAATCTACATATCAAGACATTAAAAAATAAATTTTTTAAATTCAAAACAATTTTTTTCATATATAATCAAAATTGAAGAAGGTGCATAAAGTTTACAAATTGTCTTTTTTTTTTTTCTTTTTAGCTATATAAAGTCTCGATTTTTTTTGACAATACAAATGAATTCAGAATGCTACAAAATGAAATTGCCATAAAACTTACACATATAAGTGTATTACCATATTTTTATTTTAATAAAAATAATTGTCAATTAGTATAGAAAATTCATGTAAGTTTTGAACTCGAGTCATAAAATTTCAGCACGTACTACTTATTGTAATTAGTGACTTATAAAGCTCAAAACTCATTGAAACATCTTGAAATTCATTATATAAGATGCTAAAACTTATATGAACAATTCCCAAGGGGCATCATGTTAAAAGCTCATGTTGCTATTTTAAAAAAATTCAAGCATATTCGATTCCAGTACATCCACAAAAACATGATATTGTTATCGAGCTTCTTCTTAAAGTATATGTTTCAAAATCACACAATTACTCTGTAATTTTAAACGCTTCATTCTCGGCTCATAAAATTTCAGCACGCACTACTTATTGTAATTAGTGACTTATAAAGCTCAAAACTCATTGAAACATCTTGAAATTCGTTATCTAAGATCCTAACACTTATATGAACAATTCCCAAAGGGCATCATGTTAAAAGCTCACGTTGCTATTTTTAAAAAATTAAAGCAGATTAGATTCCAGTACATCCACAAAAACATGATATTGTTATCGAGCTTCTTCTTAAAGTATATGTTTCAAAATCACACAATTACTCTATAATTTTAATCGCTTCATTCTTAGTTACAACAAAATACACTTTTAGCGGTAATTATTATGACCTTTAGCGGCAATTATTATTGTCGCTAAAACCTTTACTGGCAATTTATCATTTAGCGGACATAGCTAGTGTCGCTAAAAGCATTAGCGACAATTATAAAGAAAGCTGGTAAAGACCCAATTAATTGCCGCTAAAAGTCAAAAGCTATAGCGACGATTATTGCCAAAAATTTTAATTGCCACTAAATATGATTCTTGAATTGCCTTATAAGCTCATTTACCGAACTTTTTTATTGCCGCTAAAAGTTCTAACACAGTTTTACCAACAATTACTATTGCCACTAAATGTCAAAATTATTTGTCACTAAATCAAGCATGATTTGATTACAAAAGTTTTAGTAGCAATAATATTTGCTCCTAAAAAACTTAAATAATAATATACAAACATTTCAAATAAATCATATTAAAATTCATTCCGTGAAAGCAAAATATATTTCATTATATGTAAACCTGTAGCCCTCCCAAAACCAATTATAAGTATCCAATACTATCCTATATCATAAGCCTACAACCAACTGATACAACAGATGAACACTACCATTACTTGAATGATTACAGAGCTATACCTGCAATATATTAAGCATATTCCAGATTACATCTTGATCCTTTAAAAAATTCAACATTTTGATGGGCCTGCCTTGTAATTTCTAACCATTTCTACAAAGAAATTGGAATTAAATTTAACCATTGAAATAAAATCAAAATATTATTAAACAATTGAAAATCTGTGAGTAACACTAAGAGTTAGCATTTTTTTTCGACCACGCATAAAAATTATTAGAAAAAACAGTACTTTTCTTCGTCCCCTGTTTTTCGAGTAACCAAACAGTGGTCACCGAATCCAAAACCAAGAATAAAGTTTTTAGAACTAAACAATAAAAATAAATAAAACAAAGAGCATGAATCGAATATATCATATTGTAGTCCAAAGTTTATGCGTATTTTCCCAAAAAATGAAAGAAAAAATGAAAATGGAAAGGTTTGAAGAACTATCAAGAATCTATGGCGGAGAACAGACCTTGAAGCGATCGAAGGAGGAAGGTAAATGATCGTGGTGGGAGGAAGCGAGGATCGTAGATTTGAGAATCGAAGAAGCAGCCATTGGAGAATGTGAAGGAAGCAAAAACCCTAGCGCGTAAATTATTTGCATGAGAGAGAAGGAGAGAGAGTGGGGTGGGGGGGGTTGAGAGAATATTATGTTCATCGACAGTGAAGACGGAGAGATCGAGGCTGAACGAGTTTAGTTCAAGCAATTGTAGTTAATAGCTAGTTAATAAACATTAAACTCTGATCATGAAATGCTTGCAATTAATTAATTGCCACTACAACCAACTTTTACTATAGTGGCATGTTATCTTAATGAGGAACTCGGAATATATTCAAAATCTACATACAATCAGTCATAGAAATCTAGAATCACACAACAAGCTCAAGAGGTTCATACTTTGCATACATATACATAAACACTTATAATCAATAAAAACACTTAACAATGATTCTTGGACAAAACATAAGGCACAGAAAGTCAAGTTACTCATTAAGAAGTCAATTAGTCATGGAAAAACATGTAACACACATCACAATGTCATGTTACCACCATCAAAAAGTCAAAGAAGCACAAGAAGTCACGCACAAGTACGGATACATAAGTATCTAGTCACTGGATTTGATACCAAAAGCATAAAGGTTAATTGTGAACCCGTTACATCTTAGTTACCCCTAGTTATACGATAATCCTATCATTATGTGCTCTCTTAAAATCTTTTCTCTAAGACTTCCCTCCTTAGGAACAATGGTCATATTCTTAACAACACTAGACCACCATCAGATATGAAGGTTGCAACTCTTGATCTAAAATTTCCCCCCTCTTAAACAGACTCTAAAAGAATTTCCACAAAATTTTAACTCCTCCATTTCCTAGCCTAAAGCAACAAGAAACACATGTTGTTCATATTCCTATGCTCATCTAATTGTCACTTAAATTCACTTAGGTCTAGAGGTACTACTATCAAAATATCATTCGCCTCCATCATAATCAACAATAAGATCAAATATCCTCATACCCATCGACTAAACACTTAAGACAAAGTGTAGTTAATACGTTACAACCATGCACAAAAGAATTTATTACACATTTATTAACAAAATAAATGCACACAATATCTTACATACATATGCAGTTAACTTGTTTGCTAAATAGATAAGTATACTAATCCCCCTTTTGATTTACATGTACTATAGAGACATGAATTATAGTCAACAAAATAATTTTTCAGAACAACAAACAATCTCAGGTAAGTTTTCAATCACAATCAATAATTAATTAAAATCAACAACATATGACATGTCTTATACGGCAGAAAACAATTTAAACTGGAAGTGGATGTAACATGGTTATCCTTCGCAAGAATAAACAAAAAAAATAATAAATCCAACACGAATCAAAACCAAAGTTTCTCACACACAACAAATTTAAAAAAACTTTTTGTCTCTAACAAAACCAACACCCTTGCATGTTACTCCTCATAAATCTGTACACCTCCAATCAAATATTGGGTTGGCCAGACCCAATATCAAAAAGAATAGCATGCAGTCTTTATAACTCTAACAACAGTCCTATGCGCCCATGTTTTGATTTTAGAAAAAGCACCATGCCACAATCCCATTTAGGATTGAACTGCTCTAATACCATAAATGTAACGCCATTCGTTACATTAGTAACCCAACAAAAATGTATTAAAATTCTTCAAAACATTTAATAAGGCATAAAACTCCAATAAAATTTCCACAAATTATATATATCTTAAAATACCTCAATAATTTTAAAATAACCATTGGTAAGATAATCCTTTCATAAATAAAATTAATTGCCTCAAAACTCGGGCGTCTACTAAAAATAACCCAACGATAAAAATAAAATAATATGGTTCTAGTCACAAATGGCTCCTTATTGAACATAATACTAACCAAATATAATAAATATATAAAATATATAAAATCAAGTACTAAGTCTTCAAGCCTCCTCAATCTGAAAAGTGACGTCTTCTTGCTCTGAAAACAACACTTTTAATGAGATTTATAATCCCAGTGAATAAAAACAATTGAATTAAAATGTTCACAAAATGGTGTTGTTCTTAGTCGGTGCGGTAACCAAAAAATCAACCATGGTACCCGCAAATATTTTAAATATGATAACCCCTTTAAAATAAGAAAAATTGTTCCAAATTACATCTAATTAAAAGAATTACTCTGCAGTCAAAACATGACTCGGTGATTCCCAGAATCACTTGACTTGATTCTTTGGTTCCCAGAACCGGTGTGAATCCTAGATCCACTAAGGTCTATGAGATCATATCCACATGCAATAGCGTCCCACTGCCTTCCTCATCCTAGATGGATGTATCTCATATCCAATCCCAGATGTGGATATTTTCAATAATTTGATATCCCATCCTAGATCAATATCTCTCATCCTTTTCATAAAATAGAATGTATATCGTCACCCCTTCCAGGAAGGTGATGACCAACTCATGCATATTGTAATATGTCATCCCAGATGACCATTAAATGGGTTCTCAGACTCCATGTATCACTAACAATCATATAATGTCATGCCGAAGCAACACTGTAAATTAACATAGCATAATAGATCATGTCACAGCAACGCTATAACATCATATAACATAACAGAGTATGTCACGACAACACTATAACATCATATAACACAACAGAGCATGTCACAACAACACAATAACATCATAAACATAACAGAGCATGTCACGACAACACTATCACATCATATAACATAATAAAAACATGTCAATCAACCATAAACTCATACCAATTTCATATATAATCACATAATTCAAAATAATAATCACTTAATTTAATATTAATTTCATTTTGATACAAAATCCCCCAATTTAGAAAATAGGATTTGATCAACTATTGATTCTTGCATTCAAAACTCTCCAAAAATCATAATTTAAATTAACAACTCAATTTCCCCAAATCGTTTGCACCATGGAAGGTTGAGAAAGGTTGTTTTTACTCACCTCTTGAAGACCTCCAAATAGCTCTATGTGTTTCCCATGGCGAATCCTAACGTTTGCCAAGAGTTATCCTCATCTTCCTCTTCCTAGACTCCCTCTTCGACAACTCTCTCTTCTTAATCCTTGAATTCCTTTTCTTCTTAGACGTTTCAGAGTTTCTAGGTGTAATTAGGGTTCAAAAACGCACCCTAAGAATGTTAAAATTCTATTTATATAGCCCCCAAAAGCCAAAACGCATCAAGCCCGCTTACTCAGAACACAGTGATGTATTTTACACATATATTGAGTTATAGACATCCAAAATGATGAACTTTATAACGTTGGAAAGCTAAAAGAAATATCTATAATTTTCATTAAGACCATGAAATCTGAAACGGACGTTTAAATAGTAAAAACTGGGATAGAATTTAGAAAAACTGTTATGGCGCTGGAACCTGAACAACATGTACGAATTTGGTCATAACTTGAGCTACAAGAACCCTATTTGAAAGAATTAGGTGTCTATGGAAATCTAATAGACAGAGATACATTTCTTATGAAGACCTAGAATTCAAAAAAGTTAGTTTTGACTTCTAAATATCCATCTGAAGTTAGGTGTCGGGTCATAGGAAGTGTATTATGCGAAATTGGGACTAAAACACTCAAATTTATCTATTTAATTTCTTTAAAGTCACGTATGAGATTTTAACCACTTCTAACTTTAAATATAATAATTCTAATAATCCATTTCCTATAAAATTAACTAGTTGTCAATTTTTGGGATGTTATACCTAGCGCCTTGCACGATCGTTCAAGTCGACCGTCACAAGTTCTATTTTGCACCCACCGACCACCGTGCGTCAGTTGCCATCCCTATTCTAGCCGGCCACCATCTGTCACAAGATCCTCCTTGCTCCAGCCATTCCCCTACCCTTCCATTCATGAATGCTAGATCTGATGAATGCTTTGCCATTTTAATATTTTCTTTATATTTTAATTATGTTATTTTTCTCCTTTTGTTTTTTGGGTTGTTTTTTCAGTGGCACAATAAATGAATGAAGGCCAGATTTTTTTAAAAAAATATTAGAAATAAAACAAAAATTATCCAAAATTTTTTTATGGCCCATTATTCGCACCAATGGGCCCACTGAGACACCGCCTTGTATCTCATTAAGTACTTTGTACTTACAACCTATTCTAGTATTTTCTATTACTTTAATAATATGTAATATATATTATAATATACCTGTGCAGTCAAATAATATTTTCATTTAAACCTTTACCTTCTAAGCTCCTCAAAACATATATCTGACTGTAAAGACAAACCTCTCATATATTTACAATTCCAGCCTATTTATGGTTACATCAAAATATAATCAAATATATTCAGAGCTGTTCAATACTCAAAGAAAATCTAACTTTTCCTCCTGTCTGACTTCTAATCGTCAGATTTCTCCTGTACGCATTCCCTGCTGGTCTTGTCACGGTCAGCATCTAATTGCCCACACAGTAACAAAATAAAAACAATACACAAAAAGGAGGTAAGATATCGATATCCATAATAATGGTAATAGAGCATAAATAATGTTTCAAAACATAGTATAACAACTAATCATTTCCAACCAGTTCGAATATAATTTTACATTAAACCACATATTCATTCAAAATAATATTTATGCAATAATATGTCACATGCAGAAGATCCAGACCTACTCATCTCCATGAGTGAAGACTATTTCGAAAGGGTGATCAGAAGTTAATGTTCCGTACTCATTAAGCCCATTAAGTGCTTTTTAAAATAATTGGCATGCATTACGACTTTACTAGAACATTCCCACTAACCATGAGTAGTTTAGTGACTCGTCGGGATAGCCATGCAAGGGAATCGACTGACCACGCAATGGGGAAGCGACCGCCTGGCCCTCTGTGGAACTTCGCGCAACATGCACTAGTGCAATAAGTACTTTTTACGTCAGTTAAAATTGATTTTTTACGTCAGAATACTGACTGACGTAAATACAGTTGACGTTAATAGTTAATATTTTAACGTCAGTTGAGAAATGACGTTAAATATAAAACTATTAACGTCAGTTCTTTAACAAAACTAACGTTAATTTTGTAAAAATTAACGTCAGTTTTTTAAACAACTGACGTTAAACATAAAACTATTAACGTCAGTTCTTTAAGACAATGGACTTTAATTTTGTTAAAACTAACGTCAGTTGTTATAAGGAACTGACATTAAAGGTTTAATTTTAACGTCAGTTGTTTATTACAACTGACGTTAATAGTGTACTGTATATTTTATAAAATACTATTAACGTCAGTTGTATCAAACAACTGACGTTAATAGATTTTTTTTTTTAAATTCAGTTTTAAAATATCACTCCCCTCAGTTATCCCTGCATTCAGTAAATATCCCAGTAACACAGAATATCACACACATTATAGAATTGCAAAGGAAAAATGGAACAATGGGGGGACTTAAAACCAAAACCCATGTATATATATAAATAAATTTTAGTTCCAATGTCTAAAAAATAAAACTACCAATCTAAGGATATATATATATATATATATATATATATATATATATATATATATATATATATACATGTTATTAATTAGTTTCTAAAGTCTAACAAAAAAAAACTATTTATCTAAGTATTGCGGAGGTATCTTGTCAATTCCTTTTTCAGTCGCATACTTGAAGAAGAATTCAGTGAAGCGCATCCTCAAGTCTCTTAACTCATCTTCTTGAATAGGCGATTGGTCGTTAAATGCCTACACACGTTCAAATAATAACAATAGCATCAATGCAAGTCATCTTCAAAACTATAATATATAATTTAACAAGTTGTTTAAATATTACCTTATTCCATCCATCCGTAATAGATGTGGAGACTATGTTCAGCATATGAAGCATCACATAATAGCCGCACGACCACCCGTCATTTTGAAATCGAGACTACCAACAAAATTAATTTCAATGTCAGCTGAATATACATATAAATTAGTAATTATAATATTAATTATTTGATAAATAAACTACCAAACCTTGATGATATTCCATAAAGGATTTGCTTTAGCCTTAGAAGTCCTACTTCTCCCGTTGGCGCAACTTATGCTACTCGCCTTCAGCGCGCTATCATAAACAAATAATCATGTCGATCAATTAACAAATTCATATCATGTGTGTAATAAACTAAAAACAACTGATATTAAAACTTAAATTAAATTTAAGATTAGCTACTTACTTATTTACAGCTTCCAACACCACCTGTGGCGGCTGTTGGTGGAGAGAGCAATAGAATATGACAGTATGCCTAGACGGGTGAAGTACGAACAACTGCCAATGGCTTTTCATACAGTAGGGAGCCAGATATAATTCTTTCTGATTGTCTCCCAACAACTTCCCTAATTATTTACTCAATGCATCGCCAGTAAAGAATTGGGGCACAAGGATTGACGGATCTAAGAAGCCGTAAACTGATGCAATGCCCTTATCAAGCTGAAGACGATTGAGATACCTAAGATATGAAAAGGTGTGGATGTTAATTACATAATATATATATTGAAATTAAAATAAATTATTAAATGAAAAAATAACAAAAATAAATAAGTTATAAAATTAAAATTAACTTACGTGCACCAGAGACTGAAAACATTGCTGTTCATCCAGACGTTATTTACGCAGCGTTCCGAGATCGTCACCACAGAAGGTAAATATCCTCCGTTGATCTCGGCGTGCCACCCATCCATCGTTCTCCAATGGACATTCAATAATCTCAAACGCATAATCCTCACCAAGTGAGAACAAACGAGTGATAGGTGACAGCGACACCGACATCGACTTGGCCTTCAGTTTAGGAAAAATAAAATAGATAAGTTGTTGATAATTAAAAAAAACACAAGTAATTATTTGACTAATTTGGACATTAATAATGAATACATACCTTTGTTAACATTTCGAGCTCACGTCGTTTGGAGTCCAACTCAAGCTCACGCCTTTTCATTTCCAACTCATGCTCATGGAGTTGGAATTCGAACTCCCGCTCCCTAGCTGCCAACTCATCGTCCTCCACATGTGCCCTACTAAAACTCTCTTTTGTTCTCACATGTGAAGGGTTGGCATGCCCTCCGGTGTCCTGGGAAGTACCGACGGAGGAAATCTCTCTGGCAAGTGCCTGCTTGAATTCCGGGTTGGATATTAAGCTTTGCATAAGATGTGTTGTAATAGCTGGGTTGGACATGAGGTGCTGAGTAATGTCAGCCAAAATTGATGCTTCATCGACCACCCGCTTTTTTGAAGCAGACTTGCCATAATATTCTTTGATGGTCACGTTCTCAGGAACACCGAGAACCCAACCAGGATGGTCTTTCTTGCCTAGAGCAGTCATCAAGACGTCCCTCCGTCCAGAAGGGACGAATGAGCCCTGGGAGGATTGTGCTTTAAGATCCATCTACAATGAAAAAAATGAAAAAACGTGCAAGTGAAAAGTGTTGCAAATATCTATACAAATATCAATTGAAATAAAGTTAATTATTTACTTACAATCTTATCTGCCACTTCGCGAGTGGCATCAACTTTAAAAGATCCCATCTTTGTCATGCGGCCGGCCAACCAGACATCCTCGCGGTTGATGTCCGACGGAGGACTTAATGGTGTGCCCTCAGGCACCTCTCCTCTTTCAATCCTAGCAGAGTGCTCTTCCTGCTTCGCCCTCAGCCTATCCGCCATCATCTGCTCGATCCGAGTCTGGTACCCACCCTGAGACATGGTGAGGCGGTGGATGTTCTTCGCCTGATTCTGCCGACCCTTATTTGCCTTAGCCTATTCAAACAAAAACACATAATTAAATACAGTTAAATGATCTATAATAAGCATACAAAATTAACTTAATCAACCAACCTGAAATTGTCCATCCTGTCGACTCCTGGTAAACATATCCCAAGTATCCTGATCAATCCAGGGATAATCCGAGAACATTTTATCAAGCCGCTTCTTCCTAGATACATAATACCTGGTAAGATCATGCTTGAACCCATTCCAACGCTTTGATGCCATTTTCATACATTTATGACGATGATCCTCGTCATTTGGCACAGTCCAAGCTACCTACATATTAAATACATAACAACTGGATGGATTATAACTCGGATAATTATCTAATAATGTAAATCAAATGAATGTAAAGATAAAATACAGCGATAGCCTCCCAAATCTGATCCTTAACGTTCTGTGGAACGTCATTCCAGTGGTTGTAGTTGATGCTTACGTGCTGCTTCGCTTGTAGAAACTCCCACTTATTAAATTCTTTAGCACGGGGTCCCTGGGCATTTAGATTAGCATCGAAGGACACCTCAAGCTTCTGTCCGCTTTGCCTGTCCTTCTCTAATTTCTTCAACGAGGTGGCTCCTCTACCCCGTTTCCTATGAGCCTGTGATGTCTGTATGGACAAAAAAAAATGATAAAATAGAGGGTTGTAACATTATAAACTTAATTACATTAAAAAGAAGGACTAAAGATAGTATATAACATGTAAACTTACACTAGAATCAGGCGTAGGTGTGATCGGGTCCTGCGAAGCCCCCACAGTGTCCTCCTGTGCATGTGGGCTATCTGACTGATCCATATGTATGCCTGTTCACAAACAATATATATGTATTAACATAAGTTATAACTCAAAATAAATACAGAAGTATAAATAAAAATAACTAGATAGGTCCTGTAGATATACAAAACATCTATCCAATATAAAGACAATACGGGAGATTGAAAACTATAGTCTTTGAAGATTGCCAAGCACTGGTCACGGCCTGGCAGTGATGTCCATCACGGCCGTAACGTGCCAATTGAACCAGACCCTCATATGCAGAACTGATCATGGCCTAGCCGTGATGAGCATCATGGCCGTGACAGATCAACCAGGAGAGCAACATGCACTCAAAACCAAAAATAGAGACATTCCAAACAACTCAAACTCACGGTTTCAAGTTTCAACTACTGAGACTACAGTTTCAACATACACTCAAAACCAAAAATAGAGACATTCCAAACAACTCAAACTCACAGTTTCAAGTTTCAACTAATGAGACTACAGTTTCAACATACACTCAAAACCAAAAATAAAAAAATTTGCCCTAAAGACTCACCAGAAATAGGCGCTCGCGTGGTGGTGGGGGGGGAGGGGGGAGCTCGAGTGGTGACCAACGTTCGATGTGGTTACTGAGAGCAGAGGGACAAGGAGAGTTAGTGCGCGGGAAGGGGAAAGAGAGATGTCAAGTTATTGCAAAGAATGAGCGGGAAAGATAGAGTTAGGGGTTAAGAGTTTACCTCACATTGGTGGCGAAGAAGCCCTCGCGGTGGTTGCGATGGAGATGAGCTCACGATTAGGGCAGAGTGAGAGTGAGGGTTGAGAGTGAGGGTTGAGCGTGATGAAAAGAGAAAAGAGACGTACAGAGCGAAGTGCAGAAGGCGCGCGGGTGTAAACGTTATAATCAAAATAAAACAACATTTTACGCCAGTTGTTGGTAAAAACTAACGTTAAAGGACGAGGGTGTAAACGTTATAATCAAAATAAAACAACATTTTACGTCAGTTGTTTGTAAAAACTGATGTTAAATGATATTTAATTAATGTCAGTTTTATTAAGAAACTGGCATAAAAAATAAAAAACTTTTAACGTCCTCTGTTGAAGACAACTGACGTTAAAAATGTTCTGCAAAAACATTAATTCCTTTGACTACTGTGTTACTACCCATGAGCATTAAGTTTATAGATCAGTTTTCAAGAAAATCAGTCTCTCTTCTCTATATAGGATATAGGATTATTTATGTCAGCTAGTTATTTAACTAAAAATCACACTTTTAACGTCAGTAGTATTATACAACTGACGTTAAAAGTTTATTAGTTTCTGCAAAAACATTCATTCCTTTGACTACTGTGCTACTTACCCATTCACCTTGTAACCTAATCCTCTTAATGAGCATTAAGTTTTTAGATCAGTTTTCAAGAAATTCAGGTGGTCTCTCTTCTCTATATAAAGAACCATATTCTTCTGTATCTGTCGATCTGTATTACACTCCCCTCTTTTCCTCTATATTTCGTGCTTTTTCCTTCACAATATGCCTCTATCATATTTGAGGTGTTGTTATTTCTGCCTATTCGTAGACTTAAAGGTCTCTGTCTTAATGGTAAAAAAACTTCTGAGGTTAAGTAAATCACATAACATGGATGGTAAGGTTGGGTAAATCACATAATGTGATTCCCTCACTTTATTTCATCCCCGTCATCCCTTTCACTTTGCTTTGTAAGCAAGTGACTGTGGATTCAAGATGATGCATCAAGGAATTCCAGTGAAGGAGAAGATGCATAGATCCATTTCAATGTGGATTCACTTTTGCATCATGGAATTCAAGTGAGGGAGGAGATGCATCCATTAGAGTTTCTGAGGATAGGACTGAGAAGAAAATGATGTTGAAGCAAAACTTTTTTATATTTTAGGGCTATGTTGCAGAATTTTTTTATCTTTTAATCATTTAATTGTAACTTATGAATCGCTTCAATGAGATATGATTTGATTATACATATAACCTGTTTTTATGTTAAGTGTTTATTTATTTTAATATGCACAAGAATTTGTTTACTAATTCAAGCTAATTAATGAAGATTAAAAATAAACTTGTTTAAAAAAAAGTTTAGAAATAAACTGCACTATATATATGGAGTGACCTGTGTTAAGAGTGACAACAGGGCATTTCAGATAGGGATATAGGATTATTTACGTCAGCTATTTATTTAACTGAAGTAAAAATCACACTTTTAACGTCAGTTGTATAAAAAATTGACGTTAAAAATAAATATATTTTATTTAAACAAGTTTTAACGTCAGTTGTATTAAACAACTGACGTTAAAGGTATATAGGTTTCTGCAAAAACATTCATTCCTTTGACTACTGTGCTACTTACCCATTCACCTTGGAACCTAGCTAATCCTCTTAATGATCAACTTAATTTTTTAGCAACTTACCACGCCTAGTAACTTCATCCTCTGCTCCAATAAATAGCTTCCTTCCTTCCTTTTATTTTCTGCTTCACAATATGGCTCTGCCATGGAGATTAACTTCATCACTCTTTCTTCCTATTCCTAGACACAAAGATCTTTGTCTTAATGGTCAAACAACTTCTGAGGTTGTGTAAATCACATAACATGGGTGATAAGGTTCTGTAAATCACATAATGTGAGTTGCTCACCTTATCATCCTTCCGGAGAATCGGCTGCTACAGTTCCAAAACCTCAGGTTATGAATGACCACATTATCAGCATGTACCTCGATTCCAACATAACACCATCACTGCTAGACATGGTCACATTCGGAGTATAGTTTTCCCTTTGGCATATTTCATAAAACTCTCTGATGGGATGTAGCTTTAATGTTTCGGGTGTGATAAGGGGTTCCAAAAGTGGCCTTATGCTTTTCCACACAACCTCCTCATTGAATTCTGGAAAACTCAGTCGCTCGACTCTCCTCTCTTGCTCACCCGTGAAGGGAACGAAGCCTCAACAAATGTTTAGGATTTTAAACCCTTTCAATGTAACTTTTTATAGGATTTTAAACCCTTTCAATCTTCTGTATCAGTCTGTATTACACTTCATGAATGAGATCCGGTTTGGGTTATTGATTTAACTTATACTTCGCACATATATTTTAGTTTTCAAAACAGAAACACAAAACATCAAAGCAATTGTGAAACTGAAACTTTGAGGAAGGCAATGCGGAAGGGTACGTATACTAGATAAAAAATTATTAAAATAACCTTTAACGTCTGTTGATGTAAGGACTGATGTAAAAAGCGAAGTGACTCACTTTTAACGTCAGTTCGATAAAGAACTGACGTTAAAATGTTCACTGTTAACGTCAGTTGTTTATTGATCTGACGTTAAAAGTGAGTCACTTCACTTTTAACGTCAGTCCTTACAACAACTGACGTTAAAATTGAATTAATGAAGTCTGATATTTACAAAACTGCCACCGCCCCCTTTTTAACGTCTAGCTTTTGGTTAACTGACGTAAACCTTTACCGTCTAATGTATATTTTCCACTAGTGATGTGTCCCCAAGATCTAGTATGACCTCCACTATCGCATTCCCACCCGCACTTTAGGTGTGACTGTAATGCCCTCCCTCAGGGCATTACTTACGTAACACATGCGGAATTTAAAGTAAAAGATAATTTGCTGGCTGCTTTCGGAAAATTTTTTTTCTCTTCAGTCAAAAAAAAAAAACTGGGGTATAAGATTTACTTCTATAAGGATAACTCTGAAATCCATCATACGTATATTTAAAACGTAAAGTCACGTTCGTAACAAAGTTACCATGACATACAACATTTCTATAAGTTTCCATTTTCCAAAGAAAAAGTTTAAACTTCAGATGAATGTATATAACACTACATTCACGGATCCCTTTAGATATACAACCCAACTCATACTCCTAAGCTGGTCATTCTATAAAATATTCATTGGAGAGACCCCAATCAGAATACTATCCCAACCTCTAACACTAGGTCTTCAATTGACTTAGATAGACTCCTCTGCAACATCGACACTAGAGTACCAAGGTACTACAGCAAAACCCGAAGATACCTGATATAATTGTAAGAGTGAGATACCATCATAAGATATATCCCACAACAACCATATACATGATACATACATCATATAATCATATAAGCAGTCAAATCATGCATATACACAATAAAATAGTGTTTATATCAAAGGGTCTCAAACCCGCACAGTCAATCTTTTGAAAATATGCATGGCACTTCAATATCAGGCTCTAACTTAATCTCATGAGATCTCAACACTGTTTTCACTGGAGAAGTATTAGAGTTGGTCAATCTCTAGCCCACCGGGCAGTTGCCTCCTTACCCTCATGCATAAGGTCTCAGGACGAGCAACGTCACATGTGCCTCTTCACTCGGTTTACATGGACAGACTCCCAGATACCATCTTTTGTATCTGATTTATTCATCAATAGCACGTCTGCTTGGGGAAATGTACATGAGAAAATATTTTATTTAAAAGGTTTTCTTTGTGTTCATTCTTTTTCGTTGTCGCAGCTCGAAGCTAACGACTTAATCATCATTTCCCCATCACTTGAAAACTTAGAAGCATAGGACACGCAGTCCGAATGCTCAATCACAACGCCCGAGACCGATGCACCAGTCCTAGACTTGTGGTCGTAGAAAACAACCTTCACCTTTAATCATGTTCATCACACGCGGTTAGAATACACAGTCCAACACAACGTGATTAGGACCTAAGTCCATCACAACGAAATCAGAACGAACTGTCCTCAATTTCGAGAATTGGACTCTCAGTCCATAACATCATAGCCAGGACTCGTAGTCCCGAATTAACACTGATCCAAGATCACGTGCCATAACATCATAACCAGGACTCGTAGTTCGAATTAACACTGATCCAAGATCACGTGCCATAACATCATAACCAGGACTCGTAGTCCCGAATTAACACTGATTCAAGATCACATGCGCATCACTGAATACTAGAGGCGACGTCTCGCGTACTAGATTCTCTTTCATAAGTACTTATTTTTCGTTCAGTGAAAAACAAATCCAAAACCGAATCCTCAATAACCTATCCAGGTTATCGGAAAATTTCTAAAATATTTAGGAAAAACCTTTTCTTTGAAAATCGTTTTATAAAGCATCTATGAAATTCTTTTATCTTTGAAATATTTCCCCCAATAGGATATTGCCAAATAATCTTGAAAGTTTTCACTTGAAGACACAGAGTTCGAAAAGGATTTTTCTTTTGTATAACAATAGTACACCAAAATCATTTCAACATTTAAAACAAGTATTTTAAGTTTAAGGAGCTTTTGGAAAAGAACACCAATCCCTTCATCTTCAAAGCTTATTAAGGTTTTTAATCCTTATTATGGTTGAGCACAGACGCACGTCTGGCTTAGCAAACTTTCAATCAACAACAGTATATATCATCAGTGCAAAGCTAATATCACAGTTGAAAGCAGTTCATCACATATATGCATTATATCATTTAGAACAAGTACATATCAACATCAGATAATAGCACAACAGTTCAAGTACATTAGATAAACAAGTATGCCCAATCAACATATAAATACCCAGTTAAACACCTACACACATGCATACAGTTATTGAATATCTTTAGGAAATCCTCTATTACCTTAAGAAGGTAAAAGAATGCGAGAAAATAAACGGTTTCACGGACGTTCTTCAAGGTTGGTTAGGAGGCAAGTCTAGGTTTTAAGACACAAGGTTCAAAGGATTATAACTCAACCAAGAACTTAGGGTTAGAAGTTTCCAAAACATATGCAACTTAGGGATTTATGATCCTCAAGTGCTAAGAGTTTAAAACATGATTACTTAAAACAAAGTTGAACAAAAATCCCACCAAGTTACACCTTGATGGAGATTCGGCCTTGACCAATAAAATAGGCTAGGAACATTTAAAATTTCCAATCTCTTTGGTTTAGCATCCATTAATAGTAAGGAGCTCAAAACCATGATCACTTTGGAAAATGAAAAACGAAACACCCTAGGTCCATAACCTTTAAGATTCGGCCATCCTTGGGTTTTTATGATAAAAATCTTTAAATTCTTCCAATCTCTTAGACCTTTTAGCATCCAATAACTTATGGAGCTCAAGTCTATGATCATCTTGAAAGCAACATAGTATATTAAATAACAAAGCTCATAAGCACATAAAGTAAGAACAACATAGGCTTATAAATAATTAAAGTATAATGACATAAGTAAATGAATCATAAATGACATAAACATAAATGACATAAAGTAAATGACATAATGTAAATGACATAAAGTAAATGGCATAAATATAAATGACATAAAAGTAAATGACATAATGTAAATGACATAAAGTAAATGACATAAAGTAAATGGCATAAATATAAATGACATAAAAGTAAATGACATAATGTAAATGGCATAAATATAAATGGCATGAAAGTAAATGACATAAAAGTAAAAATCTTTAAACTTTCCAATCACTTTAGACATAGCATCCTTTAACATAAAGGAGCCTTGGTCCATGATCGTTTTGGGAAAAAAAACAAATCTTTAAACTTTCCAATCACTTTAGACATAGCATCCTTTAACATAAAGGATCCTTGGTCCATGATCATTTTGGGAAAACAAATCTTTAAATACAAACTCAATACTTGTAAAAGTTGAAACAAGATCCATCAAAACCATAGGCATGGTTCGGCCTCATTAGAAAGTAGAGGTTAGGAAACTTTGTTTTACACAAACTTTTAGTATGTTAAACTACAAGTAAATACAAGGCCATAGAAATTGGTTTCAACTCAAAAGGAGTTTTCTACCATTTTTGAGTGATTTTTGAAGATAAAAGCTCATAAATGACATAAAGAAGAAACTTTAGAAAAAGATGAAGTTTTTAAAGAAAAGAATACATGAGAGTATTAACCTAAGCAAGAGGAACAACTTTGATGAAGAACACTTAGTGAAAAGAAGAAGAAAAACTAGAGCTTTGGAAGCTTGAAGTTAAGAAAAAGATGAAAACTTAAGGGTTTTAATGGAGTAGGAGAAAGGAAAGTGATGAAGTGAAGTGGATGAGTGATATTTATAGAGGAAAGGGAGGTGTGCACGGCCTTGAGAGGGAGAAGAAGAAAGAAGATGAGTTTCTTGAAGAGAGGTTGAAGAGTTAATGTGATGTGATGTGATTGGAGAGAGAAAAATGAAAAGTAAGATTTTGGAGGGAAGTAAGGATTTACTTTTTCTTAGTGTGTGTCATAAACATTTAATGAGACTTCCCATCAAGCCTTCTCTCCTCCTTTAAGGTTCCTTTAACTGCTTAAATACGTAACCGGTTGCACATCCGATCGTATTTTCTGAAGGTTTCGTCCGGATAAAATATTATATTTTATTCCCGGACAACAAAATTCGAAAATTTACCAAACCCACACAAAACATCATAAAAACACTAACTGTCTCGTTCACGAATTAAAATTTTGTTTCTAGCTCAGTAAACTTGTACTGGCAGAGAAAACGCAGACCGGTTTTCGTCTGAATTTTCGACCGAAAATTTTACTGTGACTTCATACAGTAAAACAACACAAGAAAATGATTTTATTTTAAATAAAATCATCCTCCGGATTTTATCAAAAATAAACACATTAAAGCATGTATTTACTGATAAATAAGCATACGAAAAACAGGATGTTACAGTGACTCGTTCTTCAATAGACTCCAAGACTTAATTCTTAAGGTGCATATACTCAACACGTAATTATTATAAAAAAAAATATTTATCGTTTAATTAATAAGCAGTTTAAAACAAACAACATAATCAACCATAATTCAAACAATATTTCATTCAATCATATAATGGGTTAATCCAATTAGTGAGACCTAACTTCATGATATAATTTTTTTTCTCCATTTGTGATGTTAATTACATCAACTTGTAACACTTCTGGGCTTTATAAGCCTGTTGGATTGGGATTTAAGTTTTCTGGACCGTGTAGGCCCATTGTGTGTAGTTGTCAGTAACTTGCTTGATGTCAAATCCAGTTACCATCAAATTTCATTAAGCTAATACCAAATAGTCTCCTAAATCCTAATGCACTCTAAATCTTGCATGGTTCAGAAAATATCCTATTTATAAAATTTGGTCTTAAGGTCTAATTAATTATGTCAACATAACTCATCCCTTCAAGGGCTTAGAAGACAACTTAGTCCATATCTATATAAAACTCCTACAGGTCCTTACCTTGATTTATTTCCTACACTAACCTATTTGACTACTTTTAATTCTATGTCCTATACTTGTCTAATAATCCAATCCATTATTGAAATAATTGGTTAATCCCGTATAAATATTTGGTTGATTCAGTTCATTATATGGTTAATGGGTCATCCTGAAGCATACAATCATTTTCCACAACCATGTAAATATTTGGTTAATCACGTGCAAATATTTGATTAATCACGTGCAAATATTTGGTCGGGTGACGAGTTGGCGGGTGTAAAGCACTAAAATTTTTAAAGTTAGTAAAAATATAAAATCGTAAATTAGAAATGATTAAATTAAATTTTTGACGCCGGAAATTTTGATTTTGGCCTTAGTTGGGTACTGTTATAAACCGGTAGCGAGTGGGTATCAATCCGGGTTAAAGAAATTAATTTAAAATTTTCTCTTATTTATTTTAGGCTAGACTATACTTTTGGTCCCTTATATTTATTTTAGGTTTCAATTTAGTCCCTTTTTTAATTTTTGTTCCGTTTTGGTCCTTATCTTTATTTTAGGTTTCAATATGGTCTTTTCCGTTTAAAATAGGTTACAAATATGACAAAATTGATTTAACTTTTATAAAATAAGGGATCATTTCGGAAAAAAAAAAAAGATGAACCATTTTGGAACAAAAAAGGGGACCACATTAGTTTAACTTTTGCAAAATGGGGGACCATTTCAGAACAAAAAATTAAAGAGAACAAAAAATAAAAGAGGGACCAAATTGAAATCTAAAATAAAGATATGGAACAAAAAATATAATTTAGCCTTTATTTTATTTTGATTTTTGAGTTCTAAATAAAATTTTCCTACACTTAAAAAAAAGAGTAAAGACTCATTTTGGTCCCTGACAAAAAATATGGGGACACTTTTAATCCCTAACAAAAATAAACTATTGAATTAGTCAATCACAATTACAAACTAGGGACACGTTAATCCTTCCAGTTGATACCTTTAGATCTGTGACGTGTATTGTTATGTTGCCTCTCTGTACCGTTATATGCCACCGTGGAAAATAATTTTTTAAACTAAATATTGAAACATCAAAACGGTAGCGTTTTGCACCTTTCTTCTTCATCCTTATGAAAATACGAACCCTTGTACCTTTCTATCGTTACAGGGTTACAAGTTTCGCCCATGTTCTTGTCTATGGAGCGCAGGTAGATACAAAGCCAGTCAATATTGTGCCACATGAGTCAAAAGGGACCACATAATTAACAGAGAAAGAATTCCTAAAAAAGAGAGCAGTCAATATTGTGGCTCCGTTGCATTGCATACCAAACTCCATGCTCAAGAAGAAAGGTGCAAAACGCTAACGTTTTGATTTTTCAAGTTTTAATTTAAAAAATTATTTTCCACATTGACATATAACGGTACATAGTGGCAACTTTAACAGGGATGAGTATCTCCTGTCCCATTTTGGTGTACCATGCATATTGTGACACCCCTTCTAGGATCAGTTACCGAAATAACAAAAAATTAAATTATTAACGGCTGGTTATTTTTGAAAAATATACTTTAAGTAAACATCTTCTTACGAAAATAGTTCTGAATTTTTTTATTTTTTTAACATCAAACCATCATGAACCTAAACAAACGTATATATGTATCTGCATATATGCATCATCTGTTAAACACACACTATATCTAATATGAGATAACAAAAGAGCCCTTATAAGTATAGGTTATTCTCCATCAACCTAAGTAAAGAAAAGAAAGACATATACATAAAAGTAACGAGTAGTCCAGAACCATACCAAAAACTCATGGCTCTCAGTAGCCAGATCAAAAACTGACAAGATTCGCTATCCCAGAACTATACCTATAGCTGGTCAAGCTAATGAAAACCATTGGGGAGATCATGATGATCAACCCCACCTACAACAGATGTATCTGGTGAAGATACCTTCGCTCCCGCTCCCTCGTCGGAAGAATCATCATCAACAACAGCAGGAGGGTGGAACTTAAGATTGTCCTCAAAGTACTCATCTGGGTCCTCCTCGACCTCATCCAAAACTACCTCAACAGGAGGTACTGCTAGTCCTGCTACTTGAAGCGGATTCGGCTAAGGTGGCAAATCAAGTAACCCGTGTTCAGCCAAGTACTGTAAGTATAGCCATACCGGAGGTAGAGATACCTCAATAGTCTCCACAACATGCATCCTTTGCTGCGGTCCTGCCTCCATGGTGCCAACAACCTCTCTACTAGGGCCATGATAGGTGGCACTGAGTGCCCCATGGTTTATCTCGCAGGCACCACCAAACTGAGCTCGATCAAACATGATCGACCGAAGCCTCGAATGTGCCAGAGGCATATCCGGTTCCATCTAATCTCAGACGTAAAGATCTATGCACAAGTAGAGAAACCACAAATAAAACATGCAAGAGTGAGAAACCAATATATATATTTTACTCAACAACTACATGCTAGACACCACATAAAACACATACACATGTATCAACACAAGCATTCATAAGCAAATAGTTTATCAATGGGTTTAACACCCCAAACGTCATCATGTGAAAAATTATGCATGAACACTTCATATTCGTCATCTAAATTCATGCCTAATCTTATGAGATATCCCAACACGTGGTGAGTTGATCAGGCTCAATTGCCATCCCATGGCATAAAGGCACGCAGCCATAACCCATTGCACACTGTCTACACCCAGGGCATCAGTGATAAAACCGTAAATGAGGTTTCATTGTCCAACCTGGGAACAATGAAGAAAATCATAGCATGAAATACCTGACGCCGCAAGGTAATCACACATAGAACCGTGGGCACGTCTACAAAATGCATGCAAAACACTTTGCTCATAACTCTTTTCTTTGTGTTCAATCTTTCTTTGCCGAAGCTCAAAATGGCTTACGACTCACATAGTTTTAACATCTTTAAAACTTTCATTACAACACAGGACCTCACAGTCCGAGTGTTCAATCACGACACCTCTCGACCGATGCACCAGTCATAGGTTCGTGGTAATAGAAAACATCTTAAATATTTAAATACAGTATCACGTATACAGTAGGCACCAAGTCTACAGGACCTCAAAGTCCAAAGGACCCCAAGTCCATACAACAAAGAAACTTAGTACCCCGACGTCTCGGTTACTAAGTTCAACACCACTTTCAACACGGTTGAATTAATTTTGTTTTCGGAAAATCTTTTCAAATGGGAAATTCTTCAATAAAATCTTTAAATAATAAAGCTTAGCGTCACAAAGGTGAGTCACTTAAGGTTTTAAACTTGCTTAAAATATGTACCGCCGTTTCAAAATACGTGCCGTCGACACTTTTCCAAATTTGCCGTCAAGTATCACTTTTAAAGCTTTTTAAGTCAAAAACTTAGCTTTTTCCACTTAAATAATTTTCTAAATTCATAATTAATCTATTCTCAACAATTAATTTCATAAAATAACTTTTTTTAATATTGCGGAATTTCTTACGTAAAAATTAGCAATACAAAAATATTTTCACGATTTTGCTCTCATTGTGACTCATAATTCACTCTTACAGTAATAAATCACTAAAATAATGATATTTCCCAAAATTCCTTATTTCCCAAATAAAATTTTCTGTTAATATTATATACCAATATTTTACCGTTAAAACATTGAATATAATTTACCAAGCTTCTTAAATCTTTTATCCAATTAATTTAATTTGGCACTGACCACTGTCAGGCTTCTCAAACAACAACCAACAATAATATCACAAAGATATTCCCAGGTAGATCATGCATCACGATAGCATAATATAATTACAGATAAGCAACTAAATACAATTAAACCAATCGCAAATAAAATGCCATAACTTAAACTACTTAAATAAATACCAACAGGAAAATAATTACACACCAAACAAGATAGCATATAGCCATCGAATATATCCCTCAGGTAATCCCCTCTAACCTCTCGTAGATTCGCTTGTGAATTAATGAATTTTGTCGGAAGTCCGGATGTCACGTACACATCACACTCACTCAACCATCAACCATTACAATCAAATAATTGCAAATCAAGAAACTAAAAACATCCAAAACCCTTGTACTTGGTCACGGCTCCAAGGGGTTTTCGTGACTAAAATTCCTAATCATGATTAAGTCATGGATTAATGATCCTTAATTAACCAAGATCATGGATTAGTGAATAAACAACTAAATTTTAAACTCAAAACTTCCTAACTCGTATACCCCTAGATTCGGCCTTGACATGTTCATGGGGCTAGGGTTTTTGGTTTGATAAATCAACTTGGATTTATTATGCATACATACTAATAGGTTGATTACCAAGATCATGGATGAAAACCTTGAATAAAACTCATCAAATCTCTTCCCCTAGGGTTCGGCCATCAAGAGACATAGAGTAAGAATTTTCATTTTGATTAACTAACATGGATTATAGTATATAGACATACATGTCACATGATCATACATGTCAACATATGAACAAAACTCCTACCAAACCCATCCTCCTAGGTTCGGCCATAGCTAGTTTATTAGGAAGGAAATTTTAAATTACTACATTCTCTTGGATTTAGAGAGTGTGCATGATATCAAGAACATAGGAAGTGGTTTCAACATAATGAGATTTTTCTAGAATTTGTTATGAATTTTCAAAGTTCTAGACCTAGAAACTTAAAAGTGATGAACATAGATGAAATAGACTTTGAATCATGAAACTTATTGAAGAACATAGACATGATTAGGGAAGGAGAATAGGATTCACCTCTTGAAGATCAAAAACAAGTGAAGATCCAAGGACTTGCTTCACAAAATGATGGTATGAACTTAGAACTTTTGGGTGTTTGTGTAAAGTGTGAAATGGCAAATAATGATGTGAAAGTATGCCTTTAGAGAGTGTGGGCTGCGCCACTTTTGAGGGACTGAGTGGAAAGGAGGTGGCTTCTTCAAGGATTGAGGTGTAAATAACTCCTGGGGACCATTTTACAAAATCCCAAAAGTATAAGGACTATTTTGCAAATTCCTAAAGTTTGTAATGATGACCATGTGCAACACTTAATGTGTTCACATTGTGACTCATCATGTGAGTTATCTTGTGTGAGTCGCCGATATTATCCGTTAGCGGCTCCCAGAAATCCCGTATTCGGTTCCGTTGCTTACTCGATTGAGTATAACACCCGTAAAACGAATATTATTTCACTTTTAATGAAATAATTCTAAAAATACACAATCGTAGGAAATAAAATAAAAATCTTACGTCTTTCGTTCGCGAATTAAAATTAGGTCTTTTGAGCAGTATAATTATACTGTCAATGGAATTCGCGGGCCGGGTTTCGCCTGACTTTCCAACCTAAATTTTAATCGTAGCTTTCTACATTCAAGTAAAATTGAGTGGTAAACTCCGTTTATTTAAAATAATTTTATCAAACTCCAATAAACATATAAACATATTTATATGTATTACTGTTATTTAAAACAGTGAAAAACACAGGGTGTTACATTACTAACCTACTAAAAAAAAATTTCGTCCTCGAAATTACGTACCTGTAAATAGATCAGGATACTGTAACTTTATTTTGTCTTCTACTTCCCACGTTGAGTCGCCAGTCACGTCATCCCAAACAACCTTGGCTAATGAGATTTGTTGACCTCTGAGCTGCTTCGTCATCTTATCCGCGATCCGTACAGGTAAAGTCTCATAAGACAAGTTTTCTTTTAGTTGTATAAATCAGGTTCAATTACGTGAGATGGATCAGGAATATACTTCCTTAATTGTGAAACATGAAAAACATCATGAAGATTGGATAGAAAAGGTGGTAAAGAAATTTTATAGGCTACTAGACGTACTCGACGAAGAATTTGGTAAGGTCCAATGAATTTAGGAGTGAGTTTCCTGGATTTAATTACCCTGCCAACCCCAGTCGTTGGCAAGACTCTCAAAAACACATGCTCACCTACCACAAACTCAAGAGGTCATCGTCTCTTGTCAGCATAAATTTTCTGTCGACTGAGTTGTCCGCATTTTCTCTCGAATCATTTTCACCTTTTCCATCGTTTGTTGCACGATATCTGGTCCTACCATTAAATTTGCACCATCCTGGTACCAACATAAAGGCGTTCTGCACCGTCGACCATACAAGGCTTCATAGGGTGCCATTCCTATGCTCGAGTGAAAGCTGTTATTGTAAGTGAATTCTATCAATGATAGATATTCATCCTAACTTCCAGCATTTTCTAGCACACCGGCTCTCAACAAATCTTCAAGCGACTGAATAGTCCTCTCCGATTGTCCATCCGTTTGAGGATGATGCGCAGAACTTAATCTAAGTTTCGTTCCTAACGAATCTTGCAGACTTTGCCAAAATCTTGATGTAAATCTCGGATCACGATCTGAGATAATACTCGAAGGTACTCCATGTAATCTAACAATTTCATCGATGTATAACTGGGTTAGTCTTTCCAGTGGGTATTTCATATTGACTGATAAAAAGTGAGCTGACTTAGTCAGTCGATCAACAATTACCCATATAGAGTCATACCCTTTCCGAGTCTTTGGAAAACCTAACACGAAATCCATTGCAATACCATCCCATTTCCATTCTGGAATGTCTAAGGATTGTAGCATTCCTGCCGGTCTTTGATGTTCCACTTTAACCTTTTGACAAGTTAAACACACAGCTACAAACTCCATTACATATTTCTTCATGCCATACCACCAATACAATTTCTTGAGATCTTGATACATCTTAGTAGCTCTCGGATGCAAACTTAACTTACTGTCGCACTAATTCTCTTTCTCCTTGTAGGTACTGATCACTTTCTTGTTTTTCTTTAATTTGTTCCATCAGTCCATTTGAAACAGTAATCATACCTAAACATAATTTTCCTGTCAATGTCTTAATCATCAATCGCATATCTCGGAATTGTTCCAATAATTGTTGCTCTTTAACCATCATTACCGATATATGCATTGATTTCCTGCTCAAAGCATCTGCTACTACGTTTGCTTTTCCAGGGTGATACTGTAATTGGAAATCGTAATCCTTTAGAAGTTCCAACCAACGCCTCTGCCTCATGTTAAGCTCATTTTGATCAAATAGGTATTTATAACTTTTATGGTTGCAGAAAACATTAAAAGTCGCTCCATACCAATAATGTCTCCAGATTTTTAAAGCGAATACCACTGCTGCTAGCTCCAAGTCATGTGTAGGATAATTCCTTTCATGAATCTTCAACTATCTTGAAGCATAACCCACAACTTTTCGGTCTTGCATCAATACACATCCTAACCCTTGATGTGAAGCATCATAATAAACCTCAAAAGGTTCATGAGGATCAGGTAGTATCAACACAGGTGTAGTCAATCTCCGTTTTAACTCTTGAAAACTTTCTTCACATGCTTCAGTCCATATAAATGCTTGATCCTTTCGAGTTAATTGGGTAAGGGGTCCTACTATTTTGGAAAATCCCTCAATGAATCTTCTATAGTATCCCTCTAAACCCACAAAACTACGAATCTCGGTTACCGTCTTAGGCCTTTCCCATTGTAAAACAGTCTCAACTTTCGATGGATCAACGACAATTCCTTCAATTGAGATTATGTGTCCTAAAAATTGAACTCGGTCTAACCAAAATTCATACTTTTCAGGTTTAGCATAAAGCTGTTTCTCCTTTAAAATTTGGAGAACCACACTGAGATGTTCAACATGTTTTTCTTTACAGGGAGAATAGATTAGAATATCGTCTATAAAAACAATGACAAACTGATCTAAGTAAGGACGAAAAATCATATTCATGTAATCCATGAATATAGCTGGAGCATTCATAACTCCGAATGGCATCACAAGGTACTCGTAATGCCCGTAACGTGTTCTAAACGTTGTTCTAAATGGCTGCTCCACGTAACTGATCCATTAAGTCATCTATTCTTGGAAGCGGATACTTATTCTTAATCGTCACTTTATTCAACTGACGAAAATCTACGCATAAACGAGAAGTTCCGTCTTTCTTTTTCACTAATAAAACAGGAGCTCCCCAAGGTGATACATTGGGTCTAATAAATTCCTTTCTCATTAGTTCCACTACTTGTCCTTTTAAATCCTCAAGTTCTGATGGCGACATTCGATATGGTGCTATGGATATTGGTCCAGTGCCTGGAAACAGATCAATCGCGAACTCAATCTCCCAAACAAGTGGTAATCCAGGTACATCTTTAGGAAAAACTTCCAGAAACTCGTTGACAACGGGTATACACTGCAAGTCTAACTCACTCTTAACGTCTAAGGAAAATAATAGCATGTATCCTTGCGTTCCCTCTTTTAAAGAAGTGTTTACTTGATTAGCAGTTAAAAATCCAGAAATATCATCCGTAGGAAAAACTAGAGTTTTATGAGGACAGTCAATCAAGATATGGTTAGAAGACAACCAATCCATGCCTAAAATTACATCTAACTGTATTAAAGGCAAACAAATCAGGTTAACAAGAAAATGTTTATATTGAGTAGTGATAGGACAATTCAAGCAAACAGAAGTGACTAAAACTGGCTTAGCAATGGGAGTTGAAACAATAAGATCACACAACAAAGAAGAAACAGGCAATTTTAGCAGTTTCACACAATCCATCGAGATAAAAGAATGCATCGCACCTGAATCAAAAAGTATAGTTAAAAGATTACCGTTTATGTTGCACTTACCCTGTATGAGATCGTTAGAGTTTGAAGCCTCAACTCCACTCATCGTATAAACTCTCCCCTTGGCTATCGGTTTATTTGCTCTGGTGTGATTGACAGTCGGTTCACGCTTTGGTGCATTGCAGTCCTTCGCCATGTGTCCCACTTGATTACAATTAAAACATTTAACTCCCCTCGTAGGGCAAGTATCTAGCATGTGTCTTGTATCTCCACAGTTAAAACATCTTCTAATCTGGCCTTGATTTTGATTCCTTTGGCCTCCATTCCCTGATGCAGCAAAATTCAAACGGTATTGTTGTCAATTCTATTTATTTCCCTGTGGAAGGAAATAAGGTTTCTTCTGATTCTGTTTCCCTTTACAGTTCTAAGTCTGGTTCTTGAAATGAGAGGGTCCACCAACACTCCCTCTATTATCCTTTCCTTTCCTCATTTGCTCGATCTTACGACTCATTTCCACTAGAGATTGGAAATTACGAAGTTGCAGAGGTAAAACGGACTCCTTAATCTCAAATCGCAGTCCTGCTTCAAACCTTTCACACTTCCAACTTTCATTCGGTTGAGCTTGAAAGAAACAGAAGTATTTGGCAAGCTATTCAAACTTCGCTGCATACTCCCCTACAGATAGCTCTCGCTGTTGTAACCCCAGAAATTGTTGTTCTTTCTCGATCCTTATGCTCCCCAGAAAATATTTGTCCTTGAATGCAGTTCGAAAAACGTTCCAAGTAATGTCTTGATGATCAGCTTCTAACAGTAGCCTGGAACCTCTCCACCAGTACTCCGCATCTCTTACCAGTAGGAAAGCATCATAAGTGACCCTAACTTCTGCCGGCGTGACAACCAACTGGAAGATTTTCTCCAGCTCCTGGATCTACAAATCAGTCTTCTCATGATCAGCATTCAGACCAAACTGTGAAGGATTTTGACTTCGAAACGCAATCAAAGCCTTGCCTTCCGCAACTTGCAGATTCTGGGTATTCATAGCTGTAATTTGATTTGAAATCGCCGCTGCCACATTTTCGGTTGCTTGAGCCACATAATCCACTCCTTGTTCATACTCCTCATTCATGTTACCACGACCGCCAACACGACCACCCCTACGGCCTCTTCCATGACCACGTCTACGTCCAGCTTCTGGTTCAACAACTGGTTCCATAACTGACCTACAAGTCACAATTAGTGAAACCAAAACCAGACACGGAAACGTAAACTTACTCATTCCCACATATTAATTATAAGAAGTAATTAAAACAAGTCTAAGTCGGAGATCACACAACATAGACACAACAGACCTATTTCCCAACATTCCCGAAAGACTTGACCATCTCTGATACCACAAATGTGACACCCATTCTAGGGTCATCACATGGTTACCCAAATAACGGAAAATTAAATTATTAATCACTGGTTACTTTCGGAAAATATACTTTAAGTAAACATCTTCTTACGAAAATAGTGCAGAATATTGTTTTTTTTTAAACATCAAACCATCGTGAACGTAAACAAACATATATATGTATCTATATATATGCATCATCTGTTAAACACACACTATATCTAATAGAAGATAACAAAAGAGCCCTCATAAGTATAAGCTATTCTCCATCAACCTAAGTAAAGAAAAGAAAGACATATACATAAAAGTAACGAGCAGTCCAGAACCATACCAAAAACTCATGGCTCTCAGTAGCCAGATCAAAAACTGACAAGACTCGCTACCCCATAACTATACCAATAGCTGGTCAAGCTAATGAAAACCATTGGGGAGATCATGATGATCAACCCCACCTACAACAGATGTATCTGATGAAGATAACTCTGCTCCCGCTCCCTCGACGGAAGAATCATCATCATCAACAGCAGGAGGGTGGAACTCAAGATCATCCTCAAAGTACTCATCTGGGTCCTCCTCAACCTCATCCAAAACTACCTCAACAGGAGGTACTGCTGGTCCTGCTACCTGAAGCGGATTCGGCTGAGGTGGCAAATCAAGTAACCCGTGCTCAGCCAAGTACTGTAAGTACAGCCATACCGGAGGTTGAGATACCTCAACAGTCTTCACAACATGCGTCCTTCGCTGCGGTCCTTCCTCCATGGTGCCAACAACCTCTCTACTAGGGCCATGATAGGTGGCACTGAGTGCCCCAGGGTTTATCTCCCAGGCACCACCAAACTGAGCTCAATCAAACATAATCGACCGAAGCCTCGAATGTGCCAGAGGCATATCTGGTTCCATCTAATCTCAGACGTAAAGATATATGCACAAGTAGAGAAACCACAAATAAAACATGCAAGAGTGAGAAACCAATATATGGATTTTACTCGACAACTACATGCTAGACACCACAACCCATACACATGTATCAACACAAGCATTCATAAGCAAATAGTTTATCAATGGGTTTAACACCCCAAACGTCATCATGTGAAAAACTATGCATGAACACTTCATATTTTTCATCTAAATTCGCGCCTAATCTCATGAGATATCCCAACACGTGGTGAGTTGGTCAGGCTCAATTGCCATCCCATGGCATAAAGGCACGCAGCCATAACCTATTGCACATTGCCCACACCCAAGGTATCAGTGATAAAACCGTAAATGGGGTTTCATTGTCCAACCCGGGCACAATGAAGAAAATCGTAGCATGAAATACCTGATGCCGCAAGGTAATCACACATAGAACCGTGGGCACGTCTGCCAAATGCATGCAAAACACTTTGCTGATAACTCTTTTCTTTGTGTTCAATATTTCTTTGCCCAAGCTCAAAATGGCTTACGACTCACATAGTTTTAACATCTTTAAAACTTTCATTACAACACAGGACCTCACAGTCTGAGTGCTCAATCACGACACCTCTCGACCGATGCACCAGTCATAGGTTCATGGTAATAGAAAACATCTTAAATGTTTAAACACAATATACACCACGTATATAGTAGACACCAAGTCTACAGGACCTCAAATTCCAAAGGATCCCAAGTCCATAGCAACAAAGAACCTTAGTACCCTGACGTCTCGGTACTAAGTTCAACACCACTTTCAACACGGTTGAATTAATTTTGCTTTCGGAAAATCTTTTCAAATGGGAAATTCTTCAATAAAATCTTTAAATAATAAAGCTTAGTTTTCACAAAGGTGATTCACTTGAGGTTTTAAACTTACTTAAAATACGTACTGCCATTTCAAAATATGTGTCGTCGACACTTTTCCAAATTTGTCGTCAATTATCACTTTTAAAGCTTTTTAAGACAAAAACTTAGCTGTTCCACTTAAATAATTTTCTAAAATCATAATCAATCTATTCTCAACAATTAATTTCATAAAATAACTTTTTATAATATTGCGGAATTTCTTACGTAAAAATTAGCAGTGCAAAAATATTTTCACGGTTTCGCTCTCCTTGTGACTCATAATTCACTCTTACAGTAATAAATCACTAAAATAATGTTTTCCCAAAATTCCTTATTTTTTCCAAATAAAATTTTCTTTTAATATTATATACCAATATTTTACCGTTAAAACATTGAATATAATTTACGAAGCTTCTTAAAACTTTTATCCAATTAATTTAATTGGGCACTGACCACTGTCAGGCTTCTCAAACAACAACCAACAATAATATCACAGAGATATTCCCAGACAGATTATGCATCAAGACAGAATAATATAATTACAGATATGTAACTAAACCCAATTAAACCAATCACAAATAAAATACCATAATTTAAACTACTTAAATAAATACCAACAGTCAAATAATTACAGACCAAACAAGATAGCATATAGCCATCGAATATATCCCTCAGGTAATCCCCTCTTACCTCTCGTAGATTCTCTTGTGAATTAATGAATTTCGTCGGAAGACCGGATGTCATGTACACGTCACACTCACTCAACCTTCAACCATTACAATCAAACAATTACAAATCAAGAAACTAAAAACATCCAAAACCGTTCTACATGGTCACGGCTCCAAGGGGTTTTTGTGACTAATAATTCCTAATCATGATTAAGTCATGGATTAATGATCCTTAATTAACCAAGATCATGGATTAGTGACTAAACAATTATTTTTTAAACTCAAGACATCCTAACTCTCATACACCTAGATTCAAACTTGACATGTTCATGGGGCTAGGGTTTTTGGTTTGATAAACCTACTTGGATTTATTAAGCATACATACTAATAGGTTGATTACCAAGATCATGGATGAAAACCTTGAATAAAACTCATCAAATCTCTCCCCCTAGGTTTCTGCCATCAAGAGACATAGAGTAAGAGTTTTCATTTTGATTAACTAACATGGATTATAGTATATAGACATACATGTCACATGAACTACATGATCATACATGTCAACATATGAACAAAACTCCTACCAAACCCATCCTCCTAGGTTCGACCATAGCTAGTTTATTAGGAAGGAAATTTTTTATTACTACATTCTCTTGGATTTAGATAGTATGCATGATATCAAGAACATAGGAAGTGGTTTCAACATCATGAGGTTTTTCTAGAATTTGTTATGAATTTTCAAAGTTCTAGACCTAGAAACTTAAAAGTGATAAAATAGATGAAATAGACTTTGAATCATGAAACTTATTGAAGAAATAGACAGGATTAGGGAAGGAGAATAGGATTCACCTCTTGAAGATCAAAAACAAGTGAAGATCCCAGGACTTGCTTCACAAAATGATGGTATGAACTTAGAACTTTTGGGTGTTTTTGTGTAAAGTGTGAAATGGCAAATAATGAAGTGAAAGTATGCCTTTAGAGAGTGTGGGCTGCATGACTTTTGAGGGACTAAGTGGAAAGGAGGTGGCTTCTTCAAGGATTTAGGTGTAAATAACTCATGGGGACCATTTTGCAAATTCCTAATTGTTTGTAATGATGATTGTAACATCCCTGGCTGCTTTATGGATTGACGACTGTCCCCACAAACCAACACGGGTCTTTTCAGTGTGTTTTGTCCTCACTCACACGCATCCCGGGAAAAATTCCCAGGAGGTCACCCATCCCAGAATTGCTCTTAACTGTGGAGTTCTTAAGTGACGCGCTCCCGAAAAGAAGATGCATCTTATTAGTATAGGTAGTACCAATCAATTCATATAAGCCTTCTTCAACTGTATAGTCCCATACCTACACAGTCTCAGGATCCCTTTCATCCGGGTGTGTAATCAGTTCATTTATGTGTCCCTCCGCCTAGAAACCTGCTAGGAGCCGCTCCTTGTCCGTGCCTTCTTGCACCGGCGACCACTCCCCGCCCTCGTCGGCACCCGGGTGTTACAATGACCATGTGCAACACTTAATGTGTTAACATTGTGACTCATCATGTGAGTTATCTTGTGTGAGTCGCCGATATTATCAGTTAGCGGCTCCCGAAAATCCCGTATTTGGTTCCATTGTATACTCGATTGAGTATAACGCCCGTAAAACGAATATTATTTCACTTTTAATGAAATAATTGTAAAAATACACAATCGTAGGAGATAAAATAAAAATCGTAAGTCTTTCGTTCGCGAATTAAAATTAGGTCTTTTGAGCGGTATAATTATACTGTCAATGGAATTCACGGGTCAGGTTTCGCTTGACTTTCCAACCTAAATTTTAGTAGCTTTCTACATTCAAGTAGAATTGAGTGGTAAACTCCGTTTATTTAAAATAATTTTCTAAAACTCCAATAAACATATAAACATATTTATATGTATTACTGTTATTTAAAACAGTAAAAAACACAGGGTGTTACATTGCTAGAGATCTTTGTATTCCCTAGGGAGATGCTCTAAGATACGCCCTCTGCTCCAATATATAAGTAAAAATATCACAAGGCTTATGGTCCAATATATAAGAAAATTTTGTTTTCCAATGACTCATTTAATGACATTATTCCCAAAATATCATTCATTTAATACAAATTCCAATTATTCATTTAATGAAGATTGAAGTTTTAGATGAAGAGTTATTTAGGTACCCCTTCTGTTCTTTTTCTTTGGTAATTTAAGTTTTCTATACATAGATTAAGAAATCATTAATGTGTTTATAGGCCCGAACATGCCCGAATCCGACCGATGATCACCCTAATCAATATCATCACAATTAAGGCTAGTTGCCAATCCAACAGTAGTGTTATTTGAACAGTAGCCAGCCACACCCACCAACGACACATCCACTCTAGCGACAGTGTAGCGGTGGCATTTTCGTACTTAATGACTTTTTTTATTAAAAAAATAGCATTTTTGAGTACTAACATGTTTAGCCTTTAACCATATAATGAATTGAATTAACCAAATATTTGCATGTGATAAACCAAATATTTACATGGTTGTTGAAAATGATTGTAAGCTTCAGGATGACCTATTAACCATATAATGAACTGAATTGACAAAATATTTGCATGTGATTAACCATATATTTACATATTTGTGGAAAATGATTGTAAGTTTCAGGATGACCCGTTAACCATATATTGAACTGAATTAACCAAATATTTGTATGTGATTAACCAAATATTTTTACATGGTTGTGGAAAATGATTGTATGCTTCAGGATGACCCATTAGCCTTATAATGAACTGAATCAACCAAATATTTACACAAGATTAACCAAATATTTACATGGTAGTGGAAAATGATTGTATGCTTCAGGATGACCCATTAACCATATAATGAACTGAATTAACCAAATATTTACACGTGATTAACCAAAAATGTTAGTATTAAAAAAAGCTAAATATTTTTGTTTTTAAAAAATGTGGTCAAAATTACGAAAATGCCATCGTTACAGTGGCACTACAGTGCAGGTGTTGCTGGTGGGTGTCGATGATGGGTGTAAAAAAACATTTATGCCAATCCAAAATCCAAACACATGGTTCCTTTGAAAGATCCAAACAACCATGAAAGTAATGGAGAGAAACAATGAGATAGAAGACTCATCTCCTAATTAGGAGAGAAGACTCATTTTATTGATTGGACCATGTTGCTAGAGATCTTTGTATTCCCTAGGGAGATGCTCTAAGATACTCCCTCTGGTCCAATATATAAGTAAAAATGTCACAAGGTTTATGGTCCAATATATAAGCAAATTTTGTTTTCCAATGACTCATTTAATGACATTATTCCCAAAATATCATTCATTTAATACAAATTCCAATGACTCATTTAATGAAGATTGAAGTTTTAGATGAAGAGTAATTTAGGTAATCCTTCCGTTCTTTTTCTATGGTAATTTAAAGTTTCTACACATAGATTAAGAAATCATTAATGTGTTTATAGGCCCGAACCAGCCCGAATCCGACCGACGATCACCCTAATCAATATCATCACAATTAAGCCTAGTTGCCAATCCAACAGTAGTGATATTTGAACACTAGCTAGCCACACCCACCAACGACACATCCACTGTAGCAACAATGCAGCGGTGGCATTTTCGTAATTTTCGATTTTTTTAAAAAAAAATAGCTTTTTTGAGTACTAACATGTTTAACCATTAACCATATAATGAATTGAATTAACCAAATATTTGCATTGGATTAACCAAATATTTACATGGTTGTTGAAAATGATTGTAAGCTTCAGGATGACCTATTAACCATATAATGAACTGAATTAACCAATTATTTGCATTCGATTAACCATATATTTACATATCTGTGGAAAATGATTATAAGTTTCAGGATGACCCATTAACCATATATTGAACTGAATTAACCAAATATTTGCACGTGATTAACCAAATATTTAGATTGTTGTGGAAAATGATTGTATGCTTCAGGATGACCCATTAACCTTATAATGAACTGAATCAACCAAATATTTACACGAGATTAACCAAATATTTACATGGTTGTGGAAAATGATTGTATGCTTCAGGATGATCCATTAACCATATAATGATCTTAATTAACCAAATATGTACACGGGATTAACCAAAAATGTTAGTATTAAAAAAAGCTAAATATTTTTTATTTAAAAAAAATATGGTCAAAATTATGAAGATGCCATCGTTACAATGCCGCTGCAGTGCCGGTGTTGCTGGTGGGTGTCGATGAAGGGTGTAAAAAAACATTTCTGCCAATCCAAAATCCAAACACATTGTTCCTTTGAAAGATCAAAAAAACCATAAAAGTAATGGAGAGAAACAATGGGATGCAAGACTCATCTCCAAATTAGGAGAGAAGACCGATTTGATTCATTGGACCATGTTGCTAGAGATCTTTGTATTCCCTAGGGAGATGCTCTAAGATACTACCTCTGGTCCAATATATAACTAAAAAAGTGACAAGGTTTTTGGTCCAATATAGAAGCAAATTTTGTTTTCCAATTACGTTTAATGACATTATTCCCAAAATATCATTCATTTAATACAAATTCCAGTGACTCATTTAATGAAGATTGAAGTCTTATATGAAGAGTAATTTAGGTACTCCTTCCGTTCTTTTCCTTTGGTAATTTAAGGTTTCTACACATAGATTAAGAAATCATTAATGTGTTTATAGGCCCGAACCAGCCCGAATCCGGCCGATGATCACCCTAATCAATACCATCACAATTAAGCCTAGTTGCCAATCCAACAGTAGTGTTATTTGAACACTAGCCAGCCACACCCACCAACGACACATCCACTGTAGCGGCAGTGCAGCGGTGGTATTTTTGTAATTTTTGACTTTTTTAAAAAAATAGCTTTTTTGAGTACTCACATGTTTAGCCATTAACCATATAATGAAATGAATTAACCAAATATTTGCATGTGATTAACCAAATATTTACATGGTTGTTGATAATGATTGTAAGCTTCAGGATGACCTATTAACCATATAATGAAGTGAATTAACCAAATATTTGCATGTGATTAACCATATATTTACATGTTTGTGGAAAATGATTGTAAGTTTCAGGATGACCCATTAATCATATAATGAACTGAATCAACCAAATATTTACACGGGATTAACCAAATATTTACATGGTTGTGGAAAATGATTGCAAGTTTCAGGATGACCTATTAACCATATAATGAACTGAATCAACCAAATATTTTCACGTAATTAACCAAAAATGTTAGTATGAAATAAAGCTACAGTATTTTTTATTTTTTAAAAAATGGGGTCAAAATTACGAAAATACCATCGTTACAGTGCTGCTACAGTGTCGGTGTTGCTGGTGGGTGTTGATGATGGGTGTAAAAAAACATTTCAGCCAACCCAAAATCCAAACACTTGGTTCCTTTGAAAGATCCAAAAAACCATGAAAGTAACGGAGAGAAACAATTGGATAGAAGATTCATCTCCTAATTAGGAGAGATGATTGATTTGATTGATTGGACCATGTTGCTAGAGATCTTTGTATTCCCTAGGGAGATGCTCTAAGATACTCCCTCTGGTCCAATATATAAGTAAAAAAGTCACAAGGTTTTGGTCCAATATATAAGCAAATTTTGTTTTCCAATGACTCATTTAATGAAATTATTCCCAAAATATCTTTCATTTAATACAAATTCCAATAACTCATTTAATGAAGATTGAAGTTTTAGATGAAGAGTAATTTAGGTACTCCTTCCGTTCTTTTTCTTTGGTAATTTAAGGTTTCTACACATAGATTAAGAAATCATTAATGTGTTTATATTTGTATCAAAGTACCCTTACGAATTGCTTTGGTTTCTTCGATACTTGGATCCTCAACTGTGCTGTTTGCGAAAGAGGTGGATTGAATGCTGTGAACGCTTTTGCTGGTAGCTTCACGGTTTTGGGTTGTTGGGTTTGCGATGGCTTGTCCTTGGAATTTTCTTGATCCAGAATCTTCTTCTCCCTTACTTTTTCCTCAACGAAAATCTTTTGTTCAAGCTATGAATGGTTCGTTTGACATCCCAGTTAGTCAGCTTCCTCAGCCGTGCGTGAATGGAGATTCTGTCTCTATCAAAATTTCTGAGGATGAATATCAAAAAGGTTGGAATGTTGCAAAAACAACCTTCATGGCCGCTTGTTTTTATTTAAAGGTGATATCCTTGAAAAGATCTCCGACTTACGCGTCAAACTCTCAAAGCTGTGGAAGCCTTTGGGTCAATGGAGAATGATTCCGTTAGGAAAGGGATTCTATGAATTCAATTTTGCTTCTCAAAAGGATTTGCATAGTGTCTTAGCTGTTGGGGCTTGGAACCTTCAATCAGGGCTACTACGTCATTTTCAGTGGTCTACAGATTTTATTCCTAATAAGCAGAAACAATCTCATGCTCAATGTTAGATTAGAATTTATGACCAGCCGCAGGAATATTGGCGCTCGAAATTATTATTTGAAATTGAAGGAGGTTTAGGTACTCCAATAAGTTTGGATGAAGCTACTCGTACTAGGTCATATGGTCACTATGCTCGAGTTTTAGTGGATGTTGATCTAGCAGTGAAATTGCTTAAAGAGATTATGGTAGAACGTGAAGGTTTTACATTTTCTGTTGGTGTCGAATATGAGAAGCTTCCTCCTTTCTGTTCTCACTGTAATTCAATTGGGCATTTGGTTATGACTTGTAAACAAATTGCCAAGGAGAACGTGATGCAAAATGATCCGCCTTTAGTGAAGAAGACTAAACTAGCTTATGTCCCTAAGGTTCCAGAGCAAAAACCAGATGAAGATAATGGGCAGATTCATACATCACCAGGCGAAAACCATAATGATAGTGAATCGGTTGAGACAGTCTATGAGGAACTTTTATCCTCTGATCATGTCTCAAATTCCATTCCACATAACTCATCTTCGGTTGCAACAAATGCTGTCAATGACTCTACAGAGAAGATCTCAACTTCTGCTGCAACTAATGTTGACTCTACAGTCAATGATACTCCGGTGCCCGAGCATTCCATAGCTACCGGTGATTTAACAATTAGTTCGAAGGGTACTCTAACTCCAGTGTCCGTGCATTCCAAGGCTACCTGTGATTTAACAGTTAGTGGTAAGAATCTTGAGACTCCTGAGATTAATTCAAGTCTAGTTTATGTTCAAGATCTTAGCGCTTTTCCAACTGTTGTTCAAAATGATTTTAATGTTTTATCTGCTTGGTTGGAAAAGCAAAAAGATGTAAGTACTTCTAAGGAAGAAGAGCAGAACAATGATAACGTTGTTGAAGATGGTTTCACGGTGGTTACGTCCAAATCTCAGAAGAAGTATAACCTGAGACTGAATAAAAACCTAAATCTAGGTATGCATGATTCTCGTTTATTTTGCATGGGTTTTGGTTTTGGTCCCCCCATGTTCTTGTTTTCTTTTTTATTTTATTAACAAATTTATGGTGACTTGTCACCTTACTTAAAAAAATAATACCCTTATTTCTACCATTAATTATTTACAAATTCCAACTACATTTACTCCATACTCCACTAGCCATTTATGTACTTGAAAGGCTTTGTATATTTTCAAGGTATTTCAATTTAATTCTATCATAAAGGTATATATGGGAAAAAATGGTCAAATATATCTTGGGTTTATAAAACACCCATTGTTTTGGAACAAAAACAAATAGCTAAAATTACCAAAGAAAAAGAACGGAGGGAGTAACAAACCTAATTTTTTACAAGATTCAATGAAATTAATTAACCACCTTAATATGTGTGTTTCATTAATTTTTTTCTTATGGAGTAATACGGACTGGAGGGAGTAGTGGATTTGATGCATGGAGAATACTAACATGTATCCTTAGGACATTGTTTACAGAACCAAAAAAAGGAAAATTTGTAAGGGAAATTGTGTATTTAGCATTACGAAGAGTATAACACTTAGTTTTTCAATACGAATTTCCCTTTTGTGATTACTTAACCAATATTCTTAGGGCACTCGTCAGCAAGACCCTTGATGGATAAGTAAATTAAGTACAATTTTACATAGGAGATGCTTAAATTTATATGGAAGTCTTCGGATGAGTTTGATATTAAAGTTTGATATGTAGGATCGATTTATGGCCATCTTAAATGATCTTTGACCATTATTTTTCAACCTAAACTTGGTCCTTGGATTTTTTCTACAATAACTACAAATAAAACCATGGTTTTGGATCCGCTTTCCTGGCCTCGACGTGGCATTTTATGATGAAACCTTCCTTTCGCCTTATATATATATGTGCCTCCAAGGCAGAATTGTGCAACTATGTCGTTCCAAGCTAAAAGACAAAATTGAAACAAAGGTAACAACTTCATAAAAGTCACACCAGCCGTGAGAACTAAATGGATGATAGGACCACATAAGATATTAGATTTCAAACCCGTTTTCTGTTTCTATGTGGATCTGTTACACCAGTTCTCTATTTTTCTGCAAATCTGTTTTATCAGTTAGTTAGTATAGATCTCTTCTTTATTTTTCTTGGTTAGTTAGTTAGCTTCTGAGGCTTGCAAGCTTCCTATATAAACATCCCTTATGTACATCTCATATTCATGAATACAATCAGAAAGTATTATTCAGTATTTCCATACATTTCAAATCATATTATGGTATCAGTTTTATTCATTTTCTTCTAAGCTAGCTTCCGCCCAAATTCCTTATTTTCCTTCAATGGCTGACGACACTACCACCTCCAGCCACTCAAGCCCTACCAAAGCAGAATCATCAGATGATGCTTCCTCCAAGCAACCACCATCTGATCCATCTCAAAACCCAGCAAACCCTTATTACCTTCATCCCGGTGAAAACCCCGGTGCCATTCTCGTCGCTCCACCATTGAATGGTGATAATTACTACCATTGGAGCCGTGCTATGAAACGGGCCCTTTCTTCCAAAAACAAGATCAAATTCATCAATGGAACCCTTCCCCAACCTCTTGAATCGGACCCTCTTTTTGATTCTTGAGAGAGATGTAACAACACGGTGGTATCTTGGATCACTCGAACTCTCTCCCCCCAAATCATCCAAAGCTCGGCCAATTTTGATCGCGCCTCTGATTTGTGGTTGGACCTTCACGATCGCTTCACCAAGGGCAATCACTTTCGAATGTCTGACTTGCTTCAAGAACTCCATTCCATGCGTCAAGGTGAGAGATCTTTATCAACGTTCTTCATTGACATGAAGATTATCTGGGATGAGTTAGAGTTCTTGCGCCCCACCCCTGCTTGCACATGCCCCCATGTTTGCACTTGTGATCTCAGCAAATCTGTGAAATCATACAAGGATAAAGAGCATGTTATCTGTTTCCTTAAAGGCCTGAATGATTCCTTCCAACCTGTTCGGAGTCAGATCTTAATCATGAATTCTCTACCCAGCATTAGTCAGGCGTATGCTATGGTTCTTCAGCAAGAAAGACCCCATCCCGCCACTCCCGTTGTTGATTCCACAACATTTGCCTCTCATTCTACACCAAATTCTACTCAAACCCGAGGTGGCTTCTCACAAGGAAGGGGGAGAGGACGCACCAACAATCGTTCTCCTATGCTTTGCACTTATTGCAACCGATCCAATCATACCATTGACAATTGCTACTTCAAGCATGGTTTTCCACCTGGCTATAGGACCAGAAACCAAGGAACAACCCTTCATATTGGATCCAATTCTGCTGATTCTGTCCATAAACCTGCCTCGTCAACAGGTTCCAATAAACCAAATCCTCAAGATTCAGCTTTAACACTTACCCGTGAGGACTACCAGCATCTCATCACTTTGCTTCATGCCTCTAAAGTTGAATCTGAAAATTCTGTCATTCCAAACAGTAAGCATGATCCCAACCCACATGTGATTTCTAGTGTCACTAAATCAGGTATCCTTCCTTCTTTATCCTCTTCTTGGATTTTAGATTCAGGTGCTAGTGACCATGTATGCCCTCGTCTATCATATTTTTCTTCAATTAAGAGAATCCAGCCTATTTCTGTTAAACTCCCAAATGGGGACATTATTATTGCACAATATTCAGGGACCGTTTACTTCACACCTGATTTTTTCCTCCAAAATGTATTGCATATCCCTAACTTTCATTTTAATCTAATTTCCATACATAAACTCACTAATTCCTTGAATTGTCAAATACTTTTCTCACCTAATGCTTGTGTTATACAGGCACTGCCTACCCTGAGGACGATTGGGCTTGCTAAAATACAAAACAACCTCTACATTCTAAAACAGCAGCCTCTAATCATACCTTGTACAGATTCTTTTAGTATTCTTGACACAAATCCTCATGTAAACACTGCTTCTGGTGTCCCAGAACATAATTCTTCCTTTGATTTGTGGCATTTTAGGCTAGGCCACCCTTCCAATCCTCTTTGACAACATTTATGTACACTTTTTCCATATATTGCCTATAATAAAAACTTGATATGTGATTGTTGCCATTTAGCTAAACAGAGTAAGCTTCCTTTTCCTACTAGTGTTACCAAGTCTTCTCATATCTTTGAATTACTTCACATGGATATATGGGGACCTATTAGCATTCCTTCTTTTCAAGGACATCGGTACTTTCTAACTATTGTTGATGATTTTAGTCATTTCACTTGGGTTTTCTTGATGAAAGGCAAGCATGAAACCAGAATCTGTATTTCTAACTTTCTTACTTACATTTCTACTCAATTTTCTGTCAAGGTAAAAATCATTATAAGTGATAACGGAATGGAATTTAATATGCCCACTTTTTATTCCTTTCATGGTATATTACATCAAACATCATGTGTGGAAACACCACAACAAAACTCTGTTGTAGAGAGGAAACATAGGCACTTGTTGAATGTCACTAGAGCTTTACTTTTCCATTCACATTTGCCTAACTCGTTCTGGTCTTATGATCTCTGTCATTCAGTTCATATTATAAATCGCCTACCAACCCCTGTTCTTCAAAACAAAACACCTTATGAATTGCTTTTTAACTTACCTCCAACTTTTCTTGACTTAAAAGTCTTTGGATGTTTATCTTATGCTAGCACTTTAGTTAACAATAGACAAAAGCTTGATCCTAGAGCTCGAAAGTGTGTGTTTCTTGGCTTCAAACCGGGTACCAAAGGGTATCTTTTGTATGACTTACAATTAAAAACTACTTTTATTTCTAGAAATGTGATTTTTTATGAAACTCATTTTCCATATAAATCTCCTATCAATACTAACCATGCAGATGCGGCTGCCACTACATCTTATGATGATTCTATATTTCTGTTTGATCCACCATCCTTCTTGCCTCACACCATACAGCAACATCAGGAGCCTGAGCATATAACTCATTCTGATTTAGGGCCTTCTTCTCCCACTCCTTCTTTCTCACAACCAGAGGCTGCTACTTTAAGGAAGTCCTCCAGAATCTCTAAGCCTCCTTCTTACTTGAAGGACTTCCACTGCAATGCAATATCCACCATTCCTGACAACTCTACAGGTGTATCCTATCCTTTATCTTCTGTAATAGGTTATTCTACTCTTTCACCTTCTCATTTACATTATACTCTTTCTATCTCCATTAATGATGAGCCTAGCACTTATAAACAAGCTGTTCAACACCCTCAATGGGTTTCAGCTATGAATTCTGAATTAGAAGCATTGCACCTTAATCACACTTGGATTATCACTGATTTGCCACCAGGGAAATCCCCTATTGGTTGTAAATGGGTTTTCAAAATAAAATACAATGCTGATGGCAGCATTGAAAGACATAAGGCACGATTAGTTGCCAAAGGATTTACTCAAATAGAAGGCATCGACTTCTTTGACACATATTCACCCGTGGCTAAGATGACCACTATACGACTTCTACTTGCAATAGCTTCTTCTCAAAACTGGTTTTTACACCAATTGGATGTACATAATGCCTTCTTGCATGGCACATTAGAGGAGGAGGTCTATATGGCTCTCCCCCCTGGGATTACTGCCACCAAACCCAACCAAGTATGCAAACTCTTAAAATCAATATATGGACTAAAACAGTCCAACAGACAATGGTTTGCAAGGCTGTCCCAATTTCTCATACTTAAGGGTTATAGTCAATCTTCATTTGATTCTTCTTTGTTCATTAAACATTCTAACCAATCTTTCACTGCCTTGTTAATTTATGTTGATGACCTTATACTTGCAGGAAATGATTCCACTGAAATCTCTTCTATTACGACTGCATTAAATTCCAAATTTAAAATTAAAGATCTTGGATACTTAAAGTACTTCCTTGGTCTCGAAATTGCTAGGTCCAAATATGGTATCCATGTTTGCCAAAGGAAATATGTTTTGGACATATTATCTGAGTGTGGTTTGCTGGCCTCTAAACCTGTCACCACCCCCACGACAAAAGGAACTCGGCTCACACAGCAAGGAGGCAACCCTCTTGCTGATCCTGCCTCCTATAGACGATTAATAGGAAAATTGTTATATCTATCTCAAACCAGACCTGATATCTCTTTTTGTGTTCAACATCTCAGTCAATTCATGGGGCATCCAACCTCTCTACATCATGAGGCAGCCATTCGAGTTCTGAAGTATCTCAAGCACACTCCAGCGCAAGGACTTTTCATCCTCTGCAGCTCCAGCCTTCAACTAAAAGCCTTTAGTGATTCAGACTGGGCTAGCTGTCCTGATTCCAGAAGATCTATAACCGGTTACTGCATATTTCTTGGAGACTCATTAATTTCATGGAAGTCCAAAAAGCAAGCCATTGTTTCACGATCCTCTTCTGAAGCCAAATACCGAGCTTTAGCATCAACAACATGTGAATTACAGTGGCTCACCTCCCTGCTCCGAGATTTTCATCTCCCATTCCAGCAGCCCGCCCTTCTATATTGTGACAATCAGTCAGCACGACACATTGCAACCAACAATTCCTTTCACGAACGCACGAAACATATCGAACTAGACTGCCATTTGGTCAGAGAAAAGCTTCAGGCGTGCTTATTTCATCTGCTTCCCATTGCTAGTAGCAATCAATTAGCTGATATCTTAACAAAGGCACTTGATCATGCACCTTTTCAGCAGTTCATCCACAAGCTGGGACTGAAAACTATCCATTCTCCAGCTTGAAGGGGGCTATTAGATTTCAAACCAGTTTTCTGTTTCTATGTGGATCTGTTACACCAGTTCTCTATTTTTCTGCAAATCTGTTTTATCAGTTAGTTAGTATAGATCTCTTCTTTATTTTTCTTGGTTAGTTAGTTAGCTTCTGAGGCTTGCAAGCTTCCTATATAAACATCCCTTATGTACATCTCATATTCATGAATACAATCAAAGTATTATTCAGTATTTCCATACATTTCAAATCATATTATAAGACCAAAAATACTTCTTATGGGAAATAAGAGGGTATAAGCAGAGCAGCGAAGAAACCAAAACAAAGAGCCATAACAGTTGCACAAGTTTATCTAAAAAAACACGCATAATTGATCATGATAAATGATGCTGACATAACCGCATAAGTTTTATTTAACTTTCATACACAGCTTAAGGGTACAAGCATTAGTTTTATTTTACTTTCATACACAGCGTAGGGGTACAGGCATGATTTTTATTTTACTTTCATACACAGTTCAAGGGTACAATATTTAGCTCAAAACTTTGAACAGCAGCAGAAAAACCCCACACAGGTCCCACCTCCAGGAAAGCCCACTTTGGTGCAGAAATCATAGCAATTCTAAAAACAAATGCCTACGCAGATTACCCCCTCAGGTTGTTCCGAACATGTTGCTGGTCCTACAATGAGAAATGACAATGAAAATCATAAAAAGAAGGCACAAAAAAAAAGATAGACTGAGTTATTATGAACACTAAAGAAATAAACGATACAATTTTCTGCCTTACACTAGTTGATTGTATTGTGGAAATACAAGTTAAGAGGCCGAACTATAATTCTTTGTTTCCTTACCTGGAGTCAAGACCAATACAATCCACAAGATTCCTAAGAGGAATGGTTGATAGAAGCGAAAAGCCATTTTATGAGAATTTCGCCTTCAAATTCTAACCTTTCTTATTGTAAGATAAATGGGAAAGTTTATAGAGTGTTCAATATATATAATCCTATGATGGGAATTTTGGGAAATGTAATTAAGATGAGCTGAAAGATATTAGACAATAGATATGGGAAATGCATTAACGTGAGATTTATGGGAAATGTAATTATGATGAATTGAAAGTTAGAATTTGTTGTAATGTAATGCAATTGTAACGGGTAGTTAGCAAATAGTTAGTTAGTTACAGACTGTTAGTGAATTGTAACTAATGATCGTTAATGTCAGTTAGCAATGAACTAATAAAGAGAGGTAGTCTATAAATACGGCTACTATGTGTAATTGAATAATTCAGTGCAAAATTCTCTTTGTTCTTTCTTTCAATATTCCTAAAGTGTGAGTGTGCGGGTATTCTTCCCCAATAGAGTTTTGGGACCAACATTAAGTTGGTCCAAGTGAAGCTGGGTTCAGATCCCTTAAGCTGGGTTCGAATTTTCTGTTTAGCCTTTTTGGGTCTAGCTTAGGTTTGGGCTTCTATTTGCCCCTGGCCCAATTCTGTTCTGTTTCCAATTAGGTTTAGGATTAAGTTTATTAGTTTGCTAATTTTGTTTTTCTGTTTTGGCTCATCAGAGATATATGTGAGCTCGAGCTCCTTCTTTGTAGCGACACACACTTTGATACTTTCTGTAATTCTTGGTTCATTGTTAATCACATAGAGGTATATTCAGTTTAAAGATTTCTTTATAGCATCAGAGAGTGACCATACTGGGTCATCGGAGAAGAAAGAAGCCAGTACCTCCGACAACAAACCCACTGCACCTTCTAACCCTGCGTTTTTTCTCAATTCATCGGACAATCCGAAATGCCTCTTGTTGCTGCCGTCCTCAGTGGCGATAACTACCGCACTTGGGCACGATCGATGAAGACAGCCCTTCGAGCGAAGACAAAGCTAGGGCTCATAGACAGAAGCATCAAGAAGCCCAAGACTCAAAGTACAGATTACCCACATTGGGAGAAAGTCGACTCCCTGGTGATGGCTTGGGTGATCAATTTGGTTGACCCAAGACTTCATGCAAGCATTTTGCACGTAACAACGGCCAAGGACATACAGGAAGACCTAGAAGAAAGATTCGCGCAGATGAATGCTCCAAGGGTCCATCAGCTGTGGCGTGCCTTATGCCCGATTCAACAAGAATCGGGTGTGAGTATCAAGGATTTTTATACTCAGTTCAAGAGCCACCTTGATGAACTGAGTGACCTTCAGCCTCTATCTGAGTGCACCTGTGGAGCGGCCAAAACATTGGATCAAAGAGAGGAGGAAAATCGAGTTCACCTGTTTCTGGGGAGCATTGACAATGAGCAGTTTGCTCATGTCAAAGCCACAATTTTGAACTCTGATCCTCTTCCATCTTTGAGGACAACATTTAACCATGTCCTAAGAAAGGAGTCTAGGTTTGTGGCAGAAAGAGAAAGGAGCAGCAAGATGGATTCGGACTCACCATTCTATAGTAACAGTAGCAACATGCAAATAGGAAGAGATGGAAACAAGCCAAAAATGCGATCACTGTGGCAAGATAGGCCACATCAAAGCTAAATGCTTTGAAATTGTTCGGTACCCTCCAAACTTGGATACCAGAAGGACTCAGCGGAATCCAAATAGATCCATTGGGCAAAACACATCTCACTTTGCCTGTGGCCGATGACAAGTGAAGCAAGATCAGGATATTGCAACTGCAGGCATGCCCTGCATGGTACCTACTTAAGAAACGGTCATGAATTCATGGCTGGTAAAGTAGGCATTAATAAAGATCAATCTTTGGTCCTAGATAGTGGTGCATCTCACCACATGACTCACTTGCTTTCTCACTTAGAGAAAGTAAAGAATTTAGAGAAGCCCTTTCATATTATTGTACCTACTGGTGACACAATCCTAGTAGAGAAAAAGGGCACCATTAGTCTTAGCAAAGATATCACTTTATATGATTTGTTATTTGTGCCTGGATTTAATTGCAATCTTATTTCCATATATAGACTAACTAAAGATTTGAATTGCAATGTTGTTTACTGTGTCAATTCTTGTTCTATACAGGACCAAGTCAAGAAGAAGTTGATTGGCTCGAGTGAATTAAAGAATGGAGTGTATGTTTTCCAAAAAAACAAGTGTAGGGTCATCCTCAGCAGTGGTTGGGAAGGAAGACAACACTACCTTGTGGCATGTCAGGATGGGACATCCACCTGCACAATCTTTACAGCATATTACTCATTTTCTTAGTGGTAGTTTTGATATGAATAAATTGATATGATGTGATATATGTCATAGATCAAAATAGTGTAGATTATTTGGACTAATACATAAAAAGATATAAGCTTTTTACTTAACAAGGACCTTTTTGTAAATATTATAAAATATGGGGCAGAAACATAATTTATGGAATTTTTATGGTGGCTGAAAAATATTTTATGATATGAAACTATAGAAGTTGGTTTGGTATGGTTTGAAGTTACAGATAAAAAGTTATAAGGTTTTAAGTGATTTTAATTAAATAAGGATCTTTTTGCAAATAATGAAAGTTTAGGGGCTAAATTGTAATTTTTGAAAATATAGGATGGTTGGACAGTTAGAGACTGTTTCTCATACCTAAATAAGTGTCCTAAGACTCCAAAATGAGTTTTGGACCATTAGGGTTAAAAATCATTGAAAAAGGACTTACACGATTTTCAAATTTAGCGACGTTTGGTCAAGTTCTAGAATTTTGTACAATCGTGAAGTGAAACTCGAAATTATCACTTTAAATACTTCAATATAGGTATTTGAAGTTAATAAAGTGAAGGATTTGATAAAAATGATTATATTTTCGAAAATACGGAATTTAAGTTGAAATACAGTAAAAAGCAGTAAAACTGTATTTTAAGAGTATCGACGTTTTTCAAGAAACTGTTTTTGAGGAATTTGGTACTTACGTACTTTATATGGAATCTGATTTCAAAATTATTGGTTTTAGCCAAAGGTTTTGGTTTTAAACCGGAAAGGATTTTAGTCCGTGAGGACGAGCATTTACGGTAAAATGCAAAAACCTAGGTCATGAACGACTTAGTGAAAATATAAACTTAATAATTTATGATGTAGGGTGGAACAAGACCTTATGTCATAAAGTATGGATAAATCATTGTCCATACCACCATAATATTTGATGGACTAAGAGTTATTTGTTTTCCTTGGAAGCCAAGAAAAAGGCCAACCTAGAAAAGTGCAGAGAAATAAATAATTGATCTTGTGATCCAATTGCATAATGAGTTAGGATTTGTAATCAAGTGGTTTAAGATATCTTTGCACAAATATGAAATGTTACTTGAGAACTTTAGCTCGATGTTAAGTACCGACGATTCAGACTTAAGAACATCTAGCATCTGAGAAAGCACGTTGAAAGGATTCCGATAGAATCAAGATGCCATCTAGTGGATAGACAACACTAGTGCAATAAGTGCTTTTTTTACGATTAAAATTGATTTTATACGTCAGTGTAACATCCTAAAATTCTAACATGATTAATTTGAAAAAAATAAAAATAAGTAAATAATAATAATATTAAGTTATTAAGAAGTGTAGTGCAAATAAAATATAAATGAGAGTTTTAGAGTAAAGAAGTGATGGTATAAGGATTTATTGAAATTTATTGACTATTATAAAGAATGCAATATATATATATATATATATATATATATATATATATATATATATAAAGAGAAAGAAGGATGCTTGGGCGTTAAGCCCAAGCAGCCATACTATTGGCTAAGAAATTTTAAAACCTAAAAGAACGCTAGTTGACCTGCCATATATATATAAACCAGCTACTGTACACGGAATTGGAGCGCCGCACAGGAGATGAGAGGAGGGTATTTCCATTCCTTGCCAGTACAGTCGTAATAACACAGATCCAAGAACGCCACCAAAGGGAGAAGAATTTTTAGGGAAGCGCAAATCCTCATCATAAATAATTTTTAGAGCACGTTGGAGGTCTGCAAAAGGTGAGTAAAAATAACTTTTCTCACACTTTCATGGTACAATTAATTTGAGGCTTCTACATGTAACTTTGTCTTTTCTGAAATAGTAGAATATGTTAGAGTTCTTGATTTTGAGATTCTTAAAACATCTCACCTTTTGATAATTGATTTTTTATCAAAGAATATGTTTTGTGTGGCAATGTTGAATGTGCTTATGTTTAAGCTATCATGTACTAAATTAGTCCTTTTGGCTTATCTAATCTACTTTTTATAAAATTGTAAATGCCATTTGAATGCAAATTATTTTGAATTTCACGCTAGACTTTTTGTACCTTATGTTAATAATGTTGTTGTAGTGGTGAACAGTTAAAACACCTGTTGCATGCTTCGATTCTTGTGTTTAAAAGCCGGTTACATTAGAATATTGGTATTATAATAAACATATTAAATTCAATATTAATTTGTCATGATAGTTGTGTTATAAATCTGTTACAGTGTTCATGAAATTGATGCCATGGAGTTTGATGAAATTTTGGTAGTCATCTGGGATGACATATTGCATAGTGTATATGAGTTGGTTATCACCTTCCGGGAAGGGGTGATGGTTCTACATTCTATTCCGGGAATAGGAAGGAGATATCACCATCTGGGATGGGATATCAGATGATTAAAATATTCACATCTGGGATGGAATATTATTAGATACCTCCATCTGGGATGGGGAAGGCAAGTGGGACGCCATTGCATGGATATGAGCTCATAGACCTTAGTGGATCTGGGATTCACACCAGTTCTGGGAACCAAAGAGTCAAGTCAAGTGATTCTGGGAATCACCGAGTCATGTTCATGGAGTTGTATTGCATTGTGTAGAGTTTGCATGGTGAATGTCATTGAATACAATGAGATGTGACCGTTGCTGAGCATATGAGTTTTTACTTTAAATGCTTGACATTAATTTTATTTATATATATTTATTATTTTGGAGGTTTACTATATCTACTATTTTAAAAACTAGCGGGTACCATGAATGTTTTTCCGGTTTCTGCTGCTGAAAAACAACACTATTTGCGAACCTTTTTATCAAACGATTATTTTTATTCACTGGGATTATATCTCATTAAAAGTGTTGTTTTCAGAGCACGAGGACGACATCACTGGGACTGGAGAGGATTGAAGACCTAGCGAATTTTTTTAGTTATTATTCCTAGCTTGGTTAGTGTCTTCTTAAATAAGGAGCCGTATGTGGCTAGACGTTTTTATTTATTTATCGTTGGGTTTTTTAGTAGACGCCCGGTTTTGAGGCTTGGGGTTTTATTTGGACGTATGGATTTATTATTTATTACTTTGATACATTATTACGATTTTATTTAATATGAGTTATTTTCCAGACTCATATAATTGGTAAAATTTTTATGATTAACATATTTTAATTAAATGTATTAAAGGAGTTTTATACAATTTGTTTTGAGTTACTAATGTAAGGAAGGGCGTTACATTTATGGTATCAGAGCAGTTCGATTCTAAATCGGACTGTGGTAGTGGAGCTTTTTTCAAAACAAAACTTGGGCACATAGGATGCTTGTTAGAGTTATAAATGTTGCATGCTATTCTTTGGGATATTGGACCTGATCAACCCAGTATTTCATTGGTAGTGAGCAGATTTATGGCGATTAATAGGCGAGGGACGAACGTTGCACTTGCACCAGCTTTGGATTGTATAGCCAGAGTTATACAAGCGCAGGCGGAGACTCTCCGTCAACTGAATGGTAATGGAGGCCAATCACTAATGGAGGGGTGGCAACCTAGGACCCTTAGCACGTGGGACTTTCCGAATTCAAGAAGAACAACCCGCCATGATTCCGAGGCAGCTTAAATCCGAAGGAGGCTGAATTTCTTCAACTCGTACGGGAGAAAAGTTACTCTATTGTTCAATTCGGGAACAACACATTCATTCATTTCATTTAAATGTTCTCAATTCTTAGAGTTACTTGTTACTAAACTGTCATATGATTTGAGTGTTTCTACTCCTACTAAAGATAGATCGATTACTTCTTCTGTCTGCCTGCGATGTCCCTTATTGTTTCAAGACCTGACTTATATTGTTGATTTGATATGTTTACCTATGTGTGGTCTACATATTATTTTGGGCATGGGTTGGTTGTCTCGTAATAATGCTATTATTGATTGTGCTAGTCGAACTATTTCTTTCATTCCACTGTCCATGTCTGTTAACTCTCCTAGGACGAAACACCTTATCTCTGCTGCCTCATGTCATAAGTGCTTAAGTTTCCTAAGGATGTCTCTAGTTTACCTCCAGATAGAGAGATTGAGTTTACCATAGATCTAGTACCTGGGAGTGGACCTGTATCAGTAGCACCCTATAGGATGGCACCTCTAGAGTTGAGCGAGCTCAAGAAACAGATAGAGGATATGTTACAAAAGGGGTTTATTAGGCCTAGTGTGTCACCTTGGGGAGCACCAGTACCTCTAGTGAAGAAAAAAGATGGGAGTATGAGGTTGTGTGTTGATTATAGGCAACTGAATAAGGTAACCATCAAGAACAAATAGCCCTTGCCTAGGATAGATGATCTCTTAGATCAGTTAAGGGGAGCGTCAGTGTTTTCCAAAATAGATCTAAGATCGGGATACCATCAAATTAGAGTTAGAAGCGAGGACATCCCCAAGACAGTCTTCAGGACAAGGTATGGGCACTATGAGTATGTAGTGATGCCCTTTGGAGTGACCAACGCCCCAACCGTTTTCATGGACTACATGAATCGGATCTTTAGGACCTTTTTGGACAGATTTGTGGTGGTGTTCATAGACGATATTTTAATATACTCTAGGACACCAGAAGAACATGGAGAACACTTAACGTTGGTGTTATAGATCTTGAGGGGCGAGCGTCTTTATGCCAAACCAGAGAAGTGTGAGTTTTGGCTAGACGAGGTAATGTTTTTAGGACACACAATCTCAAAGGATGGCGTGGCGATTGATTCCTCTAAAGTTGATGCGGTGTTGGGATGGGAACAGTCTAAGACAGTAACCGAAGTAAGAAGTTTCTTAGGCTTAGCTGGTTACTATAGGAAGTTCATAGAGGGGTTCTCTAGATTAGCCTTACCTTTGACCCAGTTGACTAGGAAGGGGAAACCTTCTGTGTGGGACCAAGAGTGTGACGACGGGTTCCAAGAGCTTAAGAGGAGATTGGTGTCATCACCTGTCTTAACTATACCGGATCCCTTAGCGAGTTTTGTGGTATATTGCGACGCATCTAAGAATGACTTGGGATGTGTCTTAATGCAGGAGGGCAAGGTGGTAGCATATGCCTCTAGGCAGCTTAGGCCACATGAGGGGAATTACCCTACCCATGACCTAGAGCTAGCAGCTGTGGTTTTTACCCTTAAGCTTTGGAGGCATTACCTTTATGGGGCAAGGTTTGAAGTTTTTAGTGACCATAAAAGCCTTAAATATCTGTTCGACCAGAAGGAGTTGAACATGAGACAACGAAGGTGGATGGAGTTCCTTAACGACTATGACTTCGAGTTGAAGTACCATCCGGGAAAGGCCAATGTGGTGGCAGATGCTTTGAGTAGGAAGTCCCTATACGTGTCAAGCTTGATGGTGCAAGAGCTGAACCTCATGGAGGAGTTTAGGGACATGAATCTGGAAGTGTTGGATGTGTCCTTAAATGTCTTAAGTTTGAAGCTGAATAGGCTGGAAATTAATAGTGACCTTAGAGATGAGGTTAGGCGGGAACAACTGTTAGACCAAGAGTTGCAGTCTCGGTTGGGACAAGAGAGTTATGAGTTGTCTGATGATGGGCTAGTGAAGTTTAAGAATAGGATCGTTGTTCCTAAGGAGGGGATCCTTAGAGAGAAGATATTAGGGGAAGCTCATAAAGGAAAGTTTACCATACATCCTGGAATGACTAAGATGTACCAAGACCTTAAGAGGATGTATTGGTGGCCAGGAATGAAAAAGGATGTGGCTAGCTTCGTAACTAGGTGTCTAGTATGCCAAAAGGTTAAGATAGAACATCAGAAGCCTTCGGGGTTGTTGCAGTCCCTGGAGATTCCAGAATGGAAGTGGGAGAGACTTTCTATGGACCTTGTGATGGGGTTACCTAAGACGCGTTTGAGCTTAGACGCCATTTGGGTGATAGTGGATAGGTTAACCAAGTTTGCCCACTTCTTGCCAATTAAGGCAACCTATAGCTTAGACAAGTTGGCATACCTCTATATCAAGGAAATAGTCAAGCTTCATGGGATACCCACATCTATAGTGTCGGATAGAGACCCGAGGTTTACCTCTAGATTTTGGAGAGCTTTTCAGCAAGCTTTTGGGACTAAGTTGAACCTTAGCACGGCCTATCATCCCCAAACGGATGGTCAGTCAGAGCGGACCATTCAGACCCTTGAGGACATGCTTAGGGCATGTGTCCTGGATGAAGGAGGGAGTTGGGATAGATTCCTACCTCTCATTGAGTTTGCGTATAACAATGGTTATCACGCTAGTATAGGCATGGCACCCTATGAGGCCCTATATGGGGGAAAGTGTAGGTCCCCTTTATGTTGGTGTGAGGTAGGTGAGGAAACCTTGATAGGACCTGAATTGATCCAGGAAACCTCTTAGAGAATCAAAGTGATTAGGGAGAGGATGCGCACGGCGCAAAGTAGACAAAAGAGCTATGCCGACAAAAGGAGGAAGCCTCTAGAATTCCAGGAAAGTGAGCATGTATTTTTGAGAGTCACTCCTATGACGGGGGTAGGGAGGTCGATGAAAGTCCGCAAGGTAAATCCTCGTTTCATGGGACATTTCCAAATCCTAAAAAGAGTCGGGCCTGTTGCTTACCAACTGACTCTCCCGCCACAGTTGGCAAACCTTCATGATGTTTTCCATGTGTCGCAACTCAAAAATATGTGCCTGATGAATCTCATGTGATAGCTCCCGAGTCTGTACAATTGAAGGATAATTTGATCTATAAGCCAAAGCCTAGTCAAATCCTGGACAAGAGCACTAAGACTCTGAGGAACAAGACAATTCCATTGGTGAAAGTGTTATGGGAAGGATTGACTCATGAGGAAGTCACTTGGGAGATGGAGGAGGACATCGTTCGTCAATACCCAGATTTTATTACCTAAGGTATGGTAACCTTATGTTTGAATATAACATGTGTTACAATAGGTGCGTGTGTATGAGATGAATTTCGGAGACGAAATTCTTTAAGGAGGGGAGAAAATGTAACATCCTAAAATTCTAACATGATTAATTTGAAAAAAATAAAAATAAATAAATAATAATAATAATATTAAGTTATTAAGAAGTGTAGTGCAAATAAAATATAAATGAGAGTTTTAGAGTAAAGAAGTAATGGTATAATGATTTATTAAAATTTATTGACTATTATAAAGAATGCAATATATATATATATATATATATATATATATATATATATATATATATATATATATATATATATATATAAAAGAGAAAGAAGGATGCTTGGGCATTAAGCCCAAGCAGCCATACTATTGGCTAAGAAATTTTAAAACCTAAAAGAACGCTAGTTGACCTGCCATATATATATATAAACCAGCTACTGTACACGGAATTGGAGCGTCGCACAGGAGATGAGAGGAGGGTATTTTCATTCCTTGCCAGTACAACCGTAATAACACAGATCCAAGAACGCCACCAAAGGGAGAAGAATTTTTAGGGAAGCGCAAATCCTCATCATAAATAATTTTTAGAGCACATTGGAGGTTTGCAAAAGGTGAGTAAAAATAACTTTTCTCACACTTTCATGGTACAATTAATTTGAGGCTTTTACATGTAACTTTGTCTTTTCTGAAATAGTAGAATATGTTAGAGTTCTTGATTTTGAGATTCTTAAAACATCTCACCTTTTGATAATTGATTTTTTATCAAAGAATATGTTTTGTGTGGCAATGTTGTATGTGCTTCTATTTAAGCTATCATGCACTAAATTAGTCCTTTTGGCTTATCTAATCTACTTTTTATAAAATTGTAAATGCCATTTGAATGCAAATTATTTTGAATTTCACGCTAGATTTTTTGTACCCTATGTTAATAATGTTGTTGTAGTGGTGAACAGGTGAAACACCTGTTGCATGATTGGATTCTTGTGTTTAAAAGTCGGTTACATTAGAATATTGGTATTATGATAAACATATTAAATTCAATATTAATTTGTCATGATAGTTGTGTTATAAATCTGTTACAGTGTTCATGAAATTGATGCCATGGAGTTTGATGAAATTTTGGTAGTCATCTGGGATGACATATTGCATAGTGTATATGAGTTGGTTATCACCTTCCGGGAAGGGATGACGGTTCTACATTCTATACCGGGAATAGGATGGAGATATCACCATCTGGGATGGGATATCAGATGATTAAAATATTCACATCTGGGATGGAATATTATTAGATACCTCCATCTGGGATGGGGAAGGCAGTGGGACGCCATTGCATGGATATGAGCTCATAGACCTTAGTGGATCTGAGATTCACACTGGTTCTGGGAACCAAAGAGTTAAGTCAAGTGATTCTGGGAATCACCGAGTCATGTTCATGGAGTTGTATTGCATTGTGTAGAGTTTGCATGGTGAATGTCATTGAATACAATGAGATGTGACCGTTGCTGAGCTTATGAGTTTGTACTTTAAATGCTTGACATTAATTTTATTTATATATATTTATTATTTTGGAGGTTTACTATATCTACTATTTTAAAAATTAGCGGGTACCATGAATGTTTTTCCGGTTACCGCGCCGGCTGAAAACAACACTATTTACGAACCTTTTTATCAAACGATTATTTTTATTCACTGGGATTATATCTCATTAAAAGTGTTGTTTTCAGAGCACGAGGACGACATCACTGGGACTGGAGAGGATTGAAGACCTAGCGAATTTTCTTAGTTCTTGTTCCTAGCTTGGTTAGTGTCTTCTTAAATAAGGAGTCGTATGTGGCTAGACGTTTTTATTTATTTGTCGTTGGGTTTATTAGTAGACGCCCGGTTTTGAGGCTTGGGGTTTTATTTGGACATATGGATTTATTATTTATTACTTTGAGACATTATTACAATTTTATTTAATATGAGATATTTTCCAGACTCATATAATTGGTAAAATTTTTAAGATTAACATATTTTAATTAAATGTATTAAAGGAGTTTTATACAATTTGTTTTGGGTTACTAATGTAATGAAGGGCGTTACAGTCAGAATATTGTTTGATATAAATACAGCTGACGTTAATAGTTAATATTTTAACGTCAGTTGTTTAAACAACTGACGTTAAATATAAAACTATTAACATCAGTTCTTTAACACAACTGACGTTAATATTGTTCAAACTAACGTCGGTTCTGTTAAAGAACGGACGTTACAGGTTTTATTTTTAACGTCAGTTTCCTAATACAACTGACATTAATAGTGTACTATATATTTTATAAAATACTATTAACGTTAGTTGTTTGATACAACTGACGTTAATAGATTTTTTTTTAAAATCAGTTTTAAAATATCACTCCCCTCAGCTATCCCTGCATTCAGTAAATATCCCAGTAACACAGAATATCACACACATTACAGAATTGCAAACACTACCCTTAAATTTCAATATTAACTAAAAGAAAAGAAATATACAAAGGAACAATGGGGAGACTTAAAACCAAAACCCATGTATAGGAAAAAAGTAACTATCTACAAGTATATATATAAATATAAATTTTAGTCTCTAATGTCTAAAAACAAAACTACCAATCTAAGTATATATATATATATATATATATAAATGTTATTAATTAGTTTCTAAAGTCTAAAAAAAAAACTATTCATCTAAGTATTGCGGAGGTATCTTGTCAATTCATTTTTCAGCCGCATACTTGAAGAAGAATTCTGCCAAGCGCATCCTCAAGTCTCCAAACTCATCTTTTTGAAGAGGCAATTGGTTGTTAAATGTCTACACACGTTCAAATAATAACAATAACATTAACGCAAGTCATCACCAAAACTATAATATATAATTTAACAAGTTGTTTAAATATTACCTTCTTCCATCCATCTGTAATAGAGGCGGAGACTATGTTCAGCATATGAAACATCACATAATAGCCGCACGACCACCCGTCAGGTTGAAATCGAGACTACAAACAAAATTAATTTCAATGTCAGTTAAATATACATATAAATTAGTAATTATAATATTAATTATTTGATAAATAAACTACCAAACCTTGAGGATGATCCAATCGGGATTTCCTTTAGCCTTAGAAGTCCTACTTCTCCCGTTGGCGCAACTTATGCTACTCGCCTTCAGCACGCTATCATAAACAAATAATCATGTCAATTAACAAATTCATATATCATGTGTGTAATAAACTAAAAACAACTGATATTAAAACTTAAATTAAATTGAAGATTAGTTACTTACGTATTTATAGCTTCCACCACCTCCTGTGGCGGGTTTTGGTGGAGAGAGCAGAAGAATATGACAGTATGCCTAGACGGGTGAAGTACGAGCAACTGCCAATGGTTATTCATAGAGTAGGGAGCCAGATATAATTCTTTCTGATTGTCTCCCATCAAGTTCCCTATGTATTTACTTGATTCATCGCCAGCAAAGAATTGAGGCATAAGGATTGACGGATCTAAGAAGCCATAAACTGATTTGGAGCCCTTATCAAGCTGAAGACGATGGAGATACCTAAGATAGGAAAAGGTGTGGATGTTAATTATATAATATATATATATATATATATATATATATATATATATTGAAATTAAAATAAATTATTAAAGGTAAAAATACCAAAAATAAATAAGTTATAAAATTAAAATTAACTTACGTGCACCAGAGACTCAAAACCAAGCTGGCCATCCACACGTTATCTCTGCAGGCATGCCCGAGATCTTCACCACAGAAGGAAAATATCCTTTATTGATTTGGGCGTGCCACCCATCCATCGTGCTCCAATGGACATTCAAAAATCTCAAAGGCATAATCCTCACCAAGTGAGAACAAACGAGTGACAGGTGACTGCGACACCGACGTCGACTTGACCTTCAATTTAGAAAAAATAAAATAGATAAGTTGTTGATAATTAAAAAAAACACAAGTAATTATTTGACTAATTTGGACATTAATAATGAATACATACCTTTGTTACCATTTCGAGCTCACGGCGTTTGAAGTCCAACTCAAGCTCACGCCTTTGCATTTCCAACTCAAGCTCACGGCATTGGACTTCCAACTCCAGCTCCCTAGCTACCAACTCATCGTCCTCCACATGTGCCCTACTATAACTCTCTTTTGTGCTCACATGTGAAGGGTTGGCATGTCCTGCGGTGTCCTGGGATGAACCGACGGAGGAAAGCTCTCTAGCAAGCGCCTGCTTGAATTCTAGGTTGGATAGGAAGTTTTTCATTAGATGCGTTGTAATAGCAGGGTTGGAGATGAGCTGCTGAGTCATGGATTCCAAAATTGATGCCTCATCGACGAACCGCTTTCGTGAAACAGACTTGCCATAATATTCTCTGATGGTCACATTCCCAGGAACACCGATAACCTGACCAGGATGGTCTTTCTTACCTAGAGCAGTCATCAAGACGTCCCGCCGTCCAGAAAGGACGAATGAGCCCTGGGAGCATTGTGCTTTAAGATCCATCTACAATGAAGAAATAAAAAACGTACAAGTGAAAAGTGTTAAAAATATCTATACAAATATCAATTGAAATGGAGTTAATTATTTACTTACGATCTTATCTGCCACTTCGCGAGTGGCATCAACTTTAAAAGATCCTGTCTTTGTCATGCGGCCGGCTAACCAGACATCCTCGCGGTCGATGTCCGATGGGGGACTTAATGGTGTGCCCTCAGGAACCTCTCCTCTTTATATCCTAGCCGCGTGATCTTCCTGCTTCACCCTCAACCTATCCGCCATCATCTCCTCGATCCGAGTCTCGTACCCACCCTGAGACATGGTGTGGCGGTGGACGTTCTTCGCCTGATTCTGCCTACCCTTCTCTGCCTTAGCCTATTCAAACAAAAACACATAATTAAATACAGTTAAATGATCTATAAGAAGCATACAAAATTAACTTAATCAACCAACCTGAAATTCTTCATCATGTCGACTCCTAGCAAACATATCCCAAGTATCCTTATCAATCCAGGGATAATCTGAGAACATCTTATCAAGCCACTTCTTCCCAGATACATAGTACCTAGTAAGATCACGCTTGAACCCATTCCAGCGCTTTGATGCCATTTTCATACATTTCGTAGGATGATCCTCGTCATTCGGCACAGTCCAAGCTACCTACACATTAAATACATAACAACTGGATGGATTATAACTCGGATAATTATCTAATAATGTAAATCAAAAGAATGTAAAGGTAAAATACCGTGATAGCCTCCTAAATCTGATCCTTAACGTTCTGTGGAACGTCATTCCAATGGTTGTAGTTGATGCTAATGTGCTGCTTCGCTTGTAGAAACACCCACTTTTTAAATTCTTTAGCACGGGGTCCCTGGGGCTTTAGATTAGCATCAAAGCACATCTCAAGCTTCTGTCCGCTTTGCCTGGCCTTCTCTAATTTCTTCAAAGTCGTGGCTCCTCTACCCCGTTTCCTCTGAGACTGTGATGTCTGTATGGACAAAAAAAATGATAAAATAGAGGGTTGTAACATTATAAGCTTACATTAAAAAGAAGGACTAAATATAGTATATAACATGTAAACTTACACTAGAATCAGGCGTAGGCGCGATCGGGTCCTGCGTAGGCCCCACAGTGTCCTCTCGTGCATGTGGGCCACCCGATTGATCCATATGTATACCTGTTCAAAAACAATATATATTTATTAAAATAGGTTATAACTAAAAGTAAATACAGAAGTATATATAAAAATAAATGTATACTAAGTTTAAACTACCTATATCAATATCCCTTCGTGATGATCATCACGAGTGGCATGTACATCTCGTCTTCACACAAACCAATTTTAGCACCGCCGACAACCGTGTATGAGTAGTACACCCTGGATATAAAGGCTTATCTGCATCACCGCATAACCTATCATACATATGAGCTCGATGAAAATATTCTTGTCCAATATCACGGATCATGTCCTCTACTCGATCATCCTCCATATCTACGTCAACGTCCTCACTTTGGGAGACACTTGCTGTACTACTCAACAACACATCACCATGCCATATCCATCTTGTATAACTCAAGTAAATCCCTTCACAAATCAAATGAGTACGTATATCCTTCACCATACATTTCCTCGTATTCAAACACTTGACACAAGGACAATAGAACATTCCATTACTATTAGGAACATTCCTTTGAGTAAATTCTATAAATTCTCCCACCCCCTTCAAATACTCAGCACTAGTGCGCTTACAAACCATCCAACTACGATCCATAACTAGATAGGTTCTGTAGATATACAAAACATATATCCAATATAAGGACAATACGGGAGATTGAAAACTAGTATTTGAAATCCTAATTGAAAACTAGTTTTTGAAATCCAGTCAACCATGTATATCTTATTTGACTAACTGCCTAAAACAAAATTTCCACGGTAATCTCACATCATTCTTCTCATCAAGCAGGCAACAACACATATTAGGACTATTGTTATATCTAGTATTATAACCACTCAGCCATATGAATCGATCAAGAGATCATGATATATACAAGCAAGGCGTTTAAAACACTACAAAAAATCATCTGTTTAGCGACCGGCATATTCGGTCGCTAAACTATGTAAATCGGTCGCTATTTAATTTAGCGACTGAATTAGCGACCGATTAATGGTGTTGCCTGAATACCTGGTCGCTAAGGTTTTAGCGACCGAAATATTAATTCGGTCGCTAAATGGCGACCATAATTTCGGTTGCTAAATAATAAAAAATGGTCGATATTCGGTTGGTCGCATTGTTTAGGTAACCATTTCTAGCGACCGATAATCGGTTGCTAGTTCGGTCGCTAATTTTGGTTACTGTTAACCTATATTAGCGACGAATTTTAGGTCGCTATACCACATCTGTTAATGATAAATAATGTTTAGCGACCGAATTATTGGTTTCTAATTCGGTCGCTAAACTGGTTATTATTAATTTTTTTTTAATTTTAATTTTTAAAATAATTTTTTTTTTCTGTTTTTCTTTAAACGTTAGCAAAATTACTAATAAAACACACCAAATTACTTATGAAATATACAATCATAAGAAATAATAAATATATATACAAAATTAATCCAAAATGTCGTACAAGAATCGTTGAAAGTCAAAAATATGAAGAAAAAAAAATCAGTCATGAGGAGGGGGAGGTGGAGGAATCCAATCATCCTCAACGTCCGTACCACCGACGTCTGCTAGCTGATCGTCCTCTGGAGTAGCAGCATCAGCAGCTGGCGGCGGAACTGGAGGAGCGACAGCAGGCGGCACAATCGTCAGAGCATCACCCTGAGCAACTAGAGTATGGATACTCATCTGCTCCAACACCAGCCGCAGTGTCTGGCCCTGCTCGATGCTCGCCTGCATCAGCTGCTGGTGTGCCTGAGTCAACTGTGCAATCTGGTTCGCCATCTGCTGCTCTCTCTCGCTCTTCTCCCGAAGCTCCGCGTTCAGCTGCGTGATGGTGTCCTGCATTTGGTTGAACTGCTCCTGAGGGACGGTATCGGCGTAGGAAGGAGCAGGCGTGCCGGATGATGAAGCGATAAACTCGCCTCCCAAGTGTCCGAGGTCATACACGTGCCCCTTCTTGTTCCTGCCCCCAACGACCTCCAAATAAATGGCATTATCGTCAACGGAGATAGGAGAGCAGGGCCCATCACCAGTCAAAGCCTCATCTTGTGACTGTGAGGCACGTGATATGGCATCGTCCTTCTTCTCGTTGAAGCCCACCTACAAAGTATAGTTGAAGAGATTTAGTTAAAATTATATCCAATATTAACAAATCATTTATAATAAATTACAAGTAAACACTAAATTATTTTTTTGCTTACAGCATAGTTACGGGCCTTGTCGTTGACCCATGTCCCCGACTTCAACTTCTTCGTCCTCTCCACCAACTCCATAGCAGTGGGGGCCCGCTGTTTCTATTCTTTCTGCACGGAAAAATATAATGTTAAATTCATAAGAATAATTAAAAATGAAAACTAATTAATTAAATAGTATATTAAGTCAAATGTTTAATGTATTACCAGCTCGTCATAGTGGGCGGCGGCTGATTTAGACCCGCCGGTCCAAGCACATGTGCCACCATCAGAAGGTCGATTACACCGAGCTGTGGCCTGGATCTCCTGGAACTTCTCGGTAGACCAGTACTGGTCCAGCTGCCTCCTGATCTCAGGATCCACCCACTTCCCCTTATTCTTACCCTTCCTCAGCTTGTTCGTCAGATTCTTCATGACCAGTGAGCCTTTATGCTCAAATATGTCCCTCTTGAGAGCCTCTAAAGCTATGTCCCACCTATACTCTTTCTGCAACGTACATTTGTTAGGAAATTTGTGTGTGTGTGTATATATATATATATAATGTAAATTTAATTTAAATAACTTAATAAATTGTTACCTTAAACTCTAGAAACAACTGATCCCTGTGGCCCTCTGGGATGGCCTTCCATGTAGGCCATGGACCATCAAACTTGCGTCGCAGGATCTTCGATATCGAATCAAAAGGGCCCTTCGCGGGCAGAAAGCTGCAGCAAAATTAGAGCATTAATAAATGTTATAAATAAATTAAAAAAACAACTAAATAGAAATTAACGATACTTTATATATATTAAAAAATTAAATTAGCTTACTCGTTATCCCCCCTGGGGATAAGAAGAATCCTCCTGTCGGATGGACCACGACTCTCCTATCCCGATGATGATGATGGTCCTGTCGTAGGTGTGGATGATGAGGGTGCATCCTGTGTCCCGACCACATGAGGCTGGGTAGGGAGTGCAACTCGATCACCCTGAGGTGTCCCGTCCACAGAGGTGCTGGTAGGGTGGTCTCGATCTAAAGGCTGTGGGTCGGCCGGCGAAGGGACTCTCGCAGCACGACCTCCACGACGACCCCTACCTCTAGAGGAATCTGCCATCTTTGAAAAAAATGAAAAGATGATTACACAACAGTGTAAATAATACAAAAATAAATTACCTAAGTAGAATGACATTTACACAATGAATTATGACATAAATAAATTACCTAAGTAGAATCTTCGTCACTAAATTCACCCTCACTCTCATCAATATCACTTGATCGGAATGTACCTTGGCTAGATGCGTCCAACTCGGATTGATCCATTAACTCTCTTTCAACTTCTTCCCCATTTCCGGAAATGTCCGCCAGAGAATTAACAATAATGTCCGGCGAAATTTGCAACGGTACGTGGGGTCTTGAAAACTCATCATCTTGGTACGGAGCATCTTTTTCAGGCTGGTTGATTACATTATCAGTAATTATACTGCGAGCCTTTATCTTAATAACACCCAACCAGCCATGATGTCCTTCGGGATATGGCGAGTAATAAACCTGCTCTGCCTGTTGTGAAAAAATGAATGGGTCGTACACCTTATTATACCTTCGAGACAGCCTAACTTGAACAATACCATATTTGTTATCTATTTTTGTCCCTACGTCAAGTGTAGGATCAAGCCAATCACACTTGAAGATAACTAACTTCATCACGGGGAAACCGGTATAATCGAGTTCAAGGATGTCAGTTAGAACCCCATAGAAATCATCCTCTACATTGCCATCAGTGGCTCGCACACAAACACCATAGTTACACGTCTGCATTCCTTCATTCCATGTTTTTGTGTTAAATTTATATCCATTTACAATATAAGTATTCCATGATGTAACCCATCTGTTAGGCCCCCATGCCAAATTTGTCAACAATGGATTTTGAACATTGTTTTCTGGGTCTAGTACCTAAAAAATCAAATATTATATTATTCTTATACATGCTATATATTTAAGGAGATAAAATGTATTTCAATAAATGAAGATGCTTAACCTACATATTTACTGAACCACGTAGCAAAGTGAGAAGTAATTTCTCGATCAACCTGATCGTTTGAAATGTCAGGTTGGAGATCCCTTAGAAAATTGTCGTACATCCTACATATGGGGATTTAAAAGCAGGACGATTAATAATCATAAATGTCAATTGAACTTATAAAAGACATTGTAGAAACTTACTCTAAATATGGCTCCACCTCTTCACAATTTTGAAGGAGATACAGATGAGCAGCATTAATGTCACGCTGCTCTAAGAAATATCCTTTTGATTTGCCACTAAATCTGCCCGGATAGTTGAATATTGATATAGGAGGACTAGTTGAACTTCCTTCGCCCGAATCAACGTTTCTAGGCATCCTTGTCCTTCTCGTGTTAACTTCGTCCGGATAGAAATAAGAGGCAAAAGTGGAAGTCTCCTCTACTAAGTACGCTTCACAAATGGAACCCTCCACTCGTGCCTTGTTCTTGACTTTGTGTTTAAGGGAGTGCAGGAACCTATTAAAGAGGGATACATACAGATAATTACTAGTTTTAGGGAAAGCTAAACTACGCTCTCGTGTTCGTGAATTTCATATGTATTAAGTAAAATAGTTGATGTTGTTTATCTCTCAAATGGATACATCCAGCGGTATTGGACTGGGCCACCAACTCTTGCTTCGTAAGGTAGATGAACTAGCAGGTGTTCCATGGAATCAAAGAAACTCGGCGGGAAGATTTGCTCCAGCTTACATAACAAAATGGGTATCTTGACTTCCATATCCTTTAATTGATTTTCATTTAGTGTTGTCGATGTAAGCTCCCTGAAAAAATGGCTAAGCTCAACAAGTGGGTTCCAAATTTGCTTCAATAATGCGTCAAACGCAATTGGAAGCAACCGTTGCATGAACACGTGGCAATCATGACTCTTCATTCCATGTAAATTTGCTTCCTTAATGTCAACACATCTACCCAGATTAGAAGCATACCCATCTGGTAACTTTAGTTCTTTAACCCACTTACAGACGGCCACTTTCTGTGTTTTGCTTAGTGTATAACTTGCCTTCGGTTTGATAAGTCTGCCACGACCACCGTCCTGCAACTCAAGCTCCTTTCGATTACAAATTTCAGCCAGATCCAATCGGGCTTTATTTGTATCCTTTGTCCTCCCCTTGATGTCCATCACAGTGTCAAACACAATCAAAAACACATTCCTCTCAGTATGCATGACATCAATGTTGTGACGGAGTAGCTGCGTCCTCCAATACGGCAACCTCCAAAATATACTTTGTTTTGTCCAATTATGGTTGACGCCATAATCAGGAATATGTTATCCTTGGGTTTCATGGACGAGCGGTAAGTACTGTACTCTGCGCCATACATTAGGACCAGTTAAACGTGGTGGAGGCGGTGTTGTCTCCGCACAACGCTTCTTGAATGCATTCTTGTTCCGCCTATAAGGATGATCTTCTGGAAGGAATTGACGATGACAATCAAAATATGAGATCTTTCGACTATTTTTAGGCGTGAATGCCTTCGATCGCTCCATACATATTGGGCATCCAAGCTTCCCCGCAGTCATCCAACCCGACATCATCCCATAAGCGGGAAAGTCATTGATCGTCCACATCAAAGCTGCTTTCATGATGAAATTCAGCCTCAAAGATATGTCATATGTCAACACACCATCATTCCACAGCATTGTCAACTCATCAATCAGCGGCTGCAAGTACACATCAATCTTACCTTTTGGATTAGACAGACCCGGAATTATGACTGTTAGGAACATAAACTCCCGCTTCATGCACATCCCCGGGGGAAGATTGTACGGAGTCAGGATAACCGGCCAACAAGAGTATGCTTTTCCAGACTGCCCAAAAGGATTAAATCCATCAGTAGATAACCCCAATCGGACATTGCGAGAGTCATGCGAAAATACCATATGAACCCTGTCAAAATGCTTCCAAGCTTCTCCATGAGATGGATGACACAAGACATCTTGCTCCCTCTCATGCTCACTATGCCACCTCATGTGAGCTGTAGTGGCCATCGAAGAGTACAATCTTGTAAGTCTTGGCACGAGCAGAAAGTACCACATCTTTTTTAGCGACCTCTTCTTCTCAATGCCCATCCTAGTGGCTGTCTTATACCGATCCGCACCACAAAATCGACAACATGTTATGCTTTCCGCTGAATCATCCTTATAGTACAACATACATCCATTCGGGCAACAATCAATTTTCAAACACCCTGCACTCCAAATTTTCCGGACTTCTTAGCATGATAAAAACTAGTAGGCATCCGATTGTCTTCGGCAACGCCTTGGACACTCGACCCGGTGAGGCGATTAAAACAGCCTTCTTGCATATTGTGGTCAGATTTGATACTCAACCATTCCATGCACATCGACAACTCCGTGTACTCCCGACATCATTCCCACAATGGAGATCATGCAAAGACTCAAAGATATCATAGAATCTTTGAGCTTCGAGATTCGGATTCTCCTCTATGTATTGGGAACCCATTCCACCATCTTCTCCCCCATCTTCTTCTAGTACAACACCAACCGATGGTCCAGCATGATCCATTATCATCTGCTCGTATGGATTCAATTCTTCCCTCCGGTCTCCACTTCCATAGTACGAACCTTCAAACACAATCAGGTTTAAGTCAGGCAACGTATCACCATGGTTACTCCACCAATAGTAATCAGGCATGAAGCCCTTCTCAAAAAGATCGGCTACAACTCCATCCATGCTTTTGAAAGATTGATACTTGCATCTTTTGCAAGGACACCTCAATTGATCACCGCCCAGCCGTATAAATCTCTCCTGGCTAACAACAAACTCTATAAACTCACCCACTCCAACTCTATACTCTTCCCTAAAATGTTTATTCCGATCCAACCTACGATACATCCATTTACGATTCTCCGGAATATCCATTGCTGGCAATTAAATAGCCTGACCAATCCTACAATAACACTTATATATTCTAATGGCATTCCAATAACTCCATCAATCTCGTTCTTATGACAAGGTATGAACCTATCCCATTCGAGAAGAAACCTTTGCCACACTCGGCTAATAATAGTTATTCCCATATTCAAATACCTTATACTTGACAAAATTTTGGCAGTATTTCCCATCGGTCTCCAAGTACACGACTCGAGCACGGTGAGAATCACCGCGATCAAGTATGCACCAGGAGAACAAAAGGAAATGCATCGACATCGAGATTTCAACAAGTATATAAGGCATTTGAACATTGAAATGACTATTGTACGAGTGTGAAAAAGGTTTTTTCCCAAACTGTCCCACTTGGATAATTCAAGATTCAATACAATGAGCATGCATACCTTGATAAGTTACGCATGCTCATTAATATTGAATCTCAAATAGGAAACTAAGGCTTTCGTAAATTAATTATTAACTCTAACAGAAAATAAAACCATTAACCTATAAATTATTGCAACATTGTTGAGCTTATATAAATTGCAGCGTAAATCAATACAAACTTAGATTAAATATTTTAGCAAACATCCTATTGAGATCCGCTCTCCACTAACAAGTAGCAGTTAATTGTCAAATACATGAATAATTTCTAAATTATCAGCACACAACCAGCATCCCGCCTTTCGGACAGGATCACATCCTATTGAGCTCCGCTCTCCACTAACAAACAATACATATTGACAAACACATGCATAAACATTAAATTATCAGCATACAATCAGACAAGATCACATCCTATTGAGCTCAGCTCTCCACTACCAAACAACACGATAATTCACATAATACATTACAATGAGTGTTCAGAGAACTTACCTGAGAGAGAAAACACAACCGAGTAAGGATAAGGGGAGGAGCCGGAGCCAACAGAGAGTAGAAGAATATGACAACACGGATCTATCGTGCATAATTGAAATTAGTCATTTCAGATCAAATCACTATTCTATATATAAAGAATCCAGTACAACTATTTATAAGACCAAAAACACATAAATTAATATAAAATAGAATCAATAATATACAATTACAAATTTAGAACAACTTGCAACTTGGTACGAGTGTTATCTATCAGAATCAAGTGATTCCTTTTTTTCTTAAGTAATCCCTTACTTCCTTTTTTTCTTGTGTTGTTCTTCGTACATTTTAAATATAATTGTCAAGAGGGATTGAAGCTATCTAGTGACGCATTGAGCAAAATTAGAGAGAGCGTGAAACTTGTGTGGGGTTCAGAGATTAGAATAAAAAATGTAAGGAATGCATTGAACGAATTGGTGGTGTTGATACTTCGGTTGGCTTGTGTCTAGATGTTCCTACGAGATGGAACTCAACTTATTTGATGCTTCAGAGTGCTCTTAAATATCGTCGTGTATTTAAAAATCTTGACTTTAATGATGATAATTATAAGTATTGTCCTTTGGAGGAAAGAATGGAAAAGATGTGAAAAAATATGTGTCTTCTTGTTGCCTTTATATGAAACCACCAAGTTGATTTCTGGCATATCTTATCATACCTCCAACTTGTGTTTTTTTTGCAAGTTTGGAAAATTCAGTGTGTTTTGATTGAGAGTTTGAAAGATGAAGATGAGGTTATCAAAAGTATGGCTGAAAGGATGTTTAAGAAGTTTGATAAATATTGGGATGAGTACAGTAATGTTCTTGCAATGGGAGTGTGAAACCTGTCCCTTATAGCTAGATTAGTGGATGTTTAGTTTTTTTTTTAAATAAAACAAAAATATAATAACAATGATTATATTTGTTACTAAATTATAACAGAAATAAAAAAAAAATTAAAGAAAGGGAACAATAAAGTAGGAGGATAGATGAAAGATGATGAGAGTTAAAAGTTTTAGCTAGGGAGAAAGGTGGGATTTTAATTTTATAGAGGGACTTGTGTGCAACCCTTGCTTGAATTAAATAAAAGAAAGGGAGGGGTTGCCCTCACCACTCTTTACGTTGGAGAGTATAAGTTTAGAGGGAGAGTTGAGCTTTGAGGTTCTAGGGTTTTGGATGGTGAGAAAAAGCGGTAACCCCCTTTCTCTTTGGTTGTGCTCTCCTAGTTTCCCTTCTTCCTTATACTCTCCTCCCCATCTCCTTTATTTCATAAGAAGAGGAAACAAGGGGAGAAAAGTACTAAGGAACCTTTTCTCTCCCAAAACCTAACTCTTGAAAATGTGGAATAGCAAAATCAAATGGAGGTTGCACTTTTCTTATATCAAGGCGTCATGGCTGGAGTTTAGAAAAAAGGGACTGTGATATCTTAGGCACATCTCAGGGTGCTAAAGGGTGTAATAGATACTTATGAATAAATTTTGATATAATATGGTCTGAGTATAGATGAAATAATGCATATGTATGATACTAATGTAAAGGTATAACTAATGCTTCTAATATGAATCATGTTAAGGTAAGTGTGTACCTGTGGCATTGTGAAAATGTTTGAGATATAAAATAAATGTTATTTTAGGTGATACATCAAGTAACTTGAATATAAATGTTAAAAAGAAAATGATGGAAGATGATATTAGATCTCTTATGATTAACTTTGATTATGATGGTGTATTCTTTTAATGGATTATCATTGATGGTGGTTCATGTATTCTCAAACATTGAATTCTGTTCATAGTTACGACTTGGAAATTTTGCTTGGTATATTTTCTGTTTTTATGCCTTGCTTAATTGCATTTAACTAAAATTTTGTGCTGCCATTGAGTTTCTACTCATTGAGTTGCTTTTAACAATAATATTGCTCATTAGTTGATGATAGAAGGTACCACAGTAAGTGGTGAAACATTCTATGATGCAATGATTTTTTTGTTCTCATATGTCCTCTGTAAGCTAGCATTGAGGAACATGCCTATGCACTCACATGGCAGGATCAAGTTTCTTTTATGGGATTGAGAGAATGAACTTAAGCAAAGTGGCTCCTTCAAAATATAATTTGGTAATGGGCATCAGAGTTTTGATATATTTTATATGAACATACGAGAATGGACAATAAAGAACTTAGTGTAATCAAGTAAATGAATAGTATGAGAGTTCTTTATTCTAACAGTTTGAATGCTCTAGATCCTATTTCTTAAGATATATGGAAAACAAGATAAATATAGGTTGAGATTATTTTTCCAAGCATTATTCAAAGATTGGATTGTATTCTCTAGCATGTTTCTTTAGCCCGTTGAATGATTACAAAGTGACTAAGGGTGCTATTGTTTTGTTTTGTTACAGCTATGAGTAGCACTTCCTTATTGTAAAGAAGGCTTCTTCTATATTGAATTGAGACGTTGAAAAGAATTTTATTTGTGCTTTCTAAATGATGCACTAAAAAGAATCATGTTTGAAGAAATGGTGATGGGCCATTTAGCCTACTAGAAATTATTTTACCAATCTTATTGTGGGTTTTTATCAACTATCAAATGCTTAACACAAACAAACTGGTAATATTATTAGGCCCTGCCATAGTTGAATTCAATGCTAACTACTCTAGTTCGGAAACAAGGATATATATCCAGACAAAGCAAAATGTATAACACCTGCTCATGGGAATACATGACCAAAATGTACAAAGCTAGCTAGGCTAGCCTAGTTGTGTTGTGAATGGTATGATGGGAATTGCACACACATGGTGGGTGTGATGATTCATGCTTGAAGATTACAAAAAGATAAATCTCACAAAGAAGAAGACATTATGATCGATCATTACCTGAGATGAGTAAGAACTGAGAGAGGAGTTTGTTGGGGGTGGTGGCCGCACGACGATAGAGGTGGTGGTGGCCAGAGGAGGATGAGAGAGACCTTAGAAACAGATAGAGAGAGAGAAGCAGAGAGAGACAGAGAGAGATACGAGAGAAACAGAGATAGAGAGAGAGAAGGAGTAGAGGAGAGCTTACCTGAGCAGAGGGGGTGACGGTGGTGACAGGAGGTGTCTTGTGGTGGCCGGAGCGCGAGGCTAGGAAGAGAGAAACAGTGAGAGAGAGATATGCCTTCGAGTAAAATGAGGAAGAAGGTGGTTCTGTCGAATTTAGGGATTTCAGTTTTAGCGACCGAATTAAATCGGTCTCTAATTCGATCGCTAATATGGTTAGTTTGAAATTTGAATTTATAATTTTAGCGACCGATTTAAATTTCGGTCGCTAACAAGAGCTATTTTATTTTTTTACGCGCCGTTTAGCGATCGAATTAATATCGGTCGCAAATATAAATAAAGATTGAAATATGAATTCATAAATTTAGCGACGGATTTTTAAATCGGTCGCCATTTCGATCGCTAAAAATTCATAAATTTCTGACGTTTACTTTCCTTTATTTAGCGATCGACATAGCGACAGATATCTCTGCTACACTCTATTTTGGTCACTATTTCGGTCGCAGTATCAACTCTAATCAGTGTTTTATGTAGATCCTACAATCGGCCGCTATTTCGGTCGCAAAAAGCAACCAAAAAATTCGGTCACTATTTTCGGTCGCTAAATGACCTTTTTTTGTAGTGAAAATTATTTCAAATTTACACCATTTTCAGGTTTCTTAAGACAAAAGAAATAAGCAGATGAAGATAAATTAACAAAACGGAATTCCAATGAGCAATATATTGTTGATGTCACATGCTACAAGAAACTCTAAATTTCTTCCCATTTTGAAATAGGCCATGATAGCAGAAGAAAAACAAGAGAAAACACAAAACCCACGACCAGAAATAGAGACATTCCTAACAACTCAAACTCACAGTTTCAAGTTTCAACTACAGAGACTACAGTTTCAACATACACTCAAAACCAAAAATTAAAAAATGTGCCCTAAAGACTCAACAGAAATAGGTGCTCGCGTGGTGGTGGGGAGGGGAGCTCGAGTGGTGGCCAACGTTCGATGTGGTTACTGAGAGCAGAGGGATAAGGAAAGTTAGTGCGCGGGAAGGGGAAAGAGAGATGTCAAGTTATTGCAAAGAATGAGCGGGAAAGACAGAGTTAGGGTTAAGAGTGTACCTCATGGTGGTGGCGAAGAAGCCCTCGCGGTGGTTGCGGTGGAGAGGAGCTCGCGATTAGGGAAGAGTGAGAGTGACAGTGACAGTGAGAGTGAGCGTGATGAAAAGAGAAGAACAGAGACGTACAGAGCGAAGTGAAGAAGGCGTGCGGGTGTAATCGTTATAATCAAAAATAAAACAACAGTTTATGTCAGTTGTTTAATACAACTGACGTTAGAAGTAATTTTTAATGTCAGTTGTCTTAAACAACTGACGTTAAAAGTCATTGTTTAACGTCAGTTGTATTAAACAACTGACGTTAAAAATAAATATTTTTTATTTTAAAAACACTTTTAACGTCAGTTGTTGAAGACAACTGACGTTAAAAGTGTATAAGTTTCTGCAAAAACATTCATTCCTTTGACTACTATGCTATTTACCCATGCACCTTGTAACTTAATTCTCTTAATGAACATTAAGTTTATAGATCAGTTTCGAAGAAAATCAGGTAGTCTCTCTTCTCTATATAAAGTATCATTCTTCTGTATCAGTCTATAATACACCCTCTTCTTTTCCTCTATATTTCGTGCGTTTTCTATTCCTTCACAATATGGCTCTATCATATTTGAGACTTTTGTTATTTCTTCCTATACCTAGACTTAAAAGTTTCTTTCTTAATGGTCAAAAAACTTCTGAGGTTGAGTAAATCACATAACATGGATGATAATGTTGAGTGGATCACATAATGTGATTCCCTCACTTTATTTCATCCCCTTCATCCCTTTCACTCCGCTTTGGCAGCAAGTGATTGTGGATTCAGATGGAGCATCAAGGACTTCAAATGAGGGAGGGGATGCATCCATTGGAGTTTCTGAGGACAGGACTGAGAAGAAAACGACGTTGAAGCATAAACTTTTTTATATTTTAGGGCTATGTTGCAGAAATTTTTTATCTTTTGATCATGTAATTGTAACTTATGAATCGCTTCAATGAGATACGATTTGATTATACATATAACTTGTTTTATGTTAAGTGTTTATTTATTTTAATTATACATATTTATGTCAGTTATTTATTTAACTGAAGTAAAAAATCATACTTTTAATGTAAGTTGTATAAACAACTGACGTTAAAAGTGTTAATAATTCTTGTAAATCACTTTTAACGTCAGTTCATTACACAATTGACGCAAATAGTGATTTAATATTTACAAAACTGCCACCACCTCATTTTTAACGTCAAACATATGGTCAATTGACGTAAAACGTTCCCGTATATTACATTATTTCCACTAGTGCAAGAAGAATGCATTTCCGGTAATGTTTCCCAAACACAGAGAAAACAATGTTCTGTAAGGCCGTTGTGCCTAGTAGATTGAGCTAACACTTTAATGCGGGTACGAATTCCGTAGTGGCGATCCGGTTGATGCTCGGGGATGTCGGGGTATGAAATACTCATATAGGCCCAGTTGGTAGCTCCTCTGTGACGTGGTGATCTTGCAATACGCCGACATACTCGACTAGACGCTACATGTTTTCTGGTAGTGTGGGATGTTCCCAAAAAAGTCTGTGTGCATGTTGCTTACTGAGGATGTGACACCCGGGGGCCGACGAGGACGGGGAGTGGTCGCCTGTGCAAGAAGGCACAGACAAGGAACGGCTCCTGGCAGGCTTCTAGGCGGAGGGACACATGAATGAACCGATTACACACGGGAATGAGAGGGATCCTGAAACTGTGTAGGTATGAGACTATACAGTTGAAGATGACTTATATGAATTGATTGGTACTACCTATACCAACAAGATGCATCTTCTTTTCGATAGCCCATCACTGAAAAACTCCACAGTTAATCGTGCTTGACTTGGAGCAATTCTGGGATGGGTGACCTCCCATTAATTTCACGTTAATGTATTTTAATCTTTCAGCATCTTAATTACATTTCCCAAAATTCCCATCGTAGAGATTATATATATTGAACACCATGTAAACCTTCCCATTTATCTAACAATAAGAAAGATTTGAATTGGAAGGTGAAATTCTCATAAAATGGCTTTTCGCATCTATCAACCATTTCTTGTAGGAATTTTGTGCATTGCATTGTTCTTGACTACAGGTAAGGAAACAAAGAATTATAGTTCCGCCTCTTAACTTGTATTTCCACAATACAATCAACTAGTGTAAGGCAGAAAATTGTATCGTTTATTTCTTTAGTGTTCATATATAATAACTTAGTCTATCTATTTTTTATTTTGTGCCTTCATGATTTTCAATGTCATTGCTCATTGTCGGACCAGCAACATGTTCGGAACCAACTTTCGGGGTAATCCGCATCAGTTATGCTGTATAACAATTATACCTCAACCAGGGATATATTGACGGTGGGAGCTGTTCGAGGCATCAATTATGCTGCTGTATAATTGGTTGAGCTAAATATTGTACCCTGCTGCTGTATACTTTCTCATTGAAAATTGATGCATATTTCTTATAGTTTGGATTTAAAAAAAGTACTCATTTGTTTCTTATATTAAAGACAGGAGGGAGTACTACTTTAAACAATTTAACACTCTAATGAGTGTATAAGTTGTCTCACATCTTTATTTATTTTATTTTTATTTCAGTTTAAATTAATAATTCTTTATTTTTATTTGATATTAATGTTCAGTTAAGACTATTTTTCTATTTTATTTTTATCGGTGGTTCTTATATAAGAGCTAATTACATAATATTACAGCAACTCCCTTGGGAGTTGTTTAACTAGTTCCTAAAAATAAGAAGAAAAAGTTTTTGTTGGGTAGCATCTTCGTATAGTAAGATGATGTGGAATCCACGTATAAAGATAATTGTTTCTATAAGCAACTAATTATCATATAAGAACTCAATAGAAATATATAGAGGAAAACAAACAGAGAATGAATGTAAATAAAGTTTTGATATAATATGTGGGATCCATTTGATGAACTTGTTAGAATTTTCCCCATTAGAGTGGACTCTCACTTAAAGTAGTAAAAAGTAAAAAATGTTTATGTGGATAAGACTCATAAAAAGATGATTTAATAATTCCAACAAATTGCACCATTGAGACGCTCTTATGCATAAAAGAAAAGGAAACATCAATCTAAAAAATTACTAGAATGGTTGGAATGCTGCAATCAGCACACAATATTTTGAAAATAAATAAATAAATTTGAATTACATTTCCTAAAATTTTATTTTTTTTACCAAGTTATTGTTGCGAAATATCTACAGGCTTTGCTGATGACTAATCTTCATCGAGAAACCTGACTGGCCACCTTTGATGGGATCTCTCATCTCAACAATGTTTTTTCCATCAACAATATTCGAATTCGAGACATTACTTAAGAGATCTGAACCCATCTCCACTTGGACCAACTTATAAATGTTGGTCCCAAAATTCTGTTGGGGAAGAACACTCACACACTCACACTTTAGGAATATTGAAAGAAAGAACAAAGAGAATTTTGCACCGAATTATTCAATTACACATAGAAGCCGTATTTGATATGAGTTTGAACATTATTTTCTCTATAACTCACACATATGCAGTGGAAGACAGAGAAATTGGAAGAGGAAATCTCACTTCAATTGATTACCATCACAAGGAAGTACATATGCCTTTTATAGGCAAATGTTTACAATAAAATAATATACACTTTTCTTAATATTTAAGCAAAACATTTTGTATCAAATTCAAACACTGCTACAAGCTTTCTTTTCAAACTTCTATAAGCTTCCATTGACAATTCAAAATCTTTAGTCAAAGTTCAAGTCATACTTCACAACTCAAAGTAGCTATAATAGTTCAATTTAAAAACAACTTCTAGTACCCACAATTTTAGACTTAGCTTGATTTATCATTATCTAACAGTATTTATAGGCTACCTCACTTTCTTTACTAGTTCATTGCTAACTGACATTAACTATCATTAGTTACAATTCACTAACAGTCTAACTAACTAACTATTTCCTAACTACCCTTTACAATTGCATTACATTAATTACAACAAATTCTAACTTTCAATTCATCATAATTACATTTCCCATAAATCTCACGTTAATGCATTTCCCATAGCTATTGTCTAATATCTTTCAGCTCATCTTAATTACATTTCTCACGTTAATGCATTTCCCATAGCTATTGTCTAATATCTTTCAGCTCATCTTAATTACATTTCTCACGTTAATGCATTTCCCATAGCTATTGTCTAATATCTTTCAGCTCATTAATGCATTTACCATAGCTATTGTCTAATATCTTTCAGCTCATCTTAACTACATTTCCCAAAATTCCCATCATAGAGATTATATCTATTGAACACTCTATAAACTTTCCCATTTATCTTACAATAAGAAAGCTTAGAATTGGAAAGTGAAATTCTCATAAAATGACTTTTCGCATCTATCAACCATTTCTTCTGGGAATTTTGTGCATTGCATTGGTCTTGACTCTAGGTAAGGAAACAAAGAATTATAGTTTCACCTCTTAACTTGTATTTCCACAATACAATCAACTAGTGTAAGGCAGAAAATTGTATTGTTTATTTCTTTAGTGTTCATAATAACTTAGTCTATCTATCTTTCTTTTTTGTGCCTTCTTTTTATGATTTTCAATGTCATTTCTCATTGTAGGACCAGCAACATGTTCGGAAGATATAGTCTGCATAGTGCCTTGTAAGGCTGAGCCTGATCAAGTTTGCGACCAATTCTGCCTCAACCAGGGCTATGGTAAAGGTGGGCGCTGTTTCAGTGTGGGGTCTCCGTTGGTGTCTCCGTTATGCTGCTGTATCAAGAGTTGCACTACTACAGAAAAGGGCTTCAGTAGCGCTTTTTTTTGGCCTTTAGTAGCGCTTCGAAGCGCTATCTATTCACCCGCTACTGAAGGTGGGAGAGATTCAATAGCGCTTAAAAAAGCGCTACTGAAAGTAGGAATAGGTAGCGCTTCCTTGAGAAAGCGCTGTCTAAAGTTGGTAATAAGACAATCTATTACATACTTTAGGCAGCGCTTTCTCAAGGAAGCGCTGTCTATTTGTCACTTTAGGCAGCGTTTTTTCAAGAAAGCGCTACTGAAAGTAGGAATAGGTAGCGCTTCCTTGAGAAAGCGCTGTCTAAAGCGCTATCTATTTTTAACTTTAGGCAGCATTTTTTCAAGAAAACGCTACCTATTCTCCCTTTTTTTTTTTAATTATTTACATTGTTTTTCTATATTTCTCACATGCACCCAGCAAAACTAAGACATTAAACAGTTTATCCATCCCATTGTACTTAGCAAAACTCAACAAACCATACATTTACATACAAAAGCTTAAATACAATTTTTTTTTCCGATAAGCTAAAAGTATATTGATTAAAGGGTATTAAATCGATCTTAAGATATTAAATCGTTGTCTACAATTTATCAGTGACTTGAGTATAATTCATTACAAGAAAATATCAAAGCAGGACACGTACAAAATTTGCAATTCAGGTAATAGTACAAGTCCTGAAGAAAACGTGCCGGTCAAACCTATGCTTGCTAATTATCCGAAATACTAGCATCCAAGTTAATCTCACAAAAGACAATTCAGAGTCCTACTTCCAAACAATCTCATTCACAAGAGATTCACAAAAATGGCATCTTAATCCATACAACGAACATAAAGTTGGAGACTGGGGAATTGAAAGGTCTGGATTGGATACCTACAAAATGTTAAGAATCCTTCTCATTCTTCTCATTTGTGGTATCACGATCAACTACTGACAAGCGGATCTTCTCCGACTTGGATGGGTGCTCAGATGGAGGAGGCTGCTCTTCATTTTCATTGTTCTCAGGGTGGAAATTGATGTTTGACCCTTGGTTTATCAGATAAAATGTTCCTTTGAACCCTATCAATTAAAACCTTCGGTGGAGGTTCCTCTCTCAGCTGCTCATCATCATAATCATTGTTCACATAATAGCCAACACGAATAAATTCCTGACCCAGATAAGAGCAGGTCAACAGAAGCACTGTGCCACCAATAATATCTTCTTCACGAATCTTTGATGGATCCGGTGGATCTGCCTGTTATCAAAACAGTATAAAAAAGTTAGATTCTATAAGCAATTGCTACACATAAGTCAAAAAGATTAGTATTCTTAAAGCTTGCCTGTAAAACAAAGCGATAGTTTCCAACGTTGACAGGACCAACAAGGACACTCTCTAATAATTGGTCATAAGTCTCATCCTCAGCAGATCCAACGTAAATGAGCTTCCATTCCAAATCTGTACTCACATGACAGCAAGCAGTGTCACAACCAAACAAGGTAAAGCAGTCACAACATATAAACTAGTTTGAACTGATCCAAACTCATGACAGTTTTTAAGTTATTATTTCATAAATGGTGAGAGAACAAAAGTAACAAAACTGTAATCAAACTTTACCCACATGGACAACTTCCTTAACAATCACAAGCCAATGCACCATTGGATCTATCCTACCGTGATAAATATTTCTCATGCTTATTTCTACAAACACTATTGCATTTATATACTACCACCTGTTCATCAAAACATATCAAGTCAACAGATAAAATGTATTTTATTGAACACTAGCCTATACATGGAGCATTGACTTTTCCTTATTACTGAATATAAGGGGGGAAAACAAGAAGGAATTAGAAAATTATTACTACCTTGCTTCTTTGGTCATCAGAACTGGTTCGTATGATACAGATGTCTTACCCTGCACAAGAAATGAACACAGTATTAAAGCCAATGCTGGCCAAGATTTATAATCAAAATACATATTCAAAGATGGAAGTGAGAGTTACATCATAGCATAACATCTTGCTGAACATACTTACAGTTAAACTTTCAACAGTTGAGCCAACAAACTCCATAGATTTATATGTTGCACCAGCCATAGTTATTTCACCAATAATCTGCAAGGTAAATCAACCACTCATGTAAGGATGTAATTTTTACGTTTGCTACATGCAGACAAGCTAACAAAAGAACTCAAGGGAGCATACCATAAAGCTGAGGCTATCAAGGCTGAAAATCCAGTCTCAATTGTTCCCTCATGACTGTACTTGCATGCTACTAGCTATATAAAATGGTGCATCACCACCCAGATAAATCATCTTTTCATATAACAACCTTTTGGTGCATTGGTAACTATCAAAGTGTCTTTGCAAGTATATCATGAATTTGGGTTCATATCTCATAATTAGCAGTACAAAGCAGCTAAATATGAACAATGAAAATGAATAAGTTTGACTTTCGATGAGTATTATTGTCAAGCGGCAATCATCAATCATCATACCGAAAGCGTGAGATTCTGCCCCTCCTAATGCTTAGGAAACATGCACAGGGGAACTATCAAGGTCTGCAGTCAAGGTTGATTTTAATTAAATGAATCTTGTGTTCGAGTACATCAAGGAGAGAAAAAAAGATAAATCAAGGTAACTTACAACAAACATTGTGAATAAAGATCCTATCGGTGACATCACCGGACCTGCAACAAAGGTATAACTATCCATAAAACATAATCCAACGTGCATGAAGAAATGATTTACCAAAGTAAGAAAGCAAATGGAATTTATAACCGAAGATAAATTCAATAAAATCTTTATGCGAAAACTCATCTGACTTTCTCAATTGTCATTTATGCTATGGATGCTATTAAATCATGAATTTTTTCAACATATATTTAGCTTATTTGTTTTCTAATAATATGAATTTCATAAAGATATTGAAGAGGTGCAACTTTCAAAATCCTCTATGGAAGCACTACCAGAATCCCCTAAAGTAATTGCTCAATCAATAAACTCAACAGATAATCTTTTTTGACTGTGAAGGAGTGGAATCTAATATTAGTGACAAGAATCAAACACAAGATAGTACTAATAGTGACAATGCCCATAATCAGGTTGGAGATTCTCCAGGAAAAGTTGGTTCTCCTAAAGCTTCTAAGCATGCAATTGATACAGCAGCACCGTTTGAATCTGTCAAAGATGCTGTGTCCAAGTTTGGAGGAAGAATTGATTGGAAACCTCGTCGAACACAGAGTTTGGAGGTATGTTGTTTGAATTGTATTTATATGCGTACATTTCCTTTATGGTTAATTTGGTTAGTACATAGCACAATTTGCATTAGGCTCTATGAATCTTGTTATTTGTCAAGGGCAGAAATATTTTGCAATACTAAATGGAAAGAATGAGAAAATTACAATAACCTCCCTTCAGGTTTGATTTAATTTTACTCGACACTCATTTCGAAAGCTTCAGTCATCTTTCGTTAGGGAAGGTTCGTATAATTTCAATCATCATTTCTTTAAAGAAAGTAAGTGTAATAATGATAACATAAATCTTAAAGAGATATTGGTATAATTTCTAAAACAAGAAAGACATCAAGTATAATTAAGCTAATACTTATGGAGGTTAGTGTAATTTCCCCCAAATATTAAATAAGGCTGATGAAATTGGTTGCCTATGAGTATACTGAAAGTGAAAAAGGGGTTTTCATATTGATGTCTATATGATGGAGTTTACCATTGACCCATTTCATGACTTTACAAGAATAATATCTTATAACTGATCAGAACCCCTGTGGATATTTATCCATTGACACAAGTCATCACTTTACAATATTTATGGATGGAGTAATAATTTCCTCTCTACCTCACTTGTTTTCCATTGCTTTGGACAAATTAGTTTGTATGCATACATTGAGGTTTGAATGTCTTAAACCACTGGTTTTATTTAGTTGTTTGTTTTTTTATTGGCTGAACAGAGAAGCAAACTTGAAGGACAAGATTTTGGGAAAACAGAAACAAAGATAGGAATTGGAAAGCACTAAGAAACTCATAGAAGAACTCAAACTCAACATAGAAAAGGTAGAAAGAGATGAGCTTCAGGCAAAAGAGGAGGCTAAAATTGTGAGTGACAAAATTGAAGAGATGGAAGAGGAAATTGTCAATGAAGCCTGATGTGAAGCCAAGGCACAGCTTGAAGTTGAGAAAGCAAGGCTTGCTGCCGCGGTTTCGGATTTGGAATTTATTAAAAGGGAACTGGACTCATTGCATAAGGAGCATGCTTCTATGGTGAGTGCAAGGGATATAGCTGTCCAAAAAGCGAGAAGAGGCTATTGCTGCATCCAAGGAGGTTGAAAAGGAAGTGGAAGATTTGACTAATGAGTTGATTGCAACAAATGAGGCATTGAACTCCGCAAGAACAGCGCAAATGGATGCGAGAAGAACAAAGATTCGGATCCATGGATGAAGAATCTCAAAACTTGAAGCTACAACTTGAACAAGCAGAAGAGGAGTTTCAAACACTCAACCAGCAAGTTTTGTCCGCGAGGGTTCTCAAATCTAAATTGGATGCATCTACCTCTTTCTTGCTTGATTTGAAAGCTGAATTAGCTGCATACATGGAATCGAAAATAAAAGAGGAAGGTGACCAAGAACTTAGAAAGGAACTTGAAGGAGTAAAAGTTAACATAGAGAAAGCAACTGCTGAGGTTAACAGACTTGAGGGAGGCTTCCATTTCACTAAAATCAAACCTGGAGCAAGAGAAGTTGGCCCTCACCACCCTCGGGCAAAACGAGGAAGCCGCCTGCTGCAGTTGTAACTCTCCAAGCGAGAACTAGAGAAGACCAGGTCTGCTATAGCTCTCCTTCATATGAAAGAGAAAGAAGCAAGAGATATGATGGTTGAGTTGCCAAAGAAACAGCAGGAAGCAGACAAGATCTGATCGAGGCCAAATCACTTGCTCAGGCTGCTAAGCTAGAGCTCCTTGAAGCACAAGAAGAGGCTGAACAAGCCAAGGCCAGAGCAAGTACATTGGAGAGTAGATTATCGGCAACACAGATGGAGATAGAAGCTGCTAAGGCATCTGAGAAGTTGGCTAAAGATTCAATCAAAGTGTTGGAAAAGAGTGAATCAGCTAGAAGCAACAACGACGAGGACTCTTCCCCTATGGTGACAATCACACTTGAAGAATATCATGAGCTCAGTAAGCGAAGCTATAAGGCGGAGGAGCAAGCTAATGCGAGGGTTGAAGCGGCTAATTCTCAAATTGAGACAGCTAAGGAGTCCGAGTTAAGAAGTGCAGGAGAAGTTGGAGGAACTAAATGAAGAATTGGCTGTTAGAAGGGAATCTCTGAAGATTGCAACTGAGAATGCTGAGAAGGCCACACAAGAAAAGTTAGTTGTAGAACAGGAGTTAAGAACATGGAGAGCAGAACAAGAGCAACAAAGGAAAGATGGTGAATTGAATGACATGACTACTGCAGCAGCTGAACCTGCACATGACTTATTAAGCTCAAAGGGTAAAGCTCCTTCAAATTACACTGAAACGGGATCAGCCACAGATACAAAGAGCAAAAAGAAGAAGAAGAAGTCATTATTTCCTTCAAAGGTTGTCATGTTATTTGCCAAGAGAAAAACGCACCCATCTAAGTGAATGTAATCCTTTATCCGAAATTAGAACACTCAGTATTGATGTAGGCTTATTCTGAAGGGATTGTATATTGGCTGCGAATTGTGGGAATTTCTATTAAGTTCTTTGGCTCCATGAGAAAAATAAGATCATTTATTGTATACAAGGTATCAACAATGTTTTTTTCAGTTAAATTATTTTTACCCCACTCTTCATTTGTCATAAAATGAGATAAACATACTTTTTATTACACTCTAAATATGAAATTCAGATGTCATTGCTCGTAAGGACATAGGACTGTCAAACTTCTGAAGAGTAATGACACTCGTGAGGTTATGGCAAACCCCCGATGCGTCTCAAGGGCTTCCTACCAACCCAAATTGATTCACTTCCCATCGACATTTTCAAATTCCAACTTCCTAGTAAGTAAGCAACCAATTCCCAAATCAAACTTTGGGTATAGAACTATAGTCTAATGATGATGAAAAACAGAGAAAAGCCACAAATAGAAGTAACTAACTATAGTCTAATGATTATGAAAAACAGAGAAAAGCAGAAACCAACCTTGTAGATCTGCAGCGGGAGAAAAGGGGCGGAGCTCGCGGAGGGACTCGAGAGGAGCCGCGCGACGACGACACTAGGAGAGGAACTCGAGTGGAGCCGACGAGCAGGGACGACTGACGAGTTGCGGTTGGTTATAAAATATTGAAATCTGGAGGAGGCAGCGGATCATTAGGATGTGGGATTCGGGGTTGAAGGAGAAGAATTGGGAGGAGATGTGGGGTTCGGGGGAGATGAAGAGTGGTTGTTGGGGTTGTAGGGGTTGGTGGTGAGACGGTGTCGTTTTGGTGGGTGACTGAGGGGGCAAGTTCGAGGATGGGAATCGGAGGGGGAAGAAGGGAAGAGAACGATTTCGAGGAGGGATCGAGAAGGGTCAGTGGTGGGGGAGGGTTCATCGCGCGAAGTTTTGAGAAACCAGGGAGGGAACAATTTAATTTTTAGGGTAAAGAAATAGATAGCGCTTTCTCAAGGAAGCGATATCTATACGTAAGGAATAGGTAGCGCTCTATTAAGGAAGCGTTATCTATATATAAGGAATAGGTAGCGCTTCCTTGAGGAAGCGCTATCTATTCTTACACATCAACTTTCAGTAGCGTTTTCTTAGAGAAGCGCTGTCTTAGAGTATATCAAAGATAGCGCTTCCTCAAGGAAACGCTATTAAATGTGCTCCGCCTCTTTTTAAGTAGCGTTTTCTGTAGTAGTGTTGAGCTAAATATTGTACCCTTAAGCTGTGTTTGAAAGTAAAATAAAACTAATGCATGTACCCTTAAGCCTGCATCATTTATCATGAACAATTATGCGTGTTTTGGCTCTTTGTTTTGGTTATCTGTTTCTGGGTGAAGATTATTAGGAACCCCTGCATGGCTAATACTTACACGTTAATTATGCATGTTCTTGCTGATACTTAAACATTTATCATATAAGATTGCTCTACAACCGATTGGAACACTGTAGTACTGTTGGAGTTACTTAAAGATAAAGAGTAGTCTTATATATGATAAAAAGTAAAAACTGGCTGCTTCTACTTAAACACACTAGCATCGTTGGAGCACTATGACATATCATCTAGCAGTAAGCACCGTTACTTATTTGAAACATTCTTATAAATGCACTCTTAACTTTTTGAAGTTCACTACTGGAGTAAAGATTCACTATATATGTCAGAAACGGTCGCACACTTAATACTGGAGTAAAGATTCACTTTTTGAAAATCCACGGTTGCTCAGGGTGCACCATAAAACCACCCCTTTCTCAAAGGCCCGTTGGAAGTGGAATCATTGCCAAAGTTGATATAAAGGCAGTTATGTGTGGATGCCCCCCCACCCCCCACCCACCCTCCAAAACCCCCACCACCACCACCCTCCAATCAATTATACACCTTTGTCTGCTGAATTGGCAGACGGATATCATGTCCGCGTTGCCACATAAAAACCATGTCGTTGCCACGTAAAAAAAATAATCTTTTTTTATTCAATGTGTCTAATAAAAATTATTCAATAAAAAACTTAATTTTTAATAATTAAATATTATATATTTAATTGTTCATTATGATAACAATTTTTATTTTTATTAAAATGTTATTTCTTTTTCTTTAGAATTTGTGCCCCTTATTGTTAAAAAAAATAACATGTAACTATTATAAAATTAAGTATTGTATTAAATTAAATTATTTTAAATTGATAGGAATAAACCAACATAGTGTTGCACAGTTGATAAATAACTGGGCCCCTTAAGCATGTGGTCAGTGATTCAATTCCTGGCTCATGCGTATGGAAGACCATCTGTTGGGAGAGGTCACCCTCTTAAATGGATCTCAGTACCTCGAGGATTAGTCTCTGGCTCTCATCCGGAGGATACCTGTAACACCCTCCCTTGGGCATTACTACGTAACATGTGCGAAAATAAAAATTTAAAAGATAATTTGCTGGTGCTTTCGGAAAATAACTTATATAAGTACATAAGTGTTTGAAATTGGTTATAAAATTTTTTCACGACTCCACACCTAAGCCTTAATCGACACACAAACTTAATATCATAGTTTGGCAAGCCTATTTAGTTTAAAGAATATACTTAAATACAAGCTAGTAGTTTTACAAAAAAAATTCGACAGAGTCTCCTCTGTAATTCGGACATCCCAGATAAAATAACACCTGTTAAAATAATTACATTTTCACTCCAGAATTCCAGTTACACCAAATTCAACAAGGCATCAATACATAAAAATAATAGCTATAGCCATAAGCTTTACAAAACCAAAAGAAATAGCTTAGATTTTCATTCAAAAGATATGCTCTCCGAGCTATAGACATTCCCTTTTAAAATAAAGGCTCTCTGAGCCAAACTCATACATACCATCAAAATAATCCAAGTCTCAATCCTAAGCTGGTCGTTCTAAAAGTTATTCCTCAAGTAATACCTCATCAAGCAACTACATCTAAGTCTCTGAGTGACTTAGAAAGACTCCTCTGCACCATCTGTATTAGAGTACCAGTGGTACAATATCGAACTAGAAGAATCCCTGAAATGTGTGTAAGGGTGAGATACCGACAAATGGATATATCACACAACAACCATACACATGATACATACATCACATAATCATATAAGCATTTTAAATCATGCATATACATAACATAACAGTGTTATATCAAAGGGTCTCAAACCCGAACAATCAGTTTTATAAAAAGAATGCATGACACTTCAATATTCAACTCTATTTTGATACCTAATCTCCGGAGATCCCACAACTTTCTGTTTCGTTTCAAGCTGATCAGGCTCGCACATGGCACATTGTAAAAACGAACAAAACAATGCCCAAGAAAATCAATGGTGCACATCCCCATTCCCGATAGGATGTTCATGCCAGCACCTAACACAATTGTGCACATCCCCATTCCCGTTAGGATGCTCATGCAAAGCAACGACACAATTACAATTGTGCACATCCCCATTCCCGTTAGGATGCTCATGCAAAACAACGATACTATTCCCCCATTCCAGTTAGGAAATAGCGGCACATATATTCAATCTGGACACAAAGTCCTATCAATTTGGACACAAAGTCCTATAAAAGATACATTGATCCACTCCGGACCTCAATGATCATCACCACCTGACACGTCTGTCATATACATTGATCCACTCTGGATTCAATGTCATTTACATGACACAATTGCCATTGAATGCATGAGAAAAACTTGTATTCTCGCTTTGTTTTCTTTGTCGTAATAATCTTTCCTCGTCGAAGCACAAAGCTTAACGACCATGCTTAATTATTTTAAGACTTTTCACTTAAAACAAATACAGGACACACAGTCCAAATCTTTTAATCTCAACATAGGACATACAGTCCGAATGCTCAATCACGATGCCCTTAAACCGATGCACCAGTTTTAGGCTCGCGGATATGGAACTCACACTGTCCACATCAACTTAGGACACACAGTCCAAAAACAAAACTTTACAGGACACTCCGTCCCGACGACATGCATCCTTGATCTACGTGTCCATACAACACTAGAACCCCGACGTCTCGGTTTCTAGGCTAATTTATCGACTTGTAAAACATTTCGCTCAGTGAAAATCAAAACCAAAACAAAACCTCGGTCACTTATCCAAGTAACCGGAACGTTTCCAAAATTATTTGGGAGAAAATCCTTTTCCTTTGCAAAAATCTTTTCTAGAACATCTAGGAAATTCATTTGTATTTGAAATTCATTGATGGAATAAAGTTAAATATTTTCAAAAGGTATTTCCTTCATAAAGCACACCTTTCGAAAAGGTTTTCTCTCGTACAAAACTTTTGATCATAAAAATATAGTTTCCTTCAACTCAAAATCACTTTAAAATTTTCCTAAAAACAAGGGTCTTATTCTTCTGAAGTAAACACTTTAAAGAAGGAACTTTTATAAGTGAACCAAAAATTTTCAAAGTTCTATTCAAGGCTTATTAAGGCTTTTAATTCTTATCATGATTGGGCACAGACTCAAGTCTGGCTTTTCAAACTTCAATCAACAGTAATAATATCACAGTTAATCATGTATATATAATTCATATATATCACGATTAATCACATATATATAATTCATAACACTTTAAAGCAACAAATGTTCAACTCCAAGTAATAACCACAATGGTTCAAGTAAACAAGTTATTCAAGTATTGGCTCGACATCACAATAATATTCACAGCACTCAATTACACACATACACACATGCATATAGTTATTGAATATCCCTAGGTAACTCCCCTTACCTTTGAAGACAAGTAAAGGATCCTCGTCCTAAGACTCACGTTAGCTCATATCTACTCCATCAAGCAAGAATAGCCGTGTCCAATCGTCTCAGAGAGTAAATCCAATAACGCGCAACAACAAAAATCAGGAAATCAATTACACATGATCAAACACACATTCTAACTTGATCTAAACACTTAATCTAATTACCAAACAAGGTTATTTTTAAAGAAAATCATGTTTGAAGCTCACGCTTCCTAATACCCTTTTAGGAAACTTTGTTTTGATTAAAAGATCTTGAAAAAGAACTTTGGAAATCATCCATTTAGAGTCATAATTGCACTAAATCATAATTAATTTCACAAAAACATACCCAAATTCAAATAAAATTAAATTGGGGATTTAGGGCTCCTTATTAAAATTTAGGGGAAACTCAGAATAATGAAATTGGTTTAGCGAAACACAAACTCACAGTCCCAATCTCATAAAACAACCTTAAATTTCAAAATTAAAATCTGAAATCAAAGGGTTAGGGTTAGGGTTTTAAAAAATCCATTTGGGGTTTTGAACTAGAAGAGGTTATGGCGAAGTACTTACCCAAGATAACAAGAAAAGAGGTAATGGTGGCTGTTGAAACGACCGGCGCGGCGGCGACGCGACGGAGGGGCGGCGGTGTGTTTTGGACAACACCATAGGTCCAACAAAACAAGAGTTAAACCTCATGGAAGAAGAAAAGAAGATTCAATATCATAAATAGGTGAAGAACCACTATTAATGGCGGCTTAGGGTGCTTACCACGGCTGGGAACGGCGGTGGGTGGCGGTTCTGACGCGAGACAACAGCAGCGGTGGCGAGGAACGGGTGCAGAGATGCGAGCTACTTCCTCCCATCAACGAACGGCAACCGGCTGGTTCCTTGGGGCGACGCGCGGCTCCTAGTGCGGTGGTAGGTGGTTGGGTGAAGGTGGAGCAAGATGAAGTTGAGGAGGAAGAAGAAAAAGAAAGAAGAAATAAGAAGAAAGAAGCAGAGAAAGAAAAGAGAAAATGAGAGAGATAGCATCGAGAAAGAGAGAGAGAGAAAAGTGAGAAAATGAGTTTTTAAACTAGTTACTTAGTGATAGGTACAAAATGAGTGATAAATATTAGGCCTAATTAAAATAAACATGTTTTTACTTTTTGGATTCTAAAAATAAAGGTTGATAAAGATATGTTTTCGAAATTCAAGTTAGAGTAAAGATTAATAATTGAACTGATCAACTAAGAAAATACTCAGTCCAAAATTTAATCTCCGATAAATGTCAAACCAAAATATTTTTAACTCTAAAATTAAATAGAATGAGAATATGAAAATTTTTTTCTCTTAATCACATTACTTAAAATATTTTTCTGTACTGGTATAATAGTGACAATAACGTAAATTATTGTCTATTAAACATGCATTCACTGAAATAAGTCAGTTCTAACACACCCAATAAAATAATTTGAAAAAAGTAATTTAATTACTCAGACTAAACCACATAACATAATAAACATAAATATCCAAATAAAATAATTAATCCTAGGTGTAAAAACTAGGGTGTTACAATACCCGGGTTCACCCAAAAAATTGACGGGAATAAATTCTTTTTAATTTCTTATGCGGCGATGATGTGGCATCTATTTGGCAACACAGACATGACATCCATTGATAGTAGGGACCTTTTTCTAAACTTTTTGAAAATTCAGGGTGAGGGATCAACACTAATGAAAAACAATTATGAGGACTAAAACCAAAATTTACCCACTTTTCAGGCACCAAAAACTTATTTAAACATTAAATTTATGTTAACACATACACCATAAAATTATGTTGACAAATATTGCATATTATTACGTACTTTCATACTGAAGATAATTATTTATATTTCAACATTTATTTTACAGAACTTAAGAAATTCTGTATGACTATTTGGATTTCAAATTGGAAGATTGTAATCGAATCCAAGTTCATTGCATAATTAACCTCTTATTAAATTAAACAAAAGGCAGGCTCAGCTTTAACATGCTTAGGGGTACAATATGGCTGAATTAATTCTTCAAACAGCAACAAATAGAATTTCTACAGATGCCCCCATTCTTATAGCCCTCCTCAATGCATACTTTGTAGCAACTTCCATTACATGGCCCATTGCACTCGAACTGGCCTGGTGGTAGTGGTGGATCCTCTGAACTTATCATTGCTGGTCCTGTAATGAGAAAATTATTAGGTTACCGTATTTATATATGCATATGGGTTCTTACTCGTTTATACCCAACTTTTTTCATTACAAAATATATATAGCCAAAGTTATTATGATTTATGAAATACCATGGTCTGCTATACAATAATTAATTGTATACTGGAAATACAAGTAAAGAGACGAAGCTAATTACCTTTTGTTTCTTTACCTGAAGCCAAGACCAAAACAATGCATAAAATTCCTAAGAGAAACGGTTGAGAGATGTGAGAAGCCATTTTATGAGAATTCTATGTTAGAAATTTTTGGGTCACACTTGTAATGTTTAAATGTGTTAGGGCCATTATTTTTAATTAGTCAAATTAAAGTGATCTAATTCAAGTAAGGTTTATGGCTAAGGACATAATTGTTATGAAAATTATTGTGTAGATACCATAAGGTTTTGTTTCTAATTTTATGATGGGCAAAATTAGAGATAAGAAATGTGTGGATAGTCATGACTCTTCATGAAAGAGTTTGAATTCGAAGGGACATCACTCTTCATGAAAGGGCATGGACTCATTATAAAAGGTTATGGTCCCCAAGTCATATGCAACCAATTTTCTTTTCTAACACCCATCGTTAGAAAGGAGAGGCTCTTTATGGTTTAAGAAGAATTGTGCATGTTGACTTGGAAGACCAAGAACCACAAGTTTCTCCATCATATTTTCCATGAATTCGGGTACGCTTCCGCTATTGTCTTTCATTTTCTATTCTTGATGATTGAACATGACTTGTCTTGTTTAGATGATGGTTTTCATCATTAAGTATTTCTCCCATAAAGTTTTTTTTAACAAGTGGTATCAGAGCCACAAGTTTATGTTGAATCATTGAGAAAATTTTGTTTTATGAATGATTGAGTGTTCTTAATTTGATTATTTAAATTGTGAAAATGTCAAATTTAAGAACAAATATGGATATAATTTTGTTGAAGATGGATATTATTGAATATTGAATTCATGTCTTATTCATACTAAATTATTAGAAATTCATGGATGGATTCTGATTTATGATGTCAAATCATAAATGTTGAATTCAAATATGTTATTGTATGGATTTGGTTTTATGAGTTTAAGATGCAATTCATACATTTATCACTATGAATTGATTCTATATTGATTCTGGCGTAACTTTGTGACTGTGTGACATGACCGCTGTTTTTGCATCGTTTGGGAACCGGGTTCGATTCTCATTTGGGTGATTTGAATATCATGAAACGTTGCAATATTATTATGTTTAATTACATTTAAGTGCCGGGTATTGCATGAACGGACGTGTGGCTTGGTGGTTTCAACGTGTGTCACCTATCTGGAGTGTCTTGGGTTCGAATTATACTCCTGCATTTTGAGTTACATTTTAGTAACTTCTTTTGCTGGAAAATAAAACAAGAACAGAACAGTGGGAATTGAACCTGAAACCATGCAATGACAAACATAAGGGCCTACCATCGGGCTATCACTGTACCACTGTACTTTAGCCTCCAAATGTTTTGTTTTAAAGACTATTTGGTCGATGCACATTTTGTTGCATAAGGAGAGAAACTTTTTTTCTCGGTAAAACAGTGATGCACACAGATGGGACACAGTCACACAGACTTTTCTGGAAATAAATAAAATTTATTTTGAATTAAGTGTTCAATCAAAATTCAAATAATTGGTTATATTTTGGATTACAAAATTGTTTGACATTTTAAGTGAATCAATTGAAGCAAGAAGTCACCAAAATGACCTCTCTTGTGTAGATTGCTCATGAGAAATGTTGAATGTTAGTGTGTATGTGTATCCATGCGAGTATTAATCGGCCCAAAGGAAGGTTAATATTTGACCGGATTACATGCACACCTGTGATGGTAAACATGTGATGATTATAAGGTTGTAGATGTGAATGATAAATCAGTCCAAATAAGGGTTTATTATTTGACATACATTATTGTCAATGTTTGATCATTACAACAAGAGTACCACTAGCGTATTAATATTCTTGTCCAAAGACTTGATATTAATGTTGCACTAGGTATCTTGAGATGGGGTATGCCATTATTTGAATTTATTGATGATTGAATTTTGGTTATCATGTGAGTATATTTATGTTATTTATTTGTTCTCTCTTCAACTACTATTGCTACTATATCTGCTAACCTAAATTCGGTTCCTGATCTTAATGGTACAAACTTTAAGGATTGAAAAGAGAACATTTTGATTGTTCTTGGCTGTGTAAAATCCTAAATTTTAAATATAATTTTTAAAAATAGAAACATTAAGCTATTATGAGGTTTAGTGTAGAAATTGGTAGTGCGAAAATGTATCAGAATTTTCTTTAATAATTACAAATCAAAAGAGTGTAAAATTGGAAAATAAAATTAAAATTAAAAATAAATAAGAGATTTAGTGTGAAGGAGTGATAGTATAATAATTTATTAAGAGTTATTAACTATTATAAAATTTTTAATTATATATATATATATATATATATATATATATATATATATATATATGAAAAAAAAAAGAAAAAAGAGAGAGACTTGGGCGTTAAGCCCAAGCCAAAAGAAAAAAAATATAACAAGAAAATAAAAGGGGGACAAACCTGATGACCTATGGCGCTGATATATATATATATATATATATATATATATATATATATATATATATATATATATATATATATATCTATGTGTGTGTGTGTGTGTGTGTGTGTGTGTGTGTTCATAAAGCTCACTGATCAAAAGAAAAAGAAGGAGAAGCGCCGCATGGAGTTATTTCGTCGGGTACTTCCATTCCTTGCCAGTACAATCCTAACAATACAGATCCAAGAACGACACCAAACAGGAGAGGAATTTTTAGAGAAGCACGAATCCCTATCATACGTAATTTCTAGAGCACAGTGGAGGTCTGCAAAAGGTGAGTAAAAATACTTTTTCTCACACTTTCATGGTACAATTGATTTGAAGCTTTGTTATATAGATTTGCTTAATTACAAAAATTAAGATTTTAGAGTACATGATTTTTATTTGGAACCTTGAAATATTTTCACGTCACTTGATGAATTGGTTTAGTGAGTGTAATTTTCTTGTTATTCTATTAATGTTTGATGCAATAAAATGATAATGATAAAGAAAATAAATAGCTAAATAGATGCCCAAATTTCGTACCGTGCGTAACCTTTTTGCAGTGGCATAACATTATTTAAGTTTGATATTAGATGATTTCTATTGATACATATATGCCACGCCCCTGTGAGTGAATACATGTACTATAACAAGCATAAATTATATTAAGAACTTATATGTTATGGTTGTGTTTGTATTTTAAATCCTGTTATAGTGTCTATGTAATTGCTGCATGGAGTTTGAGGAAATATTTGGTAGTCATCTGGGATGACATTTGTGATCATCCGGGATGACATGTTGCATGGTACATATGAGTTGGTCATCACCTTCCGGAAGAAGGGTGACGGTTGTACATTCTATTCCGCGAATAGGATGAGAGATATCACCATCCGGGATGGGATATCAATTTATTGAAAATATTCACATCCGGGATGGAATATTAGATACCTCCATCCGGGATGGGGAAGGCGGTGGGGCGTCATTGCATGGATATGAGCTCATAGACCTTAGTGGATTCCGCAGGATTCACACCGGTTCGGGAACCAAAGAGTCAAGTTGAGTGATTTCGGGAATCACCGAGTCATGTTCGTGGAGTTGCATTGTGTAGAGTTTGCATGGTGAATGTGATTAAATGCAATGTAATGTGACCGTTGCTGAGTTTATGAGTTTGTGCTTTAAATACTTGACATTAATTTTATATATATGTATATATAATTATTATTTTGGAGGTTTATTATATTCAATATTTTAAAAATTAGGGGGTACCATGAATGTTTTTCCGGTTTACATGACCTAGTGAGAACAACACTATTTGCGAAAATATTTTTAGAACTTGATTTTTATTCACTGGGATTATATCTCATTAAAAGTGTTGTTTTCAGAGCACGAGGACGATATCACTGAAGCTGAAGATGATTGAAGACTTAGCGAATTTACTTATTTATTATCTAGCTTTGTTAGTATTTTATTTTGAATAAAGAGTCGTTTGTGGCTAGACATATTTATTTTATTTTTTATTTATCGTTGGGTTTATTAGTAGACGCCCGGTTTTGAGGCTTGGGGTTTTTATTTGGACGTATCGATTTATTATTTATTACTTTGATACATTATTACTATTTTATTTAATATGAGACATTTTCCAGACTTATATATAATTGATAAAATTCTTATGACTAACATATTTTAATTAAATGTATTAAAGGATTTTTATACAATTTGTTTTGGGTTACTAATGTAACGAAGGGCGTTACATTTATGGTATCAGAGGAGTTCGATTCTAAACCGGACTGTGGTAATGGGGCTTTTTCTAAAATAAAACTTGGGCGCATAGGATGCTTGTTAGAGTTATAGATGCTGCATGTTATTCTTTGGGATATTGGACCTGATCAACCCAGTATTTCATTGGTAGTGAGCAGATTTATGGCGACTAATAGGCGAGGGACGAATGTTGCACTTGCGGCAGCTTTGGATTGTATGGCCAAGGTTATGCAAGGGCAGACGGAGACTCGCCGTCAACTGAAAGGGAATGGAGGCCAGTCACTAATGAAGTGGTGGCAACCTAGGACCCTTAACACGTGGGGCTTTTCGAATTCAAGAAGAAAAATTCGCCATCATTCTGAGAAGCGACTTAGATCCGAAACAGGCTGAATTTCTTCCACTCATTAAGGAAAAAAAAAATTAAATTATTATATTGTTTGATTCAGGAGCAACGCATTCCTTGATACATCCTTTATGTGTGAAAATTTGGAGATACCAATCTTTCATTTGTCCTTTGATTCATAAGTTTCTACTCCTATAGGGATATTCTTGTTCTTCCATTGGCTGCTTGAATTGTTTCCTTGTGCGTCAAGACACTCCTTATGACATCAACCTTATTGTTATCTATGTATTGTATGTTATTCTTGGTATTGACTTATTGGCATCTAGACTCATTACCATAAGCATTCTAACAAAAATATCCTTATCTCTTCACATCCAATGTCTAATGATTTTCCCCGTACCCAGTTCTATTGTTGCTGCTGTTGCTTGTCATAAGTGCTTAGTTGAGGGAGCTCAAGGATATATACTCTTATTCTCTGCTAAGATAGAGGCTGACAGTGATGTGACGGCTATACCTGTGGTGTGTGAATTCCAGGATGTTTTCCCTAAGGATGTCTCTAGCTTGCCTCCGAATAGGGAAGTTGAGTTTAACATAGATCTAGTGCCAGGGAGTGGACCAGTGTCGGTAGCGCCTTATAGAATGACACCTTTAGAGTTGAGCGAGCTTAAGAAACAGGTAGAGGAGATGCTAGGGAAGGGGTTTATTAGGCCTAGTGTGTCACCTTGGGGAGCACCTGTCCTACTGGTGAAAAATAAGGATGGGAGCATGAGGCTATATGTTGACTATAGGCAGTTGAACAAAGTGGCCATCAAGAATAAATACCCTTTGCCTAGGATAGATGACCTCTTAGACTAGCTGAGGAGAGCGTCAGTGTTTTCCAAAATAGATCTAAGATTGGGATACCATCAAATTGGAGTCAAGACTGAGGACATTCCTAAGACAGCCTTTAGGACAAGGTATGGGCACTATGAGTACGTAGTGATGCCCTTTGGTGTGACCAATGCCCCAGCCGTTTTTATGGACTACATGAATCGGATCTTTAGGCCATTCTTGGGTAGCTTTGTGGTGGTGTTCATAGATGATATTTTGATATACTCTAGGACACCAGAGGATCATGAGGAGCATTTGAGGTCAGTGTTACAGATTCTGGGGGAAGAACGACTATATGCAAAGCCAGAAAAGTGTGAATTTTAACTTGATGAGGTGAAGCTTTTAGGACATACCATATCTAGGAGTGGTGTAGCGGTTGACTCTAGTAAGGTTGATGCAGTGCTTGGGTGGGAGCAACCTAAGTCAGTGACGGAAGTGAGGAGTTTCCTAGGGCTGGCAGGTTACTATAGGAAGTTCATAGAGGGGTTCTCTAGACTAGCTTTACCTCTCACCAAGTTGACTAGGAAAGGAAAATCTTTCGAGTAGGATAAGGAATGCGAAGAGAATTTTGAGGAGCTTAAGAGGAGATTGGTGTCATCACCGGTCTTAACCATTCTAGATCCCTCAGTGAGTTTTGTGGTATATTGTGACGCTTCAAAGAATGGTTTAGGTTGTGTGTTGATGCAGGAAGGCAAGATAGTGGCTTATGCATCTAGACAGCTTAGGACACATGAGGTGAATTACCCTACTCATGACCTTGAGTTAGCAAGATAGTCCTTGCTCTTAAGATTTGGAGGCATTATTTGTATGGTACAAAGTTTGAGGTTTTTAGTGATCAAAAAGAGCCTTAAGTATTTGTTTGACCAGAAAGAATTGAATATGAGGCAAAGGAGGTGTATGGAATCCCTTAAGGACTATGATTTCGAGTTGAAGTACCATCCAGGGAAGGCCAATGTGGTGGGTGATGCACTCTCATATGAAAACCTTGCATGTGACAAGTTTAATGGTCCAAGAGATGAATATGTTGGAGGAGTTCAGAGACATGAATCTAGATGTATCTCTTAGTACCCTAAGCTTGAAGTTGAATAGGCTGGAAATTTGCAGTGACCTTAGAGAAATGATTAGGCGAGAACAGCTTTTAGACCGGGAGTTACAATCTCTTTTAGATCAAGAGAATTATGTGTTGTCTACTGATGGTCTAGTGTTGTTTAAGAATAAAATCGTTGTTCCTAAGGAGGGGAGCCTTAGAGAGAAAGTTTTAGAGGAAGCGCATAACGGGAAGTTCACCATACATCCAGGGATAACCAAGATATACCAAGATCTAAAGAAGATGTATTGGTGGCCAGGAATGAAACGGGACGTGGCTAGCTTTGTAGCCAAGTGTTTAGTATGTCAAAAGGTTAAGATAGAACATCAGAGACCTTCGGGTTTGTTGCAGCCTTTAGAAATTCCTCAATAGAAATGGGAGAGGATTTTTATGGATTTTGTGATGGGGTTACCTAGGACTCGTTTGGGTTTAGATGCCATATGGGTAATTATGGATAGGTTGACCAAGTCTGCACACTTCTGGCCAATTAAGACAACCTATAGTTTGAGTAAGTTAGCAGACTTATACATTAAGGAGATAGTAAGGCTTCATGGCATACCTACCTCTATAGTGTCGGATAGGGACCCACGGTTTACCTCTAGATTCTGGAGGGCCTTCCAACTGGCTTTTGGTTCTAAGTTGAGTTTTAGCACAGCCTATCATCCCCAAACGGATGGTCAGTCGGAGAGGACCATTCAGACCCTTGAGGACATGCTTAGAGCATGCGTTTTAGATGAAGGTGAGGGTTGGGACAAATTTCTACCTCTTATAGAGTTTGCTTATAACAACAGTTATCATGCTAGCATTGGCATGGCACCATACGAAGCTCTTTATGGGAGGAAGTGTAGGTCCCCTTTATGTTGGTGTGAGGTGGGTGAGAAGGCCCTGCTAGGACCAGAATTAGTCCAGGAGACCACCGAGAGGATTAAAGTCATTAGGGAAAGGATGCGCACTGCACAGAGTAGGCAAAAGAGTTATGCCGACAAGAGAAGGAAGCCTTTAGAATTTCAGGAAGAGGAACATGTATTCTTGAGAGTCACTCCTAAGACTGGGGTGGGGAGGTCAATGAAAGTTAAAAAGCTCAACCCTCGTTTCATGGGTCCGTTTCAAATCCCAAAAAGAGTCGGGCCTGTTGCTTACCAATTGGCTCTTCCACCACAGTTGTCGAATCTCCATGACGTCTTCCATGTGTCTCAACTCCGGAAGTACGTACCAGATATTTCACACGTGATAGCTCCTGAGTCAATACAATTTAAAGATAATTTAATCTTTAAGCCCAGACCTATTCAGATCATTGACAAGAGCACAAAAACTCTAAGGAACAAGATGATCCCATTGGTGAAAGTGATTTGGGAAGGGTTGACCCCAGAGGAAGCTACCTGGGAACTTGAGGAAGATGTTAGACAACACCATCCAGATCTTTTCGGCATAGGTACATAACTTAGTATTGCATTACCTTTAATGTTGTGTAGTTGGGTGAGATGTGAGAATTTCGGGGACGAAATTCATTAAGGAGGGGAGAAAATGTAACATCCTAAATTTTAAATATAATTTTTAAAAATAGAAACATTAAGCTATTATGAGGTTTAGTGTAGAAATTGGTAGTGCGAAAATGTATCAGAATTTTCTTTAATAATTACAAATCAAAAGAGTGTAAAATTGGAAAATAAAATTAAAATTAAAAATAAATAAGAGATTTAGTGTGAAGGAGTGATAGTATAATAATTTATTAAGAGTTATTAACTATTATAAATTTTTTAATTATATATATATATATATATATGAAAGAAAAAAAAACAAAAAAAAAAGAGAGAGACTTGGGCGTTAAGCCCAAGCCAAAAGAAAAAAAAATATAAAAAGAAAATAAAAGGGGGACAAACCTGATGACCTATGGCGCTGATATATATATATATATATATATATATATATATATATATATATATATATATATATATATATATATATATGTTCATAAAGCTCACTGATCAAAAGAAAAAGAAGGAGAAGCGCCGCATGGAGTTATTTCGTCGGGTACTTCCATTCCTTGCCAGTACAATCCTAACAATACAGATCCAAGAACGACATCAAACAGGAGAGGAATTTTTAGAGAAGCACGAATCCCTATCATACGTAATTTCTAGAGCACAGTGGAGGTCTGCAAAAGGTGAGTAAAAATACTTTTTCTCACACTTTCATGGTACAATTGATTTGAAGCTTTGTTATATAGATTTGCTTAATTACAAAAATTAAGATTTTAGAGTACATGATTTTTATTTGGAACCTTGAAATATTTTCACGTCACTTGATGAATTGGTTTAGTGAGTGTAATTTTCTTGTTATTCTATTAATGTTTGATGCAATAAAATGATAATGATAAAGAAAATAAATAGCTAAATAGATGCCCAAATTTCGTACCGTGCGTAACCTTTTTGCAGTGGCATAACATTATTTAAGTTTGATATTAGATGATTTCTATTGATACATATATGCCACGCCCCTGTGAGTGAATACATGTACTATAACAAGCATAAATTATATTAAGAACTTATATGTTATGGTTGTGTTTGTATTTTAAATCCTGTTATAGTGTCTATGTAATTGCTGCATGGAGTTTGAGGAAATATTTGGTAGTCATCTGGGATGACATTTGACAGTCATCTGGGATGACATGTTGCATGGTACATATGAGTTGGTCATCACCTTCCGGGAAGGGGTGACGATTGTACATTCTATTCCGGGAATAGGATGAGAGATATCACCATCTAGGATGGGATATCAATTTATTGAAAATATTCACATCTGGGATGGAATATTAGATACCTCCATTTGGGATGGGGAAGGCAGTGGGACGTCATTGCATGGATATGAGCTCATAGACCTTAGTGGATCTGGGATTCACACCGGTTCTGGGAACCAAAGAGTCAAGTTGAGTGATTCTGGGAATCACCGAGTCATGTTCGTGGAGTTGCATTGTGTAGAGTTTGCATGGTGAATGTGATTAAATGCAATGTAATGTGACCGTTGCTGAGTTTATGAGTTTGTGCTTTAAATACTTGACATTAATTTTATATATATGTATATATAATTATTATTTTGGAGGTTTATTATATTCAATATTTTAAAAATTAGGGGGTACCATGAATGTTTTTCCGGTTACCGCACCGGCTGAGAACAACACTATTTGCGAAAATATTTTTAGAACTTGATTTTTATTCACTGGGATTATATCTCATTAAAAGTGTTGTTTTCAGAGCACGAGGACGATATCACTGAAGCTGAAGATGATTGAAGACTTAGCGAATTTACTTATTTATTATCTAGCTTTGTTAGTATTTTATTTTGAATAAAGAGTCGTTTGTGGCTAGACATATTTATTTTATTTTTTATTTATCGTTGGGTTTATTAGTAGACGCCCGGTTTTGAGGCTTGGGGTTTTTATTTGGACGTATCGATTTATTATTTATTACTTTGATACATTATTACTATTTTATTTAATATGAGACATTTTCCAGACTTATATATAATTGATAAAATTCTTATGACTAACATATTTTAATTAAATGTATTAAAGGATTTTTATACAATTTGTTTTGGGTTACTAATGTAACGAAGGGCGTTACATTTATGGTATCAGAGGAGTTCGATTCTAAACCGGACTGTGGTAATGGGGCTTTTTCTAAAATAAAACTTGGGCGCATATGATGCTTGTTAGAGTTATAGATGCTGCATGTTATTCTTTGGGATATTGGACCTGATCAACCCAGTATTTCATTGGTAGTGAGCAGATTTATGGCGACTAATAGGCGAGGGACGAATGTTGCACTTGCGGCAGCTTTGGATTGTATGGCCAAGGTTATGCAAGGGCAGACGGAGACTCGCCGTCAACTGAAAGGGAATGGAGGCCAGTCACTAATGAAGTGGTGGCAACCTAGGACCCTTAACACGTGGGGCTTTTCGAATTCAAGAAGAAAAATTCGCCATCATTCTGAGGCAGCTTAGATCCGAAACAGGCTGAATTTCTTCCACTCATTAAGGAAAAAAAAATTAAATTATTATATTGTTTGATTCAGGAGCAACGCATTCCTTGTTACATCCTTTATGTGTGAAAATTTGGAGATACCAATCTTTCATTTGTCCTTTGATTCATAAGTTTCTACTCCTATAGGGATATTCTTGTTCTTCCATTGGCTGCTTGAATTGTTTCCTTGTGCGTCAAGACACTCCTTATGACATCAACCTTATTGTTATCTATGTATTGTATGTTATTCTTGGTATTGACTTATTGGCATCTAGACTCATTACCATAAGCATTCTAACAAAAATATCCTTATCTCTTCACATCCAATGTCTAATGATTTTCCCCGTACCCAGTTCTATTGTTGCTGCTGTTGCTTGTCATAAGTGCTTAGTTGAGGGAGCTCAAGGATATATACTCTTATTCTCTGCTAAGATAGAGGCTGACAGTGATGTGACGGCTATACCTGTGGTGTGTGAATTCCAGGATGTTTTCCCTAAGGATGTCTCTAGCTTGCCTCCGAATAGGGAAGTTGAGTTTAACATAGATCTAGTGCCAGGGAGTGGACCAGTGTCGGTAGCGCCTTATAGAATGACACCTTTAGAGTTGAGCGAGCTTAAGAAACAGGTAGAGGAGATGCTAGGGAAGGGGTTTATTAGGCCTAGTGTGTCACCTTGGGGAGCACCTGTCCCTCTTGGTGAAAAATAAGGATGGGAGCATGAGGCTATATGTTGACTATAGGCGGTTGAACAAAGTGGCCATCAAGAATAAATACCCTTTGCCTAGGATAGATGACCTCTTAGACTAGCCGAGGAGAGCGTCGAGTGTTTTCCAAAATAGATCTAAGATTGGGATACCATCAAATTGGAGTCAAGAGGCGAGGACATTCCTAAGACAGCCTTTAGGACAAGGTATGGGCACTATGAGTACGTAGTGATGCCCTATGGTGTGACCAATGCCCCAGCCGTTTTTATGGACTACATGAATCTGATGTTTAGGCCATTCTTGGGTAGCTTTGTGGTGGTGTTCATAGATGATATTTTGATATACTCTAGGACACCAGAGGATCATGAGGAGCATTTGAGGTCAGTGTTACAGATTCTGGGGGAAGAACGACTATATGCAAAGCCAGAAAAGTGTGAATTTTAACTTGATGAGGTGAAGCTTTTAGGACATACCATATCTAGGAGTGGTGTAGCGGTTGACTCTAGTAAGGTTGATGCAGTGCTTGGGTGGGAGCAACCTAAGTCAGTGACGGAAGTGAGGAGTTTCCTAGGGCTGGGCAGGTTACTATAGGAAGTTCATAGAGGGGTTCTCTAGACTAGCTTTACCTCTCACCAAGTTGACTAGGAAAGGAAAATCTTTCGAGTAGGATAAGGAATGCGAAGAGAATTTTGAGGAGCTTAAGAGGAGATTGGTGTCATCACCGGTCTTAACCATTCTAGATCCCTCAGTGAGTTTTGTGGTATATTGTGACGCTTCAAAGAATGGTTTAGGTTGTGTGTTGATGCAGGAAGGCAAGATAGTGGCTTATGCATCTAGACAGCTTAGGACACATGAGGTGAATTACCCTACTCATGACCTTGAGTTAGCAGCAGTAGTCCTTGCTCTTAAGATTTGGAGGCATTATTTGTATGGTACAAAGTTTGAGGTTTTTAGTGATCAAAAGAGCCTTAAGTATTTGTTTGACCAGAAAGAATTGAATATGAGGCAAAGGAGGTGTATGGAATCCCTTAAGGACTATGATTTCGAGTTGAAGTACCATCCAGGGAAGGCCAATGTGGTGGCTGATGCACTCAGTATGAAAACCTTGCATGTGACAAGTTTAATGGTCCAAGAGATGAATATGTTGGAGGAGTTCAGAGACATGAATCTAGATGTATCTCTTAGTACCCTAAGCTTGAAGTTGAATAGGCTGGAAATTTGCAGTGACCTTAGAGAAATGATTAGGCGAGAAATGACTTTTAGACCAGGAGTTACAATCTCTTTTAGATCAAGAGAATTATGTGTTGTCTACTTGATGGTCTAGTGTTGTTTAAGAATAAAATCGTTGTTCCTAGGAGGAGGAGCCTTAGAGAGAAACTTTTAGAGGAAGCGCATAACGGGAAGTTCACCATACATCCAGGGATAACCAAGATATACCAAGATCTAAAGAAGATGTAATGGTGGCCAGGAATGAAACGGGACGTGGCTAGCTTTGTAGCCAAGTGTTTAGTATGTCAAAAGGTTAAGATAGAACATCAGAGACCTTCGGGTTTGTTGCAGCCTTTAGAAATTCCTCAATAGAAATGGGAGAGGATTTTTATGGATTTTGTGATGGGGTTACCTAGGACTCGTTTGGGTTTAGATGCCATATGGGTAATTATGGATAGGTTGACCAAGTCCGCACACTTCCGGCCAATTAAGACAACCTAGAGTTTGAGTAAGTTAGCAGACTTATACATTAAGGAGATAGTAAGGCTTCATGGCAGACCTACCTCTATAGTGTCGGATAGGGACCCACGGTTTACCTCTAGATTCTGGAGGGCCTTCCAACAGGCTTTTGGTTCTAAGTTGAGTTTTAGCACAGACCTATCATCCCCAAACGGATGGTCGGTCGGAGAGGACCATTCGGACCCTTGAGGACATGCTTAGAGCATGCGTTTTAGATGAAGGTGAGGGTTGGGACAAATTTCTACCTCTTATAGAGTTTGCTTATAACAACGATTATCATGCTAGCATTGGCATGGCACCATACGAAGCTCTTTATGGGAGGAAGTGTAGGTCCCCTTTATGTTGGTGTGAGGTGGGTGAGAAGGCCCTGCTAGGACCAGAATTAGTCCAGGAGACCACCGAGAGGATTAAAGTCATTAGGGAAAGGATGCGCCTTTGCATGTGAGTAGGCAAAAGAGTTATGCCGACAAGAGAAGGAAGCCTTTAGAATTTCGGGGAAGAGGAACATGTATTCTTGAGAGTCACTCCTAAGACTGGGGTGGGGAGGTCAATGAAAGTCAAAAAGCTCAACCCTCGTTTCATGGGTCCGTTTCAAATCCCAAAAAGAGTCGGGCCTGTTGCTTACCAATTGGCTCTTCCACCACAGTTGTCGAATCTCCATGACGTCTTCCATGTGTCTCAACTCCGGAAGTACGTACCAGATATTTCACACGTGATAGCTCCTGAGTCAATACAATTTAAAGATAATTTAATCTTTAAGCCCAGACCTATTCAGATCATTGACAAGAGCACAAAAACTCTGAGGAACAAGATGATCCCATTGGTGAAAGTGATTTGGGAAGGGTTGACCCCAGAGGAAGCTACCTGGGAACTTGAGGAAGATGTTAGACAACACCATCCAGATCTTTTCGGCACAGGTACATAACTTAGTATTGCATTACCTTTAATGTTGTGTAGTTGGGTGAGATGTGAGAATTTCGGGGACGAAATTCATTAAGGAGGGGAGAAAATGTAACATCCTAAATTTTAAATATAATTTTTAAAAATAGAAACATTAAGCTATTATGAGGTTTAGTGTAGAAATTGGTAGTGCGAAAATGTATCAGAATTTTCTTTAATAATTACAAATCAAAAGAGTGTAAAATTGGAAAATAAAATTAAAATTAAAAATAAATAAGAGATTTAGTGTGAAGGTGTGATAGTATAATAATTTATTAAGAGTTATTAACTATTATAAATTTTTTAATTATATATATATATATATATATATATATATATATATATATATATATATGAAAGAAAAAAGACAAAAAAAAAGAGAGACTTGGGCGTTAAGCCCAAGCCAAAAAAGAAAAAAATATAAAAAGAAAATAAAAGGGGACAAACCTGATGACCTATGGTGTGATATATATATATATATATATATATATATATATATATATATATATATATATATATATATATATATATGTTCATAAAGCTCACTGATCAAAAGAAAAAGAAGGAGAAGCGCCGCATGGAGTTATTTCGTCGGGTACTTCCATTCCTTGCCAGTACAATCCTAACAATACAGATCCAAGAACGACACCAAACAGGAGAGGAATTTTTAGAGAAGCACGAATCCCTATCATACGTAATTTCTAGAGCACAGTGGAGGTCTGCAAAAGGTGAGTAAAAATACTTTTTCTCACACTTTCATGGTACAATTGATTTGAAGCTTTGTTATATAGATTTGCTTAATTACAAAAATTAAGATTTTAGAGTACATGATTTTTATTTGGAACCTTGAAATATTTTCACGTCACTTGATGAATTGGTTTAGTGAGTGTAATTTTCTTGTTATTCTATTAATGTTTGATGCAATAAAATGATAATGATAAAGAAAATAAATAGCTAAATAGATGCCCAAATTTCGTACCGTGCGTAACCTTTTTGCAGTGGCATAACATTATTTAAGTTTGATATTAGATGATTTCTATTGATACATATATGCCACGCCCCTGTGAGTGAATACATGTACTATAACAAGCATAAATTATATTAAGAACTTATATGTTATGGTTGTGTTTGTATTTTAAATCCTGTTATAGTGTCTATGTAATTGCTGCATGGAGTTTGAGGAAATATTTGGTAGTCATCTGGGATGACATTTGACAGTCATCTGGGATGACATGTTGCATGGTACATATGAGTTGGTCATCACCTTCCGGGAAGGGGTGACGGTTGTACATTCTATTCCGGGAATAGGATGAGAGATATCACCATCTGGGATGGGATATCAATTTATTGAAAATATTCACATCTGGGATGGAATATTAGATACCTCCATCAGGGATGGGGAAGGCAGTGGGACGCCATTGCATGGATATGAGCTCACAGACCTTAGTGGATCTGGGATTCACACCGGTTCTGGGAACCAAAGAGTCAAGTTGAGTGATTCTGGGAATCACCGAGTCATGTTCGTGGAGTTGCATTGTGTAGAGTTTGCATGGTGAATGTGATTAAATGCAATGTAATGTGACCGTTGCTGAGTTTATGAGTTTGTTCTTTAAATACTTGACATTAATTTTATATATATGTATATATAATTATTATTTTGGAGGTTTATTATATTCAATATTTTAAAAATTAGCGGGTACCATGAATGTTTTTCCGGTTACCGCACCTATTTGAGAACAACACTATTTGCGAAAATATTTTTAGAACTTGATTTTTATTCACTGGGATTATATCTCATTAAAAGTGTTGTTTTCAGAGCACGAGGACGATATCACTGAAGCTGAAGAGGATTGAAGACTTAGCGAATTTACTTATTTATTATCTAGCTTTTTAGTATTTTATTTTGAATAAGGAGTCGTTTGTGGCTAGACATATTTATTTTATTTTTTATTTATCGTTGGGTTTATTAGTAGACGCCCGGTTTTGAGGCTTGGGGTTTTTATTTGGACGTATCGATTTATTATTTATTACTTTGATACATTATTACTATTTTATTTAATATGAGACATTTTCCAGACTTATATATAATTGATAAAATTCTTATGACTAACATATTTTAATTAAATGTATTAAAGGATTTTTATACAATTTGTTTTGGGTTACTAATGTAACGAAGGGCGTTACAGGCTGCATGGATCTTGACCTTGCACTAAAGATGGAGCAACTCCCTTCTCCTATAGACTTCGGTACCTCTGAAGAGAGGAAAATTTATGAGAAGTGGAACCGCTCCAATCGCATGAGTCTAATGATCATTAAGTGTGGCATTCCAGAAGCATTTAGGGGTGCTATATCCAATGGGATAACAAGTGCCAAAGAATTCCTTGTCGAAATTGAGAAATGCTTTACCAAAAGCGATAAGGCAGAAACAAGCACACTCCTTCAAAGCTTGATTTCTCTGGAGTATAACGGCAAAGGAAACATAAAGGAGTACATTATGGAAATGTCTAATATTGCTTCAAAGCTTAAGGATCTAAAGCTCGATTTGTCTGAGGACTTACTCATGCATTTGGTTTTGGTTTCTCTTCCTGCACAATTCGGTCAATTTAAGATCAGTTACAACTGTCAAAAGGAGAAATGGTCTCTTAACAAGTTCATTTCATATTATGTGCAAGAGGAAGAGAGGATGAAGCAAGAAAGAATAGAAAGTACTCACTTGGCAAGTACCTCTAATGACAATGGCAAAAATAAAGCTGCTAATATTGAAGTTGCTAAGGGTCCAACACAAAAGAGGCAAAATAAGGGTGAAGAAAGTTGCTTCTTATGTGGTATGAGTGGACATAACAAGAAGGGATGTACCAAGTATCACGCCTGATGTGCAAAGAAAGGTATATTCCTTACTTTGGTCTGTTCTAAGGAAAATTTAGCTTCAGTACCTAGAAACACTTGATGGTTAGATTTTGGTGCTACTACTAATATCAGCGTTTCAATATAGAGTTTCCCAAGTTATCGAAGGCCAAATGATGCTGAAAGATGCATTTATGAATGAGATGGCATGTCAGTAGAGGCAAATATGGCATTTTAGGTTGTTTTTAAGTACTGGTTATTATTTGGATTTAATGGATATTTATTTAGGTACCGTCGTTTAGACGAAATTTGGTTTCTGTTTCTTGGATTGGACAAATTTGGTTATCATTGTTCGTTTGGAAACAATCACTTCAGTTTATCTATTAATTCAAATGTTGTTGGAACTAGTACTATTACAGTGCATGACAATCTATATTTGCATGATATTATAAGAACCGTTGAATGTGGAATCACATGGTACTAAGCGTAAAGTTAATAGTGCAAATTCAAGAACATCAAGTGCCTTGGTTACATCTCTTGAAATAGAGTGAAGTAGCATGTGTCAGATGGAATCCTAGATTCCACTAACTTTAAAGACTTTGATGTCTCTGTTGAATGCCTTAAGGATAGACAGACCAAACAAAGAAATTAGGTTCCTAGTCTAACTCATGTATGGGATTTCCAGCTGAGGCATGGCCTTATAGGCCAAATGAAAGGTAATTGGAATTCCGAACAGGGAGCAACTACTTTATTGGCTATTCTGAACGATCCAGGGGCTATAAGTTTTACGATCCCAAATTAAAGACAATTTTTGAGATAGAAACTGCCACGTTCTTTGAGGATATTGAGTTTGGGGGAGGAGAAATAAGGTTAGAGACTTTGTCTTGGAGGAAGAATTGGTTTCAATTCCAGAATAGATTCATAAAGTTGCTTTTGATGAAGCAAGTCCGGAACCTCTAAATGACATTGTTGTTCAAACTCCCATTCAAGATGAGTTAGTTGTTCCAGAAGAACAAATTCAAGATCCTCAAGAACTAGTGCTTCAAGAGTAAGTGTCTTTGCAACGATCCACTAGAGAAAAAAGAAATGCTATTCTAGTTGACTACATAGTATTTCTTCAGGAACATGAGGAAAATGATGATATGATGGAAAATGATCCAATCAATTTTCGTCAAGTCATGCAAGATTCCAACTTAGAAAAGTGGATTGAAGCAATAAATGAGGAGTATGAGTTCATACAAGACAATAAGGTTTGAGAACTTCTCCTATTACCAAAAGGTGTCAAACTCATTGGTTGCAAATGTATATTTAATACCAAAGGGATTACAAAGGTAATGTGGAGAGGTATAAGGCTCGTCTTGTAGCCAAGGACCATACTCAAAATAAAGGGATTGACTATAAAGAGACTTTCTCTCCGGTTTCATTGAATGACTCTTTTAGGACAATCGGGACCCTTGTTGCACTTTAGGATTTGGAGCTTCATCAAATGGATGTCAAGATGATGTTTCTCAATGACAACATTGACGAAACAATCTATATGGTGCAGCCGTAAAACTTTGTGTTGGGAAACACAAAGAACACGGTTTGAAAATTGACATAATCCATCTGTGGGCTAAAATAACCGTCTCGTTAGTGATGCCACAAGTTCTATCAGGTAATTCTCTCATTCAATTTTGAGATGAATGTTGTTAGTATTTGTGTGCAACACAAATTTAGTGGGAGTAAGAATGTTTTCCTGTTATTGTATGTTGATGACATACTACTTAGGACTAATGATATAGGCATGTTGCACGAAACCAATAGATTTCTATTGATAATTTCGAGATGAAATATGGTGACGTCTCCTTTGTATTAGGGATCCAGATACACTGAGCCCAATCTTGGAGTACTCTAGGATTGTCACAAAAGAGCTATATCAATAAATTGCTCAAATGGTTTGGCATGCAAGACTGTCAATCAAGTGATGCCTCGATCGCTAAGGGAGACAAATTAGTCTCAATCAGTGCCCAAAAGAAATCTTAAGATTAAAAGGGATGCGAGGAGATTCCTATGCATCGAGTTGTAGGAAGCATAATGTATGCCCAAGTCCGTATTCATCCGGACATAGCGTACATTGTTAAGTGTTAGGCGAGATACTTAAGCAATCTAGGAATAAATTGTTAGAAAGCAGCCAAACAAGGTTATGATTTATTCAATAGAGAACAAAGAACTATATACTCACATAAGGAAAATCGGATCGAGTTAGAGATCATTGAGTATTCTGATTCTGATTTTGTTGGATGCCAATACAGTTGGAAATCTACATCAGGTTATGTTTATCTATGGTTATAAGGCATTCAAAATATGTGATAAGGTTGCGGAATTTTGTCACTGGGTTATGGATTTTAGATTTATTGAAAGACCACTACAGTTATTTTGTGACCATAAGTTAGCAGTGACATTAAGTTCCTTATTGATGTGGAAAGAGTTAATATTGACAGATGTCTATAAAGCATGTTAGGACAAACTCCATAGTTGTGGATCCACTTACTAAGGTTTACCACCCAAGGTCTTTCACGAGCATATTGCTCGAATGGGTGTTGTATCACTAGACGATACATTTGTTCAGTGGGAGTTTGTATTTGGATGCTTTTCTAAGCAAGATATACTTTATGATTATTTTCTATAGAATACAATTTTTGGTTTGGTTTTCAATCTGAGTATTGATCTCATTAAAGAGTAAAGTAGGACCAGTTGAAAATTGACATGTACAGATCACCTTCATGTGATTTTCATGCTGCACATTTCATGATTAATCTATGTCATTTGGTTGTGTTAATATTAGTGATCATTGATGGATTTAGTTATGATTGATATACAAGCCGCTTTGGTTCTATATATTGATATAACTAATGGACGGGATAGGGATATGTCCAAGGTTTATAATGGCAAATTTGGAGCTCATAAAGTATAACACATTTATAAGCATACATATGTGACCAGTGGGAGATTGTTAGAAATTTTTGGGTCACACTTGTAATGTTTAAATGTGTTAGGGCCATTATTTTTAATTAGTCAAATTAAAGTGATCTAATTCAAGTAAGGTTTATGGCTAAGGACATAATTGTTATGAAAATTATTGTGTAGATACCATAAGGTCTTATTTCTATTTTTATGATTGACAAAATTAGAGATAAGAAATGTGTGGATAGTCATGACTCTTCATGAAAGAGTTTGAATTCGAAAGGACATCACTCTTCATGAAAGGGCATGGACTCATTATAAAAGGTTATGGTCCCCAAGTCATATGCAACCAATTTTCTTTTCTAACACCCATCGTTAGAAAGGAGAGGCTCTTTATGGTTTAAGAAGAATTGTGCATGTTGACTTGGAAGACCAAGAACCACAAGTTTCTCCATCATATTTTTCATGAATTCGGGGACGCTTCCGCTATTGTCTTTCATTTTCTATTCTTGATGATTGAACATGACTTGTCTTGTTTGGATGATGGTTTTCATCATTAAGTATTTCTCCCATAAAGTTTTTTTTAACATTCTACCTCCAAATTCTATCCTTTTTCTGTAAGATGAAGGGAATGCTTGACATGATGCTCATTATATATTATCTCTTTGATAAGAAGTTTTGGAAACGTATCTGAAATTAATTGAAGGTTTTTTTTTTTTTTTGACTGAGAAATTAATTGAAAGTTATTAATGTGAGAAATATATTTTATATTATTTTTTAATAATCATTATTTATGATATATTGTTTTTATTTTCGCATCCTACTTTATCTTCTAAGAGAACCGAAACCTTTGACCATTGACCATTATATATATATATATATATATATATATATATATATATATATATATATATATATATATATATATATATATGCGAACTTATGATTTACTTGTGCCAGTTTTCCGTTATATATTTGACTTTTAAATTTACTAAATTAAATGAAATATTATTTATACATTTTAAATGTCAAAACCATTTATTTACAGGAAAAAAATGTCAAAACTATTTAATTAAATGTGTTTTTTATAACATTTAATTAAATGTATTTTATTTACATAAAAAAATTAAATGCATTTTATTATGGTGAGATTAGATTCATTTACATGTTTTTAAAAAATGTTTGCAAAGACCAACATGTGGTTGGTTCAAGTGGTAAGAGACTTGGGTACCTTAAACAAGCAGTTAGGGGTTTGAATCCTGACCTTTTTGTATGGAAGAAAGGTTAGGAGGGGAGAACCCACTTTGTGTACCCAACATATTCCCCGACGGAGATTAGTCACTGCTAACGATGGTGGATACTTTTTAAATGTAACATGGTTAAAAAAAGGTTTGAATAGCTCATTCTAACATTATTTCAAAAAAAAAATGGATTTGATACATCTAAATACCACAAATTTACGAATTTATGCATTAATATATTGTTGAATCATTCACATGAAATGTTTAAAAAAGCCTAAAAATGACCTAACAATGTTTTTTTTTTTGTTAAGCGACCTAATAACTATCTATTAATACAATTATTTTTTTGATAAGCCAAAAAAATTTATTAAAGAACACAGAAAAAACCACTTAGCACATGATATACTAAGAGAAAGCTAGCCACCAAATATATACAAAAATCTACTAAGGATTGTAACAACTTTTTTTTTTGGAAGAAGGATTGTAACAGCTAGCACCCAAAAACAAGGCTATCAAACCCGTACAAGAGATAACGACCCAAAAAATATTATGAAACCAGCCCATTTGATGAGTTCCATCTCACAATAGAACCAAAAGACTAGGTGAATGCGTGATTTTTTTAATGTATGAAATCCAAATCTACAAAAATTATTGTTTCAAATAACTCCAAGGAGTTGATCTAGTGGAGTATGACAGGGTCTCGTATCTGACATGACGCAGGTTTGAGCCCGGAGGTTTTCCCTGCCCTGGATTGGGAAATCATCCTCTCGCTGTACACAAAAAAAGAAAAGAAAGATAGGATTTCAAATTTATCCTTTTTCTTTAAAAAAATTGTTGATTGCATTTCAACTATATTTTCAAACAAAATTAAATGAATGTATTCAAGAAATTATTAAATAGGTCAAAATATATTGTTAGTCTTGTGATATTATTTTTTTAGTTTCAACTTGGTCCTTTATATTTAAAAAATTCCATTTTAATCCTCTAAGTTTCAACTATTTGCCAAGTCTATCATTTTTGTCATAATTAGTAGCATCGTTAATTTGAGAGTTTGTGACAATTAAGCTTCAGACTTAACAAGTAAGGTGACACAACATCCACATGGCAATATGTGTTATCAATTTTTATGCTTAAATTTCAAATTAACCATTAAAAAATTACAAGAATTGCCCAAGAACAATAAAATCATTTTCTTTTACATATTCTTTTTCTTATTTCTTCGCCCTTAATTTCTTTCTCTGACTCGCCCTCCTCCACCCCCAAATCCAGCTCCTTCGTCCCATCTCATCTTCATCACCAGCCATAGTCCAATCAACATTAGTGGGGATCAGAAATGTCTGACCCGCCCGAAACCGACCAACCCATTGTAAATTTTGGTGAAACATGTGGGTTGAACTTGAATCAGTTTGACAGATTGATCGTTTGAGAGAATAGGTCTAATATGGATAACTACGGCTGATTTCGAGTCTGGTTTTTTTCCATTAATCAGTAGCGGGCCAAGGTCCAATTCTTAGGCTTACACGGTTGCTTCTTACACTTACTCACTCAGATTGAACACACACATAATACTTCTTTCTTTCCATAATGAAACCTTAAAATCCTTAGGTACTAATGTAGAAACAGTGGCGACAATGCATTAATGTTAATTTTACTTCTATTTCTGGTATGGTTTTTTTAATCTGGTCTGATCACTTCCATGCTGCATGTGCTCATCCCTTCATCATCAACACTTAACAAATTCAACACAACCTCCTCTCCATTCAGATATGAAACTGGAGAAGGAGTAAGAAACTAAGCTCCACCGTCCGATCAGCGTCGCGAGCTCCGCCTAATGCCTTGCACAGTCGTTCAAGTCGACCGTCACAAGCTCTGTTTTGTACGCACCGACCACCGTGCATTGCTGCCATTCTATTCTAGCTGGCCACCATCTGTCACAAGCTCCTCCTTGCACCAACCCTTCCATTCATGAATGCTAGATCTGATGAATGCTTTACCATTTTAATATTTTCTTTATAGTTTAATTATGTTATTTTCCTCCTTTAGTTTTTTGGGCTATTTTTTCAGTGGCACAATAAATGAATGAAGGCCAGATTTAAAAAATATACATAAGAAATAAAACAAAAATTATCCAAAAATTTGTTATGGCCCATATCCGCACCAATTCACTCGCTGAGACGTCGCCTTGTATCTCATTAAGTACTTTGTACTTACAACCTATTCTAGTATTTTCTATTACTTTAATAATATGTAATATATATTATAATATTCCTGTGCGGTCAAATAATATTTTCATTTAATCCTATGCCTTCCAAGCTCCTCAAAACATATATCTGACGGTAAAGACAAACTTCTCATATATTTACAATTCCAGCCTATTTATGGTTACATCAAAATATAATCAAATATATTCAGAGCTGTTCAATACTCAAAGCAAATCTAACTTTTCCTCCCTTCTGACTTCTAATCGTCAGATTTCTCCTATACGCATTCCTTGCTGGTCTTGCCACAGTCGGCATCTAATTGCCCACACAGTAACAAAAGAAAAACAATACACAAAAAGGAGGTAAGATATCGGTATCCATAATAATGGTAATAGAGCAGAAATAATGTTTCAAAACATAGTATAACAACTAATCATTTCAACCAGTTCGAATATAATTTTACATTAAATCACATATTCAGTCAAAATAATATTTTTGCAATAATATGACACATGCATAAGATCAGACCTACTCATCTCCATTGAGTGAAGACTATTTTGGAGGGGTGATCAGAAGTTAATGTTCCGTACTTATTAAGCCCATCAAGTGCTTTTTAAAATAATTGGAATGCATTACGACTTTACTGGAACATTCCCCACTAACCCTGAGTAGTTTAGTGACTCGCCGGGATAGCCATGCAAGGAAATCGACTTACCATGCCACGAGGAAGCGACCGCCTGGCCCTCTGTGGAAAAAGAGGATGATAAACAAGAAACATCTTCTTACTTCTTTGCATTAAATTTCTTGGCACCCTTCAAAACAGGTGTGGAAGAGAACCGAACATGTCTTGCTTGGGAGTCTTCTACTCAAAGAAAAAATATTAATTAGCCTTAAAAGGGAGTAAATGCATTGTTGAAAACATAAATGAGAATAAAATCCAAGATTAAATAAGTTTGAGTAAGAAGATGAAGGTAATCGTGTAAGGGGAGTGAAATAAGAGAGAAAGAGACTTTGAAAGTTTTAGTTTTTTTTAGCAAAAAGTGTACACTTTGATTTTTTTTTTTTTTGAGTAAACGTTAATTTTGATCCCTAACAAAAAAACGTGAGGACACTTTCACTCCATATCAAAAATAAATTATTAAATTAGTCCATCACAATTGCAAACTAATGATATGTTAGTCTTTCTGTTTAATCCCGTTAGACATCTACTATTATCTCTATGACTGTCCCGTTAAGGGATGGGGATCTCTTGTCCCATTTTGGTATCACATCATATCCCAACCAATAATATCTCACCATCATATCCCTTTCAAAGTTATACCAATATGGTCCTTTTTTTTTGTTATGAAATGGTCCCTCATTTTGCAAAAGTTAAACCAATGTGGTCCCTTTTTTTGGTTCCAAAATGATCCCTTATTTTACAAAAGTTAAATCAATTTGGTCCTCTTCATAACATATTTTAAACGGAAAAGACCATACTGAAACATAAAATAAAGATAAGGACCAAAACAGAACCAAAAATTTAAAAAGGGACTAAATTGAAACCTAAAATAAAGATAAAAGACCAAAAGTATAATCTAGCCTAAAATAAATAAGAGAAAATTTTAAATTAATTTCTTTAACCCGGATTGATACCCACTCGGTACCGGTTTATACTACTAACAGGACCCAACTATGGCCAAAATCAAAATTACCAGCATCAAAAATTTAATTTAATCATTTCTAATTTACTATTTTATATTTTTACTAACTTTAAAAATTTTAGGGCTTTACACCCGCCAACCAGCCACCCGACCAACCTGCTGAATAAAATTAGTGAAAATGGGCCGTGTTTTTCTTTTCTATTCGGTTTGTGGCGAGTTGGGATATAATAGGCCCGAACCTGCCCGAATCCGACCGATGATCACCCTAATCAATATCATCATTGTAACACCCCCCTGGGTATTACTACGTAACACATGCGGAAGTAAATTAAAAAGATAATTTACTGGTTGCTTTCGGAAAATTGTTTTCTTTTAAGTCAGGAAACTGGGGTATAATTTTTTTTTTCTTTAAGGATAACTCTGAAATCCATAATAAATACATTTAAAATGTAAAGTCACATTCATAACAAAGTTACCATGACATACAACATTTCTCTAAGTTTCCATTTTCGGAAGAAAAAGTTTAAACTACAGATGGATGTATATAACACAACATTTACCGACCTCTTTAGATATACAACCCAACTTAGACTCCTAAGATGGTCATTCTACCAAATATTCATTGGAGAGACCCCCAATCAGAATACTTTCCCAACCTCTAACACTAGGTCTTTAGTGACTTAGAAAGACTCCTCTGCAACATCGGTACTAGAGTACCAAGATACTACAGCAAAACCCGAAGATACTTGATACAACTGTATGAGACACCAACAAATGGATATATCATACAACAACCATATACATGATACATACAACACATTGGCATATTAGAATTTAAGCATTATTCATAGATAAAACAACAAGTGTTATATCAATGGGTCTCATACCCGAATCAATCAGTTTTATAAAGATAATGCATGACACTTCAATCATCAGGATCTAACTTAATCTCATGAGTTACCATCACCGATTTATCATTAAGAAAGAAAGAGTTGATTAGGCTCGTATGCCGCATTGGCAAGTTGTCTCCGTCACCTCATGCACCCGGATCAGCATCATCACGAATCCCTTATAACGGCCATTCGGATGCATACATCATCAAATACCACATCTTAAGCGGGTATTCGGTAACTCAAGCATGTCTGCTAAGGGGAAATGCATATGAATAAAAGACTTTTCATTATCGAGACTTTTCTTTGTGTTCACTATTTTCCGTTGTCGAAGCCCAAAGCTAACGACTATTCACAATTTTTATTACTTGAAAATCAATAACACGGGACACGCAGTTCGAGTGCTCAATCGCAACACCTTAAACCGATGCCGCAGTCCAAGGTTGTGGTCATAGAAACAATTACAATTTTATCCATGTTTTATTTCAACATGATAAGGACTCCTAGCCCATAACAACGAAATTAGGACACACGGTCCTCAATTCCAAGATTATGACTCCTAGCCCATAATATCACGATTAGGACCCTTGGTCCGTAATTCTTGACACAGATACCAGATCACGTGCATAAACAGAATGCTAGAGGCGACGTCTCGCGAACTAGATTTTCTTTCAAATGTGCTTACTTTTCGCTCAGTGAAAATCAAAAACCAAAACAAAACCTCGGTCACTTATCCAAGTAATCGGAACGTTTCTAAATCATTTAGGAGAAAATCTTTTCCTTTAAATTCTTTTATAAAACAATTTGGAAATTCGTTTGCTTTTGAAATCCTTGATGGAATAAAGTCAAATATTTTCAAAGGGGTTTTTCCTTCATAAAACACATAGTTCGAAAGAGGTTTTCTCTTGTACAAACTTTGGATCATAAAAAGGTAGTTTCTATTGACTTAAAAACACTTCAACGTTTCTTTTCAAAACTAGAATCTCATTCTCTTGAAGTAAGAGTTAAACAAGGAACTTTTATAAATGAAACCAATACTTTCACAGTTCTATTCAAGGCTTATTAAGGTTTTTAATCCTTATAATCATTGAGCACAGACTCAAGTCCGACTTCTCAAACTTCAATCAACAATAATATATTCTCAACAATAATATCACAATTAACGACAGTTCATCACATATATACAACTCACAATACTTTAAGGCAAGTAATAATCAACTTCAAGTAACAATCACAATAGTTCAAGTAAACAAGTCATTCAAGTATTTGATCCGCATCATAATAATATTCAAACCACTCAAGTAAACACATACACACATGCATATAGTCATTGAATATCCCTAGGCAATCCCCTCTTACCTTCTGTGAAGGTAAGGAGATTAGATGCTGGAAGAGGTATACCACGAACGTCCTCGTTTCCTCCGCGATGGAAGTCTAAGGTTATGACCATAAAATCACAAGTTAAAATCAAACAAGAATACTAAACGATAAGGTATAGGTTCGGCCAAGACTAGTTCTTAGGGTTAGAGATTCCCGAAAATTATACAACTTATAAATTTATGATCCTTAAGTGTTAGGAGTTCATAAACAATGATCATTTACCAACGTTGAATTAAAATCCCACTAAGTTATGCCAAGGCTAGTAAAATAGGCTAGCATTCACTAAACTTTCCAATCTCTTAGGTTTAACATCCATATGTATTAAGGAGCTCAAAACATGATCATTTTGGAAAAATAAGAACAAAGTATCCTAGGTCCATAACCTTCTAGGTTCGGCCTTCATAGGATTTATAGGTTAGAAATCTTTAAACTTTCCAATCTCTTAGACTTAGCATCCAAATATCTTATGGAGCTCAAGTCCATGATCATCTTGGAAAAATGAAAGTAATACATCCTATCTTTAATAACATAGAATAAACAAGTTAGAAAATCCTTAAACTCTCCAATCTCTTAGACTTAGCATCCAAATATCTTATGGAGCTCAAGTCCATGATCATTTTAGAAAAATAAAAACTCAAACATCCTAGCACCTAAACTCTAAGTTTTGGCCATCATAGGATGATGAGGAAAATATTCTTTGTTTAACAACAACTCTTAGGTTTTGAATCACAAGGTATTAAGAGTTCTAAATCCATGATCATACTTGGAAAGTTGAAATATAGTATCCTAGGCTTACTTATTCATATTTTTGGCCATCATAGGAACCAGCTATCAAAACTTCCAAGATTTATAGATTCAAGATCAAGAGATAGTTAGAAACTCAAACACATGATCATATTCCAAAATTTGAAACAAAACTTCCTAGGTCACAAATGCAAGCATTCAGCCTTCATTGGAAGAGATAGGTAGAGATTTTTGTTTTACACAAACTCTTAGTATGTGAAAATACAAGTTAATACAAGACTATAGAAAGTGGTTTCAACTCAAAAGGAGTTTTCTACCATTTTAGAGAGATTTTAGAAGTTTAAAATGTATAAAGAACACATAAAGTAAACTAATAAATAAAAGATGAAACTTGTGTAACACCCTAGTTTTTACACCTGAGACACCCCGTTGTGCCCCATTGTATTATTACATTAAAACCTTAATATTTATTTACTTAATCGCACGCTTACTATTGAAAATACGTAAAAATTAAAACTTAAATAATAATCATATAACTTCTACAAATACAAAACACACCAAAACTATATTACATAAATACACACATAATTATTCTTTATTTTACACAACATGGTTTAGGGTATCCTCTCAGTAGGATCCCACACCGGTACTTATTTATACAAACATGCTTATAACTAACTGAAAACAAGAAGCGTCTTATATGACTCACTGGCCCTAAACTTACTACTTTATATTATTAGAATCAGTAGGTTGTTCTCCAGTGTCATCTTCATACGGAATGTCATTCAACTCCTCAACAACCTCCGTCTCGTACAAGGCTCCATCCATCTCCTTAGCAACATATTCGTCCATCTGGTCTTCTAACGTAACAAAGTAGACATACACGAAAATACAGAAATAGGGAGATAAGAAACACTTCTATCATCATAAGTGGAAAAGATTCATAGCATATAATACAATAATAGTCACCGACACGCATCATTCAAAATCAACAATCATCCTCAATTCACTATATCATCCTCTACCCATCAACTCATGCAACTAAACCTTTATCTTCGACGTGGCCACTACTAATCCTGTCACACATCCCTCGTTAGGGATGCCAGTCAGTCGTCCAAGTGACACGTTCCCAACGCCGGTGCACATTCTCATCCATGGTGAGAATGCTCATGCAAAGCAATGACACTATAGTTGCACGGTACCGTCGGTGCACACCCTGATTCTCTCTCTCACTCTGTCAAGGGTGCTCATGCAAAGCAATGACACTATAGTTGCACAACTTTAATTCTAATTTGGAACGGTCCACGAGAACTTCGGACCTCGTGTATCTCAAATACACGGTTATGAACACCAATGCAACATATGATTCTCACTGACTTTTATCAATAACAACCTAGTACCTCAAGCTTTTCCTCATAACCTCCACTTACATACTATATCACATTACTTCTATACCATAATAGCGAGGCACTTCTAATTCATATTCAAAACTCTCACCCAAACAAAATACCTCCGAGAAATATTTATCTTTCCTTAAAATCATCTAAGCATAGTATTAAACCCAGACAGATCATGCATAACACAATAATCAACAGAATATTCAAATATCTCAATATCATATAAGGTAATTTATCACAACCAAATCATAATAGTTCAACCAAATAAATAACAAAGTCAGACTCTGTCACGGCCTGGCCGTGATAGCCATCACGGTCGTGACAGACAACAAAGACAAGAATCCTACAACACAGAACCTGTCACGGCCTGGCCATGACAACCATCACGGCCGTGACAGACAGCAAACATCATCACTATCATAATTATTCAAACACCGAAACAATACGTCACATGCAGATGGAGTACCTCAACCAGCGTATCACAAACAGTCAAAAGTAAACAATTCAAACATCCTCAAATATGAATAATCAACCTAAGGCGATAAACCTACAATTCCCAAATCATCATTGGTATTACGGAAAAGTTTCCAATACGATTTTGGTATTGTCGATTACTCGACCACTAGTAGGGTTTAGGTCGCCCTACACCATTATTATAAATTATATACTACTTATCGGTTCCGACGATGGAATGGTTCTTTCTCCCACCTGAGTTATCACCGGAAACATGTACACGACGATCCTCATTATCCCGCCACGAGTTAACACAACCACCTTCATTCAAACAACATAACTATAATTAATCAACTAACAACCATCTATGACACTTTAGGGCTAGGTTCGGCCAAGACTTAGAAAATAGGTTTAGGATTATCTTCTTAATGCCATCTTTTGGATCCTAGTTATTAGAGTCTTAACTAACATAGATTACTTATTACAAGACTAAAATTTGAAACAAAATCCATCCTCTGACCTTTAGGGTTAGGGTTTCGGCCCATATTAGGAATTTAAGCTAGGGATTTTTGTTGGACCTAAGCTCTTGGATTTAAGCTATATATGTATTATAGAACTTAAGTCAAGTACTAACATTCAAAACAAACAACAAAACACCAAACCCATTTTCCTACCTAGGTTCGGCCATTAATGGTTAATAGGGAAGGAAAATGATTTTGATCACATTCTCTTGGATAAATAAAGGAGGGATCATAACTAGATCATAGAAATTGGTTTCACATTTTTATGATTTTTCTACAATTTTCTAGAATTATTTGAAGTTCTAGATCTAGGAATGGAAAAATAAGATTCATGGCATAAACATGAGAAATACATGAATATGAAAGCTTATATGATCAAGGAGATGAGCTTTTACCTCTTGAAGATTGAAGAAATGAAGAAAATGATCAACCTTCACTAAGCTGAAAACTGGACAGATTGAGGGTGTGATGGTGTTGTGAGTGTATCTCACAATATACTCATCCAAAAATTACGAACTTTGGCTTTATAGAAAGATAAGAAGAAAATGAACAACTGTGGTGTTGAAGGTTTTATTTGGTTCGGATCATAAAAGGGGTTAAAATGGACTTATTTCTGCTGTTTCGTGGGTTGCTGAGAATTCTGGGCAGTTTCGGTATTTTGATCCTATCTCCCAATCCACTTATCCGTTTTTGATGATCTTTAGCTTGTTAGAAATAAGAGAGAAATAGGAACAACTTTTATGTTTAGTGTTTTTCGATTTTCAGAAAGGAAGGGGGTCATATGTTTGGTGGGAATTCGGTGTTCTTAGGGTTTTGTAACTTAGTTGGCGAGGAAGATGAAGAGAATGAAGAAGATGGGTGAAATGGTGAGGGAGGCCACGGTTTGGAGGGTATTTATAGGAGTAATATTATGCCTTGTTTGGTTATAAGGAATTGGTTTAATGGGTTTTGTGAATATTAAATTAATATAAGCTTAACCATAGTTAATAATTAACTTAACTAGGGTTACTTTGCTTAACTATGGTTAATAAATATGTGGCTCACATTTGATGGAGGTGTGGCTGATTTTGGGCCACACAAAGTGACTCACCAATGAGTCACCGATCTTATCCGTTAGCGGTTCCGGAAATTCCGTGACGCGACTCTCCGTCGTTTATCCGATTTCGGTTTTTGAGAGGAAAATAATGAAACGAAAACAAAATAAAATAGGTAAGATTTATTGGAGGTGGATGCACGAAATTGGAGAGATGTGGGAGGTTTTCAACCACGTAAAATGAGTGGTTAAGAGTGCGTAGATGCGTCTTGTTAATACCCGCAAAAGCTTGGGGGTATTTTGGTCTTTTTGCCTAAATGTCATGATTACTTGCATTTAATGCTCATAAATGCTTGGTGACTCATCCTCCATGAGTCATCATATATGACTCGTTGTCCCGATCTCTTGGCGGGTCTCTGCACTTCCCTTCTCGACTCCGTCGGTTTCCCGATTAGGGTTTTACGCCTGCGTAAAAGTGTAATATTTCGTTTTCGACTGAAAATTTTCAAACTAACCAAACTCGTTGGAAATATGTTTTAAATATAAACCATTTCGTTCACGAGTCAAAATTAGGTTTTCTGCTCAGTAAAATTATACTGTCAGTGAAAACGCAGACCGGGTTCCGTCTGAATTTTCAACCCAAATTTTTATCGTAAGCTTCTACCCTAAGATAGAGTATGAATATGATTTTTATTTCATAAAAATCAATCTCCATGAACTCGGATAAAAATATAAATAAATACATTTATACCAGTTAATACAGCGAAAATATTTTTACTGAAAAAAAATCAGAAAATAAAAAGTAGGGTGTTACATTACTACCCCTCTTAGAAAAAAATTCCGTCCTCGGAATTTCTTAACTCAAAACTTGACATCATCTTGCAATCGTATCTTAATCTAAAGATCACACATTATATTTCTCATCGTTGTTTTTCCCCTACGTAACAGCAGTAACTTCATAACATAATTCATTCTTATATCATTCTATTTATCCTCGAACTTATCCATCACTGTATTCTATTCATTGTTCTTAACCTTTCCAACTTGATCTAACATCCTTAAAGAACATAATCAAAACTTAATCCCTTCCTCTTCTTACTACTGATCCACTAAAGAATCTTATTTCAACATCTAACAGCCGTAATTAACACCACAATCGAACTACCCTAACTTCCTACTTCATGTATCCAATCACAGTCTTAGTTCCTTAGAATGTATTTCACTATTCTGGATTATATCAAAATCACACCTTTCAAATCTCCAAATAAACATCTCAACACTCCGTAAGATAAATTGCAATCAAAAGATCAACACCTGTTAGGATTATCTAACTTAACAAATTTGAATTTCTCTAGTAACCTCAATTTACATCAGAAATCATCTTTTCTGCTCATATTCATCTTAGATGAAAGCTCATATTCAACTTAGGTGAAATTACTATATACACTTTCGTTAATTCTTCCCAAACTCATACAATCCATCTTAACTACAATCATTAATCATTGCCCTAGATTCCATAATGACACTATGCCTCGATCAACATTTGATTTATAGTAATTGTCTTACTCACTGATACTGATCTTAATCTTACCAGTCATATCTATATCTCAAAACTCCCATCACTTCTTATTTATCCTACTATAGGGAAACAATACTTAGGTACTATACCTAGATTATATGTTGCTCAATCAAGTCTTAATTGTAATCCATAACCATCAGAGCTTAAGGAGAAATCCTAACTCACCATTTAAACAAGAACAACATATCATTATAGCCATTATCTCAAAAATAAAAGGCTACAAAGCTTCAACCAAATCAATCATATACTAGCTAAGCTCCAAACTAATTCGTTATCTCTTTATTATTTTCAAGGACTACCCATACTATCCAAATATATCAAGCACTTAAGATAAAGTTCCCTTAATACCAATTATCCCACAACAATATATACTTTCACTGTACTTGATTTTAAACAAGAAGGAAAACCACAACCGACTAACTAACAAAACTAACGGATTTCCGTCACCATCTTCAGACTTTCCCACCAAGAACACGATTTCCACTTCCATAAGATTATCGACAAGTGTTTACAATAAATGTCATATTCTTAACAACTATATGAATGTTTAAGTTTATTTTGTTATGTGGTTTAGTTTGAGTAAGTGAATTACTCTCTTCAAATTATTTTATCGGGTGCGTTAGCACTGACTTATTTCAGTGAATGCGCGCTTACTAGACAATAAATTACATTATTGTCACTATTATTACCAGTACAGAAAAATATTTTAAATAATATGATTAAGAGAAAAACATTTTCATATTTTCATCCTATTTAATTTTAGAGTTGAAAATAAACTGGTTTGACCTTAATTGGAGATTAAATTTTGGACCGAGTATTTTCTTAGTTGATCAGTTCAACTATTAATCTTTACTCTAATTTGAATTTTGAAATCATTTATTTATCAATCTTTATTTTTAGATTCAAAAACTAAAAACATGTTTATTTTAGGCCTAATATTTATCACTCATTTTGTACCCACTAGTACAAAAATAAGAAAATTCTCTATCCTCTCTTTTTAAGTAACCCGTAAACCCACCCCTACCCCTCACTTTCTCTTTTCTTTCTCTGCTTCTTCTTCCTCCTCACTCCATCTTCTTCCTCCTCCTAACCTCATCTCCTTCTTCCCTCCACTGCACAAAACTGCCCAGCTCAGCCCCTACCGTCGGTCGCAGCTCGTGCACGAGGAGGAGGCGACGCGCCTCACGTTCCCTTGCGCGCTACCGGAGCCGCCGCTGTCCGGTGCCAAACCGCCGCCCTTCGTCGCGGTAAGTGATTTTGGCCGCCATTTATGGTGGTTTTACACCTTTCTTTGTTAGTTTAAACTTCTTTCTCCTCCCCAAAGCTTACCCTTCATTTTTGGTTCATGGGTGTCACAGAACCACCACGAACTGCCACTGGCCGCCGCGTCGCTGCCGTCCGCCGCCACGCCGGAGGTCTCAACAGCCACCACAACTTCTTCTTCCTTGGGTGAGTCAAAACCCTCTTTTATGTCTCAGATTCAAAACCCCCAAATTGATTTTGAAACCCTAACCCTAACCCTTTGATTTCATATTTTAATCTTAAAATTAAAGCTTGTTTTATGAAATTGGGACTGTGAATTAGTGTTTCCCTAAACCAGTTTCATTATTCTTTAGTTAAAATGAGTTTTCCCCAAATTGTATTTGGGAGCCCTGAACCCCCAATTTGATTTTATTTGAATTTGGGTATGTTTTGTGAAATTAATTATGATTTAGTGCAATTAGGACTCTTAATTGATGATTCCCAAGTTCATTTTCATGATCCTTTAATCAAAACAAAGTTTCCTCAAAAGGTATTGTGAAGCGTAAGCTCCAAACATGATTTTCTTTGAAAATAACCTTGTTTGGTAATAAGATAAAGTGTTTAGATCAAATTAGAATGTGTGTTTGGTCATGTGTAATTGATTTCTTGATTTCTGGCTGTTGCGCGTTGTTGGATTCCCTCTCTGAGACGTTTGCCACGTCTATGCTTGCTTGATGGAGTAGATATGAGCTAACGTGAGCATTAAGACTAGGATCCTTTACTTGTCTTCAAAGGTAAGGGGAGCTTACCTGAGGGATTTTTCTCAATAACTATTTGCTTTTAGTGTGGTTTATATGATTTATATGTGGTTGTGTTGTTTATCTGTGTATCGGTGATTGATCTGTTTTTAATTTATTTAATTATCTGCTGTTGTATTTTATATTTCTATGATGCATGATCTGCCTGGGGATATGATTCTGATAATTGTTGTTGAATGTTGTTTGTGAGTGTTGTTTGAGAAGCCTGACAGTGGTCAGAGCACAACCGATGAATCAGATAAAAGCTTTAATAAGTTGTGAAAAGATTATATTCAATGTTTTATGGGAAATGTTGGAGGATAATAGTGGTGGGAAATATTATTTTGGAAAAATAATGAGTTTTGAGAAATATTATTATTTTTGATGATTTATTAGTGTAAAAGTAATTTATGAGTTACAATGAGAGCGAAACCGTGAAAATGTTTTTGTACTGCAAATTTTTATGTAAGAAAGTCTGCAATATTATACAAAGTTAGTTTATGAAATGAATTGTTGAAAATAAGTTAATGATGATTTTAGAAAATTGTTTAAGTGGAAAAAGCTAAGCTTTAAAAGTGATAATTGACATGCAAATTTAGAAAAGTGTAGAAGGCAAGTATTTTGAAACGGCAGTACATATTTTAGGTAAGTTAAAACCTCAAGTGACTCACCTTTGTGAAAAACTAAGTTTTATTATTTAAAGGATTTTATTAATGAATTTCCAATTTGAAAAGAATTTATGAAAGCAAAACTAATTCAACTGTGTTGAAAGTGTTGTGGAACTTAGTAACCGAGACGTCGGGGTACTAAGGTTCTGTGTTGTGATGGACTCGGGGTCCTTTGGACTTTGAGGTCCTGTACCGTATACGTGGTGCATACCGTATTGAAACATTTGAAGATGTTTTCTAGTACCACGAACCTAAGGCTGGTGCATTGGTCGAGAGGTGTCGTGATTGAGCATTTGGACTGTTAGGTCCTGTGTTGTAATGAAAGTTTTAAAGGTGTTTTAAAACTAGGTGAGTCGTAAGCCATGTTGAGCTTCGGCAAAGAAAGATTGAACACAAAGAAAAGAATAAAACAAAAGTGTTTTGCATGCATTTTGGCAGACGTGCCTGTGGTTCGATGCATTAATTACCAGCGGCGAAAGGTAATTCTGATTGCATTTTTCTCATGTGCCTAGTGAGGACATTTGAGACCCCATCTTACTTGCTATTGGTGCCCTGAGTGTGGACATTAGCAATGTGTTTGGCAGTGTGCCTGTGTGGATGGGAAGAGGTTGTGCACCTAGTGGCAGTGTGCCTAGTGGCAGTGTGCCAAGTTAGCCAGTGTGGCTATGGAGCCTGATCAACTCATTATGTGTTGGGATATCTCATGAGATTAGGACGAAAATTAGATGATGAATATGAAGTGTCATGCATAATTTTTAAACGATGATGTTTGGGGTGTTGAACCCATTGATAAACTATTAGCTTATAAATGCTTGTGTGATAAATGTATATGTGTTATGTGGTGTCGTGCATTTAGTTATTGCGTTAAATCCATATATTGGCGTCTCACCCTTACAAACATATCAGGTTTCTTCTAGTTCGCTATTGTACCCTGGGTACTTTAGTACAGATGGTGCAGAGGAGTCTCCCTAAGTCACTCAGAGACTTAGATCTAATTGCTTGATGAAGTACCTAATTGTGGAATGATCACGTGAGTTTTCCTCAGGAATAACTTTTAGAATGACCAGCTTAGGGTTTGATACTTAGATTATTTTTGATAGTATGTATGAGTATAGCTCGGAGAGCCTTTATTTTAAAATGGAATGTTTATGGCTCGGAGAGCATATCTTTTGAATGAAAATCTAAGCTGTTCCTTTTGGTCTTGTACAGCTTATTGATATAACTATTTTTAGCATATTACTGCCTGGTTGTATTTGGGGTAACTGGAATTCTGGAATGAAAATGTAATTATTTTAGCATGTGTTCTTTTACCTGGGATGTCCGAATTACAGAGGAGACTCTGTCGAAATTTTCGTAAAAATACTAGTTTTATTCAAGAATATCTTTAAATCAAATAGGCTTGCCGAACTAGGATTGTAAGTCGGTCTGCCGATCAAGGCTTAGGTGTGGAGTCGTGACAAAATTTTTATACCCAATTTCAGACACTTATGTACTTATATAAATTATTTTCCGAAAGCACCAGTAAATTATCCTTTTCATTTTATTTTCGCACGTGTTATGTAGTAATGCCCAAGGGGGGTGTTACAACTTGCAAAAAGATTCATATGAGAGCATTACCCTTAGTATAAGGAAGAACTTTAATTAAGAACTCAAGTAGAAAAGATGAATAAAAACTAAAGCTTTAAGAGCTTGAACTTTTAGAAGAAAGGAAGATGATGGAGTGAAAATGAGAGGGATATATATAGAGGGGGGGAGAAGTCCACGACTCCAAGGGAAAGAGAGGGAGGACTTGTTGAGCAAGCTTGATGGTTTAATGCTTGATTGGATGGAAGAAGAGAGAGAAATAACTTTTGGAGTAGAATAGTATTATAATTTGAAAAGTGTGATGATTGCACTTTTGGAGTGTGTCATAGCCTCTTCCATCATGTCTCCTTACTTCTTTTATGTTCCCTAATCTGCTCCATTTCGTACCCGGTTGCATTTTCGATCGTAATTCTTCCGACGTTTTCGCCCGAATAAAATATTTTATTTTATTTTTGAACGAAAATTTTTGAAATAACCAAAACTGAAGGAAACATAATAAAAACACTAACTGTTTCGTTCACGGGTCAAAATTAGGTTTTCTGCACAGTAAACTTGTAGCGGCAGTGAAAACGCAGACCGGCTTCCGTCTGAATTTTCAAACGAAAAGTTTACCGTGACTTCATGTGATATAACAACACAAGAAAATGATTTTAGTTTAATTAAAATCATCCTCTGAGTTTAATCTAAAAGAAACACATTTAAATATATATATATATAGCTACAGAAAGCATAGGAAAAATAGGGTGTTACAATCACAATTAAGGCTAGTTGCCAATCCAACAGTAGTGTTATTTGAACACTAGCCAGCCACACCCACCAACGACACCTCCACTGTAGCGGCACTGCAGAGGTGACATTTTCGTAATTTTTGATTTTTTTTTAAAAAATTTAGCTTTTTTGAGTACTAACATGTTTAGCCATTAACCATATAATGAATTGAATTAACCAAATATTTACATGGTTGTTAAAAATGATTGTAAGCTTCAGGATGACCTATTAAGCATATAATGAACTGAATTAACAAAATATTTGAATGTGATTAACCATATATTTACATGTTTATGAAAAATGATTGTAAGTTTCGGGATGACCCATTAACCTTATATTGAACTGAATTAACCAAATATTTGCACGTGATTAACCAAATATTTACATGGTTGTAGAAAATGATTGTATGCTTCAGGATGACCAATTAACCATATAATCAACTGAATCAACCAAATATTTACACGGGATTAACCTAATATTTACATGGTTGTGGAAAATGATTGCAAGTTTCAGGATGACCCATTAACCATATAATGAATTGAGTTAACCACATATTTACACGCAATTAACAAAAAATGTTAGTAATAAAAAAAGCTAAATATTTTTAATTTTTAAAAAATATGGTCAAAATTACGCAAATACCATTGTTACAGTGTCGCTACAATGTCGATGTTACTGGTGGGTGTCACTGATGGGTGTAAAAAAACATTTCTGCCAATCCAAAGTCCAAACACATGGTTCCTTTGAAAGATCCAAAAACCCATGAAAGTAACGGAGAGAAACAATGGGATAGAAGACTCATCTCCTAATTAGGAGAGAAGACTGATTTGATTGATTGGACCATGTTGCTAGAGATCTTTGTATTCCCTAGGGAGATGCTCTAAGATACTCCCCTGGTCCAATATATAAGTAAAAAAGTCATAATATTTTTTGTCCAATATATAAGCAAATTTTGTTTTCCAATGACTTATTTAATAATATTATTCCCAAAATATCTTTCATTTAATACAAATTCCAATTACTCAATTAATGAAGATTGAAGTTTTAGATGAACAGTCATTTAGGTACTCCTTCCGTTCTTTCTCTTTGGTAATTTAAGGTTTCAATACATAGATTAAGAAATCATTAATGTGATTATATTTGTACCAAAATACCCTTATTTCTACAATTAATTATTTATAAATTCCAACTACATTTACTCCATACTCCACTAGCCATTTATTTACTTGAAAGGTTTTGTGTATTTTCAAGACATTTCAATTTAATTCTATTATAAAGGTATATATGGGGAAAAAATGGTCAAATATGTCTTGGGTTTATAAAACACCCATTGTTTTGGAATAAAAACAAATAGCCAAAATTACCAAAGAAAAAGAACAGAGGGAGTAACAAACCTAATTTTTTACAAGATCCAGTGAAATTAATTAACCACCTTAATATGAGTGTTTCATTAAATTTTTTCTTATGGTGTAATATGGGGAGTAGTGGATTTGATGCATGGAGAATGCTAACAAGTGCCCTTAGGGCATTGTTTAAGGAACCAAAAAAGGAAAATTTGTAAGGGAAATTGTCATTACAAAAAATTCAGGATCTAGCGTCCAAATATTAGCATCGGCCACGACTCCGACGCTATAGCATCGGCCCATTCGACGCAAAATGGACGTTGCAATGTTACCCTTTTTTTTTAATCTATAAATCTAAGCTTGTGTGGGCCAAGCCGACGCTAAAAAATGACAACTTGTGTCGGCCAAAGCCCACGCTACGTTGAATTGTGCTTTAGCGTCAGACCTGTGGACGCTATATTTTGCGGGAACACTCATTTTTTTGCGGGAACACTTCAATTTTTCCTTATTTTGTTTTATTCTTCTATACACTACACACACACAACAGTACCGAGAAGCAGTGAGAACCCTACTGCCGCCTGAGAGAACTTGTTCGCACGAAGGCGCATTTGCCGCAGCCGTTACCACAGCCGCCGCCGCCGGCACTATCGGTATGTTTCCTTCGCCGTCGCCGGTATGTTTCCTTCTCACTAACTCTCCTTCTCCTTCTCACTTTCTCACCTTCCACTCTCTCATCATCACTCACCACACACCTCACGTTTTGTCCCAGTGAGCTGAGTAGATAGGTATGGGGTTTTGGGGGGATTTAGGTGCAGCCCTGGTAACATGATTGGGAGAGAGAACAGTGAAAGCAGAGGCGAGAGGGAGAGCGTTCAGTACTTCAGTATTTGCCGAGTAAACAGAAGAAACAAGAAAGCGGCAAAGGGAAGTGAGAAGTGAGTACAATAAGCTCCAGCTTGGGTCAGAGACTCAGAGTAGAGGGAGGGTAATTTGAATTCATGTATCGGTTTGGATTATTTGCTTATGTTTGGGTATTTCACTTAATTGGATTGATGATGAGTTTTAATTTGTTGGAAATATGTCCAGAATCCAATTGTTTTGCTCTGATTGTGTTTAGTTCTACATCTCTGTGATTATCCAATCCCCACCCATCATCAACATCAACCTGTACCTGTAGCTGTAGCTCAACCATGTTCATGTCAGTCTTTCCATTTTTCCATAATAAAATATCGCCATTTACTTCACTAGTAACAACTAGTTATGTTCTTAGAATCAAGGATTTCATAGCATTTGCCTCTCTTGGTAGCGTGCAGTATATGTTTAAAGAACGATTAACTTCTGATTATTGTTCTGGCTTAAATTCCTAGCATTGCTTGCTTGCTTCTGAGGAGGAATTTCGATGCATTCTATTTCTCAAATAAAATTAACCAATTCACAATTATTTGACTTCCTTCTTGCACATTGTAATTTAGCCTTTGACCCTTATTTTTCTCCCACTCTATAAATATTTATAATATAGTCTATTAATACTATACAACTTGTAAATATTACAATTTGGTTTTTGATTGTTAATTTTTAGTTTATTTATTCTTGTAAATATTACAACTTGTAAACTCAATAGCTTGATCTTGTTTTTGCAGACCAGATTTCATTTCTTCGAAAATGGATTTCTTTTTTCAAATATTCCCTAATTAACCATATGAAATTAAGAGCCACTCCCTGGATTTCTTTATTTAGTTGCTTTTCTCACTCTGGAGCCCTGGAGGAGGCTCTACATGATTTAATTCACCCATTCCTTTATCTTTCATCTTGTTTCTTACCCTATTTCCTTTTATGATTTTTCAGCTAGATTTTGGACTTTTATGTTTACTACAGCTTTAGTCAGAGGAGCAAGGCGTCCGTTTTCCTGCACATTTAAGAGGTTGATTTTTCTCACTTAAATAAATCATTTCTTTTGTTGAAGCACCTACCTTAGGATATATATGACATGATAAAAAATTTAGTTCTCAATTTTTTAAAATTTACAAATATAATATCGTAGTATCTTTTAACACTACTTTTAAGTATTATCCTATAGGTGGGAGGTTTGAGAAACTCCTGCCTTGCTAATATTGGAGAAACGTTACATGCTAATGTTACATAAGCTAAATATTGTCTTCATTCCTTTACATTACTCACAGGACTTTAATGTTACATAAGCTGAATATTGTCCAGGTCCAATATCAAATCAAAATCAAAATCCGTGGAGGTTTGAGAAACTCCTGCCTTGCTAATATTGGAGATGTGAACAAATCAAAAGTACTTTTGTAAAACTACATGCAACTAGTAGAAACTTAATCTTTTCTATTTTGCATTACCTACCTGTGTTCTAGAGGAATAAGAGAAGAGCATTATGTTGCAATCCATAGTTCCACAAGATATCTCAAACATTCAGATTTCAATGAACAAAAAAAATGATTTAATTTGCTCGTTTTCATAGTTCCACCAAATGCTTTGGTTGAGCATGAATAAAAAGAGTAGTGCAAAAGATATGGACAATAAGGAGAATGCATAAAGCAGGAAAAGAGTCGTGAACTATTTTTGAAAAAAGAACTCAACAACAAAAATTAAATTGGATGAGAAAATGGAGAAGAAAAAGGAAATAAAGGCAGAAACTTGAACACATCTAGAATACTAAACCATGCATAAAAAAAAGAGAGGAGAATTCATCTTGAGAAATGACTAATACATATTTGAGGAAGTGAAAGCCTTACTATATGTTCTTTAAGTTTTGTGGTGATTAGAATTACCTCAAAATATATATATATATATATATATATATATATATATATATATATATATATATATATATATAACTTGCCTACTAATTCTTTTTTAAAAAAAACTTGCCTACTGATTTTTTATTCTATAGAGTTGTTTCTTTAATCTATGATTGTGACTGAATAATTATATGCATAAATTTAGTCCGGCTTTAGCAATATACATATACAAAACTAAAGATAGATACCCAACCTCTAATGATAATTGTTGATCATATAGTGCAGATATGGTTATATGGTAGGATGCCTTAAGGTATGTTAGAGGGTAGATAGGAGTATTTTTAAGAGTTTTGTAGCTTAATAATTTCACTGGTCATTGTTCAAGATAAGACTTGTTCTCAGGTTGTAAAGGTTGGTGGTTGTCTTGTTGAGGAAACCCCTGGCACCATGTCTAACTGGAAATGACAATAAAGCTTTATCTAGTACCAACTAATTAATCATTTTTTAACTTAAACAACGATTGGCAAGTAAATAAAAAACTCTCAATTTACTGAATTTAGTAAATACATCTTTTCCTGCTTCATTCATCTTTTTCCCCCTTTTCATTATTCTAATTTTATCTACTAAAAGAGATAAAAATCCAACTTACTAGATCAGCAGAATGCATCTTACAAAAAAATTGGGGAAAGGGTTAGGATGAGTTGTTTCAAACTCAATATATTGGGAGGCATTGTAAATCTCGATTGACCCCATTTTGCTTTCTTCTGTTTGTGAAGCCAATCTATCATATTTGTTTGGTTTTGGTACTCACTACTCACTTTACTCTGCTCTTTATTTCTAGCTAGTGGATTTCCATTAACCTGTTGCTTACAAGAAGAATACAAGCAAAGATCAAAACTGTTACTCCTTTAGATCCCACGAAATCCTGTTCTTGAAGGTCGGTGTTTTATTTGTTTCTAACTGGAACTTGATGTTTCCCTATGATGATTTTTTTTTACCATGCCATATAGTTTTGATTGGTTTTGTGAAACAGATTGCTAATTGCTATTACATATCCCCTCCTCTTAGATTAGGATTTTAGATGGACAATGAATTTGAGGATATATGTAGTGGAGAGCAGAGCTCAATAGGTGTGAACTTGTTTGAGATGCATGATGCTGGACTAGGTGCTATACATTGCTATTTTCCCAAAAAATTTACGAAGTTTTTCTGGTACCCCTAGTGGCTGATAATTGTATGTTTACCACGTAGAAAATGGATCGTAGTTGGATGTATGATAGGGTCAATCCTGATAGGCGAGGCTTGAAAGATGAGTTTGTTAGTGGAGTTGAGGAGTTTGTCAACCATGCTAAGGAACAACCCTACTTTTTGTCCGAAGGAGGGATCAGATGTCCTTGTGCAAAGTGTAAGTGCATGAAGCTATTGGCTGCAAGCGAGGTAAAGGTTCACTTGTACAAGTTCGGGTTTAAGACAAACTATTTGATCTCGGGTGAACATGGAGAAGTGGAGCAGGATATGGACCTAGGGGGTCATTCAAACAGTACTTGTCATGTGGATAATGATGATGAATTTATGTCAATGAATCATATGGTGTATGATGCTTTAAGGCCATTTGCCGATGCCTCCCATGTCAATGCTAACATGGGGAACGAGTACTTAATGAAGACGAGATGCCCAATCTCGAAGCTCAACGGTTTTACGATACATTAATCTCTGCAAACCAGCCCATTTGTGAAGGAGCTATCGAATCTAGGTTATCAATATCTGTTAAGCTTTTGGCAGGTAGATCTAACTGGCATGTTCCTCAAAAGGGAATAGATTATTTTGCACAAATGCTTGCCAACGTAGCTAGAGAGCTAGGATCAAAACAATGCTTACCCGAGAACCATTACCAAGCAACAAAGTTGGTGTCTAAGTTAAGGTTAAAGGCTGAGAAGATTGATTTTTGTGTAAATGGTTGCATGTTATATTACAAACTGGATAGAAACTTATCTGAGTGCAAATTTTGTCAAGCTGCAAGGTATGTTCCTCCAAGGAAAGGGATGGGAAAACACAAAAATGTTCCGGTGAAGAGAATGTTTTATTTGCCAATCATTCCCAGGTTACAAAGATTGTATGCATCAATAGAATCTGCGGCTCGAATGAGGTGGCATCATGAAAATAAGGCGAGTTCGAACGTTCTACGCCATCCGTCCGATGGGAAGGCATGGAAACACTTTGATGATGTTTATCCAGATTTTGCCAGTGAGCCAAGAAATGTAAGATTGGGCCTATGTGATGATGGGTTTACACCTTACATCCAAGCTTCGACTTCTCCATACTCATGTTGGCCGGTCATAGTTATGCCTTACAATCTTCCCCCAGAAATGTGCATGACCAAACCATACATGTTCTTGACTTGTCTTATTCCTGGACCATCTAACCCAAAATCAAAGATAGATGTTTACTTGCAGCCCTTGATTGATGATTTGCAACAGTTGTGGAGATTTGGTGTTTTGACTTACGATATCTCGATGAAACAAAACTTTCTCATGAGAGCATGCTTAATGTGGACAATTAATGATTTTCCAGCCTATGGCATGTTATCTGGATGGGGTACACAGGGTAAATTGGCATGTCCTTATTGTATGGAAGACACAAAAGCTTTCACCTTGAAATATGGTGGAAAAAATTCTTGGTTCGATTGTCATCATCGATTCCTGCCAGAAAATCATTCTTTCAGAAGAAGTAAAAGAGGTTTTACAAGAAACAAGGATGAGAAAGATGGGCCACCTTACATGTTAACAGGGCAACAAATCTGGGAATTAGTTCGTGATTTCCCAAAAGTGACAGAGGTTGGTTGGGGCAGATTGCAAGGGTATGGCGGGTATCATAATTGGACCAAACAAAGTATATTTTGGGATCTTCCATACTGGAAGGACAACTTGTTAAGGCACAATCTTGATATGATGCACACAGAGAAGAATTTCTTTGATAATGTGCTAAACACTGTCATGAATGTCAAGGGTAAAACAAAGGACAATGAAAAGGCGAGAATGGATATATCTCGTGTTCTCGTGCACGCAGGGACTTGGAGATGCAACCCTTACCTAATGGAAAGATGGGAAAGCCAAAGGCAAGCTACACTTTGTCACCGGAAGATGCAAAGTTAGTGTGTAAATGGATTAGCGAAATGAAAATGCCGGATGGCTACGCTTCAAACCTTGCTAGGTGTGCCGATGCGTCTCCAAGGGTAAGATGCATGGGATGAAAAGCCATGATTGTCATATATTCATGGAGTGCTTACTCCCAATTGCCTTTCGTTCGTTGCCGAATGTGTATGGAAAGCACTAACTGAATTAAGTCGATTCTTCAAAGATCTATGTTGTAATACATTGAGGATGGACGACTTGGTTAGATTGGAGCAAAATATTCCCATCATCATATGCAAGTTGGAAAGGATTTTTCCACGGGATTTTTTTATTCAATGGAGCATCTACCAATTCACCTACCCAATGAAGCAAACCTTGGTGGTCCGTTTCAATATCGGTGCATTAATCCATTGGAAAGGTAATTCAATTACTTTGTTAAGTATTAACATCTTGATTTCTATCGAATTCAAAGATGTATGGTCATTTTACATGTAGATTCATGGGCGACGCAAAGAGGGCGGTGAAAAATAAGGCTAGAGTGGAAGGTTCCATATGTGCTTTCTACTTACAACGTGAGACAACCTATTTCCGCTCTCACTATTTCAAGACCTTTAGCTTGTTGCCTACCACAAGTTTTAGGAACGATCCTCGATCGGGACATGAAGGCGTCCACCCAACGCTATCACTCTTGAACAAATCCGGTCGTCCTAGCGGGAAGTGTCAAACCCATTGGCTTACTGAGATGATGAATGGAAATCTGCTCATGTGCATGTCTTTGATCAATTGCCATGAGGTTAAATCATATCTTGAGTAAGTAAAATTTGTATCGCTTCAAGTGTGTGCTTAACGCATTGAGTATTGTAGAGTTACTTATCAAAATTGTGCTTGATGTCAGTGCATTCTTGCAAAATCACTCCATCAATGATCAAGATGCTTTTGGTCGTATACATGCAGAATTTCCCACGTGGTTGAAGGAATATGTAAGTGTAATGTACAAAAATGATTAAATTATTAGCAATCACACCCTTTAAGCATATGTGTCTCTTCTATGTAGGTTTATGATGAGAGGAATAGGGTGATCAACACAAACATAAAGGCATTAGCTTGGGGTCCTATAACAAAAGCAACATCATGGCACATGTACTTTGTAAATGGGTACATGTTTCACACTAAGGATTGGAGTGATGGTAAAAAAACCATAAATTGTGGGGTGCATGTAAAAGGTGTTACTGAAGGAGGAGAAGATAATTTTTACGGCATTATCCAACGTATCTTTGAATTGGAATATCATGGTTTGAGTAATAAGATTGCTATATTTTACTGTGAATGGTTTGATCCAACAAGGAATAGAGGCACAAGGGTCCATCCACATTATAATATTGTCGATATTAAGATGAATAGACGGTATGGTCGATATGATCCGTTCATTCTTGCAGAAAAAGCAAGACAAGTATATTATGTCCCTTATCCAGAAACGTGTAAAGACCTACGTGGTTGGTCTGCGGTAATCACCACAAAACCAAGGGGTCATGTGGAAGTCGAGGACATAGAGGATGAAGAGCCTTATCAGGCTGATGAGATGTCACCCGTTGTACCAATTACAGAAGTTGAACCATTACAAGGCTTACTTGATGAAACCATAAATGGGTTCGAACAAATAGTTGACCGTAATAACGATTCAATGGATCACGATGGTCAATCAGAAGATGAAGGTGTTTCGATAGAATGTAGTGATAAAGATGATGAGAAGGGGGAGGACGAGGATGAGGATGAAGACGATTATGAGGATAGTGATGAGGATTAGATTAGATTATATGTTAAGAATATGCATTGTACTATTTTAATATGTATCCTAATGTGTCTTAACATGCACAAGTCAACTTTACATATATGTTTAGAATATGTATCTAACTATTTTAATGTGTATCTTATTATTTACAAGTTCAACTTTATATGCATGATTAGATCATATGTATATCTATATGTTATATTTTGCACTACAGTAGATGTCAGGACGAGGTCGAGGGAAGATGCCTACCAATAGAGGTCGAGGGAGGCTTCTACGACCAGCGTCATCTTGCTGCAGAGACACACCGCAAAATCCGTCAGAGACAGACTACAGAACCACCTTTTGAGCCTATAGCACCGCCGGTCCTTCCTTCCCAGCCGGTCGTCACACCACCACCTTCCAAGCCTACCCCAGACGTAGTCACTATGATCCCTACTCCGGGATACATGCCCCCTAGGCAATTTGAGTGTGGTTCATCTTCATACCGCATGCCACAGAGCTGTGTTGCAGCCTCCCCACGAGGAGGTAAACCAACATGAGGAGGTGCGGGGAGGGGGATGAGGAGCATGAGGAGCGAGGAAGGGGGGAGGAGGAGGAAGAGGAGGGGCATGACGAGCACGCCCCTAGTCGGCGTCGGACCGAGGCAAGACTGGAAGGATGCTTGACGGGAAGATCATTATATGTCCTATTGGGAAAGGGTAAGTTGGAACTTTCTTTGTTTCTTTATATATTTATTAAGCACTTGGTTTTATATATGCATTTGATTTGACATTTGACATTGAGTTTGGATTTTTGGTAGGTGGACTCAGCAGAGTTGCTGCTGATGCGATTAAGTTTGCCATCACCTCACAATTTCGGGGTGTTCACCATTCTTTGGGTGTGACCCCGATGAAGTGAGGGACTTTTGGTGGGCCAGATTTAGGGTAAGTTCTATATTGCTTTTTATTATTAGTCAGTGTAAGGGAGTATTTTAGTAGATTGCTTTTCATTCAAGTTGTTTATCTTTAAGCCTACGTTTGTTTAATTAACACAAGTTCACAGTTTTATTCAAGTTAACACATGTGAAGAGCTTATATATATACTTATTTATCGATTAACTATTTTGATTTATTCTTCTTGCAGGATAGAGTTTCTTGGGATCCTCGTCATTACGACACCATCTTTAAGATCTTTCAGCAAAAATGTGCAAAGCGTCTTTCTGACATCCTCGACAAGAAGAGGAAGAAGGGGACGCAACCTAAATGGATGGGGGACGAGGCATGGATTGGTCTTCTTGAATATTGGCAAAGTGATGCCTTCCTAAAGATATCAACACAAAATAAGACCAATCGGGCTTCGAAAAAGGGTGGTGCGAGTTCACACAACAGTCGCAGATCTCACCTTGAGGTGGCACTAGACATGGTATGTATTTACTTAATACTCATCGTTTAGTCCATTATCATATACTGATTTTCTTTGTAAATGAACATGTGTTGGCTTTTTGGGTAGGTCCAAACAAGTCAGGGGCCTGTGGATCCTGCTGAGTTTTTTAGAGCCACCCACCGAGAAGAGTTTCGCGAATGGGTTGATAGCCGCTCAAAAAGAACATATGTAAGTTGGTCTTATACATCATTTTTATATAACTTTGTTATCAATGTATGTACCTTAATAAGATTTGTTTGTGTTCTTTACTAGGAAGAGTATCGCGAGCGTTTGATTCAGATACAAACACAGGTTAATGACGCCTCCACAGATGGGATGCAGGAAGTGGATGGGGCGAGGAAGCTTCAATTGTGGCAGGATGTTGTTGGGGGTAGGACCCGGGGACGATGTTACGGAACTGCAGACATGTCTTTGAACGTTCGTCGTGGTATGTCTTCATTAACTCAGGAGTCTCATGTGTCTTCTAGCCATGGTAATGGGTTTGAGACTGAGGAGGTCGTTGCACTTCGTGAGGAGGCTACCAGAGCTAGGGAGGAGGCAGCCAAAGCTAGGGAGGAGGCTGCATTAGCTAGGGAACAAACTGTCAATTTGGAGGCCCAGTTTCACGCTATGATGGAGCGAATGGCAGCTTTAGAGCGTAATAGTAGTCGGGGTCGTCCGCATCCTGATTATGATGACGATCTTGACGACCATTCGTTAGATTAGGCATCATGTCATGGTCCCTAGCAGATGTTGATTTCCTTTACTTTAGACATTTCGCATTTACTTTTCAAGTACTTTGAAGTTTGTGTTCATTTACTTTGTTATGTACTGTGTGGATTATCATGGGCAGTTTTGGTTCATCAACAATTATACAAGCTGTTCTTGAGACAGAAGTATTATAATGGTTTGAGTTGTAAGTGGAGAAAGAGTTGGTTCTATTATGTTTTTTTTTTGTTGGGTGATATTTCAAGTTTTATGCATTATTTGACTCTGCTAGACTTGTTCAAAGGTTGGAGTACCGCAAGTGCTAAAGCAGGGCTATTATTGTTTATTAAGGATATCGGTGCTAAAGTAGAGCTATTATTGTTTATTAAGGATATTTTTTATTTTATATTTCCAGGTTTGTAATAATATAGCTACTTAATATAAAAAAATTAAAAAAAACATTATATTTGCGTAGGCTTGGCCGACGCTAAAGCCTACGCTATAACAAAGTAAATTAGTGAAGGCTGGGCCGACGCTAATTTTAGTGAAGGCTGGGCCGACGCTAATTTTAGCGAAGGCCAAGCCGACGCTAACATGATCTGAAATAGCGTGGGCTTAGGCCGACGCTAATTTTAGCGAAGACCAGGGCCGACGCTAAACTGCTCTAACAAAGCGTCGGCTAAGTTTAGCGTCGGTCATTCCCTATTGTCTTTGCTGCCACTTAGCGTCGGCTTTTATCCGACGCTAATTTTAGCGTCGGCCATCATTTGCGAGGCTAAACGTTGCGTCGAGGCTTTTAGCGTCGACCACGACACCGACGCAAAGCCGACGCTAAAGTGGCCGTTAGCGTCGGCTTTTGCCTTGTAGCGTGGGCTTTTGGCCAACGCTAAAAGCTAATTTTCTTGTAGTGTGTGTATTTAGCATTTCGAAGAGTGTAACACTTAGTTTTTCAGTACGAATTTTCCTTTTGTAGTTACTTAACCAATGTCTTTAGGACACTCGTTAGCAAGAATAAGTAAATTAAGTACAATTTTACATATGAGATGCTTAAATTTATATGGAAGTCTTCGGATGAGTTTGATATTTAAGTTTGATATGTAGGATCGATTTATGGCCATCTTAAATTATCTTTGACCATTATTTTTCAACCTAAACTTGGTCCTTGGATTTTTTCTGCAATAACGATAGATAAAACCATGGTTTTGGATCCGCTTTCCTGGCCCCGACGTGGCATTTTATGATGAAACCTTCCTTTCGCCTTTTATATATATATATATATATATAAAAGACAAAATTGAAACAAAATTGAAACAAAGGTAACAACTTCATATCAGTCACAGCAGCCGTGAGAACTAAATGGATGATAGGACCACATAAGACCAAAGCCTCCAAAAAGAAAAAACACACATCATTGTTCATGATAAATGATGCAGGCATAATTGATACACAGAGAATTATGCATAAGTTTTATTTTACTTTCATACACAGCTTAAGGGTACAGCCTAAGCCATAGGTTTTATTTTACTTTCATACACAGCTTAAGGGTACAGCCATAAGTTTTATTTTACTTTGAACAGCAGCACAAAAGCCCCGCACAGGCCCCAGCTCCATAGCGCAGATTGATGCAGAAATCGTGGCAAAGCTCGGTACAAGGGCCTACGCAGACTGTCCCAAAAATTGGTTCCGAACATGTTGCTGGTCCTACAATGAGAATTGACATTGAAAATTATAAAATGAAGGCACAAAAAATAAACGATAGAATAAGTTATTATGAACACTACAGAAATAAAAAATACAATTTTCTGCCTTACACTAGTTGATTGTATTGTGGAAATACAAGTTAAGAGGCGAAACTATAATTCTTTGTTTCCATACCTGGAGTCAAGACCAATGCAATGCACAAAATTCCTAGAAGAAATGGCTGATAGATGCGAAAAGCCATTTTATGAGAATTTCACCTTCCAATTCTAACCTTTCTTATCGTAAGATAAATGGGAATGTTTACAGGGTGTTCAATATATATACTCTCTCTTATAGGAATTTTGGGAAATGTAATTAAGATGAGTTGAAAGATAGAAATGCATTAATGTGAGATTTATGGGAAATGTAATTATGTTGAATTGAAAGGTAGAATTTTGGGACCAACATTAAATTGGTCCAAGTGGAATTGGGTTTGGATCCTTTAAGTACGGATGTTTATATCCAAACCCATCCAAAAGGAAACCGAAAACCGATCCAAAAAACCCGGAAACTGAATTAAACCAATGTCTTTTGGATTTTTTTGAATCTTGTTTTGTGAAAACCGATCGGATCGGATCGGATTTTGGATTCATTTTTTAAAATCGAATCAATCCAAACCAACCACATATATAAAATTTAATATATATTTATTATATTTTTGAATTATTGATTTTTTATTTGTTGCCTTTTTTTTCTAATAATACTTACTAGTTTGATTTGACATAATTTTTTTACTATTTCTAAGTTTCAAACATTTAAAAATATGTTATGGAACTAGTTGATGATGATATTTATTTATTTTGTACATATTTTATGAAATTAGTACATGAATATATCAACAAGTATACGCATGTTTAAGATTTTGTTCAATTTAACTTGTAGTCTTGATTCTTTGAAGTAATATAAATATGTAATGATGTGTCGGTAAAAATCGAATCAACCGAACTGATCCAAACCGCATTTAATCGGATCAGATTGGATCGGATTTTTTTTAAGTAAGTCATCCAAACCGAACCGAACCGAACCTCATGCTCTTTTTATCTTTGGATCGGATGACTTTTTGCCTCAAAACCGATCCAAACCGAACCGCAACACTCCTACCTTTAAGTAATGACTTGAGATTGAATCTTGTGGATGGAAAAAACATGGTTGGGATGGGAGACCCCACCAAAGGTGGCCAGCCAGGTTTCTCGATTGATATTAGTCATCAGCGAAGCCTGTGGATACTTCGCACAATAACATGGTAAAAAATATAGAAATTTTGGAAATGTAATTCAAATTTATTTATTTATTTTGAAAATATTTGCACTAATTGCTGCATTCCAACCATTCTAGTATTTTTTTTTAGATTGACAAGGGTGCAACTTGTTCGAATTATTTAACTCATCTTTTTATGGAACTTATCCACAAACATTTTTTACTTTACTTTAAGCGACAATCTACTCTAATGGTGCAACTCTAACAAGTTCATCAAATGAATCCTACATGTTTTTTTTTTTTTGATAAGCAATGAATCCCACATGTTATCTCATATCTTTATTTACATTCATTCTCTATTTTTTCCTTTATATATTTCTATTGAGTTCTTATATGTAATCAGTTGCTTATAGAAACAAATGTCTTTATACGTGCATGGATTCCATATTATCTTACTATACGACGACGCTACCCAACAAAAACTTTTGTTCTTATTTAAGAACTAGTTAAACAACTGCAAGGGAGTTGTGTATGCAATTAGTCTTTTAAGTATGGGTGTTTATATCCAAACCCATTCAAGGGTACAATATTTAGCTCAATTTTTTGCACAGCAGCAGAAAAACCCCTCACAGGTCCCACCTTCAGAAAAGCCCAGTTTGCTGCAGAAATCGTAGCAATGCTCAATACAAGGGCCTACGCAGATTACCCCCTCAGATTGTTCCGAACATGTTGCTGGTCCTACAATGAGAAATGACATTGAAAATCATAAAAAGAAGGCACAAAAAATAAAAGATAGACTAAGTTATTATGAGCACTACAGAAATAAACGGTACGGTTTTCTGCCTTACACTAGTTGATGGTATTGTGGAAATACATATAAGTTAAGAGGTGCAACTATAATTCTTTGTTTCCTTACCTGGAGTCAAGACCAATGCAATGCACAAAATTCCTAGAAGAAATGGTTGATAGATGCGAAAAGCCATTTTATGAGAATTTCACTTTCCAATTCTAACCTTTTTTTTTTTCTTTTTTTTTTTGACTAAAAAGATATTCATTCATTCAAATTGATAAAATACATCGAACAACACAAATCCAATATCACTAAAAGCCGAAAAGGATGAATCTGCGAACAAACTCACAGCACCCAAGTTAATAGCATAACACGACAAAATCAAAATGCCTATAAAAATGACAAAATCAAAGTCACCGGAATACCCATGTCTCCGGATCTGTAACATTGACGCCCAATTCTTGATCAAATCTATGATGGATCGAAGCAAATCTGTCAATCTGAACCAAACGAACACCGCACCAAGACGGGAAATCAAACAAATACTGCACCAAGACGGATTGTAAGATAAATGGGAAAGTTTATAGAGTGTTCAATATATATAATCTCTATGATCGGAATTTTGGGAAATGTGATTAAGATGAGCTGAAAGATATTAGACAATAGCTATGGTAAATGCATTAACGTGGGAAATGTAATTTAGATGAGCTGAAAGATATTAGACAATAGCTATGGGGTATTGATTAACGCGAGAAATGTAATTAAGATGAGCTGAAAGATATTAGACAATAGCTATGGGAAATGCATTAACGTGAGCTTTATGGGAAATGTAATTATGATGAATTGAAATTTAGAATTTGTTGTAATGTAATGCAATTGTACAGGGTAGTTAGGAAATAGTTAGTTAGTTAGTTACAGACTGTTAGTGAATTGTAACTAATGATAGTTAATGTCAGTTAGCAATGAACTAATAAAGAAAGTGAGGTACGTAGCCTATAAATACGGCTACCATGTGTTTTGAATAATTCAGTGCAAAATTCTTTGTTCTTTCTTTCAATATTCCTAAAGTGTGAGTGTGTGAGTGTTCTTCCCCAATAGAATTTTGGGACCAACGTTAAGTTGATCCAAGTGGAGTTGGGTTAGTTCACCAAAAAAAAAAAGTGGAACTGGATTCAGATCCCTTAAATAATGTCTCGACTATGAATTTTGTGGATGAAAAAAACATAGTTGGAATGTGAGACCCCACTTAATTTGGCCAACCAGATTTTCCGATGGAGATTAGTTAAAGCCTGTGGATACTGTGCACGAATAACTTGGTAAAAAAAATAGAATTTTGGGAAATGTAATTCAAATTTATTTATTTATTTTCAAAGTACTTTGCGCTGATTGCAGCATTTCAACCATTCTAGTCATTTTTTAGATTGATGTTTCCTTATCTTTTATGCATAAGAGCATCTCAATGGTGCCTCTTGTTGGAATTATTTAACTCATCTTTTTATGAGTCTTATCCACATAAACATTTTTTTTTTACTTTTCTGCTATTTTAAGCGACAGTCCACTCTAATGGTGAAACTCTAACAAGTTCATCAAATGGATCCCACATGTTACCTCATATCTTTATTTACATTCATTATCTATTTTTTCCGTTATATATCTCTATTGAGTTCTTATATATGATAGTAAGTTGCTTATAGAAACAATTATCTTTATATGTGGATTCCACATCATCTTACTATATGATAATGCTACCCACCAAAAAAAATTTCTTCTTATTTTTAAGAACTAGTTGAACAGCTCCAAGAGAGTTGATGTAATATTATGAGCAATTAGTTTTTATATAAGAACCCACAATAAAAAAAAAAAGAGAAATAATAGTCTTAATTGAACATTAATATCAAATAAAAATAAATAATTATTATTTTAAACTGAAATAAAAATAAATAAAATGTGAGACAACTCATAGAACTCATTAGAGTTATATTATTAGAGTGCAAAATTGCTTAAAATTGCATGACAGGGCCATAAAATAGAAGTTAACCAATTAAATCCTTTATATCAATTCAATGACATTCTTTTGCTATACTCTCTCTGGACTCAATTATAAACAAAAAAAAGTACTCCCTCCAAACTCAATTATAAACAAAATTACCTAACATCACACTTATTAAGAAAGTTAGTTGATTTAGTTTAATTGTCTTGATTTATGTAAAAAGTGAGTTACAATTACTAAACAACCCTTACTTATAACAATCATCACATTTAATTATTGGGAGTGTGCATTACTCTTGAAAAAATAGAAGGAGATTAATTAACCGAGGGCATTTTTGGAACACTGGCATTAAATAGAGTTTAATTGGTTGGATTTTTCTTACATTTAATTTTAGTCCAAATGGAGTTCCTATATTTGGTGGACTCAAATATAAGCAAAAGAGAAATGCTAGCAACACACTCTTTGCAACACACTTTCTCCTATTGGTTGAAATTTGTGTGGATCTTACAAAATTCAAGTTAGACCCACATGAATTAATGGGGCCCACATGAATTTTAGCCAATAGGAAGGAGTGTGTTAGAAAGAGTGTGTTAGAGATCGAGTGTGTTGCTAGCACTCCTCATATAAGCAAAATCCAACCAATTCAACTCTATTTAATGCCAGTGCTCCAAAAATACCCTTGGTTAATTAATCTCCCTTTACTTTTCCAAGAGTAATACACACTCCTGAGAATTAAATGTGATGATTGTTATAAGGGTATTTTAGTAATTATAACTCATTTTTTTATATATAAATCAAGACAATTAAATTAAATCAACTAACTTCTTTAATAAATATGAAGTTAGTTAATTTTGTTTATAATTAGTTCTGCAGGAAGTATATTAGATTGGTTTCTCGTGTTGCATTAATGTCAAAATATGTTAACTTTGCAGCTATCATTAAATGAGATGATAACCTTCTAACGGGTTTTTAATGTTGTATTAATATCAAAATACTTTGATCAACTTTAAAACTATCATTAAATGAGATTATAACCTTCTAACGGGTTTTAATATTGTATTAATGTCAAAATATTTTGATTAAGGATGACAATTTGTAGCCTATTCATTGGGCACTCGCAAAAATTACCCACGAATGGTAGGGTAAGTACCCGCAAATTTGAATGGGCATGGGTAGATTTAAAAGACATTTGGATTGTTTTTAATTGTTATAACTTTTCTTTTGTTATTTATTGTTTTTTCATAGTAAAAGTGCGGGTAACGGGTGCGGGTACGGGTACTTAGGTACCCAGAGGGTACAAGTAACGGTACTAAAGTTGCTATCCAGACGGGTATGGGTAATTTTTCCAAACGCGAGTATGAGGACGTATACTATAGTACCCTATCCAAACTCTACCCATTGTCATCCCTAATATTGATCGACTTTGCAACTATCATTAAATGAGATGATAACCTTCTAACGGGTTTCTCTCCTACTCAATATTTCATTAAATAGTGTATGGACCCGTGTCATGCCATGCACGCGAACTGATGTTGAAAAGATCGATGTGGTTTATTGCCACATTTCACATCGGTTTTAAAACCGATGTTTAAAGTATATTTTTAACAGCGGTTTTTACATAAATCGGTGTGGAAAGTTCATTTGTCAATTGGTAAGCTATTGGAAATATCACTTTTCACATCGGTTTTAGGAAAACTGATGTGGAAATTAGACTTTACACATCGGATTTCAAAAAACCGATGTGAAAATTTCAATTTACACATCGGTTTTCATGAAAACCGATGTGTAAAGTCTAATTTTTTTTTGAAACTATTATTTACATTTCTATCATTCATTTCCCCTGTTTCAGTAATAATGTAGATCAATACCAGAATAACATACTCAAATATTCTCAACAATCACTTTTGTACAACAAAAACACAATTAATATATACTGAATTTATTACGAACAATACATATGTACGTTCAATTACATTCAGACAACAAAGATAATTAGAAACCAAAAAGCTACATGATATATTATAGATTTCATATCAAAATACATATGATCAGTCAAAAGTACACTATAGCTAGTACATGATAAATTTTTAAACTAACTACATATATACAAACTATGGTTGGTATACTTCAAGAAAGAAAGTTGCCCAACGCCTCCTTATGTTGTTGATGTCGGAATCAGATAATGGAGTTGGATTGTTGAGTATCTGCAAATTTAATTGGACAAAAGATTATATCTTTTAAGTAATAAACTAACATAAAACATATAACAAATCTATAACTGTTACTTCTAATTGTTATCAATTAACATTTACCTCGTGCCATCTTTCAGTGATCCTGGAGGAGATAATTTCCAACATCCACTGCATCACATAGTAGCCACATTCCCATGATTCACGTTGTATACGTGACTACGTACAAATGAAACCCAATTAGAATATGAGGAATTAAATAGAAATCAATAATTATACCCACTGCATTTGATGCATTTGAACTTATAAATATCTTACGCTAGGAATAATCCATCTGATAGCCCGACGCCTTTCACCACGCAACATGTGGTTTGCATTAATAGAGCTATCATGACAAAATAAACATTAATTAAAGTATATCTAATAGATTTCAGATAATTAAAACAACTGCATTACTGATTATAAAGTATTTTAATGCTTACGTTTCGATGATCGTCTTCAGTTCATTCGCCGGCTTATTTCCAATTGAGCAGAAGAAGGCCACGATGTTCATCATAGGGTACAAGATTAATAGTTGCCAATGCTGGCTGTATTTACGGAACAGTTAGTGACTAAGTCATATATAGTTATAATTAAATAACCGGTACTTACTTATTGAGATAAGGCGCAAGGTAGAATTGATGATCGTCTCGGGCAAGTATATCACGTATGGTGGTGACCCGGTCTTCTGTTGCTAGGAGAACATCACCCTGAATGAACATGGGGTCAATGAACCCATAAAGGGCGAGGTTACCCTGATCAACTAACATACAATGCAGATACCTAATATATTGAAAAAACATGTTAATTATCATAGTATTTAAAAATTAATTACTTAACTTATAAATAAAATGTACTTACGTGCACCATAACGATAGGTGTGCAGAACTAGCCATTTCTTTATTGAGTACAATCTCCGTAAGTTCCTTCTTTGGGATATACAGTTCATCACCTGGACTGGCATCATGTTCCAACCTTACCAAAGCTGTGTCATTCTCCATGGTGACAACCTGTATAGCCAGAAGTTTAAAAACATCACCAGGTGCCCCTTTGTCGATCCCCTAAACAACAAAGATATATATTAGTAATCACAGATAAGTTATTTCATTCGTAATTAATTAAATGGTCAAATGAATACCTTGGCAGGAGCAGACATCTCTGGTGTTCCTGGATCCGACCTTTTAGGCAGAATATCATTTCCAACATCCTATAATGAATAAAAATAAAGCATTATCTTTAAACAATAATAAATAATTTCAACTATGAATATAGAAAAACACAACTAACTAAATACCTCAGATGCAACAAGAAAGCTGACCAGTCTTCTTGGCCAGAGGATGAAGTTACCGGGGGCCTGACCCACTGTTTGAACCCCCTCAGTGGGCACAGGGACTCGAGCATCAACATCTCGAATAATCTCAACAACGACCCTCAGCTGATCATACGGTAATAAACGATGGTGTATGGTATTACCTAAGTTATTATGTGCCCTCCCCAATGCCACTAAGCGGCGATCATGATGATCATCAACATACACCTCACACCTATCAGGGTCGTCATCATCATCATCATCATCATCATCATCATCATCATCATCATCACCATCATCATCATTTTCAGGTTGATGAGGAGGATCACATGAGCCCTTAGTGCTCACATGGACAGAGGGTTGGACACCGGCTGTCATCTGCTGGGACATAGAAGTCAATATTGCCATCTGTCGGGCAAACTGCTCGGCCATCTCCTGTCTAAGCTCAGCTGCAATCTCCTGTCTAAAGAAAGAATATTAATTTAAAAAATATACTTATTTGAAGAGAAATTTTAAGGATAACGCAAAAAACATTATGTATATAAACACCATAAAAAGATTGTGATTAAACAAAAAGATAATGTGTCTTTCTTCCACTACCTTAATATCATACTTCTTTGAACATTTAATAATAAATATATATTTCCAAATTAACAACTGCATTTTAAGCTGATTAATCATTTCTTAATGTAAATTGTTTAAACACTAATACTAAACGCAATGATCTTCTTAATGAGATGAATTTCTTTTATCTGGAAAATCTATTGAACTATTTCTCCCCTTTTCTCGTGAAGGTTACCTATTTCAGGAAATATATTTATTTATCACATTATTTTTTTATTCTTTCTTCAAAATCTCTATTTGATTTAGTTCTCATCGTTTCTCAGCAAGTTAATCATTTTGAAAAATAATAACTATCTATCATATTATTATTTTTATTCTTTCTTGAAAATATATTTGATTTGTTGCTCCTTTTTCCCCGTGTAAGCTAAACATTTTTAGAAAATATATTCATTTATCATATAAATTTTTTTCTTCCCTCTTGAAATCTTTTTGATTTATTTCTCTTCTTTGTCTGGTGTGAGTTAACCATTTTTGGAAAATATGTTTATCTATCATATTAATTTTTTTCTTCTCTCTTGAAAATATATTTGAGTTATTTCTTCTTTTTTCTCGTAATAGTTAACAATTTTTAGAAAATTTATTTATCTTTCATATTATTTTTAATATTTGACATTTCTCTAAATACCTTGATGCTCTAGCTACTTCTATAAGGGTTGGCAATGGGGCGGGGCTGGTTTTGCCTTCCCCAACCCCACCCCGCTCCCTTTCGAGGTTGGAAAATAGATCACCATCCCGCCCCCAACAGGGTGTAACACCCCGTTTTTATTATTTTTCATTATCGGTAGAATTTTAATTCTTTATATTTTATCTGAGATTTAGAAAATGATTTTGGATAAAACAAAATCATAATTTTACTCTACCTGTAACACCCCACTTGGGCATTACTTTGTGAACACGTGTGAAAATAAATTAAATAGAAATTTTGCCGGTTGCTTTCGGAAATTTATTTACTTTAAGTTAGAAAAGTTTGGGTATAAAATTTTTCCTGCGGTTGCGGTAAAACTTAAACATGTTTTAAAATAATAACACCACATTTTCATCTATCACCGTATAGATTCTGGTCACATATAAAAAAATTGTCATATGACCCAAAAACCTAAGCCGTGACCAATGCACATGCTTACAATCCTAGCTTGGCAAACCTATTTATTTAGAAACATACTTGAATAAAGATCTAGAATTTTTACAAAAATTTTGACAGAGTCTCCTCTGTAATTCCAACATCCCAAACAAAAACACTTGCTGAAAAATTTATATTTTCATCCAAGAAGTTCCAGTCATACAGAAAAACATCAAGATGGTATTTTCTGAAAATATTTACATAAACAAACTATACATGACCAAAATGAAAGATTTTAAATTGTTCATCCAAAAGAAAGGCTCTCCGAGCCATTTACATTCCATCAAAAAATAAAGGCTCTCCGAGCCATAAACATACATACTCACATTAATCAATAACATCTCAAAAGCCTAAGCTGATCGTTTTAAAAGATATTCCAGGGGAAGACCCCCATGGTTCTCACTATTATAACTGACATTAGAAATCTTCAAGGATTCAGGCTAATTTCCCTGAGTGAAACTGAAAACCTCTTCTGCATCTTCTGTACGCGGTTACCGAGGTGTTGGAACCAAAGTGGTTTTGGATTTAATAATCTCTAAGTTTTGATGCTAACAAAAGGATTAAATTTTCTTGGCAAAGTGTTAGTTGAGATCTAACATGTGCTTTTAGTTATGTAGGAATACTTTAATATAAGTAAAATAAACTTGGGATAAGTTTTCATTGAAAAATACGCGTCCACCCTTGTAGACGGACTGCTCAAAAACTTTGGTAAAGTTACTTCTTTAGACTAGCTTACTTAAGTAGACAAAGTTCTAAATATTTGTTAGATGAATACCTAAATAACTTGTTAGGTACAGCAAGTCCAAAGACTTGATAAATAAGCGCGCCCATCTTGCCACGTTAGCAGACGGAAGTAATTAGTAGAAGTAAATGAACTGAAAAATAAAGTAATCTAGTAGATGAGCTCTAACCGCCACGTCGCCAGATGGAGATCTTTATAACTCATTAAGGAATAGCAAGTCCGAAGACTTGATAGACAAGAGGATATGCCACGTCATTAGACGAGCAAAGTAAAATATTAAACAGACTTCTCTCTCATATAACTAAGTAGACGGAGTTTCTTTTTAGACGAGCTCCATCTTAGAATGAATTAAATGCAATCCGAATCTCTTGAATTTATTTCAAATGATTGATATTTATTTCAATAGAATATTTGTTCTTCACATTTGTTTTATCTGCTTTAATGTTTCACCTTGTTGTAAAAGAAACATAGTACCATCAAGAAATGTAAAAAGCAGAATCGTACAATAAGATACTTCAAAACGATCTGTACGATGACAACTTTATGGCTGAAAATTATACACAAAGGAGGAACAAAAAGTGCTCAAGCTGCAATACTCAGAGGAGTGAACCTCCAATTTCATGCTACCTCGATAACCAAGAGTACTATTCAGCCTTGCCACAATCAAGCTATCAGTCACAATGGATACCATGCATTAAATGCTATCTCTAAACAGGATTATTCAAAGTAACCGTTGAAGAAATACAGTGAAGAAGAAGGTCACTATAAATAGAAGACCTCAAGTTCTGAAGAACAACTTTTGCCAATCAATAATCACTCATTCTAATATTCTTTCAAGAGAAAGCGTCTGTATTTTTTAGTTTGAATATTGTTGTAATATTCAACTGATCTTAAACTGTCATATTCTCACACATAGTGAGTTAAGAAAATCAAACATTATATCTCTTTGTTAGAGTTAGAGCCTGAAGAGACTTGGTAAGAAAGAAATACTTGTAGCCTGGAGAGGTGTTGAATACTTGGTTGTAATCTATTTGGAGAAATAGTGGATAAATCCTTCAACTCGAAGGGACTGGACGTAGCTCTTGGTTGGAAGAGAGTGAACCAGGATAAAATCACTTGTGTGAATCTTCCATCCCTAAACTCTTCAGTTTTATTTGCTTATACTAATCGTGGGGTTTTGATATTGCTTTTGTTAAAGTCTTTTAAAAAGAATCTTTGTCTTTGTGCTTGCTTCTGTTTCTAATCTCCTTGAGTGCAAAAATTGTTTTAAAGGTTGTTTTAGAAAATTATTAACAAACACAATTCAACCCCATTTCCCGTGTTTGCCTGTGTCAACTTCAGTTGGTATCAAAGCTCAGTCTCGAAAGGGTTGAGCATCTAACAAGTGCTGAGGGTATACGATCCAACAACCATGGATGCAGAAGGACAAGCTATCAACAGACCTCCTCTCTTTGATGGTTATGATTATGACTACTGGAAGAAGATGATGATGGAATTTTTGGATGCACAAAGTCTAGACATCCGGGAGCTCATAAAAACTGGTTATACCGAACCCATAAATAAAAATGGAGCTATTGTTGCTAGAGCAGACTGGACAACAGATCAAAAGGCAAAGCATCAACTCAATCTTAAAGCTAAGCATTATTTGATGTATGACATCACCAGATTTGAACATGACAAAGTTCACAGCTGCAATACTGCTAAAGAAATCTGGGACACTCTTGCCCTAGCTCATGAGGGTTCCTCACAAGTTAAGGAATCCAAGATCAGCATGCTGGTTCATCAGTATGAGCTGTTTAAGATGGGTGAACATGAAACAATAGACCAAATGTTTGGAAGATTCCAAACCATCACCAACAGTCTCAGATCTCTTGGAAAAATTTATGAAAACATAGATCATGTCAGAAAAATCCTGAGAAGTCTATCCAAGCAATGGAGACCCAAAGTAACTGCTATTCAGGAGGCCAAAAACCTGAATACAATCTCTTTGGAAGTGCTTCTTGGATCTCTCAAGGTTCATGAACTTGAACTTAATGAAGAAGAAAATTCCAGAAAAGGAAAATCTATTGCCCTAAAGGCAAAGAAAGCAAGTTCATCAAAAGTTCTCAAAGCTATTGAGTCATCTGATGAGATTGAATCTTCTGATGATAATGAAGGATCAGATGAGGATGAATTATCCTTTATCTCCAGGAAGATTCAACATATGTAGAGAAAGAAAGGTGGTTTCAGAAGGAAGCGTAACACCCCGATTTTCGCTGTTTTGTAATATCGGTAATAAATATATAAATATATATTTTTATCCGAGACTTAGAAAATGATTTTGGATAAACCAAGGTCATTTCCTTGTTATACTTATTTTCATAAGGTTACGGGGAAGTTTTTGGTTGAAAATTCAGATGGAAGTCGGTCTGCCGTTTTCTGCATTTTCACTGATAGTAAAAGTTTACTGCTCAGAAGACCTAATTTTACTTCGTGAACAAGATGAAAAATGTTTTTATCGTATTTACTACGATACTGGAAGTTTTGAAAATTTTGGTAAAAAAATTAAAATATTATATTTGTTGCGGGCGTATACGTCGAGATTGTCTCTAGGAAAAGCTTGCGTCAGATGAAACCCGGAGTCGGCAACGGAGCTGAGATGGTGGATTTTACCGACTTGACGAGCATTTATGACGAGCTTATCCGAGTCATAATGGCCATAATGGCGCATTTATGGCAAAGGGAATTTTTGCTATGAAATGACCATTTTACCCTTGTCTTTTTATGACAATTACAAGCCATGCCATTGGAAAATTTGACCAAATCCTATCCAAAACTCACGGCTCACTCTTGCCTTCTTCATTAAGTATATTTTCATCTTCCATTTCCATGTTCTTCTTCTTGAAAACCTAGCTTTTCTCATAAGAACTTCAAGAACATTCAAAATTGTTCATAATTCGTCAGATTTTGCCTAGAAATTCTGACCATTTTCTATTCTGAATCTCGGAAAACTTTCTACATTAAAGTTGTTCATCTTTATCTCTTCTTTCCAACGACATAAAGATCATCCAAAACGGACAAGTATGTTGAGAGATCTACCAAAATTACTAAAACTGCTCTAAAACCCTCATCATGTTCATCTTCTTCTCTAAGTTTCTCAAGAACACCATGAGAAATTTGTGAAGAACATCATCCAAATCTTGATTTCCTTGAATCATCAAGAGGTAACAACTTCTTCTCTTGTCATTTAAATCATTTCTCTTCACAACTTTTGTAGATTCATGGCTTAGATCAACATGTTCTTCATTTACTTAAAGTTCATGGAACTAGATTCAAAAATTCATAACTAATTCTAGAAAAATCCTTTTGACATGAAACCAATTGCTATGATCTTATAATCCTCTCTATTTTCATCATCTAGAAGAATAAGATCATTAGAAATTTCTTTCCCTAATTTCTTGACTGGGCCGAACCTAGGTCAATATGGTGTTCATGGATTTTGTTTCATTTTCATGTCTTGATTCATGATTCAATCCTTTTGTATCTTGATAGTTCTTGTATTCAAGTATATATAAGATCAAAAATCAAACTTTAAACCTATTGATTTCATCAAGGACAAAACCCTAGGTATAAATACTTGATGGTTTTGTGATTCAAAAGTTGTTTGTAACATTTGAATCCAACTCTAAGTTTTGTATGTTGATTAAATCCAAGAGTTGAAGAAATTTTTAAATTTCTAGCCTATGAATCTTGAGAAAACCGAACCCTGGTTCTTAGAACTAGATGAGTTTTAGTTCATATTCTTGGTTCAGAATCTTGGTTTAAGTGTTTAATCATGCTTAAGTAACTTATGGATCATTAATCCCTAAGTTAACCAAATTTTAATTTTTCCTAACCTAGAAAATTGGGTGAAGCCCAACCCTAACCTCCATGAGCCAAGTGTATTGTTGTTTGATTTGATTTATTTTGGTTGCAATTCGTTTGAAGGAAACAATTGAGTTAACTGATTTACGCTGACGGAGAGAAAAATTGGATCGGGATCAGGAGATTAACCGGAACTGTTAGTTCAATCTTCAAGAGGTAAGGGGAGCTTACCTGAGGGATTTTCTCAATAACTATTTGCTTTTAGTGTGTCTTATATGATTTATATGTGGTTTGTGATTAATTGTTTATGTTGTTTACGTTGTGTTGTTTATCTGTGTATCGGTGATTGATCTGCTTTTAATTATCTGCAATAGTATATTATGTTGCTATGATGCATGATCTGCCTGGGGATATAATTATGATGATGTTGTTGAATGTTATTTGTGAGTGTTGTTTGAGAGGCCTGACAGTGGTCAGTGCACAACTGATTAATCAGATAAAAGCTTTAATAAGATGTGAAAATTATATTTAACGTTTTATGGGGAATGTTGGAATATAATAGTGGTGGAAAATATTATTTTGGAAAAATAATGAGTTTTGAGAAATATTATTATTTTAATGATTTATTGGTGTAAAAGTAATTTATGAGTCACAATGGGAGCGAAACCGTGAAAATATTTTGCACTGCTAATTTTTACGTAAGAAATTCCGGAATATTAGAAAATGTTATTTTATGAAATTAATTGGTGAAAATAAGTTAATTCTGATTTAAGAAAATTAGTTAAGTGGAAAAAGTTAATTTTTTGCTTCAAAAGCCTTAAAAATAATATTTGACGGCAAATTTGGAAAAGTGTAGACGGCAAGTATTTTGAAACGGCAGTGCATATTTTGAAGAAGTTAAATCCTCAAGTGACTCATTGGTTTGTGAAAAACTAAGTTTTATTATTTAAAGATTTTCTTAATGAATTTCCAATTTGAAAAGAATTTCTGAAAACCAAAAATTAATTCAACCGTGTTGAAAGTGCAGTTGGACTTAGTAACCGAGACGTCGGGGTACTAAGGTTCTGTGTTGTGATGAACTTGAGGTCATTTGGACTTTGAGGTCCTATACCGTATACATGGTGTATACCGTAATTAAACATTGAAGATGTTTTTTTTTTATTACCACGAACCTCTGACTGGTGCATCGGTCGAGAGGTGTCGTGATTGAGCACTCGGACTGTGAGGTCCTGTGTTATAATGAAAGTTTTAAAGATGTTAAAACTGTGTGAGTCGTAAGACATTTTGTGCTTCGGTAAAGAAAGATTGAACACAAAGAAAAGTGTCAAGAACAAAGTATTTTTGCATGCATTTGGCAGACGTGCCGTTATGTTGTGACTGTGCGTCTGTGACTGTGCATCTGTGACTGCGTGTCTGTGACTGTGCGTCTATGACTGCGTGTCTGTGACCGTGCGTCTGTGACTGTGCGTCTGTGACTGCGTGTCTGTGACTGCGTGCGTACGTGTCTGTGGCTGTGGGCCTGTAACTATCGAGTCTGATCAACTCATCACAATGTTAGAGATATCTCATGAGATTAAGTGTGAATGTTTAGATGATGAATTGAGGTGTTCATGCATAGTTTTCCAACGTTGATGTTTGGGGTGTGGAACCCATTGATAAACGGTATGTTATAATATGGATTGCTTATGTTGTTATAAATATGTATATGTGTATGTGTTTTATTTTGTGCAAGCATTTAGTTATTGTGTTAAATCCATATATTGGCGTCTCACCCTTACAAACATATCAGAGTCGCACAAGGGGTATGACCTCTACAAGAATGAGGAGGCTGTTTAGTTCGGGGCATGTTGTTGCTGCTTCTATGGGTGGTGGTATCAGTTAGTTCCAACCAGCTTAGGTCCTATTGTGTTATATTATGTTAAAGAATAAATTAAACTAGTAAGGATCTAGATGTGAAAACAGATGAGGCAGTATAGTTGTATAACTTATATACAGTATGTATTTAAGTGTGGTTTGATTTCGTTGTTGTTGTCTTGAGGATTAAAAGAAAAAATTTTCTGACCATATTTTGAAAAGATGAACGTTGAGAAAACATTATTTTCCAAAAGCAACCAACAAATTAAGTTTTATTTCCGCAAACGGGTAGCAATGTGATGACCCGAGTTAGGGTGTCACAGGAAGCAGCTCCACAAAAAGTTTTTCAAGGAGAAGTCAGACTCCAAGGAAAAAGGTCCACCCTTGTGCTTTGAATGCAAGAAAACTGTTCATTTCAAAGCTGACTGCCCTGAGCTACAGGATAAAAAGAAATTCTTCAAAAAGAAGAAAGGCTTAATGGCTGCATGGGAGGATCTTGATCTGTCAACATCAGATGAAGAAAATGAAGCTGAGGAAGAGGCAAATATCTATCTCATGGCGAGATTAATCGCATCGAGAAAGTGAATACACGATCTTTGATGTAATGGACTCTGACCCGTCCACTCTTCAAAATGATTTTGATGAATTGTTGCACGAGTCATCTATACTATCACGAGAATATAAAAGTCTCAAAAATAAGTTTTCGAAACTGTCTAAAGAATATGATAGGGTCTGCACTGAGAAACAAAACCTCAAAAATGAAAACGACATACTGAAATCAGTGAATGTTAGTCTAGCTGAAGTGGTGTGTGAACCTGATGTCTCTTGTGAAGTTGAACAACTGAAACAAGATGTAACATATCTAACTAATTCTCTGTCAAAGCTTGTAGGTGGATCAGATAAGCTTAACCTCATTTTAAGGTACTCTAGGTCACCTTATGATAAATCTAGTCTTGGTTATGACAAAGAGAAGCAAGACGCATCTCACAAAAAGTCAGAACCACTTAAACAGCATAGAGCTTCAAAAGCTCCAAATACATATACCAAAGCTAAGTCTAGCTCGTCCAGCACCTTTTGTAAAGTGTGTGGAAAAACTGGGCATATCACATCTAGATGCATACACAATAAACATGCTAAGCATACTCGTCCAGTGACAACTAACAAGAAAGGACCAAAGTCAGTTTGGGTACCTAAAGATAAGATAATACCTGTTGCAGATTTGCTTAACAACAGGAAGAAAACATATGTCTTGGTACTTGGGCAGTGGTTGTTCATAACACATGACGGGAGAAAGGTCTATGTTCCAAAACCTTAAGCCCAAAGATGGTGGCTGGGTCACATTTGGAGGAAATCAGAAAGGGAAAATCATTAATATAGGTAAAATTGGTAAACATCCTTTTCCCTCCATTGATAATGTTCTTTTAATAAATGGCTTGAAGCACAATCTACTGAGCATAAGTCAATTATGTGACAGTGGATATGCAGTATCTTTTGATAAGAACCTGTGTACTGTCAAGAAAGATGATGGATCACTTTTATTCACTGCAAAAAGGCAAAACAATCTCTATAAGATTGACTTGGAGGACCTCTCAAATCAAAGTGTCTCATGATTAGTGTCCATTGAAGATGAGCGGTGGATTTGGCACAAAAGGCTAGGTCATGCAAGCTTGAAATTAATTTCAAATCTAAAAAAGCATAACCTCGTGAGAGGACTACCAAACCTTAAGTTCAATTCTGATGCTCTTTGTGATGCATGTCAAAAGGGAAAACAAGTCAAAGGTTCTTTTGAATCTATGAATGTTGTTAGTACCAATAGACCACTAGAGTTGCTATATCTTGATCATTTTGGTCCAACAAGGACTGCCTCTGTCAGTGGTAAGAAATATGGTCTTGTCATAGTAGACGATTACACTAGATGGATATGGGTTATGTTCCTAACTCACAAGGATGAGTCTTTTAAGGTCTTTTCTGTATTCTGAAAACGTGTACAAAATGAAAAAGGCATATGTATCACTTCAATCAGAAGTGACCAAGGGGGAGAGTTTGAAAATGAGCTATTTCATAAGTTCTGTGAAGAGAGTGGTATCCTTCACAACTTCTCAATACCTAGAACACCACAGCAAAATGGTGTGGTAGAGAGAAAGAACAGATCTCTTCAAGAGATGGCTAGGATTATGCTCAATGACAACTCTGTCTCTAGACACTTCTGGGCTGAAGCTGTTAATACTGTCTGCTACATTCATAACAGAATATACATTAGACCTATCTTGAATAAGACTCCTTATGAACTGTGGAAAGGACGAAAACCCAACATATCTTATTTTCACCCTTTTGGTTGTAAATGCTTTATACTGAATACTAAAGATCAACTTGGTAAGTTTGATGCTAAAATAGATTGTGGAATACTATTAGGATATTCTGTAACATCTAAAGGCTTTAGGTTTATAATTCTAGGACTCTGTTAGTAGAAGAAAGTATTCATGTCAAGTTTGATGACAAACAGCCTAATAAGAAATTATCAGAGCTAGATGAAGCTTTTGCAGATCTCGACCTAAGCATTCCAGGGGACTCACCTGAGATAAAAGTTGATGATCAAGAAGATGTCCCCACTCAACAACCAGAAACTTCCACTTCTCAACATGGTACAGTTCAAAAATATTGGTACTTCAAGAATTATCATCCACAAGATCAGATCATTGGAAATCCCAATGACATGCTAAGAACCAGATCAACCTTCAGAGAGCAAGACAATTCTGCACTAGTCTCTGAGTTGGAACCAAAGACAATAGACAGGGCTATGCTGGACGATGGTTGGATTCTAGCTATGCAAGAAGAACTCAATCATTTTGAAAGAAGTAATGTTTGGACTCTGGTTCAACTACCCAAAGACAAATCAGTGATTGGAACAAAGTGGGTCTACATAAACAAACTTGATGAAACTGGTAAAGTAATCAAAAACAAAGCAAGACTTGTTGCTCAAGGTTTCTCTCAAGAAGAAGGTATAGATTATACTGAAACTTTTGTACATGTTGCTAGATTAGAAGCTATTAGAATTCTACTTTCATTTGCTGCACATCATAGTATTATGCTTTTTCAGATGGATGTTAAAAGTGGTTTTCTAAATGGCTTTATTAATGAAGAAGCCTATGTTATGCAGCCTCTCGGTTTTGAGTGTGAAACCCATCCTAAACATGTATATAAGCTTAAGAAAGCTTTGTACGGTCTTAAGCAAGCTCCTATAGCTTGGTATGATAGACTAAGTTCCTTTCTTATGGAAAATGGATTCAATAGAGGAAAGGTTGACACAACCTTATTTAGAAAATCCATTAAGTCAAATTTCATAGTTGTACAGATATATGTTGATGATATTATTTTTGGTGGTACTAATGAGTCTCTATGCAAAGAATTCTAAGTTAATGCAGAAAGAGTTTGAAATGAGTATGATGGGAGAACTCAAATTCTTCCTTGGACTTCAAGTAAAACAAACCATAGACGAGGTGCTCATCCATCAAACTAAGTATACAAAAGAACTTCTGAAGAAGTTTAAGATGGATGATTGTAAACCAATGAATACTCCTATGCACCCCATTTCCATACTGAACAAAGATGATAAAGAGAAAAAGGTAGACCAAAAAGTATACAGAGGTATGATAGGATCTCTCTTATATCTTACTGCGTCTAGGCCTGATATTATGTTCAGTGTATGTTTATGTGCTCGATTTCCATCTGATCCGAGAGAATCTCACTTATCAGCAGTTAAGAGAATTTTTAGATATTTAAAAGGTACTACTAATCTTGGTTTGTGCTTTAAGAAAAATGAAGATTACGTATTAGTTGGTTTCTGTGATGCTGACTATGCTGGAGATAGAATTGAAAGAAAAAGAACTAGTGGAGAATGTCACTTCATTGGAGCTAATCTTGTCTCATGGTCAAGCAAAAGACAAAGTAACATTGCTTTATCAACTACTGAAGCTGAGTATATATCAGCTACAAGTTGCTGCTCACAACTTCTCTGGATCAAACATCAATTGGAGGACTACAATGTATTTGTAAGTAGTATTCCACTTATGTGTGATAATACTGCTACAATAAATCTATCTAAGAATCGAATTTTTCATTCTAGAGCTAAGCACATTGAGATTAAACATCATTTTATTAAGGATTATGTGCAAAAAGGTGTGATTGATATTCAATTTGTAGATACTGACCATCAATGGGCAGATATCTTTGCTAAACCTCTTGCAGATGACAGATTTATCTTTATTAGGAAGCATCTTAATATATGTGTGGATTAATTCAAGCGTCTAGCCTCGAGAAAAATTTGTTTTGTTAATCCTGTGTCTATTACCTATGCTCGTCTAATACCTATTTGTAGTTGTGCGTTTATTGCATATAGTATTGCACGTCCATATGACGCATCCACTGATACTGGTTATCGCATCCATTGAATAATTTCATACGAGTTCACATCTGCCTGTGTTTAAGTTTTTTTTGTGTTAATAAATGCAATTATTTTTTCTCAAACAAATTTATCCTTTATTCTCTTTGTTGAGTCAGTAGTTCCATCAATCCCATCAAGACCTTTTTATGGTTCCAAGTTACCAACGCCATTTTATCATAATGACATGTCATGTCAAAAGTTTTTTTTAAAAACCTTTGATATTCAAAATTCCTTTTAAAGTATTCTTTTCCCTCTGAGAAAAACTTTACGCTTCCATAACTTCTCGAGCTATCTCTTTCTCTATCTCTCTCTGCTTTCCAACCCTAAGCTCTTTGATCACCTAAAATAGCTTCTTCTTCAACCTTTAACGTGGACAAGCTCAACTTGGCTATAGAGCATCATTTCAATCTTGGAGTGCTGCAAGGCTACAATCTAGACATAAGCAAATATGTCAATGCAGCTGGGTGGGGAGGACTCTTCACGGAGAAAGTCTCTGTCTTTCCCAACCTGATAAGGGATTTCTGGAGAAATGTCCAACTGGCTAATACTGATTTCTTCTCAATGGTATTAAGAAAGAAGATTATAATCTCGGAGAAAACTATTGCTGATGCAATCTTCTGCGCTCATGAGGGTTTAGTCTTTACTGAGTCACGGGAAGAGGACTTGGGTGGCTCTGAGACCATTGAAGTCTGTCTCATGAAGGAAGATACAGTCAGAACTCACACTTGGAAGACTGTTGAAATGAAGGACATCGTTCGCATCCTTCATCAGCTTCTCAACAAGGTGGTTCTTCACAAGGTTGGATCCAAGGACAACCTCTCCTCTCTGCACAAATTCTGTCTTTGCCATCTTCTCACAATCAAAAATCAATCTTCCAAGAATCCTATACGGAAGATTCAGAGATGCTATGATGAATAAGAAAAGACTCTCTGCAATTCCTTTTTGCCATCTTCTCTCCAAGATTTTCAAGGCTCAAGAAATTCATGAGATTCTTGCTGCAAAGACTCCTGAGGAGCAAGCAAGGTTATTGACTGAAAAACTAATGTCTACTGCAGACTTTGGAAAGATGAATATAGCCAATATGAACCTCAGTACCTATGCTGCTGCTGCAATGGCCAAGACTGAGGAGTTAATGAAGACTAAAGAAGAGATGGTGGAACAAAACAATGCTGAAGTCCTAGGAGTTAAAAGGGTAACTAGGCAAAAGACCACTGCTATAAGGAAGCATGATCCCAAGAGACCTGCAGATGGCATTGTTATCATGGAACCTTCTGATGACCCTGCTGTAAAGAAGCAAAGAAGAGTTATCTTCTCTCACAATGAAGATGAGGAAGCTGATGAGGAAAGCATTCCCATCAGTTCAATTCTAAAGAAGCAGAAGACCTTTGTTACTGCTGCTGAGGCCGTTGCGCCTATTCCAACAAAACCTAGAAGGCAACCACCAAGAAAATCTAGATCAACTAAGACTTCTAAGGTAGCCATCTCTGCTAATGATCCTGTTCAAATAGCAGTAGATGCCCTAGTGTCTAGTTTAGAAACTAGGATAGATGATGTGCTTGTCTCCACTCCAAATGATGTATACATTCCCACACCCCTTCACCCCAACCAACACAAATAGTCGCTTCATAATTTCAACCTATTATCCATGCCGGTGATCCCTGGTCAAATCAACCAGATGATGGCATTTCCCTTGGTGCTCTTTCCCCCAAACCCTTGAGAAATGGAAAATTATGTTTCATTCTTACCAACCTGAACCCGAACACATTCCAACTAGATGGTATCCTCTACCTGAGTATAGTGAAGAAATCATCCCATATGTTGAACCCCTTTACCTACCTCATCCTGAGTGTAAACTAATAAAAAATGTGCCTTCTCAAATGTACATCCCCCCGAAAATTTACCCGAACCTTGTCAAAACTCCTCCCTTCTTACCCCTCACTGATGGAGTTAAGAGACACATCATACCTATCTCGGAGACTGACCCCAAAAGGAAAAATCTTTCTACCATTCCTTAGAGGACAGCAAGATCTTCTCAGCATGTCCCCATGATCATGCCAAGGGACACAAAATAGGTGTCTTTTGAGCATCTCGGAGTCTATGGGAGGGCCTCTGACTTCTTTCTGGATCAGCTCTACTATGAAATGCTGAAGTTGGAATTCAGTCATTTAAGAGTTGATAGAGCCGCACATTTTGTCCCTCCATCCTGGCTAAGGCATAATGAAGCAATCAGAATTGGAGTCATGCCTTACAGGATTTGTCCAAGACTGTCAATGCTAGATGTAAATAAGGACAAGGACTTGAAAAATAGAAGATTCAAGGGAGTGATGCCTGAAGCTGAATCAGCATTGCTTGATCTGGACCAAGAAACCTTTGACTACTCAATGCTAGATTTCCTTCTGCATACTGAACCCATTGAGTTGATCAATGAACATAGAGCTGCTGAATTCTGGAAGTCTCACATTATCCACTGCACCAGAGAAGCATCTTCTTCTGGTCTGTCTGAAGAGGAGAAGAAGGATATTCCCAAGGTCAGAGGGAAGTGTGATCTTTCACACTTTAGATATATGATCTATAAAGACCTCTGGGGACTTCCTATAAACAGTAGGAATGTGGAATTCATCTACCCCATTAGATGGGCAAAGGAAATCTCAGTGAAACCCCCACCTACTTCAAAGCCTATCATAGATGAACCTGCTGCTGAAGAACTTGGTCATATTGCCACTGCTGTTGGTTTAGAAGATACTACTGAATCCATTCACCAACAGAGCTCATCAGAAAGTCAATATTCTCAACCTTTAGCTCTAGTTGTGATGCACCCTAAAGATCATTCAAGAACACTAAGCACTTTTCAAGAGTCTGCAGAAAGCTCAAGGCAATAGGCTCTGCCATCTAATATTGAAGAGGTTCTTGGAAAACTAGTTGATGAAAGGGTTGGCAAGATAGTTGATGTGAAGGTTGAATGGATAACAGAGAAGATCAAGGAGGATGTCCATCAGCAAGTTCAAGCTTCAACGGCTCCAACCTTAGAGGTTGTGAATAAAATACTTGAATTCCTCATGGACTTCAAGAAAAGTCAAGCTCAGAACCCTCCTCCTCCACCACCTCCTCCTTCTTAACCTTTACCTTTATTTTCTTTCTTTTGTGCTGACAATGATGGTCCTCTCCTTTTACCTTTTTGGCTGATGACAAAAAAGGGAGAGAAAGGAAAGAATATTTATATATATATATATATATATATATATATATATATATATATATATATATATATATATATATATATATATAGTCAGTTTTCGAAAAGCTCTTATTTGTTTGCAATTGCATATTCTCTTCTACTTGCTAAACTGCTATGATATACTTATGTCTGCTTATTTGCGTTGATATCTGCTGCTTTGATACTTATGTTTATTTATTCCCTTATATATACTCTAAGTATGATAAGCTGTTGCACCTATCTGTTAGCTTATATGCAGTTATTTTTCATAAGCTTATTCTGCTTAAATATTTGTATGCTTTGTCTTAGGGGGAGCCCTGCAAGCTCTCTTAGACTTTGCTTTTCAAATTTAATTAGTTTTGTCATCATCAAAAAAGGGGAGATCGTTGGAACCAAAGTGGTTTTGGATTTAATAATCTCTAAGTTTTGTTGCTAACAAAAGGATTAAATTTGCTTGGCAAAGTGTTAGTTGAGATCTAACATGTGTTTTTAGTTATGTAGGAATACTTTAATATATGTAAAATAAACTTGGGATAAGTTTTCATTGAAAAATACGCGTCCACCCTTGTAGACGGGCTGATCAAAAACTTTGGTAAAGTTACTTCTTTAGACTGGCTTACTTAAGTAAACAAAGCTCTAAATATTTGCTAGATGAATACCTAAATAACTTGTTAGGTACAGCAAGTCCAAAGACTTGATAAATAAGCGCGTCCATCTTGCCACATAAGCAGACGAAAGTAATTAGTAGAAGTAAATAAACTGAAAAATAAAGTAATCTAGTAGACGAGCTCTAACCGCCACATCACCAGACAGAGATATTTATAACTCATTAAGGAATAGAAAGTCCGAAGACTTGATAGACAAGAGGATATGCCAAATCATTAGACGAGCAAAGTAAAATATTAAACAGACTTGTCTCTCGTATAACTAAGTAGGCGGAGTTTATTTTTAGACGAGCTCCATCTTAGAATGAATTAAATGCAATCTGAATCTCTTGAATTTATTTCAAATGATTGATATTTATTTCAATAGAATATTTGTTCTTCACATTTGTTTTATCTGCTTTAATGTTTCACCTTGTTGTAAAAGAAACACAGTATCATCAAGAAATGTAAAAAGCAAAATCGTACAATAAGATACTGCAAAATGATCTGTACGATGACAACTTTATGGCTGAAAATTATACACAAAGGAGGAACAACAAGTGCTCAAGCTGCAATACTCAGAGGAGTGAACCTCCAATTTCATGCTACCTCGATAACCAAGAGTATTATTCAGCCTTGCCACAATCAAGCTATCAGTCACAACAGATATCATGCATTAAATGCTATCTCTAAACAGGATTATTCAAAGTAACTGTTGAAGAAATACAGTGAAAAAGAAGGTCACTATAAATAGAAGACCTCAAGTTCTGAAGAACAACTTTTGCCAATCAATAATCACTCATTCTAATATTCTTTCAAGAGCAAGAGTCTGTATTTTTTAGTTTGAATATTGTTGTAATATTCAACTGATCTTAAACTGTCATATTCTCACACATAGTGAGTTAAGAATATCAAACATTATACCTCTTTGTTAGAGTTAGAGCCTGTAGAGGCTTGGTAAGAAAGAAATACTTGTAGCGTGGAGAGGTGTTGAATACTTGGTTGTAATCTATTTGGAGAAATAGTGGATAAATCCTTCAACTCAAAGGGACTGGATGTAGCTCTTGGTTGGAAGAGAGTGGACCAGGATAAAATCACTTGTGTGAATCTTCTATCCCTAAACTCTTAAGTTTTATTTTCTTATACTACCGTGGGGTTTTGATATTGCTTTTGTCAAAGTCTTTTAAAAAGAATCTTTGTCTTTGTGCTTGCTTCTGTTTCTAATCTCCTTGAGTGCAAAAATTGTTTTAAAGGTTTTTTTCGAAAGTTATTAACAAACACAATTCAACCCGCTTCCTGTGTTTGCCTGTGTCAACTTTCCAAGGTACAACAGCAAAACCAGAAAAACAGATACATGCAAGGGTGAGATACCAATATATGGATTTGATCATGATAACTACATGCACGACACACAAACATCATATAACATGTATAGTTAAAGATAAACAACTTATTTATCAAAGGGTTTCATACTCGACAGTCATAATCGTTTTAAAAACAATGACACTTTAATATTCCTCAGCTAACTTTGGTACCTAATCTCCGGATCTCTAACCAACAAAAATAATGAGCTAATCAGGCTCTCATTTTCGAATAAGGCAAAATCAATGTCAATAAGGCAGAATCGTTGCCAGATAAGGCAGAGTTCAAATTAACCATATCACTGTCCAAAACGAGGCACAATGAGTACTATTCCTAGTATATGGTTTCATGGTCATATATCCATCAAGGCACAGTGACGCAAACGTCATGAATACTTTCCATAAAGCATTCAAGTCCTATGCAAAGGCACGCTTGCCCCAAAAGTGTATGTAAAACGTTTTGCTCTCGTAATTTTCTTTGTGTTCAATCTTTCTATGTGGGAGCTAAAAATCTCACGACCAAATCACCATTTTAAACTTTCAAGTTTAATACCTCATTCCATTAATAACTGACTCCAAGTCAAAAGTGTGCAAATCACGAAATCTAGACCGATGCACCAGTCTTAGATATGTAGATTTTAGTGCACAAAACCAATACCCGTTTTATAGGACATCTATTCCATAACTTCACCTTTCGGACCCCGGGCCCATATCATAGAACACTAGACCCGACGTTTTGGTAGCTAGGTTCGTTTTCAACTTTAAACTATTTTTGTTCTCTGAAACACAAAACAAAACCAAAGTTCCACAACTTATCTAAGTTGTTGGAAATAACATCGTTGTGTAAAACTTGTTTACAGAAAATCCTTTCCATTTGAAATTCATTTATAAAATCGTCAAATCATATAGAAATCCATTGTTATCAAATCCGTTTTCTTTTGGGAACTCCTTTTTCCGAAACAACCTCAAATCCTCGTAAAACCATTTCCAACCCATTTCTATTCGCAATAATAAAATTGCTTCTCATAAGTTTCGTTGTCAAATACTTTTCTAAAGTATTTTTCGTTGGAAATAAAGTCATTTATAAATCAAATGATTTTCTCTTTTACAAAAAGCTCTTCATAATCTTTGTTAAAATATCCTTGACACTTAAATTTCTTAGAATAACTTTTCATCTTATTTTAGAAAAACATAATGTAATTGAAATGTTTTCAATATGTTTCTTCCACTTCCATAAATCAAAATCCCTTAAATTTTTCTTCAAGCTTTTATCTTTGTTTTAATTGGGCACTGACCACTGTCAGACTTTCCATCAATCAATCAACCAAAACAGATAATCTATACATCACAAATATCCATACATCATATATATAAGCATGCTTTCACAGAAAACATTAAAACCACATAACAGTCATATAAAAACTTAATTTTTAATACCATACATCACAACAAATCAAACCACATATGACACATAGATAGCATGTAGCTATCGAAAATCCCTCAAGCAGTCTCCCCTTACCTTTGAAGACAAGAGAAGGATCACCCATACCGGGTTCCTCTAACACTTCGCAACGCTTATAACAACTTCGAGATTGCTCCAAAAATGTATCCTCTGCTCCTCCAACCATGACAGTCACATCCACATAGATGAAAATTGGCCATCAACATAGCCAATAGCAAGCACAACAAAAAAATCAGAGACTTACCAATACAAAGCATAAGTTTGCACAACTTAATTGATTCAACTAAGGAAACGATATTGGTTTTTAATTTAAAATTATTGGGGTTTTAGAGTTCACTAGAAATTTGGGAAAAACCAATTTTGATCAAGTAATATGGAATTAGGCTAGGGAACTACAAATTAACAACACTAATTACATTAAAACAAAAATCAAAATTAAGAAATCAACCTAATTTGATATTAGGTTTCCAATTGGGAAATTAAGGTTTTAAACAAAATTGGGGAAAATTTGTTTTACTCATAGAAATTCGAAATCGGTTTGTCAAAACATTAATTAACAGTCCCAATTTCATAGATACATAGTTAATTTTACAAAAACACAACCAATTTCAATTAAAATAAAATTAGGGCTTAGGGTTCCTAATCACAATTTGGGAAAAAATTGTTCTGGTCTTAAAAACATGAAATTAGCATTGGAAATTTGAAATTGACACACCCAATTTAATAAACATACCATCAATTTGGGGATTTAGGTTATAATTTAGAACTTAGGGTTAAGGTTTTGAAGAAATTGGGGATTTTTCAATTATGAACAAGACAAATGAAATCCACTCACCTAAGATGAGGAAGAAGCATTGTGATGGCGGCTGGAGGGTGGTGACGACGGCGCAACGACGGGTAGGGGCGGAGGTCGGCGGCGCGATTCTGGACAGCGCCAAAGATCCAAACAAAAACAAAACTTAGGCTTAAGGGAAGAAGGAAAGAAGTTTCAACAACACATAGAGGTGGAAAACCACCATGACCGGCGATGAAAATCCTTACTGTGGCGGACACAGCAGTGATCGGAGGAACAAACAGCAGGAACGCGAGCTAAGTCGTGTGGCGGTCCTGTCCGTATCGAGCAACGACCGGACGGCATCCCTGCGGTGGCGACTCGCTACTGGACGACGGTTGCAGGTGGAGGCGACGTTGGCTGGAAGAGAAGGAAGGAGGAAGAAGATGAAGTTTGAGTGGGAGGAGGAAGAAGAAAAGAAAATAGAAGGAAGGAGGGGAAAGGTCGTGTGTTTTAAGCAGATGGGGAGACTAAAATTATTTTCATTTTTTCTTTTTTTCTTTAAATGATGATAAATACATAATTAAGTGATTAAAATTGATTCAAAAAGAAAAGATTTGTTTTTAAACTTTGGATCTAAAAGTAATGAGGGAAAATATTAATTTTCAAAATTGGAAATACAACAGAGATTGATGGTTGAATTGATCTACCAAGAAAATCAATGATCTAACATTAATCTCCTATTAATTCTAAATCAGTTTATTTTCAAATCTAAAATTAAATAGAGGAAAATATAAAATAAATTCCTTTGAATCATATTATTTTAAAATATTTTTCTAAACAAATAATATTGGTGACAATATCGAAATATTATTGTCTAGTAAACGCGCATATACTGACATAAGACAGTATTAACGCACTCCAAAACTTATTTTTAAATGAATAATTAAAATTACTCAAACCAAACCCCATAAAATAAATTAAAATAAATATCTAGAAAATTAATCACTCCAATTAAAATAATCTAACATATACACATATTTACTGTTATTGAAAAACAGTAAAAACTGGGGTGTTACACTACCTTATGGTAGAAGGTTACGGTAAAAATTTAGGTTTAAAATTCAGACGAAACCCGGTCTGCGTTTTAACTGACAGTGAGATTTTACTGATCATAAAACCTAATTTTGACCCCAGAACAAAGCAGTTTGGATTCTTATTTTTTTCCCCAACAATAGTGGTTATTTTGAAAATTTCCAAAATAAATAAGTTATTATATGTTAGTCGGGCGAATACTCGACAATCGGGGATCGACGGAATCGAGAACGGATGTACAGAGACAAAACCCGATGCCGGATGGATGAAGACAATGAGTCATCTATGACGACTCATGGTGGTGAGTCATAGGGGTGAGTCACATTACATTCAATGCATGTAATGATGGCTTATGTGTGAAATGTCCAAAATACCCTTAATCTTGCATTGTAATTTCAAGTTGCCATGACAACATTTGGACCCTTTTCTCCCTAGAATACTCACGGCCTCAACCACATTAAAACACACTTAGCCATTCATTCACCCATTTGGTTCATGTTCTTAAACTTTCTCACAAAAACACTTAAGTTCTCACACTTGATTTGCAAAGGAAGTCTTAGATCTTGATCATTTCTTGATATTCCAAAGGTATAGCCTTATGATCCATGATCATACCCTCACTTCTCATCACAAATTTTCTTCTTAAATCCATGTTTTCTTCAAGTTCAAATTCATAGATTTAGTTTTTCAAATAATTCTAGAAAATCATAGAAAAATCATTTTAATGTGAGATCAATTTCTACGATCTCCATATGACTTCTATATTCATCATCCAAGAGCTTGAAAAATTTAGAGATCCCTAGCTATTTCTTTTGATCTTGGCCGAACATATACCATAATGGGTTAGGATGGTTTTCTTCATTCTTTAACTTGTTTTCTTGTTGGTTGTTCATGGCTAGGTTTTGTTGGTTAAAACCTTGAGGCTTTAGGTGAACAACATCCTTCTATTACTTGACTTTACAAGTGATCTACAAGAGGTATGGGGCATGTAACATCCCTGGATGCTTTATTGATTGACGACTGTCCCCACAAACCAACACGGGTCTTTTCAGCGTGCTTTGTCCTCATTCACATGCTTCCGGGAAAACTTCCCAAGAGGTCACCCATCCTGAATTGCTCCAAGTCAAGCTCGCTTAACTGTGGAGTTCTTAAGTGATGGGCTACCGAAAAGCGGATGCATCTTGTTAGTATAGGTAGTACCAATCAATTCATATAAGCCTTCCTCAACTGTATAGTCCCATACCTACACAGTCTCAGGAACCCTCTCATTCGGGTGTGTAATTGGTTCATTCATGTGTCCCTCCGCCTAGAAGCCTGCCAGGAGCCGCTCCTCGTCTATGCCTTCTTGAACCGGCAACCACTCCACGCCCTCGTTGGCACCCGGGTGTTACAGGGCAGATTACTACTATCCTACCTTAATGTAGATATCTATGTGGTTTAAAATATTTGTATGTTGTTTTTCAAATCCTAAGTATTAGGATTATGTACTATTGTTTATGGTTGCGTGATCCTCTTGGAGGATTTGATTTGATACTTGGTTGTGGTATGATATGTCATATGATTGTTTTGGTTCCAATGACCTTAAGCTAGAACCATAATTGGTGTTTGCTTGATTTGTTAAGAAAAATGCCTAATATAATTATTTGAGGCCATTTGGCCATAACTGTTTCAATGAGTTCCATGAGGATTTAATTTGTTTGGATAATTTTTATAAGGAGTGAATGAGTATATAAGAGTATAGAAATTGGTTTGGACTGATTTGGATATGTATGATAAAAGATATGAATTTATGAGTCTTTAGGGACTTTTATGCAAGTTCTGGAAAATTACAGGACTGAATTATAAGTATGAAAATATGTCACACAGTTGGATTGAATGATAATATAAGACTATAGAAATTGGTTTGGTGTTAATTAGATTAATACATAAAAAGATATAAGCTTTTTAGTAAACAAGGACCTTTTTGCAAATATTGTAAAAATATGGGGCAGAAATGTAATTTCTGGAATTTTAGGAGGACTCGAAAAAATATTTCTATAGAAGTTGGTTTGGTGTGATTTAAGTTATAAATAAAAAGTTACAAGGTTTTAAGTAAATAAGGACCTTTTGCAATTAATGAAAGTTTAGGGACTAAACTGTAATTTTCCAAAATAATTATAATTGGACAGTTAGAAACTGTTTTTCATACCTATCTAACTGCTCTAAAACTCGAAAATGAGTTTTGGACTATTAGAGTTTAAAATCGTTAAAAAAAGATTTACGCAATTTACAAATTTAACGACGTTCGGTCAAATTTTTAGGAATTTCGTGTAAATAGAGAGTAAGATGTAAAATTAGTGTTTCAACATTTCACATGAGTATTATAACCAAGTAAAGGAATATATTTGAGGTTAAGAACCATATTTTCCAAAGTATGGCTTTTGGGCCTAAATTCAGTAAAAAGAGGCGAAACCGTAGTCAAGCGTTTTTAAATATTTTTGAGAAAATGTTTCGAGAAATTTAATACCTAAGTACCAGTGATTGACTTATGACCAAAATGATTTGATTTTTATCTAAAGGTTTGGTTTTAAGTAAAAAGAAGATTTTAGTCTTCAAGACTAGTATTTCAAGTAAATGGAAAACCTAAGTCGACGATGACTTAGAGAAAATATGAACTTAATGATTTATGACTTATGGTAAAGTAAGACCATATGTCATAAAGTATGGATAATTCATTATCCATACCTCCATAAAATTTAATGGACTAAGAGTTATTTGATTTCTGGGAGGGAAAGAGAAAGGCTCCATTAGAAAAGTGTAAAGAAATAAATGATTGGATTGTCGAACCAATTTCATAATGTGTTAGGACTTGTAAGCAAATGCCTTAAAACATATTTACACAAACATGACAATTCTGTTTGAGAACTGTGGATTAGTGAAGAGCCAATGATTTGTACCCGAGAATATCGTTCGGTAGAGATTAACATCAAGTGGATTTTGGTGGAATCATGAGGTTATTCGATGGATAGACCAATTGGAAGTATTCCGACAATTTTTCCCAAACAAATAGTTGATACTATGTTCAGAAAGGTCGTTGTGCCTAGGAAGCTAAGCTTCCCAAAGAGTAGAGTTTTCATAAAGAGCCTGATGTTTCACAGGGAGACATCACATGTGATTATGTTAGTACGTACATTATGATTATGATTTGAGCCTTGTGTGCCATGATAGCCACACATGGTGCTAGAAGGTACGCGTAGATGAAACCTGTAATAACCATTCCTTTCCAAAATATCAAATTTGTTCTGATGTTAGAATCGGATATTCCTTGAGGCTGTGTAGGTATGGGACTATACGGTTTCAATCAGTTTCTCTCTATTCCTGTCCTTCGATGGACAAACCGTGTCTGGTATGCTTGATAAGCTTACCGTTGAGTTTGGCATAGTATATTCTTGAAGTGTTGAGTTGCAGAATTAAAATGGGAGATAAAAGAAATATATGACTGTTGTATTATGTACCTGTGAGTCGTACCACTGCAAGTTGTTGTTTTGGCTTCAAAGACTCGAGAGGGGGGGTGAATTGAGTTTTCTTAAAATATTTCCCTTTTAAAAACTTTTTCATAAATCTTTAGTTTTCGGATTTGTGGCCTCAGGATCTTTTACAAAATCAATGAAGGGTTTATATAAAATCTTGAATTGGAAGATGATGAAGATAAGAAAGATTAATTCATAAAGATAGATCACAGAATATGTTCGGGTTCAAAACTCAATAATAACAAAATACAGAAACTGATTAAACCTTTAAAGATTAAGAACAAGATATGCAAGTTTCAGATACAAGCATTAACAATCAAGAACAGACTTGTAGGTTTCAGTTTTAGTGATTAAGAAACAGAAATTAAACTATTCGAATTTGATCACATATGATGCAAGATTCAATTCAAATATTGACCCTTGAGAATAGAATTGAATACATAGTTATTATTACAGTTTAATCAAGGTTCAATACTGATTGTGCAGATCATGAACTGATATCAATTGAAAACTTAGAACATCAAGATCACAGTTATATACGCAAGACAGAAATTAAAGAGTTTGAGTTTAGTGATACCACACAACCATATTTATCCTGGTTCAGTCACCACTACTGTGACCTACATCCAGTCCCTACTCCACCTGTGGGTTTTCACACACTATCACAACAAGCTTTAGCCAGGTATCCTGAAAAACCTTTACACCACATAGCACCCCTTCACCTCGAGATACCACACTCTTGTGAAGAGCCTTAATGTTCTTCCTTAGGTATACCTCACCTTAATCACTCAGAGAGACTCCCTCTCATTTTACAATCAAATAGAATGAAAAAATTGATTCCTAACTCTCAATAGTCAAATATACAAATTGAAGCACTTATGAGAATGAAACACTATTTTCACAATAAGCTCAAGAAAGATGATGAATGATTTTCACAATTGATCTCTCAAATTGATTTCGTGTAATTCTGATATGTTCTTGATATTTGATATCTTATATTTTTAAAGTATTCCTTTGATCCCACTATATATAGGAAACAAGTTATAGTCGTTGGGATCAACTAAAACAGATTTGGGTATGATAACAGAATCTGTTTTCTTGATTCTGGTTCTTGAAATAAGATTCTACATTAGCGTCGTCTTCAATCCTCAGGGCTCGTAGTTGATAGTAGACGAGCTAAATATGCCACATCAGTGGACGGAGCTTCTCATTAAGGACTTAGCAAGTCCAAAGACTTGTGTGGACGAGCGCTTCTGTCACTTGTGTGGACGAGCGCTTCTGTCACTTGTGTGGACGAGCACTTCTGTCACTTTAGTGGACAAGCGCTTCTATCTCTTTAGTGGACGAGGACTTCTATCACTTTAGTGGACGAGAAATTTTGTCACTTTAGTGGACGAGCACTTCTGTCACTTTAGTGGACGAGCACTTCTGTCACTTTAGTGGACGAGTACTTCTGTCACTTTAGTGAACGAGCGCTTGTATCACTTTAGTGGACGAGCACTTCTGTCACTTGTGTGGACGAGCGCTTCTAGAATCTTGTGTATTATGAGTTTATTAGACTAAAAACATAAGGGATCCATTCCTGATCAAATCTATTTCTTCTTTCCAAAAGTCATTTTCATTAACAAAAGCTTATTCCTTTTAATGCAGGTTATGAAAATTGATTTTCTTCATGCATCTTTTTAGTTGATCTATTTTGTGACTGAGAGATTTCTTTCTCTTACAAATCATCTAAGACTTAAATATAAAATTCTTATTTAAGCTTGGTCTTGATGATCCTTTGATCTTTGACTTTGCTCTTTTGATTTCTACATGCAGCTCCTTGATTCCTTCAAGTTCTTCCTTGAATATTTTCCTTGAATTTGCTTAATGAACTTGTTGATCACTGCTTGATACCTGTCTTTGCAATTTGACACTAAAACACTTGCACATACATTAAATTGTATTTGTCATATATCAAAATCTCTAAGTCATTGAGTCTTACAAACTCCCCCTTTTTTATCATGACAAATCTTCTAACAAATTATAAGATTAGAGTATAAGTGTAGCAGAAGCTAAGTGTTTTTGACAGATTTATATCATGTTATCAGAGCAGAAGTATATCAGAGTAAAAAAATATTATCATAGCAGAATTTGATTTACTCCCCATTAATCACGTAAGCTTATAAGCTCCCCCTCAATATATGCATGTATAATTTGTTATTATCCCCTTTCTCTATATCATAATTTTTCCTCCCCCTTTTGGCATTATCAAAAAGGTAAAGAAAAGAAACATTCAAAGTAATAGAGAGGGCAAGTATTTCAAACATAGCATATAAAATTGTTCATGATAGAGGGATAGGTGCAGGGACAAATAAAAAAGAACAGAAACCATCAGCCAAAATTACAAACTAAGGCCTTTTACCTTGCAAAAATATATATCATCAACTTGTTTAGTTGTATCAACATATTCAATCTCCGTTTCTCTACTTTGAATATAATCTCTAATGAAATGATGTCTGATTTCTATGTGTTTAGTTCTAAAGTGCATTATGGGATTCTTAGTTAGGTTAATTGCACTTGTATTGTCACATCTAATAGGAACTTGGTTTAGTTGCACACCATAATCAACTACTTGTTGTTTCATCCATAAAACCTGTGCACAATAGCTACCAGCTACTAAATATTCAGCCTCTGCAGTGGATAAAGCCACACTAGATTGTTTCTTACTAAACCATGATACTAATGAGTTTCCTAGTAAATGGCAAGTTCCACTAGTACTCTTTCTATCTAGTTTACAACCAGTAAAATCAGAGTCTGAATAGATAATTAAAGTACATGTAGCTCCCTTGGGATACCATAATCCCATGTCTTTTGTTCCTAACAGATACTTAATTATCCTTTTAACTACTGTTAAGTGTGATTCTTTTGGATTTGCTTGATACTTAGCACACATGCATACACTAAACATGATATCTGGCCTACTAGCAGTAAGATAAAGTAGTGAGCCTATCATACCTCTGAATTTAAAAACATCAACAGGTTTACCTTGCTCATCCTTGTCCCGATAACAGTAGGTACTCATTGGAGTAGCCATCTCCTTAGAATTTTCCATGCCAAACTTCTTGATCAACTTATTGCAGTACTTAGTTTGGCTAACAAAGATTCCATTTTTAGTTTGCTTTATTTACAGTCCAAGGAAAAATTTTAGCTCACCCATCATTGACATTTCAAACTCACTCTGCATAAGACTTGCAAACTCATGGCACAAATGCTCATTAGTGAATGTGTGCAATTCTTCTATGCCAAAGCCAATTCTCTTCTTCTTTTGAAATAAGGCAGCATGCAGTATTTGAAGAGATATTATCTAAATCAAGCATATAGATGTTATCTGTCCTATGTCCAATTAATTTCAAATTTTCATCATGCCGATTTTCTATTAAGCAACTATTGGAATTGAATTTTACCTTGAAGCCTTTGTCACATAGTTGACTGATACTTAATAGGTTGTGTATCAGTCCCTCGACATATAGTACATCCTCAATGATTGTTGTTGAGTCACTTCCAATGTTGCCAATGCCAAGTATCCTCCCTTTGTTATTGTCTCCATAGGTAACACTACAACTTGACTTAGGGGTAAAGGAAATGAACTTGTTTTTGTCTCCAGTCATGTGCTTGGAACAACCACTGTCAAGATACCATTTCACATCCTTGGCTTTCCACCACACCTACAAAACAGAATCATGTTTGTGTTTTAGGTACCCAAATCTGTTTGGGTCCTTCTGAGTTAGTTGCAGCAATTGTTTCTTTAGGAACCCATATATACTTAGATTTATTGTATGCTGATTTTCTGTATTGACATGTAGAAGCTGTGTAACCTTTTCTAGCACAAAAATTGCATTTAACAAATGGTGTGTTTGATGTCTTAGGTGTAACAAAAAATTTCTTGAAAGATTTCTCATGTATCTTAGGTTCATAGCCTATTCTAGCCTTATCATAAACACACTTTTGCTGTCCTAATAAAGCGTTCAAATTATCTATACCATTTGTGAACTTGGCTAAGTCATTTTTCAGTTTTTCAACTTCTTTAGTCAATGTACAACACTTAGAACAATTAGAGCTAGATGCAATCAAGACCTTATTTCTAGCTTCTAGTTATATTTCTTTCAATTTCAAGCATGCATAATCATCACGTTGTTTAACAATTATTTTTCTAGATGAACAAGTTGTTTAGCAATCTTAAGATATTCAGCATGTAACTCATCAAATGTATCTTGCAATTCATCAAAAGTAGGTTGTGAATCAGAATTTACCTCACTCTCTGAATCACTGTTATTGCTTGCCATCAAGCACAAGTTTGCCTCCTCAAATTCAGATTCTTTAGTGGAATCTACATCATTATCATCCCAAGCAATGTAGGCCTTTCTTGGCTTTCCCCATTTTTTGTCCTTTGAGTCAAATTTTTCTGTTTTGTCCTTCTTTTATAGTTTTGGACAGTCAAGCTTCATGTGGCCAATCTTTCCACATTCATAGCATGTGATGTTGTTGGAAGAGTTGTCACCTTTGCTGAAATTTCTCCTTTGAAAAGTGGATGGCTTTCTTTTGAAGTTGCCTTTATTCTTTAGGAACTTCTTGAATTTTCTAACTAGCATTCCCATCTCTTCATCAGATTCCGCCTCTCGTGCTGAATCATCATCATAACTGTCTTCTACTTCTCTGACTTGTGATTTCAGAGCCAATCCCTTTTTCTTTTTATCAGTTTCTTCATTCTCATTCAGTCTGTTCAACTCCAATTCATGCTCTTGCAGTTTTCCAAACAATGTGGCAATGGTCATTGATGAGAGGTCTCTAGATTCTGAGATTGTAGTGACTTTAGGCTGCCATTCCCTGCTCAAGCATCTCATTACTTTGTTAATTTGATCCTCATTTGATATAGCTTTTCCAGGACCGGCAAGTTAGTTGACAATGTGAGTGAATCTCTTTTGCATTTCAGTCATAGGTTCTCCTTGCTTCATTCTGAACAGCTCATACTCATGTGTAAGGGTGTTCATTCTTGCTCTTTTGACATCTGTGGTTCCTTCATGTGTTACTTGCAATGTATCCCACATCTCCTTTGCTAATTTACAATTTGAAACCCTGAAAAACTCGTCACGGCTTAAAGCAGATGTTATAATATTCTTAGCACGTGCATTATATTGAACTCTTTTCTCATCATCTTCATTCCATTCAGTTTTAGGCTTATTTCTTGGAGCACCATTAGCATCTATAGTTGAGGGGGACAAATGGTCCATTTTCTACTTCATCCCAAATGTCTACGCCTGCTGCCTCAAGAAAGATTACCATTCTTTCCTTCTAATAGATATACTCAGATCCATTGAAGGCATGATGGCGTGCAAGGGAAGATTGAGATGTCAAGGTGTCGCTTGACTGATGCATCGTAGAGATTGAGGTTTGAGCATGCAGACGATATGTTGGAGTTTGTAGTGGACGTCTTCCAGACTGTCGATGGGTTCGTGGACCATGTTTTGTCTTCTTGAAAGAGGAAATGGCTTAGTTTGAGAGTTACTATTGTATTAACTCTAGTAGTGTCTTTTGCGACGACGTCGGTAGTGGACTCAAATAGAGTTTCCCCAAGATCTCGTCAGTTGGGTTTGTCCTTCTCACGATGTATGATAAATGATTGTCTTTTCTGTTTTAGTTTGGCCAGTTGGGTATGTCTGGGAGTTAATGTAATTGTCTATGGAGCTGCGACTCCAAGTATCTTATATTTTAGGAGCTGCGTCTCCATATCTTTATACTGGATCTGTATACTTTTATGATTTATGTTTATGAGTCGGGGTGGGAATTATGTAAATGATTTTAGAACTTATGACCCTAATTGTGATAATGGAATATTTTATTATACATTCACTTGAATCAAAGTAGTTATATTTATGACTTACGAAAAAGAAAAAATTTACCCCATTTTTTATAGCCAATTTTAATTAACCTACTTTTCGGCCTTAAAATGTCACTTACAATGTAGCGCCTGAGAAGGGTGTTACACAGTGGGTCGAGTTTCCCCACGGGTCCCCACCCCCCTTAATGGGTAACCAAATTTAAATATTATTTTGCTTTAATTAAAATTAACAACTCAAAATTTGTACTTACTAAAAATTAACAAATAAAACCTTTACACAATTTAACAACCAACCAGAAAATGGAACTTAGTTTTCTTTCAACTAAAATTTAAAAAGAAATTAATGCTTTAGAATCACTTTGTTATGCTTCAAATAACACTGATAGCATCAAAACAGTGACACCCCTTCTTGGGATATCACATGATAACTCGTTGCGGAAAATAAAACTTTAATTATGCTGGTTACTTTGACATACAACAACATAGTCCAACATAGACATATATGTATATACATATGCATCATTAGCTTTTGTACAAACTATATCACTACATATTTCTATATAGAGCCTTTATCAGAACAGGCCATTCTCAAAATACCAAAGTACATAAAATAAAAACATAACTAGCACGTAGCGAATCGTCTGGAACCATATAACAAAATCATGGCTCTCGGTAACCAGAAACAGACTGACGAAAACACAACCTCAAAAATGGAATCATCCTACTACTGGTCATGACTAATGGTACCCATTGGGAAGACCGTGATGATCATTCCCACTCTCTGCAGGAGTGTCTGGTGGAGACACTACTACTCCCTCATCAGGTGAATCATCATCATCGTCAAGCGGAATGTACTCAGACCCCTCCTCGATAAACTCCTCAGGATCCTCCTTAAACTCTGGATCCAAAACCATCGATGCAGGAGGTAACGTAGGTGCTGCCTCGTTCAAAGGCTGCGCTATCGGAGGAAGAATATCCAGCTCTCCCTGGACCACCATATGCTGTAGTAGAATCCACATCAGAGGTAATGATACATCGATAGTCTCCACTGTATGGATCTCTCACTGAGGTCCCGTCGCTATCGTGCCCTCTATCGTACGTATGGGGCCACTGTAGGTGGCGCTATGTGCCCCTGGGTTTATCACCCATGCACCACTGTTCTCCGCATCCTCAAACGTTAGGGAACGTATCCCCGTATGAGCCAGTGGCATTCCCGGCTCCATCTGTACTCAGATATAAATATATACCACACGGAAGAGAAACCAACAATAAAACGCGCAAGGGTGAGAAAAAATATATGGATTTTAAAACGATAACTACATGCACGACACACAAAATAGCATATAACCACATTTAGTTATAACAACATAAAATACTCATGAATAAACAAGTAGTTTATCAAAGGGTTTCATATCCGACAATCATCGTCATTTGTAAAACAAATGCATGACACTTCAATATTCATCATCTAAAATTTTGTACTTAATCTACGGAGATATGTATAAATGAGTTGATCAAGCATGATTGCCAAATAAGGCATTGTGACACCCTAACTTGGGTCATCACATTTTTACCCGTTTACGGAAATAAAACTTAATTTGCTGGTTACTTTCGGAAAATATTGTTTTCTCAACGTTCTTCTTTTCAAAATATGGTGATAATTTTTTTTTATTTTAATCTTCAAGACACAACAACGAAATCAAACCACACTTAAATACATATTGTATATGAGTTATACAACTATACCGCCTCATATGTTTTCACACCTAGATCCTTACCAGTTTAATTTATTCTTAAAACATAATATAATACAATAGGACCTAAGTTGGTCGTAACTAACTGACACTACCACCCATAGAAACAGCAACAGCGTGCCCCGAACTAAACAGCCTCCTTCTTCTTGTAGATGTCATATCCCTTATGCGACTCTGATATGTTTGTAAGGGTGAGACGCCAATATATGGATTTAACACAATAACTAAATGCTCGCACAAAAGAAGACACATACACATACACATAAACATTTCAATTATAGTATACAGTTTATCAGTGGGTTTCACACCCCAAACATCAACATTGGAAAACTATGCATGAATACAGGCCCACAGCCAGAATACAGGCCCACGGCCAGAATACAGGCCCGCAGCCAGAATACAGGAACTATGCATGAATACAGGCCCACAGCCAAAATATAGGCCCGCAACCAGAATACAGGAACTTTGCATGAATACAGGCCCACAGCCAGAATACAGGCCCGCAGCCAGAATACAGGCACGTCTGCCAATGCATGCAAAACACTTTTGTTTCATTCTTTTCTTTGTGTTCAATCTTTCTTTGTCGAAGCTCACAATGGCTTACGACTCACATAGTTTTAAAACATCTTTTAAAACTTTTATTACAACACAGGACCTCATAGTCCGAGTGCTCAATCACGACACCTCTCGACCGATGCACCAGTCAGAGGTTCGTGGTAATAGAAAACATCTTCAAATGTTTCAATACGGTATACACCATGTATACGGTATAGGACCTCAAAGTACAAATGACCCCGAGTCCATCACAACACAGAACCTTAGTACCCCGACGTCTCGGTTACTATGTTCCACACCATTTTCAACACGGTTGAATTAATTTTTGGTTTTCAGAAATTCTTTTCAAATTGGAAATTCATTAGTAAAATCTTTAAATAATAAACTTAGTTTTTCACAAACCAATGAGTCACTTGAGGTTTGTTTTCTTCAAAATAAGCACTGCCGTTTCGAAAATACATGTCGTCTACATTTTTCCAAATTTGCCGTCAAATATTATTTTTAAGGCTTTTCAAGCCAAAACTTAACTTTTTCCACTTAATTAATTTTCTACAATCCTCATTAACTTATTTTCACCAATTTATTTCATAAAAGAATATTTTGTAATATTCCGGAATTTCTTACGTAAAAATTAGCAGTGCAAAAATATTTTCACGGTTTCGCTCTCATTGTGACTCATAAATTACTTTTACACTAACAAATCATTAAAATAGTAATATTTCTCAAAACTCATTATTTTTCCAAAATAATATTTTCCACCACTATTATCTCCCAACGTTTCCCATAAAACATCGAATATAATTTTCTCAGCTTATTAAAGCTTTTATTTGATTAATCGGTTGTGCACTGATCACTGTCAGGCTTCTCAAACAACACTCACAAATAACATTCAACAACAATTATCAGAATTATATCTCCAGGCAGATCATGCATCATAACAATATCATATACGACTGCAGATAATTAAATAAATTAAAAGCAGATCAAACACCGATACACAGATAAACAACACAACGTAAACAACAAAACAAATAACCACAACCACATATAAATCATACAAACCACACTACAATCAAATATTTATTGAGAAAAATCCTTCAGGTAAGCTCCCCTTACCTCTTGAAGACTCGAACTAACGGTTTCAAATAATCTCCCGATTTGATCCGGCTTCCTCCGTCGGCTTTAGGTCAAACCAACCCGATCGATTCCTTCATAACGAATTGCAACCAAAATAAATCAAATCAAACAAAAACATACTTGACTCATGGAGGTTAAGGTTCGGCCTCAACAACTTTTCTAGGTTAGGAAAGTTAAAATTTTGTTAACTTAGGGATTTATGATCCATAAGTAACTTAAACATGATAAAGCACTTAAACCAAGATTATGAACCAAGAACATGAACTAAAAATCATCTAGTTCCAAGAATTAGGGTTTCGGCCAAGGGCTTAGTTTAGGGTTAGAAATCTATAAAATTTCTAAACTCTTGGATTTAATCAACATACAAAACCTAGAGTTGGATTAAAGTGTTACTAGACAACATTTGAATCAAAAATCCATCAAATATTCATAGCTAGGGTTTTGTCCTTAATGAAACAAATAGGTTAGGGTTTGATTGTTGATCTTATATATACTTAATTACAAGAACTATCAAGATATAATCATGAATCAAGACATGAAAATGAAACAAAACCTAAGAACACAAATTTGACCTAGGTTCGGCCATGACCAGAAATTAGGGAAAGAAATTTCTCATGATATTATTCTTCTATATGATGAAAATAGATATGATTATAAGATCATAGCAATTGGTTTCATGTCAAAAGGATTTTTCTATAATTAGTTATGAATTTTTTGAATCTAGTTCCATGAACTTTGAAGTAAATGAAGAACATGTTGATCTAAGCCATGAATCTACAAAAGTTGTGAAGAGAAAGGATTTAAATGACAAGAGAAGAGGTTGTTACCTCTTGATTATCCAAGGAAAGCAAGATTTGGATGATGTTCTTCAAAGTTTTCTTATGGTGTTCTTAAGAAACTTAAAGAGAAAGATGAACATGATGAGGGTTTAGAACAGTTTTAGTAATTTGGGCATATCTCTCAACATACTTGTCCGTTTTGTATGATCTTTATGTCGTTGGAAATAATAGAGAAAGATGAACAACTTTCATGTTGAAAGTTTTACAAGATTCATAACAGAAAATTGTCAGAATTGCTAGGCAGAATCTGACGAATTATGAACACTTTGGAGTTCTTATGGCAAAGCTTAGGTTTTCAAGAAGAAAAACATAGAAATGAAAGATGAAGAGATACTTAGTGAAGAAGGCAATATACTTAATGAAGAAGGCAAGAGTGAGCCGTGGGTTTTGGATAGGTTTGGTCAAATTTTCCAATGGCATTTGCTTGTAATTGTCATAAAAAGACAATGGCAAAATGGTCATTTCATAGTAAAAATTCACTTTGTCATAAATGCGCCATTATGGCCATTATGACTCGGATAAGCTCGTCAAGTCGGTCAAATCCATCATCTCTGCTATGTTGCCGACTCCGGGTTTTCATCTGGCGCAAGCTTTTCCTAGAGATATCTTGACGTATACGCCCGCAACAAATATAATATTTTAATTTTTTTACCAAAATTTTCAAAACTTCCAGTATCGTAGTAAATACGATAAAAACATTTTTCATCTCGTTCACGACTCAAAATTAGGTCTTCTGAGCAGTAAACTTTTACTGTCAGTGAAAACGCAGACCTGGTTCCGTCTGAATTTTCAACCCAAAACTTCATCGTAACCCTAAGATATAAAACATGACAGGAAAATAACAGTATTTCGTCCAAAACTATTTTCTAAGTCTCGGATAAATATATATAGTTATATATTTATTACCGATATTACGAAGCAGCGAAAATCGGGGTGTTACAGGCACACCTTATAACCATAGCACACAGTCCAAAACTAGGCCTAGTGATAACTTCGTATATGGTGTTTCATTGTCCATCCAGGTACAATGATACGTCGTAACATGAATACCGACCCAGGTACCATGCATAACACCGTAGGCACGTCTGCCGAATAATGCATGTAAAACATTTTGTTCTCGCTACTTTTCTTCGTGTTCATACTTTCCTTGTAGAAGCTCAAAGGCTCGTGCCCATCTCAATTTTTAAACATTTAAGTCCGTATTTCAATTTCAACAATAGGACGCAAAGTCCGAACGTGCAAATCACGAAGGTCTAGAACGATGCACCAGTCTTAGGTTCGTAGATTTTAGCACACAAAAGTCATCATAACTTTTATAGGACACACGGTCCACAACTTCAACTTTAGGACACACAGTCCACAACTTCATCTTTTGGACACACGGTCCACAACATAGAATACTAGAATCCCGACGTCTCGACTATTAGGTTTACTTTTCAACTTCAATATTATTTTCGTTCCGTGAAACAAATCAAAAACAAAATCTCCTCAACTCATCCAAGTTGTCGGAAATAACACCGTTGTGTAAAACTAATTTACAGAAAATCCTTTTCGTTTGAAATTCATTTATAAAACCGTCAAATCAACAAAAACTCATTTTCCTCTGAAAATATTTATTCGAACTTTAGTTCTTAAAAAATATCTTTTGACACTAAATCTCTGATCGACCAAATACCGGTATTTTTAAAAATGCTTTCTGTAAATATTTTCGGAATTAATCGTCGTTTAGTATTTTAAAAACATTTGAAGTCAAAATTTGACTTTTTCTTTTAAAATGATTTTCTCAACATAATAATTAAGTTATTTTGGAAAATTAATTTTTTATAATAACCTTTTATATTATTTGGTAATTTCTTACTTAAAAATTAGCATCACTAAAATATTTTCACGGCTACGCCCCTTTTGTGACTCATAGATCACTCTTATACCGATAAATCATTAAAATAATAATATTTTCAACTATTCCACATTTTTAATAAATCAAATAATTAAATAATATTATATTACCATATTTCACCAATTAAGTAGTCAATATTTCTCATAAAGCTTTTTACCGCTTTTATCTTCGTAATTAATTGAGCACTGACCACTGTCAGGCTTCTCAATCAACAACCAACATCAATAAAAATTCCACGTCAATATTATAGCAGATAACACAGTTTATAACATGCATTAAAATACTATAACACATAATTGTAGATAATCAATTATAGACAATCAATTAAAAGCAGATAATTAACGGCAGATAAATTAACTACGTAAAATAATTTAAAAAACCACAAACAAGCTCAAATAAATTATACAGACCACACATTGGTAGCATATAGCTATCGAAAAAAATCCCTCAAGTACTCCCTTTACCTCTGAGTGATTCTCCTCCCGAAATAAACTTCACCGAAAGTCCGTTCTCCGTAAAACTCGTATACGATTCACACAAACAATTATCCTTCAACAAACCACAACCAAATAGTCAATCGTCAAACAATTATAGTCACCCATCCCTACATGTAGTTTTCGACCATGACTAGCAAATTTTTCTAGGGATTTCAAAATTTCTCATACTCTTAGATTCATGATCCTAGAGTATTATAGAGTTTAGGAAAATTATCATAATTGGAAAATTGAATCCTAACAATTCAACATCTCAAGAACACATTTTAGGCCATCCATGGAAAAATGGGTTAGGGATTTTATTTTGATACAATCTTTTGGATTCAACACATATATGTAATAGAAAGATGAAATCAAGCATCACTTTCTAAAACAAAAATTGCACAAAACTCCTCCACCCACAAAGTTAGGGTTTCGGCCATGTGAGGAAGAATATGAAAGAATTTTTTGTTTGATTAATACTCTTGGATTATAAACATAGAGATGATGACAAGTACATACAAATTGATCTCATGATCATAGGATTTTTCTATGATTTTCTAGAGATTTTTTAACATAAAAACTCTAGATTGAAACATGATGATCATGGACTTGAATCATGAAAATGAATGAAGAACATGATATTGATTGAGATGAGTATGGTATACCTCTTGGAAGTTGAAAAATGGCAAGGAATCAAGTGGTTTCTTCACAAATTTGGTTATGGTTAACTTAAGAAAATGAAAGAAAAGCTTAAGCAAGAAGATGAGGTTTAAGAGAAATGGAGGAAATGGCCTCTTTGTGGTGTTTGGGCTGTGGGAATGGAGGGAAAAGGATTCCAAGCTGTTTTTCATTTGAGGACAAAAGTGTAATTTCACTTGGTGGCAATTTTGGCATTTTAAGAACAAATAAGGACATAATGGTCTTTCAACTTCTAATGCAATGATGAAAATAGTGAGTCACCTATATGAGTCATCTACATGAGTCATCTTGGAATGACTTGTGATTTATCCTTTAACGGGTCCCCGCAATCCCGTATACAGCTCCGTCGTTCACCAGTTTAGTATATCGCCCGAATAATATATTTTATTTCAATTTTACGTGAAAATTTTAAAAATAACCAAAGTTGTTGGAAAATCGATATAAAACCTAACCATTTCGTTCACGAGTCAAGATTATGTTTTCTGATCAGTAAAATTTTACTGTCAATGAAAATATAGACGAAAATACAGACTGGGTTTCGTCTGAATTTTCAACCTAAAATTTAAACGTAACTCTACGACAAAGTAGAGTACAGATATGACTTTGGTTTATCCAAAATCATTTTATAAGTCTCAGATAAAAATATAAACATATTTATATATATTACCAATATTAAAACAGTGAAAATCAGGGTGTTACAAAAACACCACAATAAAAGCACAATCAAATGTTTTGTAATTTTTTTTTAAAAAAAGGAACCCTTTCATAGAGAATGAAACATTTCAATCAAAACAAATTTAATACCCTATATAGATATATGAGAATATTATTGTAACGTCAAAGTCGGGGTGCGTACGGGTGGGAACCCGCGAGTTTGGGTCTCATTGCCATGTCGAACTTCTCTCAACATCAATGTTAAACGTGATTTTAGTAAAAATGAGATGTTGGATTACTATAATGTAAAATTGATTTTGCCTTCAGAAACCATCCTGACTAGAAGCTTTTAAAAGTAGTTTTTGAGTTGAGTTGGAAAATTTACACTAAGGTTTACATCAAACTTGCTTTCAAAATAAAAACATCCAAACATAAAACACTTCACTTCAAACTCAATTCTAACCAATTCAATTTTACAAAATCAATTACATTTTAAATCACTTAATTTTATCAAAGGTTCATCCAAACACACACAAAGTTTTACATCAAACTTACTTTCAAAATAAAAAACATTCAATTTCATTCAAAATAATATTTATCAAACGTTTATCTAAACACACTTACATTATTTTATGAAAAAATCAAATTGTTTTAAAGAAATAGTCACTTTTAAGAATTTTGTTTGTTTGTTTGTTTCAGGTTTTGAAAATAATTAGAATTTGAAAAAAGTCATAAACTATATTTTAATGAGATTATCATAAAAATAGTTTTTTATAATTGTAAATAAATACAAATTAGCTTCAACTACTAACTGATGACCCTACGGAAACTCAAGCATATCGGTCAAATTAAACTTCTCAACTACTAACTGTTAAAAATGAAAGAATTCGAAATGCTAGTGGTATCACCATTCACCAAAGCTAAGTTCAGGTATATATTTTATTTTAATTTCATTTCATAGACTAATCAGGATACATTAGTACTCAATTACGCTTACAGCAACAAGCCAAGTCAGATATACTAAATCCCTCACAAACGCCCCCTTTCTGAAGGCCTTGGCTAATGCAATTTTGATTGCAATTTGCAGCATTTTTGCATGGCCCTATGCAAACCATCCCTGGATCCTGGAAATTTGTTTCTATTCCTGCAATGACAACAAAGTTCTCAAATTTATGTACATACTTCCTTGCTTTTCTTTTGTGAAATTTCAGGAATTCGTTGATATGAAATTATGGATTTATAAATTATCAATCATAAATCATAAATAATTGTTATATCATTAATATTTGATTTTAATCATAATTACTTAAAAAGAAGTCATACATATAATATGATTTGTAATTGATTGATAATGTAGAAAGCTTTAATCTAACAATATATCAAAATTCAACTCATAAACTAATTACCCAACATACAACCACGAGAAACTTCAATTGATTTCAACTTCAACAAACATCTACCTTGACATTGAAAATTCATAAGAAAATTGTTGCTGAGCAACATGGAAGTTTTTTTAAAAAAAAAACAAAACAAAACAACAACAACAACAACAGAGAAGTAAGAACGCTAAAACTATACACAACATCGTTTTCTACAATTTGCATTTTGTTAATTGTATACCGGAAATACAATTGATGGAATGAAACTAATTTCTCCTTTCTTACCTGAAGCCGAAACCAAAGTAGTGAATAATATTCCTAAGAGAAAAGCGTGACAAACGCGAAAAGCCATTTTGTGGGATTTCACCTCCGAACTCTAATCTCTTTCTTCTTTGTAAGATGGATGTTTGACATCTTTTATTCATTCATATATAAAAGTAAAGGAGGTGAAGTTTCAGGAATATTTTTTCCGTCCAAATTGAGGATTTTTTTGTGTCTTTCTTTTAATTATTATTTATGTATAATTATTATATTACATTTTTTCTTATTTTCGGAATATATGTTTGACTTAATTTATCAATGATTTAATTGATATGCATTGTAAGTTTGTAACTATAAAGATTTTTTTATACTGTTAATCAATCGTAAATTATAACATCATTAAAAATGTTTGATTTTTATCTCAATTATCTTAAAAATTACTTATATCATAATTTATGATTGAGTGACGATATAAAAATCTTTACACTGACATTCCAAATTAATTAAAATCATTTATTAAATGGATAATCTTTCCCGTTGTCAGATCGGATATCATTTTTTCTTATGAATTCAATGGGTTGGATTGCATTTACTGCTATTTAATTTCTAAAATTTAATTTTTTTAAGAAAATAATAATTTTACCTATCAATTCCTTTGACCGATGCTTTAATTTTATTTCCAAGAACAATAATGTGATTTTATTTTCAAGAATAATAAACGAGGAGGGCTAACAACACACTTTCTAACACACACTTCTCAACACACTCCCTCATATTGATTGAAATTCATGTGGGTCCCACTTAAATTTTGTAGGACTCACATGAATTTCAACCAATAGAAATGACTATGATGGAAAAAGTGTGTGCTAGAGAGTGTGTTGCCAACACTCCTCATTTAATAAACATTTCATTTCAATATTTTAATTCATTGTTCAAGTTAGTGATATAATGATATTCACCAATGATATATTTTATAGAAGTCTTCTTTTCTTTCTTAAGCTTTTTAAAGGGGGAAAGCAATCATTTTCACCGTCCCCCCATCACGTTTCACGAGTACTTGACCCAAATCAAGCCCAATTAATCGTCAAACCCAATCTGTGATAAAAACATACGCATCCCAATAATTTGGGTGATAAACATGAACGATTTAATTGGTATATATTGATAGTGTAAAGTTTTTTTATATTGTCAAGCAATCAGATATTGACAAACAATTATAAATATTTTATTCTTATCTTAATCACATTAAAAATCATCAATTTTATGACTTTTGATTAATTATCAGTATAAAAATTTATATTGACAATGTATAAAAATTAAACTCAAGTATGAAATACATTCCTTTTTTTTTTTTTGTGTGCGAGGACTTCTACTCATCAAGCCTTTTCAAACAAGAAAAAACTCAAATTAAGATATTTGTAATCATTTTTTTTTCTCGCTATTTGCAAAATTTTATTCAAGAACATCTAGCAACAAAAACATGGTGGGAGACTCTACCTACCTTCTATGAAAGGTCGGAAAGAGAACCACTCTAACAAATCGCTAAAAAACTAGACTAATAAAAGTATGAGAAATGTTATTAATACTCTCTCTCTAACACACATTTTCCAACACATTATTTCCTACAAAATTCAAATGGGACCCATATGAATTAATGAAATTTAGGGTTGAGAAGTCTGTATTAGGAAGTATATTGCTAGCACTCCTCCAAAAATACATAACCTATTCATTGTATATAATACCCACCCTAGGATAGATCCACAAAACACCAAAGACACACAAAAAAATATAAGAAGCTACACCTTGAAACAAAGGTACACTCAAGAAACAACCTAAAACACAATACAACACCAACAAGGAACAACAAAAGCATCATCAAACTATAATATGGCAACTCTCCATATCACTCCTTTCAATCATTTCATCTTCAAACAAAACACCGATATAAGGTTTGTTGTGTGTTCTGTTCTTGCCTTTTTCGATTGCTTCCTCCCTATTGTACCCTTCCTTATTGGCTTCTTACTTTTTCCCTTCATTTTACTTCCCGGGCTACGACCCAAAGTATTATTGTCTTTTAGATTTTCATCACCTTTTTGTGGGCTATTGAAGGTGAAGCCCGCTGGCCCATATGTGTACTGATCAAACTCATGATTATTACTTACTAAAGCTTCAACCGTTGTTTGTGTCACCTCCTCTTCCAAGGCCTTTAAGACAGCATCCCTATAAGACTCTATCATTTATTTCTCACCTTCCCAAGAGTAAATGATTAATTTCATCAAGAGCTCTATTTCCAATATTTACATTCTGTGAGTCTATTTGAATTTGAATATCCTGATCTTCCTCTTTCATCATCCGGTCTTCCAAGTTTTCAACATTTATTGCCTCATTAATTTCCAACGATCTACATGCTACGTCATCATCTTCCTCCTTCCCACTCCTCCCTAGTTTGTCCATGTCAGTTTCTGGAACATTAACCCCTACCCAACCAAAAATCACCTTCCCCTCCAAAAATCACCACCCCTCTGAACCTCCAAACATACCTTCTCCAGTGTGCACATTATCTCCGTCTCAACCAGTTGCTGAAGCATCTCTCCCAGCGCCTTCAACTTCAAACCACCCCATGGTACAATGCTTTACTTGGATTTACCAAATCTCACGGTGATCCATCTCTCTTCACTACAAACAGGGCACTGTTGTGGCATATTTTCTAGTGTATGTTGATGATCTCCTTCTTACGGGTAACACTCCTGCCTTTCTTCGAAAACTCAAAACTACACTTGCCTTGAAATTTTCTCTAAATGATATGGGTGATACGAGCCATTTTCTTGGAGTAGAGCTTGTTCATACTCCCAATGGTATTTTTCTGTCACAGGAACATTACATCAGAGACATTTTATAGAAAGGTAACACAAAGCCGTATGCACTCTCATGTCCATACATGCTCTCTCATTCCAGACGGTGATACACCTAGCTGTGATCCCTCATCTTATCGTAGCATCATTGCCTCACTACATTATCTGTCTATAACTTGTCCTGATGATGCTTTTGCTATGAATAAATTGTCTCAATACATGCAGGCTCCCACTATTACTCACATGCAGGCACTAAAGCGTGTTTTGCGTTATCTCAAACATACACTATCTCATGGGCTACACTTAGTTCGAACCAACAATCTCCATCTCACCGCCTTTTGTGATGCTGACTGGGTTGGTGACAATGCTGACAGGAAGTCCACCTGAGCTTACATTGTCTATCTTGGTTCCAATGCAATCTCATGGTCTTTCAAGAAAAAATCAATAGTTGGAAGAAACATATCTCGGATTTGGTTAACTGGACTAAGTCAAATAAATAGAGATGACAAAATGGGTTGAACTCAACTGTCAACTCGTTTAACCCATCATTATTGACAGGTTGTGTTGAGGTCTTCAACCCAACCTATTTTGACCTATCATGCCTAACCCACCAAGAAAAATGATTGGTGGTGAGATCGGGCAAGTTGGCCTGCCAAACCTGCTTTTCTTTTTTCTTTTTCTTTTTTTAAATTTCTTTTATTTTTTTATGCTGTAAATATTTTTTAATTTGCTCATACATAAGACCGTTAGTTAGTCCATCACATTCAATAATTATTTGTATATATATTTCTATTTATATACTTTTAAATTACATTTACTCACCCATTAAAACTATATATATTTGTATGTAGTACATTCCATTCACTAATATATTTATATATTAGTTAATCTACTATCGAAAAGTGGGTATTTAGATTTGTGAGATTTTATATGATATTTATATGTTAATAACTCTATTTTTTTCATTTTTTATATATTTTTTTAAAATATTGATAAATTTTGGTGAGTCAACCCGCCAACCCATCAATAAATAAAGTAGGTTGGGAGGTACAACCCACTTAATTAAAACGGGCCAATCCGCCCAACCATATTTTCAACGGATCAATGACGAGACGGGTCGAAACGTCGCGGGTTTGCACGTTTTGTCATCTATGCACGCCGCGGGTTTGCACGTTTTGTCATCTATGCAAATAACTGCCATATTTCAAATCATCTCCACATTTTCCTAAAAAGTAGGCATATCAGTAACTGATCATGAGTATGCGGATTACTTCAATGTAGCGGGCTCGGTCAATAAAGGCTTCGGTGATCTCGGTTTTTCCGAGGTCTTTATCTTCCGATATTACACCACCTATGAACAAATTGGTTGTGGAAGAGTAACTTAGATTTTCAATTAACATATTTTAGTCATTGGCAACACATTGGATCAGCCAATATATATTAAGCCGAATTACTCATATAATCTTATTTTAATTAGTCAAAATAACAAAATGGCCAGTAAAAAAATAACAGCTGCACTACACACACATATATGTCCCTGTTGATATGCTCCACATCCAGTATCGTTGTCGTTTGTCTCTTTCTAGCACTCGCAGATTTGTAAGTGCATGCTCTTATTGCAATCGCCGATCTAGATGGTGGATTTGTGGCAAGGTCTTGAAGGGATGAAATAGGGGTTTGCGAGGGTGAGAGTCTACAAGATAAGGTTTTGTTTAAAGATTAGAATATATTTTTGAGATGGAGAAAATGAGTATGTGAAGGTGGTGTTTATCGTTATTTTTTGTTAAGACCAAATAATTATGTTTTTTAGTTGAAAGTGGGATCTCGAGTTACGTGGTAATCTCACAAGTTAGCTTTATAAGTCGTGTAGAAAGGGCGAGTGTATTAAAAACAATAGTAGGGGGACTTGTAAAAATTAAAGGAATTGAATGGAAAGAAAGGTAAATAAACTAACTTTAAATGCAAGAAAAGGAGTTCATATGTAAAGTAAAGCAATGAAAGAACAAATAAAAAGTTTTCTAAGTCAAAATGGGGAAGCGAAGTTCAGATATAAATGCAAAACAAAGGAAAAGATTGCTTAAAAAGTGAAGTGCTTTAACATAAATGAACGTGTAAAAAGGTTTTACTGATGAAGTTGTTGAATATTTTTGAGATATTTTAAAAGTTAAATATTTATTTTGTTTGTGTTATTATCACACAACAAGTGTAAAATTAATGTTATTAATTTTATTATTTTATCCAATTAATTTTTTGTGAAAATAATTTTATATTTGAGAAAGCAAAACATATTTTATTCTGACTTGGTGATACTTGATTTAAACTTGTTTGGACTAACAGCTTCCATTTTATATGCTAAACTGGTTTGTTTGCTGTTCAGCCCAAAGTTCCACTTTTTGAGTCTTTGATCATATCTGCAACTTCTTCAATCACGTGTGATGTTACGTTGCCTTTCTTTATGACCATGTTTTAAACAATTTGACAAAGGGTGTTGCACGTTCACTTTTGGACCCTATTTTTATGGATCCAATCTTAATCCTATAGAAGATGAACGACATTTTTTCTTGTTCTTTCATTTTTTGAAGTACTGTCAGCGTCAGAGTATAACTATGCGCTTGTTCCAAAATAGAAAAAAAAAAGGTTTTCTTTTGAACCATCAGACTTTAAAAAAAAAATTGTTTTTCTTCTTTTAATACCTTCTCATCTATTCTTCTCTTCCTGGGTTACATTGCCTGCTTCATCTTTATCATTTTTCTTGGCTGTTCTGTTACCTCGGCTTAATTTGCCGGGAGGGGCCTATTGTATCCTGGGGGGTTTGCGCACCACGCGGATAAACCCTTGAGGACAGTGTGATTTCACACGCCTCAGGCTATTGAGATTTGTTCGTGTGTTCGTAACTTGTTGCTGTGTTTGTACTACGTCGAAGACAATTTTTGACAACAATATCAAGGGTTTATCATGTCTGACAACGTAACCGTTGAGGAGAAACAAACTCTAAGCAACAATGGCGTCTCTGTTGTCCAACCGCCGCCGTCGACCATCAATTACGCAAAGCCATTTCCTGACATCTCCAAAATCGAAGTCTTTGGTGGCCAGAACTTTCGAAGGTGGCAGGAGCGTGTCTCTACTGTCCTTGACATGCATGGAGTCGCGTCCGCTCTAACCGATGCCAAGCCATCATTGGCCAATTCTAAACAGCTTGAGGAATGGACATATTATAATAAGGTATGCCGTCACACAATAATTAGTACATTGTCTAATGAGTTGTTCGATGTTTATTGTTCCTACAAGGGTTCAAATGAGATATGGGACTCAATGATATTGAAGTATACTGCTGAGGATGCCGGAAAGCAAAAATTTGTCATTGGAAATTACTACCATTGGGAAATGACTGAAGACAAGGACATCAAAGTTCAAATCAATGAATACCACAAGCTTTTGGAGGATTTGAAGTCAGAAAACATCAACCTACAGGATGAGTTTGTAGCTGGTCTTCTGATCGAAAAGTTGCCTCCTTCATGGAAGGATTACAAGCAACAACTGAAGAACAAACACAAACAACTCTCCCTGTTAGAACCGATCACTCATATAATAATTGAAGATACCAACAGGAAAGAGTGTCAGGCTGCAAGGGCAAAGGCACTAGCTGCTCGTGCAAACATCATTCAGAATCAATCTCAGAAGAAAAGGTACGATAATAAACCTGGTCACAATTATAATAATAAAAATTATAATATCCTTCGTGCATCTAGCCCCAACTTCAAAAAGAAAGGCATGTGCTATGTTTGTGGTAAGCCAGGTCATCATGCACCGCAATGCCGACATAGAGTGAGAGGCGACAATCCTCCTAAGCCTAAGGCCAATTTGGTTGAGGGTGAAGGATATGACATTATAGCTGCCGTCGTTTCTCAAGTCAATATGGTGACCAATGTGAACAAATGGGTGGGAGACTCTGGGGCTACCAGACACATTTGTGCGAGCAAAGATGCCTTCACCTCTTACACTGTTGTAGAGGATGGAGATGAACTGGTTTATCTCGGTGATTCTCGAACCGCTACGGTCTTGGGAAAAGGGAAAGTATTGCTAAAGCTTACATCGGGAAAGACTTTGGCTCTTAACGAGGTGTTGCATGTGCCTAGCATAAGGGCAAATTTAATTTCTGTGGCCCTATTGGGAAAGTTTGGGGTTAAGGTTTCGTTTGAATCCGGAAAAATTGTAATGACAAAGAATAATGTCTTTGTGGGGAAGGGATATTGTGACCAAGGACTCTTTGTACTCAATGTTGCTGAAATTCTTGATAATAATGCATCTTCTTCTGCGTATTTGATTGACTCGTACGATATGTGGCATGCTAGACTAGGACATACTAATTCTTCGTATGTTAACAAATTGCAACGTCTTGGTATGATTACTTTTAGTAATAAACAACTTGGTAAATGTGATGTATGTGTTGAAACAAAATTAACTAAGAAAGCTTGTCCCCCGGTGCATCGTGAAACTGAATTACTTAATTTAATTCATACCGACCTAGGAGATTTAAAACAAACAATGACAAGAGGAGGTAAAAAATATTATGTCACCTTTATAGATGATTTTTCTAGATATGCTAAAGTTTATTTGATTAGAAATAAAGATGAAGCATTTGACATGTTTCTTCTATATAAAGCTGAAGTAGAAAATCAATTAAATAGAAAAATTAAAAGGGTTAGATCTGATAGGGGCGGCGAATATATTTTATTTAATGAATTTTGTGAAAAGGAAGGCATAATACATGAGGTAACTCCCCCATATTCACCCGAATCTAATGGTATAGCTGAAAGGAAAAATAGGACTTTAAAAGAAATGATGAATGCTATGCTTGTTAGTTCTTCCGCACCTGATAACCTTTGGGGTGAAACTATCTTAACTGCATGTTTCTTGCAAAATAGAATACCTCATAAGAAAACCGGTAAAACGCCGTATGAGTTATGGAAAGGTTATATGCCTAATTTGAAATATTTGAAAGTGTGGGGGTGCCTAGCTAAGGTTATGGTTCCTGAGACCAAAAAAAGGAAAATAGGTTCAAAAACTTCTGATTGTATGTTTATTGGATATGCTGAACGTAGTGCTGCATATAGATTTCTTGTTTTGAGAAGTAGTGTACTTGATCGTAACACTATTGTTGAGACTAAAAATGCTGAATATTTAGAACATATATTTCCTTTGAGATCCGTAAATATTTCTATAGAAAATAATTCTATCGAAAATATTTCTTCCGAGAATAATTGTGAAAACTTATATGAGGATTTGAGAAAGAACAAAAGACAGAGAAAAGAGACATCGTTTGGAAATGATTTTTACACTTACCTTGTTGAAAGTGATCCTTTGAGTTTTTCTGAAGCTATTTCAACTACTGATGTCCCCTTTTGGAAAGAAGCCATTAAAAATGAAATTGATTCAATTTTGAAGTGCAACACTTGGATTTTAGTTGATTTACCCCCGGGAGCAAAACCTATTGGTTGCAAATGGATTTTTAAAAGGAAATTTTTTCTCGATGGTTCAATTGAAAAATATAAAGCTAGATTGGTAGCAAAAGATTTTACTCAAAAATAAAATATTGATTATTTTGATACATTTGCTCCTGTGACTAGAATTTCTTCAATTCGAATTTTGATAGCCTTGGCTTCAATTTACAAACTTGTTATTCACCAAATGGATGTGAAAACTGCTTTCTTAAATGGTGATTTGGAAGAAGAAATTTATATGACACAACCTGAAGGATGTGTAACTCCTGGTCAAGAAAATAAAGTGTGCAAACTTCTCAAATCCTTATATGGTTTAAAATAAGCACCAAAGCAATGGCATGAGAAATTTAATCAAACATTGATTAACGATGGATTTTCTCCTATTGAGGTTGATAAATGTGTGTACACCAAAATATTAAATGGAGAATGTGTTATTATCTGCCTATATGTAGATGACATGCTTGTCACTTGCGATGATGTAGTGATTAGAACAAAATCTTTTCTTGCATCAAAATTTGATATGAAAGACATGGGTGAAGCAAATGTAATATTGGGAGTTAGAATCATTAGGAAGGGTGATAGCATAATGCTATCCCAGGGACACTATGTTGAGAAACTTCTTAGGAAGTTTGGTCACTATGACTCAAAGCCAGTGAGTACCCCTTATGATGCTAACTCTCATTTGAAGAAAAATAAAGGTGATCCTGTTAATCAGTCTCAGTATGCCCAAATTCTTGGGAGCTTGCTACATTTGATGAATTTTTCGCGACCTGACATTGTATATGCAGTAGGACGATTGAGTAGATATACTCCAAGTCCTAGTCAGGATCACTGGGAGGCACTCGCTAGACTCATGAGATATTTGAGAGGTACCGTGAACTATGGTATTATATATAGTGGATTTCCCACTGTACTAGAAGGGTACAGTGATGCTAATTGGATATCTGATTCGGATGAGACAAAATCCACTAGTGGTTATGTATTCACACTTGGTGGTGGTGCGGTTACTTGGAGATCAGTCAAACAAACAATAATTGCTAGATCTACTATGGAGTCAGAGTTTGTAGCTCTGGAGTTGGCTGGTAGTGAAGCTGAGTGGTTGAGAAACTTCTTGGCAAATATTCCTTTAGGAGTTAAACCAACTCCATCAGTGTCAATGCATTGTGATTGTCAATCGGCAATAGCCGTTGCAAAAAATAAGACCTTCAATGGAAAAAATAGACATATACAATTGAGACATAATGTGGTAAATCAATTTCTAAAAGATGGAATAATATCGATCGATTATGTGAAGTCAGAGGTGAATTTGGCAGATCCCCTAACAAAGCCCCCGGGAAGAAAATCAATATGTGATACATCGAGGGGAATGAGAATTAAGCCAATTGAAATTAACGAGTGATGGGAACCCAACCTTTGTGATTGGAGATCCCATGAAGAAGGTTCAATGGGTAAGAACAAGTCACTCGTCAGTTCTGCTAGCACACAAAACTAATCTTGTTTTGTGTCCCTTTCCTATGGTGTAATTGAGAAAATGCTAGATACTGCATTATTGAGAGGATAAACTTATAAAGTTTTTAATGATTTTCATATCCCTTATGGGTGGTGTATGATTTGCAGCATGCACTTGATGATATCACCTATATGAGTGTCAAGTGGGGCCGCTTACGTGAGATCGTGGCAAAATCTCTAGAGCACTCATGAATACCGGGCGCGCGCATGGCCTATTAGCGCAAAACGGCATAACAACAAGAATTGTGGGGGTGTAGTGTGATTGATAGACCTCTAACACATATCAAGTGTCTTGGGTTTCATAGCTTGCTACACCAATTCACTGTGTGTTAAGTTTTATCAATCTAGGTCTGGTTCCATAGCTTGCTATACAGATCCGATGCATTACATCCAAGATACCCAGGAATTTTTTTTTAATCTCTTAAATGTTTCTTTAAATTTTGAAATATGTGGGGGATTGTTGGATATTTTTGAGATATTTTAAAAGTTAAATATTTATTTTGTTTGTGTTATTATCACACAACAAGTGTAAAATTAATGTTATTAATTTTATTATTTTATCCAATTAATTTTTTGTGAAAATAATTTTATATTTGAGAAAGCAAAACATATTTTATTCTGACTTGGTGATACTTGATTTAAACTTGCTTGGACTAATAGCTTCCATTTTATATGCTAAACTAGTTTGTTTGCTGTTCAGCCCAAAGTTCCACTTTTTGAGTCTTTGACCATATCTGCAACTTCTTCAATCACGTGTGATGTTACGTTGCCTTTCTTTATGACCATGTTTTAAACAATTTGGCAAAGGCTGCTGCACGATCACTTTTGGATCCTATTTTTATGGATCCAATCTTAACCGATCCTATAGAAGATGAACGGCATTTTTTCTTGTTCTTTCATTTTTTGAAGTACTGCCAGCGTCAGAGTATAACTATACGCTTGTTCCAAAATAGAAAAAAAAAGGTTTTCTTTTGAACCATCAGACTTACAAAAAAATTGCTTGTCTTCTTTTAATATCTTCTCATCTATTCTTCTCTTCCTGGGTTACATTGTCTGCTTCATCTTTATCATTTTTCTTGGCTGTTCTGTTACCTCGGTTTAATTTGCCGGGAGGGGCCTGTTGTATCCTGGGGGGTTTGCGCACCATGCGGATAAACCCTTGAGGACAGTGTGATTTCACACGCCTCAGGCTATTGAGATTTGTTTGTGTGTTCGTAACTTGTTGCTGTGTTCGTACTCGAAGACAATTTTTGACAACAGAAGTAAGAAAGAACATGCAGAGGTTAAAGGCAAGAAGTAAATGACTGGAATTGAAATGGTTGGGAACATAAAAAAGAAATTGAAACATACTTAAAAGTAAGAGTTTAATTGTTATATATTATTAGTGTAAAATTTTTATACTATCGATCAATCACAAATCATGATATGAATGTATTTTAAGATAGTTAGGATCAGAGTTAAAGATTTTTAATGATTTATCAATTTTTGATTGGTTAATAATATAAAAAATCTCTACACTATCAATACATATCAATTAAATCCTAAAATAATCCGTGAATACGCTTGAGTGGGATAATTTGGAAATTATTCAAGTATTCCCCCTTGACAAATTATACATACACGCATATTTATAGGCAAAACAATAAACAACTGAACTGACTTATATCTAATAACATGCCACATGTATTGACAGTTATCTACTAACCAATTTAGTGACTACATGTAATAATACTTCATCCGACTGCAAAGCTATCTTATCATGTTCCTACTTCTTCAATCTGTAGTCGAATAAGTCTTCTTATCAACACTTGGCCAAATTTTTTTTTTATCTATATTCAATATCCATCCGTTGAATACATACCTTTGACTTCTATTACCAGTCTTCATTCGCAGGATTCATTTCTCTTCTACTCAATGTCGACAGGGAATGTCGAATGTAATGTTTACTACTCTTTTCAACCTCTAATTGCTGATCAAGAAATAAAAAGGAGCACAAAAATAAAATAAAAAAAAGTTTAGGAATCACGCTCCTACATATTCTTTGTTGTGATGAGAAATTCAAAGTCACGTAGTTATATAAAATACTTGATTTGTAGATTAAGTTTAATTATTTTAATTTGTTATTCAAGAAATAAAAAGGATCACAATAATAAAATAAAAAACACTAGTGGAAAATATACAATAGACGGTAAAGGTTTACGTCAGTTAACCAAAAGCTAGACGTTAAAAAGGAGGCGGTGGCAGTTTTGTAAATATCAGGCTTCATTAATTCAATTTTAACGTCAGTTGTTTTAAGGACTGACGTTAAAAGTGAAGAGACTTACTTATAACGTCAGTTCATTAAAGAACTGACGTTAAAAGTGAACATTTTAACGTCAGTTCGATAAAGAACTGACGTTATAAGTAAATCTCTTCACTTTTAACGTCAGTCCCTACATCAACAGACGTTAAAAGTTATTTTAATAAATTTTTTTATCTAGTATACGATTCCTTCCGCATTGCCTTCCTCAAAGTTTCAGTTTCACATGAATTGCTTTGATGTTTTGTGTTTCTGTTTTGAAAACTAAAATATATGTGCGAAGTATAAGTTGAATCAATAACCCAAACCGGATCTCATTCATGAAGTGTAATACTGATCGATCGATCTGAGAAGATTGAAAGGGTTTAAAATCCTATAAAAAGTTACATTGAAAGGGTTTAAAATCCTAAACATTAAAGCTACATCCCATCAGAGAGTTTTATGAAATATGCCAAAGGGAAAACTATATATACTCCGAAGACCTCAGAAAACTGGGGAGCATGAGAGAGCTCAAGAGAGAGGCAAAAACAGGTGCACCAGATCCGTTTCAAGCAAAGGCAGTGGTTCCAGAGACTTCCAAGACGGTCACTTGCCTGCCAAAGCCGAGGTTTTGGAACTGTGACCCCCGAGCACCTGATTAGCCCTCCAGCAGCTGATTCTCCGGAAGGTGATAAGGTGAGCAACTCACATAATGTAATTTACTCAGACTTATCACCCATATAATGTAATTTACTCAAACTCAGAAGTTGTTTGACCATTAAGACAAAGACCTTTGAGTCTAGGAATAGGAAGAAAGAGTGATGAAGTTAATCTCCACGGCAGAGCCATATTGTGAAGCAGAAAATTAAAAGGATGGAAGGAAGCTATTTATAGGAGCAGTGGATGAAGTTACTAATTAAGCTATTCTGATTTTGTTGAAAACATACCTATAAACTTAATGCTCATTAAGAGGATTGAGTTACAAGGTGCATGGGTAAGTAGCACAGTACAGTCAAAGGAATGAATGTTTTTGCAGATATCTATACACTTTTAACGTCAGTTTTTTAAAAAAACTGACGTTAAAAGTGTTTTTAATAAAAAATATTAATTGTTAATGTCAGGTTTTTATACAACTGACGTTAAAAGTTTGATTTTTACTTCAGTTAAATAAATAGCTGACGTAAATAATCCTATATATTATACACGTGCAGAATGAATATTGGAAATAATGTAATTAATATACGGGAACTTGGCAGTCATCAAATAAGTTGACGTTAAAAATGAGGTGGTGGGTAAACTATTTGCATCAGTTCTATAAATAACTGACGTAAATAATTATTCATTGGTTGTCATGTCCCTGTTGTCCCTCTTAACGCAGATCACTCCATATAGTACTGCAGTTTATTTCTAAACCTTTTTTTTATACAAGTTTATTTTTAATTTTTATTAATTAGCTTGAATTAGTAAACAAATTATTGTGCAAATTAAAATAAATAAACACTTTACATAAAACAAGTTATATGTATAATCAAATCGTATGACATTGAAGCAATTCATAAGTTAAAATTACATGATTAAAAGATAAAAAATTTCTGCAACATAGCCCTAAAATATAAAAAAGTTTCTGCATCAACATCATTTTCTTCTCAGTCCTGTCATCAGAAACTCCAATGGATGCCTCCCTCACTTGAATTCCAAGATGCAAAGTAAATCCTCAGTCACTAGCAGCGAAAGCAAAGTGAAATGGATCTTTGCATCTTTCTTCTTCAGTGGAGTTCCTTGATGCATCATCTTGAATCCACAATCACTTGCTTCCAAAGCAAAGTGAAAGGGATGACGGGGATGAAATAAAGTGAGAGAATCACATTACGTGATTCACCCAACCTTAATATCCATGCAATGTAATTTACTCAAACTCAGAAGTTGTTTGACCATTAAGACAAAGACCTTTGAGTCTAGGAATAGGAAGAAAGAGTGATGAAGTTAATCTCCCACTACAGAGCCATATTGTGAAGCAGAAAATTAATTAAAAGGAGATGGAAGCTAGGAAGCTATTTATAGGAGCAGTGGATGAAGTTACTAAGTTATTCTGATTTTCTTGAAAACTTATCTATAAACTTAATGCTCATTAAGAGGATTAGGTACAAAGGTGAATGGGTAAGTAGCACAAGTAGTCAAGGGAATGAATGTTTCGCAGAAACTAATAAAACTTTAACGTCCGTTGTGTAATACAACCGACGTAAGAAGTTGTGAGTGTTTTTAACGTCAGTTTCTTAATACAACTTACGTTAAATATATGACATTTAACGTCAGTTATTACTAACAACTGACGTAAGAAGTGTGAGAGTTTTTAACGTCAGTTTATTAATACAACTGACGTTAAATATATGATCTTCAACGTCAGGTTTTACCAAAAACTGACGTAAAATGTTGTTTTATTTTAATTATAATGTTTACCCCCGCGCGCCTTCTCCACTTCTCTACGTCTTTTCTCTTTTCATCACGCTCAACCCTCACTCTCGCTCTCACTCTGCCCTAATCGTGCGCTCATCTCCACCGCAACCACCGCGAGGGCTTCTTCGCCACCACCGTGAGGTACACTCTTAACCCCTAACTCTGTCTTTCCCCTGGCCTTCCCGCGCACTAACTCTCCTTGTCCCTCTGCTCTCAGTAACCACATCGAACGTTGGCCACCACTCGAGCTTCCCCCCCACCACCACGCGAGCGCCTATTTCTGGTGAGTCTTTAATTAGGGCACATTTTTTTATTCATGGTTTTGAGTGCATGCATGTTGCTCTGCTGGTTTGAAACTGTAGTCTCAGTAGTCGAAACTTGAAACTGTGAGTTTGAGTTGTTTGGAATGTCTCTATTTTTGGTTTTGAGTGTATGTTGAAACTGTAGTCTCAGTAGTTGTAACTTTAAACCGTGAGTTTGAGTTGTTTGGAATGTCTCTATTTTTGGTTTTGAGTGCATGTTGCTCTGTTGGTTGATCTGTCACGGCCGTGATGCTCATCACGGCTAGGCCGTGATCAGTTCTACCTATGAGGGTCTGATTCAGTTGGCACGTTACGGTCGTGATGGACATCACGGCCAGGCCGTGACCAGTGCTTGGTAATGTTCAAAAACTATAGTTTTCAATCTCCCGTATTGTCCTTATATTGGATATATAGATGTTTTGTATATCTACAGGACCTATCTAGTTATTTTTATTTATACTTCTGTATTTATTTTGAGTTATAACCTATGTTAATACATATATATTGTTTTTGAACAGGCATACATATGGATCAGTCGGATAGCCCACATGCACGGGAGGACACTGTTGGGGTTTCGTAGGACCCGATCACGCCTACGCCTGCTGATTCTAGTGTAAGTTTACATGCATGTTATATACTGTCTTTAGTCCTTCTTGTTAATGTAAGTTTATAATGTTACAACCCTCTATTTTATCATTTTTTTTGTCCATACAGACATCACAGGCTCATAGGAAACGGGGTAGAGGAGCCACCTCGTTGAAGAAACTAGAGAAGGACAGGCAGAGCGGACAGAAGCTTGAGGTGTCCTTCGATGCTAATCAAAATGCCCAGGGACCCCGTGCTAAAGAATTTAATAAGTGGGTGTTTCTACAAGCGAAGCAGCACGTAAGCATCAACTACAACCACTGGAATGACGTTCCACAGAACGTTAAGGATCAGATTTGGGAGGCTATCACGGTATTTTACCTTTACATTCGTTTGATTTAGATTATTAGATAATTATCCGAGTTATAATCCATCCAGTTGTTATATATGTATCTAATGTGTAGGTAGCTTGGACCGTGCCAAATGACGAGGATCATCGTCATAAATGTATGAAAATGGCATCAAAGCGTTGGAATGGGTTCAAGCATGATCTTATCAGGTACTATCTATCTGGGAAGAAGCGGCTTGATAAAATGTTCTCGGATTATCCCTGGATTGATCAGGATACTTGGGATATGTTTGCCAGGAGTCGACAGGATGAAGAATTTCAGGTTGGTTGATTAAGTTAATTTTGTATGCTTATTATAGATCATTTAACTATATTTAATTATGTGTTTTTGTTTGAATAGGCTAAGGCAAATAAGGGTCGGAGAATCGGCGAAGAACGTCCACCGCCACACCATGTCTCAGGGTGGGTACCATACTCGGATCCAGCAGATGATGGCGGATAGGCTGAGGGCGAAGCAGGAAGAGCACTCTGCTAGGATTGAAAGAGGAGAGGTTCCTGAGGGCACACCATCAAGTCCTCCGTCGGACATCGACCGCGAGGATGTCTGGTTAGCCGGCCGCATGACAAAGGCGGGATCTTTTAAAGCTGATGCCACTCGCGAAGTGGCAGATAAGATTGTAAGTAAATAATTAACTTGATTTCAATTGATATTTGTATAGATACTTGCAACAGTTATCACTTGCACGTTTTTTCATTTTTTTTCATTGTAGATGGATCTTAAAGCAAAATCCTCCCAGGGCGCATTCGTCCCTTTCCGACGGGCGGGGCGTCTTGATGATCGCTCTAGGCAAGAAAGACCATCCTGGTCGGGTTCTCGGTGTTCCCGGGAACGTGATCATCAAACAATATTATGGCAAGTCTGCTTCACTAAAGCGGGTGGTCAATGAAGCATCAATTTTGGCTGACATTACTCAGCACCTCATGACCAACCCAGATATTACATCACATCTGATGCAAGGCTTAATAGCCAACCCAGAATTCAAGCAGGCGCTTGCCAGAGAGCTTTCCTCCGTCGGTACATCCCAGGACACCGCAAGGCTTGCCAACGCTTCACATGTGAGCACAAAAGAGAGTTTTAGTATGGCACATGTGGAGGACGATGAGTTGGCAGCTAGGGAGCGGGAGTTGGAAGTCCAGCGCCATGAGCATGAGTTGGAAATGAAAAGGCGTGAGCTTGAGTTGGACTCCAAACGACGTGAGCTCGAAATGTTAGCAAAGGTATTTATTCATTATTAATGTCCAAAATAGTCAAATAATTACTTGTGTTTTTTTAATTATCAAAAACTTATATATTTTATTTTCCTAAACTGAAGGCCAAGTCGACGTCGGTGCCGCTGTCACCTATCACTCGTTTGTTCTCACTTGGTGAGGATTATTCGTATGAGATTTTTGAATGTCCATTGGAGCACGATGGATGGGTGGCACGCCCAAATCAAGAGAGGATATTTTCCTTCGTTGGTGACGATCTCGGGAACGCCTGCAGAAATAACGTCTGGATGAACAGCAATGTCATCAGTCTCTGGTGCACGTAAGTTAATTTTAATTTTATAACTTATTTATTTTTGGTATTTTTCCATTTAATAATTTATTTTAATTTCAATATATATATTATGTAATTAACATCCACACCCTTTTCATATCTTAGGTATCTCCATCGTCTTCAGCTTGATAAGGGCGTTGCATCAGTTTACGGTTTCTTAGATCCGTCAATCCTTCTGCCCGAGTTCTTTCTTTGGCGATGCATTGAGTAAATACATAGGGAAGGTGTTGGGAGACAATCCAAAATAATTATATCTGGCTCCCTACTGTATGAATGACCATTGGCAGTTGTTGGTACTTCACCCGTCTAGGCATACTGTCATATTCTTCTGCTCTCTCCACCATGATCCGCCACCGAAGGTGGTGGAAGCTGTAAATATGTAAGTAACTAATCTTAAATTAAATTTAAGTTTTAATATCATTTGTTTTTAGTTTATTACGCACATGATAAATGAGTTTGTTAATTGATCGACATGATTATTTGTTTATGATAGCTACTTGAAGGCGAGTAGCATAAGTTGCGCCAACGGGAGAAGTAGGAATTCTAAGGCTAAAGCAAATCCTGCATGGAACATCCTCAAGGTTTGGTAGTTTATTTATCAAATAATTAGTATTATAATTACTAATTTATGTGTATATTCAACTGACGTTGAAATTAATTTTGTTGGTAGTCTTGATTTCAACCTGACAGTTGGTCGTGCGGCTATTATGTGATGCTTCATATATCTGAACATAGTCTCCTCATCTATTACGGAAGGATGGAAGAAGGTAATATTTAAACAACTTGTTAAATTATATATTATAGTTTTGAAGATGACTTGCATTGATGTTATTGTTATTATTTGAACGTGTCTAGGCATTTATCGACCAATCGCCTATTGAACAAGATGAGTTAAGAGACTTGAGGATGCGCTTCGCCGAATTCTTCTTCAAGTATGCGGCTGAAAAAGGAATTGCCAACATACCTCCGCACTACTTAGATAAATAGTTTTTTTGTTAGACTTTAGAAACTAATTAATAACATGTATATATATATCCTTAGATAGTTTTGTTTTTTAGACATTGGAAATAAAATTTATTTATATATATACATTGGTTTTGGTTTTAAGTGGCCCCATTGTTCAATTTTCCTTTGCAATTCTGTAATGTGTGTGATATTACGTATTACTGGGACTGAATGCGAGGATAGATAGCTGAGGGGAGTGATATTTTAAAACTGAATTTTAAAAAAAAAAAACTTATTAACGTCGGTTGTATCAAACAAGCGACGTTAATAGTATTTTATAAAATATACAAGACTATATTAACGTCGATTTGTTTATTACAATCGGCGTTAAAATTAAACCTTTAACGTCGAGTTCTTTATAACAACCGACGTTAGTTTTAACAAAATCAACGTCCGTTGTATTAAAGAACCGGCGTTAATAGTTTTATTTTAATGTCGGTTTTGTTAAGGAAGGCGGCGTTAATAGTGTTATATTTAACGTCAGTTCTCAACTGACGTTAAAATAGTAACTATTAACGTCAGCTGTATTTACGTCAGTCAGTATTCTGACGTAAAAAATCAATTTTAACTGACGTAAAAAGCACTTATTGCACTAGTGAAAGTTGTGACTTGACAGGATGATTAATCTCGCTCCTACATATTCCCTGTTGCATGCGATGGAAAATTCACCCTCACGTAGTTCTTATATAAAATACTTGATTTGTGGATTTATTTTAATTTTTATGAAAGGATTTTTATTTAAAAGGGTTTAAGATTTTTGTTTTTATTGTATTTATTGCCTAATTTTTAAATATCGAAAACTCCTAAGCAAGATAGAACATGACACATGCGTCCATAGAGCGATCACGAAATTAAGGAATTGAGTGTGATACATTTCACAAAGCAATCCCAAAATTATTTAGAAAGATTCTATTTTAATTTATTGTGCTTCTAATGGTCAATTGTAAAAAAAAACTAAATCAAGTTGAACATGACACACAAGTCCACGGAGCAATCATGATTCTAAGGGATTGAATATGACACTCAAGAGTTCACAGGACATCCTTAAATATGACAAGTTCAATTATGAAACAAAGAGGGTATTCCATCGACGAAATGTAAATTCCTAAAAAATAGAACAAAGATACTACTTCTAAATATAAAGAAAGGAAAAAACTTATCAATTCTTTTAAAAAAAAACTTATTAAGCTAAAACAAAAATAAAGAAAGAAAAGAAAAAGTTACCTCTCTGGAACACGAACACAAAGAAATACTATGCATTTGACCCACATAGCCTCTCTTCCAAGATGCGTCAAAGCTCACTATGATAAAAATAAAAGGAAGAAACCTAAAAGAGCTTGGATGAGATGGCACGGGTCTCTTTCAGCTTAACCAGAAATATCGAGTTCGAATCTTGGCCCCGAGAATGCAACAACGTTAAAACTCTTTAGGGAGAGCTTTGCCGCCCTTGTGGTCCTACCCGGCTCGAGGGATTAGTCTCCGCAGTTGCGCGCGAAGGATACCCTGGGAAACCAAAAAAAAAAAAGTATTGGCCGAGGAGTAAAACCCGGCCACCGAGCTTGGATACCCGACCAAATCAAGGTGGGAAGGATAAGATACTGATATTATCTTTAATAATCTTATACTATCTCAAATAACCTTATCCGATTAGGAGATCATTTTAAGATATTGGTATTTAATAATCATGATATTATCTCAAATAACCTTATCCGATTAGAAAAGATAATATCCCTTAAATTAAGGAAAGACTCAATTTTCACTGACCCAGGTGACTCTCCCTTAAGCGTATTAGAGAAACTAGCTCGACCAAGAGACTATTGAAGAGTCTTTGCTCGCTAGTATTCATCAGATACAAGATTAGGGGATTGAGATCACCATATGACCAAGGGTTGAACCTAGAACTACGTCTGGCTTTGATTCCCATTGGGATACGTAGGACCATAATACAATATTCTATCAAGCCTTAATCTAAAACTGTTGGGAATTTGCGTATAAAAAAAAATAACGCAACGGAAAAATTGCCATCGAAGGATCCTTGCGAATGGTCACGATTCATGGTTAGAAGATTTACCTCTTGAAGCGATGACAGTTGATTAAAAATCGTCTATCACGAACACCGCACGAACGATGTCTCTAACGTATCCACACGAGCAGATTCCGTGAACGTCCAACGTCACGAACCCGAAGCATCTCTGTCTCACAGTGCTAGCTTCGAAAACCGAGACATGCTGCTCACTATAACTCTCTATGTGCGGCTAGGGTAAAACAAAATCGTATCTGCACAATAGCTTAAGTGGTCTACTTATAGCAGCACCTCCTTAAGTGAGTTAGTGAGCAGCGTTTGACCTAAGCCCCATGTACTATGCGCTAGGCCCAATAGAAAAGTCCAACTCTCCTTTTAATGCTTCTTTTAATCCGCTCTTATGTGTGTGACCCTATAGGTTCCCAAAACGTTAGTAGTAATATTAAATCCCATTTAATATTACAAACAGTGAGCGGTATCTAGCAATACATACCTAAGTAGTGAGAAAGTCAGTGATTTGACGAAACCTTTCTGTGACAAATATTCATGTGCATTATTATCCCTTTGTCCATATATCTATATTGAACACAAGACATAGAATGTGTCACCCTTGTATGGTTCAATATCATGTTCCCTGATACCCGAGTAGACTTAACAACAAATGAGGTCAATATCTCATATTGACTCATTTCAGCACGGCCATGCATTTTACAGTCTCACTCTATCAGGGGGCCCGCAGATATTACTCCTGTTATGTAGGAGGGACAAATTCCATCTAGGTCACTCACATCCCTCTGCATGGCTCGTGGTATGCCCAATGACCGTCTTTATAATCATCCTATTACAGATGACGTTTGACGATATTAAAGCACACGACTCCTCATGTAGGGATCGTAGCGATTTCAGGTCGAAGGATTGCATACACCATTGTCACTATGATAACTACTTATGACACTCACATAACGCTCCATGTAGTGTTCTCATGGTGGGTCAATCCAGTACATCATTACTCTAATGTGTACCTATGTGGCGACTCGATATCTCATATCCATGACCCGTGAGATATGGTCATCGATCTGCACACATAATAGTCTCAATGTATTATTATTGTCCTTATTAATAAAATACTTGACTACGGATATTTAAGAATAGGATTTCATTGTTCAATAGTGTCTCACGATCAAGTCATGTACTTGATATTCTATTAAACTGAAATTTCTATTCTAAGGACTTTATTATGTTTAAACAAGTAACACAATAAACTGGAATGCCTCATATATATATATATATATATATATATATATATATATATATATATATGTATATATATATATATAATAGCAAGATACAAATGTAAGTCTAAGAAATACACTGGCCTCTAGGGCTTACACCAACAAAAACAACCCCGGAGTTCACTCTTGGTTAGACGTTCTACGATGAGACTCCGCTAGGTCGGATCTCAGCAGGAACATTTGGCGCCCACCGTGGGGCCGAGGAAAAACTTTCCCCGGTTCCATAAGAAAGCATGATGGTGACTACACGGAATGGACCAAGGGGAGGGGCGAACAACATGAACCATGAAGATCATGAGGCTTCGAACATGAGCCAGAACCATGACAATCACCCTCCCCCTCCCATCGATGAAGATAACCCTTGGCTAGGAGAGGTTATGGCACAGTTAAGGTAGTTGCAGAAGGAGAATGAGGAGATACGTGTGATGAGTGTGATTACACCTCATATTTCATTGTCATTTTGCATGCATTTTCATATAGTTTAGGCATATTTAATTTGATCTTTTGTTAGTTTTTACCTTGGAACGGGTAAGGCGGTTTCGTGGTGTTGTTTTGTAGGAATTAAGGATTAAATGCTCGGGATTAGCCATGATGGAGCTTGGATGAAGATAGAGCTTGAAAAGTAAAGAAAATGTACCAAACAGAGCCCATCACGGCCTAGCCGTGATGCCCCTCGCGGCCATGATCGAGTAATAACTGAAAAGAAAGAAGGCAAAAGTGAGAAACTGTCACGGCCTAGCCGTGATGCCCATCACGGCCGTGACATGTTAACTGAGCCAGACCCCTTTTAGGCAGAATCTGTCTCGGCCAGGCCGTGATGCCCATCACGGTCGTGACAGACCAAAAATTGAAGAAGTGCTCTGGGAAGAACCCGTCACGGCTTGGCCGTGATGGCCATCACGGTCGTGACGCACATTATTTCTCTATAAATAAGGCATCTGGGCAGAACAAAAGGGAGAACTTTTACCCTAAGCAACTTCGACCCTAAAAAGACATTCTCTCTGAGCCAGGGGCTGCAGTGACGGCTGTGGAAAGCTTCCATGGAGTTTCTTCTCTCCTTTGTTCCTATTTCTTTTATTTTGGCTTTCTCTATCACTATGAGTAGCTAAATCCCTTTTTGTTGGGATTAGATGTAGCTAAACCGAATCTCATGTATTTGCCTTGATTTATTAATCTATGTTTATGCTTCGTTATTAGTGTTTGATTCCTATGCTTAATGCTTTTTGTGGTTTGATTATCCATGAATTGTTCTGAGATTTGATTTGCAATTGGGAAGTTCTTATCAATTCTTGATCTGGAATTAATCACCTAGTAAACCTTGCATCTAGGAATGGATTTTGGTTTATTAGTAATCGCGTAATCCCTACCCTTAACGCAAATTCACTAATTAGGCCACCTAAGGAATTAGAGTTTAATTAGGGGATTTAGGCTCTTGTCATCTAAGGAATTAGGACTTGAGTAATCTTGTGGGTTGATTTTAATATTTGAAGCATAAATTGGATTGGTGGTCTTGGTATTGCATGAGGCACGGGTTTAGTGAAGTTTAATCCCAACATCTTTCATCATATTTGAAGAATCCCTCTTTGCATTCTAAGTGTTTGATAAAAAGCCAAAAAGAAATTGTTCCTTTTATTTTTTTTTTTATTTTGAATTATAACTCTTGTTGGGCTTGGTATTTAATATTGAGCTCCCTTCCATCCAAATATCCGCTTAGATAGTAGTTGATTTGTTACGTGCTAGTACTTGTCTCAGTCCTCGTGGGAACGATATCCCTCTTACCTCTTTATTACTTGTACGACTGGGTATACTTGCCTCGATCCGTCCCAACAAGTTTTTGGCGCCGTTGCCGGGGACCGTATTTCTATATTAGCATACCCATTTCGATTACTAATTTAAGCACAATTTTATTTTATTTTTTCTATTTTATTATCTGTTTCTCTTTGCTGCCATTTAGTGCTAACATTCTTGGTCTCTAGACTTTTGTGCATGCGAGGTACTACCCCAGATGACCAACTTCTCTACGATCCTGAAATAGAGAAAGCGGCTAGGAAGAATCGGAGTCAAGCAAGACAGCGGAAGTTACTAGCACAACAAGAAAGAGAACAAGAGACCTCCACTTCACAAGCTCATCAAGAACCACTTGAGATGGCAGGCAATGGTGAGGGTGCTCCACGGAGGACACTTGGGGATTATGCCAATACAAATGTCAATCGGCATGTCACTAGCATAGTGAGGCCTCCAGTGAATTCCAACAATTTTGAGATCAAGCCGGCTCTCTTGAATATTATGCAACAAAATCAGTTTGCTGGGATGGAGAAGGAGGATCCTAATAATCATGTCTCCAACTTCATTGAGTTATGTGATACGGTGAAGATAAATGGTGCTACCGATGATGCAATTCGCCTAAGGTTGTTTCCTTTCTCTCTAAGGGATAGAGCCAAGTCTTGGCTCCAATCTCAACCAAGGGGGAGCATCACTACATGGGATGACTTAGAGGCTAAATTTCTTGCAAGGTTCTTTCCCGCCTCAAGATTTGTGAAGACATGGGGTGATATCACAAGCTTTGTTCAACAAGAGTGTGAGACTCTTCATGACACATGGGAAAGGTTCAAAGACTTGCTCCGAAGATGTCCAGATCATGGGTTTGATGATCTTGTCCAAATGCAAACATTTTGCAATGGATTGAGGCCGTCAACCAAGCTTATGTTGGATGCCTCGGCTGGAGGTTCCATGAACACAAAGACACCGGAGGAAGCATTGACTTTGATAGAAGCTATGGCATCTAATGACTATCTGATGCATCATGACCGAGGTACCACATCAAGAAAGGGGGTGTTAGAGTTAGACTCACAAACTGCACTGTTGGCTCAAAATAAGCTTATGACACAACAACTTGAGGCCATTACCAAGCAACTAGTTCAACTCCCACAACAGCTCCAAACCATGTAAGGGACAACCATGCCACCTCAACAAGGTAATGATATGTGATTTTTGTGGAGGAGATCATGATAATGGAAATTATGAGGCCACACCTAGTTCCCATGAGGAAGCTAATTATATGGGGAACTATGGGCGGCAAGGTAACAACCAATATTCCAACAGTTACAACCAAGGGTGGAGGAATCAAACAAGTTTTGGTTGGAAACAAGATGCCGGACAAGCAAGTAAGCCTCAGCCCACACAACCGCCTCAAGACCGGACTTCTATCTTGGAAAACACCGTCAAACAATTCATGCAAATGTCCATGTCAAACCAGAAAAACACCGATGCTTCCATAAAGAACTTGGAGGTTCAAGTTGGACAAATTGCAAAGCACCTAGCGGAACAATCTAGCGGCAGTTTTTCAGGTAATACTCAAACAAATCCTAAAGAGCATTGTAAAGCTATTGTTTGAGGAATGGTAAAAGTCTTGAGAAAGTGAGCGGCGAGCCTTTGTTGAAAAATGAGAGAGTTGCTGAAAAAACTGAGTTGAGTGCTGAAAAAAGAGCGAAAATTAAGGAAAAAGGCAAAGAGGTTGTAATAAAGGAAGAAGAAAAAGATAGAGAAAAAGATAAGAGAGAAAAGTTAGTGGATGAAGATTCAATTTTGAGGAGGAGTAAAAGTTAGATTTTGAAAGATGGAGACAAGCCTCAAGAGATCCCTTCTTATGTAAAGTTGCCATATCCTCATTTAAGCAAGAAGAAGGAGAAGGAAGAGCAATTTGCCAAATTTCTTGACATATTTAAGAAGCTGCAAATCAACATACCCTTTGCTGAAGCACTAGAGCAAATTCCAACTTATGCAAAGTTCATGAAGGAGTTACTTACGAAGAAAAGAAGGTTTAAAGAAGATGAGACCGTTGCCCTGACGGAAGAATGTAGTGCGATACTTCAAAGGAAGCTACCTCCAAAGCTTAAAGATCCTGGTAGTTTTACAATCCGTTGCACAATTGGGAGTGTTGCTATTGGGAAGGCCTTGTGTGACTTGTGGGCGAGTATCAATTTGATGCCGCTTTCAATCTTGAACAAGCTTGGAGGTGGTGAAGTGAAACCAACAAGGATGGCATTGCAACTAGCCGATAGATCAATCAAACGTCCTCTTGGTATTATGGAAGATGTTTTGGTTAAAGTGGATAAGTTTATCTTCCCATCGGATTTTGTGATATTAGACATGGAGGAGGATGCAGAAGTTCCACTTATATTAGGGAGACCTTTTCTAGCAACTGGTCGTGCTTTGATAGATGTACAAAAAGGCCAACTTCGACTCATAGTGCAAGATGAAGAGGTTACTTTCAATGTATTTGAAGCTATGCATCGCCCGAGTGATGAAGAGAATTATTTCCGCATGGACATTGTGGATGTAGTGGCTAAAGAAGTCTTTGCACATCAGCACCATTCCTCTACTCTTGAGAAGGTAATTATGAATTCTATTGAAAATCTTGATGAGGAAGAGGAGAAGGAAATAGAGGAGTGTTTTTGTGATTTGGAAGCTCAACCCAATCAACTTGTTGTCAATACTAAGAAAGAAGAGCTCAGAAAGGATGAAGTCCAAGAGAAGCTCAAGTTAGAGCTTAAACCTCTACCTCCCGACTTGAAATATGTGTTCCTTGGTGAGAATGATGAAAATCCTGTCATAGTGAGCAATGTATTGTCCAAATTGGAAGAGGAGAAACTTGTAAGAGTGATTAGAGAGCATAAAACAACTATTGGATGGTCCATCTTAGATTTGAAAGGTATTAGCCCTACATTTTGTATGCACAAGATTATGATGGAGGCTGAATTTAAACCGGTGGTCCAACCGCAAATGAGGCTTAATCCTAAAATGAAAGAAGTGGTAAGGAAGGAGGTGTTGAAACTCCTTGAAGCCGGAATGATCTATCCGATTTCCGATAGTGCTTGGGTGAGTCCGATACAAGTGGTTCCCAAGAAAGGTGGCGTGACCGTTGTGAAAACGAGAAGAATGAGTTAATCCCAACTAGAACGGTCACCGGTTGGCGAATGTGTATAGATTACCGAAAGCTAAATCAAGCTACGAGGAAAGATCACTTCCCACTTCCATTTATGGACCAAATGTTGGAGAGGTTGGCCGGGCAAGCTTATTATTGTTTCTTGGATGGTTATTCGGGTTATAACCAAATTGTGGTTAATCCGGAAGACCAAGAGAAAACTGCCTTCACATGTCCTTTTGGAGTTTTTTCCTATCGGAAGATGCCTTTTGGTCTTTGTAATGCGCCTGCAACATTTCAAAGGTGCATGCTTTCCATTTTCTCTGATATGGTAGAAAAATACTTTGAAGTTTTTATCGATGATTTTTCTGTTTTCGGTTCCTCTTATGATAATTGTTTGTCTAACCTTGTTGCCGTGTTAAAAAGGTGCATGGCCACCAATTTAGTCTTAAATTGGGAGAAGTGTCATTTTATGGTGCAGGAGGGCATTGTGCTTGGGCACAAGATTTCAGCTAAGGGGATCGAAGTGGGTAGATCCAAGATTGATGTAATTGAGAAACTACCTCCACCAGTGAATGTCAAGGGTATGAGGAGTTTTCTTGGTCATGAAGGCTTTTACCGGCGGTTCATCAAAGACTTCTCAAAGATAGCCAAGCCGTTGTGTAGCCTTTTGAACAAGGACACACCATTTGTGTTTGATACTGCTTGTCTTACTTCTTTTTAGATTTTGAAAGAAAAGTTGATCACCGCTCCCGTTCTTGTTGCACCCAACTGGGAGTCACCATTTGAATTAATGTGTGATGCCAGCGACTACGCAGTTGGGTCAGTTTTGGGACAGCGAAAGGAAAAGTTTTTCCATGCCATTCACTATGCTAGCAAGGTTCTCAATGAGAACCAAATAAATTATGCAACAACTGAAAAAGAGTTGCTAGCCATAGTGTTTGCATTAGAAAAATTTCGTTCCTACTTGATTGGGTCCCAAGTCACTATTTTTACTGATCATGCTGCAATTAAATATTTGTTGACTAAGTTAGATTCAAAACCAAGACTCATAAGGTGGATTTTATTGTTGCAGGAATTTGACTTAGTCATTAAGGACAAAAAGGGCAGCGAAAATGTGGTGGCTGAGCACTTATCTCGGCTAGTGAATGAAGAGGTTACTGCAAAAGAAAAGGACATTCGGGATGAGTTCCTGGATGAGGCTTTATTTCTAGTGCATGAAAGACCATGGTTTGCCGACATGGCAAATTTCAAGGCAGCCAACATTGTTCCAGAGCACCTCACTTGGCAGCAAAAGAAAAAATTCTTCCGGGATGCCAACCATTTCATGTGGGACGACCCATTTTTGTTCAAGGTTGGACCGGATGGCTTATGGAGGAGGTGTGTTAGTCAAGAGGAAGCGAAGAATATTTTGTGGCATTGCCATAACTCTCTATATGGTGGACATTACAATGGGGAGAGGACAGCTGCAAAGGTCCTCCAATCTGGGCTCTTTTGGCCCTCAATCTTCAAGGACTCTTACAATCATGTGAAGAGTTGTGACAAGTGCCAAAGGACCGGGAACATATCTAAAAGGGATGAGATGCCACTTCAAAACATATTGGAGGTTGAAGTATTTGATTGTTGGGGCATGGATTTTATGTGTCCACTTCCACCTTCATTCTCCAATCAATATATCTTGGTGGCGGTGGCATATGTTTCTAAATGGGTGGAGGCCGTTGCAACACCGAAGAATGATGCACAAACAATGATTAAGTTCATCAAAAAGAACATTTTTGCCCGGTTCGGTGTCCCAAGGGTCCTTATAAGTGATGGGGGATCTCACTTCTACAACTCACAACTGAAAAATATGTTGACCAAGTATGATGTGAGGCATAAGGTGGCATCTCCATATCATCCCCAAACAAATGGGCAAGCGGAGGTCTCTAACCGGGAGATTAAGTGAATTCTGGAAAAAACTGTGGCCACCTCAAGAAAATATTGGGCAAAGAAGCTTGACGATGCCTTGTGGGCTTACCGGACTGCATTAAAAACTTCTTTGGGGTTATCTCCGTTTCAGATGGTCTATGGGAAGGCATGTCATCTACCCGTAGAGTTGGAGCATCGAGCCTTTTGGGCATTGAAGTTCTTGAATTTTGATGCCAATTTGGCGGGTGAGAAACGAGTCCATCAGCTGCATGAATTAGAGGAGATGCGCCTTAATGCATATGAGAATGAAGCTATTTACAAGCAGCGAGTCATGACTTATCATGACAAGAAGATCGTGATGAAAGCATTTCAGCCGGGACAACAAGTTTTATTATTCAATTCCCGGCTGAGATTGTTTCCGGGCAAGTTGAAGTCTAAGTGGTCTGGACCGTTCATTGTCAAAGAAGTCTCATCTCATGGAGCTATAGAAGTGGAGGATCCTACTTCAAAAAGGACCTTCAAAGTCAATGGCCAAAGGCTCAAGGCCTACTTGGGTGGTGACATCGAGAGATTGACCACAGCTGTGTGCCTTCGTGATCCTTGAGATCACCGACCCGTCAAGCTAGTGACGTTAAAGAAGCGCTTACTGGGAGGCAACCCAAGTTTTCTTTCCCTTTCCCATTTGTTTTTTAATTTAACTCTTGAATAATTTGAGAAGATCAAGAGGAAAAAGATCATAAATTAATAGATTTGCCAAGTGTCTCCAGGTTATGAAAGCAAAAGAGCAAAAAGGACAAGGACAAACAAAGTCAGCTGCCATCACGCCCAGGCCGTGATAGAGGTCACGGCCGTGATCAGCTTAATGAGAAAATCAGAAAGGATCACGGCCCAGCCATGATATCCATCACGGGCGTGATGAGAGGACCCTGAAGGTCAGAATGCATCACGACCTAGCCGTGATACAGGTCACGGCCGTGACAGGCCAGCTCCTATGGACCAGAATTGATCAAGGCCTGCCCGTGATGAGCATCACGGCCGTGACACATTTTCCAGCATCCCTTTGACTAGGCATGTGAGCCAGCACCCGCTACCACCTCGGTGAGTTGTTCTATTTTTCTCCTCTCTCCAACTTGATTATTTACATTGGGGACAATGTAAGTTTTTAAGCTTGGAGTAGGGGTATTTTTGCAAATTTTTGAATTTTTGTATTTTTCATGTTGCATTCATATAGGCATAGTTTTGAATGATCACATGATTAGATTGCCCCTTGCGTAGATTATGCATCCAATTGTGAGAACTTAGTGCCAAATAAATTGAGTTAGTGAATTTTTGAACCCAGTTTTTTTTTATTCTTGTGATAAGGCTACAAATAAAAATGCTTGAGATGATCTTTTATAGTTAATAATTAGCATGTGGTTCCGCAGATTTGTGTTTCTCATTGATTTTTGAACTACTAAATGTGAGATTTTTGAGCCAAAAAGGGGTACTCACTAAATCTACCCCATTCTTTGTGATAGAGTGTTTTATTCCTCTTGGATTGTATTCTCTAGAACTTGACTTGAAACCGTTTTGAAGCTTAAAAATTTTTGAAAACATTTTTGGAAATGATTGAGGCACTAGGTATTTTTCCGGCCTTCTGAGCTTTGATTGATTAAATGCTACCCCCTTAGTTACCCAATTTTGAGCCTAAAAGAATAAATACTTTTCTTGGTACCTTAAAATATTTGGATGAATGATGCTTGATAGGGGACCTTCTAAAGTATTGAACAAAAAGGGTAAAAAGGTAGTTTGAAAAAGTATGGGATGAGAAAGTTAGAAAATATTTCTCGTGATCTGAAAATCTCCTCTTCTCCAAAAAAAAAATTATGGAGAAGGGGATGACAAAAAGAAAGTGAGAAATAAAATAAAAAGAAAGAAATAAAGGTGGAAAAAATGAATCAAAACCCCAAAAGGTATTTTAGAAGGTGTCATGCGTTGCAATGCTTGATATTTTGTTTAGCCTTCTTGAAATTTCCTTTTCTTGATTTCCCCACCTAACGACTAATCCCATGACCCCGTTACAACCAAAGTAAAAGACCTCTTGATTCTTATGTGTTTTCATTAATAAAGTAGAGATTTGGTTAATAGTCAAGCTTATGGTAAAATTCATTCCTTGAGGAAATTGAGCGAATTGTCATATATCCTTAAATACTTGAGTGAGGTGAGAAAGAGTGCCCGAATCAGTGAGAATATGAGTCTAGGAAACCTAAGCTTCTAATTGGACTTGAAATTGATTGTCTCTTGGTGAATTATTTGAAAATGCCTGTTACTTGGATTAGTTACTCGGGTTCTTGGTTCACTATCCATGTTCTGATTATCTATATCTTCTGGCCTTGGTGATTGCTTGAGGACAAGCAAAGACTTAAGCTTGGGGTGATTTGATGAGTGTGATTACACCTCATATTTCATTGTCATTTTGCATGCATTTTCATATAGTTTAGGTATATTTAATTTGATCTTTTGTTAGTTTTTACCTTGGAACGGGTAAGGCGGTTTCGTGGTGTTGTTTTGCAGGAATTAAGGATTAAATGCTCAGGATTAGCCATGATGGAGCTTGGATGAAGATAGAGCTTGAAAAGTGAAGAAAATGTACCAAACAGAGCCCATCACGGCCTAGTCGTGATGCCCATCACGACCATGATCGAGCAATAACTGAAAAGAAAGAAGGCAAAAGTCAGAAGTTGTCACGGCCTAGCCGTGATGCCCATCATGGCCGTGACATGTTAACTAAGTCAGACCCCTTCTAGGCAGAATCTGTCACGGCCAGGCCGTGATGCCCACCACGGCCGTGACAGACAAAAAATTGAAGAAGCGCTCTGGGCAGAACCCGTCACGGCCTGGCCGTGATGGCCGTCACGGCCTGGCCGTGATGGCCGTCACGGCCTGGCCGTGATGGCCATCACGGCCGTGACGCGCATTATTTCTCTATAAATAAGGCATCTGGGCAGAACAAAAGGGAGAACTTTTACCCTAAGCAACTTGGACCCTAAAAAGACATTCTCTCTGAGCCAGGGGCTGCAGTGATGGCTGTGGAAAGCTTCCATGGAGTTTCTTCTCTCCTTTGTTCCTATTTCTTTTATTTTGGCTTTCTCTATCACTATGAGTAGCTAAATCCCTTTTTGTTGGGATTAGACGTAGCTAAACCGAATCTCATGTATTTGCCTTGATTTATTAATATATGTTTATGCTTCGTTATTAGTGTTTGATTCCTATGCTTAATGTTTTTTGTGGTTTGATCATCCATGAATTGTTCTGAGATTTGATTTGCAATTGGGAAGTTCTTTTCAATTCTTGATCTGGAATTAATCACCTAGTAAACCTTGCATCTAGGAATGGATTTTGGTTTATTAGTAATCGCGTAATCCCTACCCTTAATGCAAATTCACTAATTAGGCCACCTAAGGAATTAGGGTTTAATTAGGGGATTTAGGCTCTTGTCATCTAAGGAATTAGGACTTGATTAATCTTGTGGGTTGATTTTAATATTTGAAGCATAAATTGGATTGGTGGTCTTGGTATTGCATGAGGCAAGGGTTTAGTGAAGTTTAATCCCAACATCTTTCATCATATTTGAAGAATCCCTCTTTGCATTCCAAGCGTTTGATAAAAAGCCAAAAAGAAATTGTTCTTTTTATTTTGTTTATTTTGAATTATAACTCTTATTGGGCTTGGTATTTAATATTGAGCTCCCTTCCATCCAAATATCCGCTTAGATAATAGTTGATTTGTTACGTGCTAGTACTTGTCTCAGTCCTGGTGGGAACGATATCCCTCTTACCTCTTTATTACTTGTACGACTGGGTATACTTGCCTAGATCCGTCCCAACAACGCGCTCAGAATCAAAGGCTCTTAAAAACTCGGAAAAGAGAAAGATCAGTGACACCTTACGAAGAAGAGCAATCCTCACCTGAGGCTAGCCAAAAGGATCCATCCTACGTACCTTCTCCTCATGATACAAACCGAAAGTCCAAGACCAAACCTCGTCCAGAGGCTTCATAAGCTAAGTCTCGTGCAGAAAGGACTATCCAGAAAGAAATGGTAACAGACCGACGACCGAGGTTACCGTTCACGGACGACATCGATGAGGTAATCATGCCTAGACATTTTAAGCCCCTTAACATCGATAAATTCAACGGCACCACTGACCCAACCGAGCACGTAGAATCCTTTATTTCTTCTGTTTACCTGGTGATCGACTCGGAAGCCGTCATGTGCAAAATTTTTCCAACCACTTTGGAAGGCCCTGCCCTAACCTGGCTTACGAATCTACCACCTCGGTCAATTAATTCCTTTGATGTGCTTGTAACTAAGTTCACAGCACAATTCACAGTGAGCCGAAAGCATAAAAAGCACTCGGTCTCGCTGGTGACTTTTAAACAAGAAATGAATGAATCACTCAGAGATTATATGGCTCGCTTTAGTGCCAAACAAATTTTAATCCCTAATATGAGCTCGGAACTCTGTCTTCATACCGTCATGGGCGGTCTGAAGCTGGGGCCATTCTTTGAGTATTTATCTCGAAAACCACTGAGAGATTTTGAAGAGTTGCAGGAAAAAGCTACAGGTTTCATGAACTTGGAAGAGATGGTAGAATTCAAAAGGAGAGAAAGAGGTTTTGAAGACAAAAGCTTGGTTCCGAGCAAAGAAAGAGATAGGGAGGCTAATCCACAAAGGGCCCAAAAGACCAATGAAAGGGGGTTCTCGGAGAGGCAACCCAGGTACCAGTTTTATATACCGCTAAACCGATCTCGGGCAACCATTCTCCAGGAGGTGTGCAACACCAAGTTACTCACCTTACCTTGACCGTCCAAAATGCCGGCCAATGCAGACAGAAGTAAAGAATGCAAATGGCATCAAAACTATGGTCACTCCACTGAAGACTGTAAAGCAACCCAGGAAAAAATTGAGGACTTGGTAAGGGCAGGTCGTCTTGACCGGTTCATTCGCCGAGATGATAATGGAGGAGGACGAGCTGGTCGACGACGATGGAGACGCGGTTATGACAATCATAACCGAGATGCAAACCCGCAAAGAAATAATCAGAACGGAGATCAGTTGAATAATCAGAGGACTCTTAATGAAGAAGCAGAAGGAGGAGTCAGAGGGGTCATCAACACAATTTCAGGAGGATTTGTAGGTGGAGGAACAACGAGTTCAGCTCGACAGCATCATGTAAAAGCCATCCGATCTGTAAACACGGTGTCTGGAAAACCTACAAGGACAAGACCTCCAATAACTTTCTCGGATGATGATTTCAAAGGGCTGGATCCAAATCAAGATGACCCAATGGTGATAACGGTCGAATTAGCCAACTTCTCGGTCAAACGAACACTTATTGATCAGGGGAGCTCGACTAATATTTTATACCCGGCGACCTTCAAGAAACATGGAATTCCAGAAAAGCTGATAAAAGAGAAGGAAGACAAGCTAGTAGGGTTTGCCGGGGAGCAAGTAAAAACCCGAGGTTATATAGACCTCTTAACAATGTTTGGAGAAGGAAAACTCTCCATGTCCGTATCAGTCAGGTATGTTATTGTGGATGCCAACACATCGTACAACATTCTTATTGGAAGACCGACGTTGAATGAACTCGGAGCGATTGTCTCTACCCCACACCTGACAATGAAATTCCCAGCTGAGTCCGGAGATATAATCACTGTCCGAGCTGACCAACGGATAGCCAGGCAATGTTATGTGGATAGCCTAAAGGTTACCCGAAACCAGGATGTCGCAAAGAATGCCGAGGATGATAAAGCAGAAGTGATAAGCTCGGTCAGTTCGGTAACTTTAGCAGGCTCGGTCAGCATGTTTGAACTAGACCCAAGGATGGAGATGTACGAGTCCAGAGCCGAACCAATAGAGTTTTTAGAAACATTCCACTTGGAATCCCAAGCTGAACAGTGCACCAAAGTCGGCAGTCAGCTCAACCCTTCGCTCAAACAATGGATTCAAGCAGTCTTAAGAAAGAATGTTGATTTGTTCGCTTGAAAGACATCGGATATGCCTGGCATAGACCCCAATTTCATGTGCCATAAGCTATCTATATATCCCAAAGCCAAGCCTGTAGCTCAGAGAAAAAGAAAACTTGGTGAAGAAAGGCACCAAGCAGTAGCCAAGGAGACTGCCAAACTGGCCAAAGCGAATTTCATCAGAGAGGTGAAATACACTACTTGGCTAGCCAATGTGGTGTTGGTTAGAAAGGTCAACGGTAAGTGGAGAATATGCACCGACTACACCGATCTCAACAAGGCGTGCCCAAAGGATTCTTATCCCTTTCCCAACATTGACAGACCGGTAGACGGAACCTCAGGATACAAAGTTTTGTCCTTCTTGGACGCATATTCAGGTTATAACCAGCTCAGGATGTACCCACCCGATGAGGAAAAAATGGCATTTATGACTGATGGGGCAAATTACTGCTATCGGGTAATGCCTTTCGATTTAAAAAATGTCGGTACAACTCATCAAAGGCTTATGGACAAAGTCTTTGTCAACCAGAGCGGAAAGAACCTAGAAGTATATGTGGATGATATGGTGGTAAAATCCGATGACCTAAGGCAACACCCCGACAACCTCGAAGAAATTTTCAGTCAACTCGGAAAATACAACATGAGGTTAAATCCAGAAAAATGCTCTTTTGGTGTGCAAGGAGGAAAGTTCTTAGGATATATGCTGACACATAGAGGAATTGAAGCTAATCCAGATAAGTGCAAAGATGTCATGGAAATGCGGAGCCCTCATTATGTGAAAGAAATTCAGAGGTTAGCTGGCAGATTAGCTTCTCTATCCCGCTTTCTCCCAAAATCTGCAGAAAAGGCAAGACCCTTCTTCCAGCTTTTGAAAAAACCAAAAGAGTTCACCTGGACTGAGGAGTGTGAGAAAGCCTTTGAGGATCTGAAACTCTTTCTAGCCTCTCCCCCAATCCTCACTGGGCCCACCATCGGCAAAGATCTGTACTTGTATCTATCTGTCAATGATTATGCAATCAGTGCAGTAATTATCCAGGAAGAAGAAGAACAACAGATGCCGGTGTATTATGTGAGTAGAATCCTGAAAGATGCAGAAACACAATATCAAGTAATTGAAAAACTAGGTCTCACCTTAATTATGGCAGCTCGGAGGTTACGACCTTACTTCCAGTCACACCAAATTATAGTCAAACCTGACCATCCAATAAAGCAGGTGCTCAAGAAACCCGATCTAGCAGGACGAATGATAGCTTGGTCAGTAGAATTGTCAGAGTTCGGTTTGCAACATGAGCCAAGGGGGTCGATGAAAGCACAATGCCTCTCCGACTTCATTGCCGAGCTCTCTTCTAAGCCGAGGACGGAATCCTTCACCTGGCTTCTATATGTTGATGGATCATCTAACTTACAGGGAAGCGGAGCTGGAATAATTCTCGAAGGGCCTGATAATCTAATCTTGGAACAATCTTTAAAGTTTGGGTTTACTGCTTCAAACAACCAAGTAGAATATAAAACCCTTATTGCAGGGCTGATGCTAGCTAAAGAAGTTGGAGTCCAAGAATTGGAATGCCGAAGTGACTCACAGCTTGTAACAGGACAAGTCTCGGGTGATTATCAAACAAAGGATCCCCAACTAACCAGGTATCTCTGCAAGGTTAATAGTCTAATTTCTGAATTTGATAATTTTACTATTGAGCATATACCTCGGGAAGAAAATTCAAGGGCAGATCTGTTGTCTAAGTTGGCTAGCACCAAGAAAGCTGGTCAGCTAAGAACTTTCATTCAGGAAAATCTTCTCGAACCGAGCATAAAAAATGCCGAAGTGATAATGACCGAGCACTATGATCGTGGCTGGATGACGCCAATTTGGGAAAATTTAGCCTCCGACAAACTGCCCAATGACCCTAAGGATACGAGGAGAATTCGTCTAAAATCTTGCCATTACACCATCCGAGACGGAGAGCTGTACAGAAGAGGATTCTCCATGCCATTACTAAAGTGCATAGCAAAGGAGCAGTCCGAGTACGTAATGGATGAGATGCACCAAGGAATCTGTGGAATATATTCAGGTGGCCGATCTCTGGCAGCTCGGGTCCTGCAAGCGGGGTTTTATTGGCAGACCATGAGATTGGATTGTGCTACCTGGACTAATAGGTGTGAGCCCTGTCAGAAGTTCGCCAATGTAGCACGAGCTCTAGGAGAAGAGCTCCATTCCATGTTCTCGCCGTGGCGCTTTACTATGTGGGGGATGGATATAGTCGGTCCTTTCCCAGTTGCTAAAGGTCAAGTCAAGTTCGTGCTGGTAGGAGTAGACTACTTTACCAAGTGGATTGAAGCAGAACCATTAGCTACGATAACTGCTAAAAAGGTTGAGTTTTGTATGGAAAAACATCATATGCAGGAACGGCCTCCCTTATGCAATAGTCACAGATAATGGAAAGCAATTCACCGATAAAGAACATAGAGAGTTCTACTCCAACCTCGGAATTAAACATAAAGTGACCTCGGTTGAGCACCCACAAGCGAATGGACAAGCAAAAGCAGCCAATACAGTCATTTTAAACTAGCTCAAAAGAAGGTTAGGCCAATCAAAAGGGACTTGGGTTGAATAATTACCAAGCATCCTATGGGCTTACCATTGCTCACCGCAGTCTTCAATTGGTGAAACACCGTTCAAGCTAACCTACGGAACCGATGCAATGATCCTAGTTGAGCTCGACGAACTCTCTTTCCGAAGGCAGCATCACGACCAAAGTAAGAACGAAGAAGAAATCCGAGTTGAGCTTGACATGGTTGAAGAAGTCCGAGGTGAGGCAACAATCAGAGAAGAGCTATGCAAGCAAAAAGCAACTCGAAAGTACAACTCGAGGTTGCAGTCAAGGGAATTTGTGCAAGGTGACTTGTGCTGAGATTGCAAAACGACGCGAGAAAAGACTCCAGAGAGGGTAAGCTCGCAGGGAACTGGTCTGGTCCATTCAAGATAATAGAAAATCTAGGAAATGGTGCTTATAGGCTGGAAGAATTGTCAGGAAAGGTTGTTCCAAGAACATGGAACACTTCCCACCTTAAGTTTTATTTTAGTTAAGGTTATGTAAGTAGGTGATGTACTCTTTTTCCTATCCTGGTCTTTTTTCCACGAGGTTTTGGCCAGGAAGGTTTTAATGAGGCACACCCAGAAAAATAAATAAATAGAATCATTTCTAGTTGCGCTATTAGGCAAGAATACTGTTATGATTAAAAATTTATTTATGAAAAGTTAAAAACCTAAAAAGGTTGACCGAGCTAAAATCGACCGAGTTGAGGTCGAAATGCCGAGCCTAAAAAGGTAAACCACATTTAAAGGTGGTTAAAAACCTAAAAAGGTTGACCGAGCTAAAATCGATCGAGTTGAGGTCGAAATGCCGAGCCTAAAAAGGTAAACCACATCTAAAGATGGTTAGAAAACCTAAAAATGCCGAGCCTATAAAAGTAAACAACATCTAAAGATGGTTAGAAAACCTAAAAAGGTTGACCGAGCCAAAATCGACCGAGTTGAGGTCGAAATGCCGAGCCTATAAGGTAAACCACAGTTAAAGGTGGTTAAAAACCTAAAAAGGTTGACCGAGCTAAAATCGACCGAGTTGAGATCGAAATGCCGAGCCTATAAAGGTAAACAACATCTAAAGATGGTCAGAAAACCTAAAAAGGTTGACCGAGCTAAAATCGACCAAGTTGAGGTCGAAATACCGAGCCTATAAGGTAAACCACAGTTAAAGGTAGTTAAAAACCTAAAAGAGGTAATCCGAGCTAGGATCGACCAAACCAAGGTCGAATGGCTAAACCTAAAAAAGGCAACCAATGCCTAAGAAGGTAAGTAAATACCTGCAGGTATTCCAAGTTCCAAAAACTCGAGTAAACCGAGTAACATGCCAAACTGTAAAAGTCGAGCACTAACTTAGAAAAATAGTTACAAGCTCGAGCTCCAAAAGCTGACAAGCCATTAGAAAAGTTTCTAAGTAAAAAGTAACTCGTAAGCAAGCACGTGATTTCATTAAAAACAAGGGGCAAAGCCCAGAATACATAAGAGTTCAAAATAAAAATGGCATTGCCCTAGGAACATGTTTCCTAGGTTACTCATGGGCACCCCCATGAGCAACGATTTCAAGAGTTGGGGTCATCCTCGGCACTCGGAGGTATAGCAGAAGATTGGTCAGGTAGGCCCATTTTGCCTTCACCATTGGCTCCCTCCTCGGTTGCTTGCCCCTCACCCTCCTCTTCTTGAGCTACGTCTTCCTCATCCTCCAGCTCGGACAACAGAACTAGAATTCCATCTCTGTTAAAATCCTTGTCCACGTTAGCAAGGGAGAAGTCAGCATTCGGGTTGAAGCGCTGAAGCTGCTTCACGGCTCGGGAGAAGCCATTAACGTGCTCCTTCATAATGGAAGCCTCGGCTTCAGCCAGATCAGACCAGAGCTTGAGATTGGCCTCCTTCTCGGCCTCTAGCGACTTCCGCAGCTCAAGACTGGCCTCCTTCTCGGCTTGAAGTCCCTCTGCGGCCTTCTGAAGATTGAGCCGCTCGACTTTTTCTATATCCAGCTCGGCTAGAAGGGTGGTCTTGCCTTTTTCCAGCTCCGCCTTCTAGGCCTTCAGCTGGCCAATGACCCGAGCTTGCTCCTCACACTTGGCCACAGCTTGAGCCAACTCATCCCTCACTTTCAGGGCACGAGCGGCATCGGCCCTCATCACCTCCATTTTTTTGACGTTTTCTGAGAACTGGTGACTCCAGAAGCGGGTAATCGAAGCTATCCGAAGAGCATAGGCAGCATCAGCCTCCATGCTTTCACCAAGTCCTTGCTCCAGCAAAACACGGGCATCAGTGGGTTTGAGCACCTGGCCGTCGATGAGCGAACAGTGGTTAAACTCACTACACGAAAGAGAACCGAAGCCCGAGTTGCAACTCCCGTTGTACCATTTGGTGTCCGAAGTAAGATCGACCACCACAGGAGCCTTGCCCGACCTCCTCTCGGCGGCCGGAGTTTCTTCGACAACCAGTAGGGGAGAGGGACTTCTCCCTGGAACCTCGGACTGCAAATCTTCCCGAGTCCTTTTAGAGAGGCGTGTTTTCGGGTCAGTAGCGTCAATAACCTTCTTCTTTTTCCCCTTAGCTTCGGCAACCGAAAATGATCCACCAGCAGCTTGGTTAGCCGACTTCTTCATCAAATCTTTATAATTAAACTTCCCCATTATCACTGAAAAAGGGAAATCTGTCAGATACAAGTACGCTTCAAGGTAAGTAAAGTACCCACTAAAAAGCTACTTACAATCAAAATCGGCTTGCCGAGTTGACGATTTGGGAAGCAATAAAAGTTTCCCACAAGGCAATGGCCGAGGATAGAGCTTAAGGAGCTCAACATCGGCTCTTTCTTTAGTTGTCATGTAGCCAACGTCGTAGCTAGAAAACTTAGTGGGATGGGGTTGCCAGTAAAGAGGGAATTTGGAGGTCCCATCCGAGTCATAAAATAGGGACTCATTTCCTACAGTAGGTCGGACTTTGAAAAAGTACGACTTAAAAAATTTGTATGAACTCTTGTAGAGCCCAATGATTCCTCTCCCCTCAGCCCCACTAAGGGAGATCCAACCAACCCGATCCCCAAACCTAACTTTATAAAAGTAGAGGAATATAGAAGCAGTAGCCACCATTCCTATCTGCCCGCAAAGAATTTGGAAAGCCTTTAAAAAGGCCCAGCTGTTGGGGTGGAGCTGAGTCGGGGAACCATTCATAATCTTTAAAACATCACACTCAAATTGGGTAAATGGCAAGGTAACTCCAATCTGCTCAAACATGGTTTTATATACGTATGTGAAAAAAGGTTGATCTGGAGCAGCATGAAGGAAGACGTGTTCATTCTCAGAACACGGCAAACATTCTATAGTGCCACTAGAAGAAGAAACTTTGTTTTTCATGGACGACAGGGATTCAGAATCCCTAAAATTTGAATGAAAGGCTCCCGCATCCGGCCTTAGCCAGAAATACCTAGGTATAGTGATATCTGGGTATGGGACTCTAGGCATCCTATTGGTACGCTTACGGCGCTTGGAGATGGGTATGGCATTAGGAATAGCAGAGCTACTCTCATCAGAGGAGGAGGAGGCACCATTAGCACCCCTACCACCATGAGAGGAAGATGGAGAAGGACGAGGAGAGCCCCCAATCAGATTGATTTGGGGCACTACGATCTGAACCCCAGAAGAGGCATTCTGGGATAACTCGAATGAAGTCTCCAAGGATGAAAAATCAGAAATCAAACTGGAAAAAAGAGATGAGAAGGGCGTACCTCGAATAGGAAAGGGAGTGTGAAAGCTTGGACTAGAAAGGGCTCGAGAGAGAAGAAAATCGAAGGTTCAAGGAAAGTAAAGCCCTGTATCAGGGGCTCGCTCAATTTATAGAAAAAAGAGCAAAGCTTCAAAAAGAAATGAAACGTTCCTTTTGGCGAAATGATGATGGTTGTTGCCGTGCGAGAGAAGAGAAACGTCCCTTCAAGTCTGTGCAAATTCGGTGCACTAATGGAAAAGAAACACGTGGCAGAGACATCGGAATATCAACTGTCAACAATTAAAAATATGGGTACGCAGCTACAGCACAGGCCTCGGAAATGATGCCATAGAAGCCACGCGTCATAAGTCAGCTTTGCCTTAATAACAAAAGGCAACGTCTCTTCTGATCTCGGGAACAGAGAAAATATAGTCACAGTACGAAACTAAGATGACTACCTCGGCTAGGCTCGGCTCCTTCAAAAAGCTTCCACGCATTCAGCTCAAAGCTTGGGGTGCTTGTATATGGGCCGAGGTGTAAAGGTCGTCAACTCGAAGCGTGAAATTCGGTCGCCCGAGGTGTTCACCGAGGTAAAAAATATATATGTACCGAAGTATGAAGCTCGGCCAATTACCTCGTCAACTCGAAAGGCTAAAGAAGAGACCAAGTTCCTAAGCTCGGTCACCGAGGTTGAACGATTGGTCGAGGTACGAGATCGGTCATTAAGACTATGGTAAAAAAGGGGAGAGAACCTACCCCATAAACCTTAGATCCTCAAAATAAGGTTTTTAAAAGTCCAAGCTCGGCTACTGTCATGAAAACTTTTACGCTTCTACTAGCTCAAAGCTTCGGGGGCTTGTGTACTGACCGAGGAGTAAAACTGGCCACCGAGCTTGGATACCCGACCCAATCAAGATGGGAAGGATAAGATATTGATATTATCTTTAATAATCTTATATTATCTCAAATAACCTTATCCGGTTAGGAGATCATTTTAAGATATTGGTATTTAATAATCATGATATTATCTCAAATAACCTTATCCGATTAGAAAAGATAATATCCCTTAAATTAAGGAAATCACATCTCTAAGAAGATTTAAGAGATAAAAGGAGATAAATCCAGATCTCTTAAAGATATGGGGATCCTATTATAAAAAGAGGAGAACCCAAAGGAGTGACTCACTTTTCACTGACCCAAGTGACTCTCCCTTAAGCGTATTAGAGAAACTAGCTCGACCAAGAGACTATTGAAGAGTCCTTGCTCGCTGGTATTCATCAGATACAAGATTAGGGGATTGAGATCACCATATGACCAAGGGTTGAACCTAGAACTACGTCTGGCTTTGATTCCCATTGGGATACGTCGGACCGGAATACAATATTCTGTCAAGCCTTAGTCTAAAACAACCCCGGAGTTCACTCTTGGTTAGACGTTCTACGACGAGACTCCGCCAGGTCAGATCTAGGCAGGAACAATAAAAAAAGGAAGAAAAAGGAAAAAAAATAATAAAAACTTTTACTAAAAAATGCATAGGCTTTATATTTAGAATTAAACCCAAACATTAGAAACCAAACCTTTTATTCAAAAGTTATACATAGCATTAACCCCAAGTGTGAAGGTTTCTTGGTGTGTCCAAAACACGTGACAATCTACAATTTATAGAGGAGGTGAGGAAAGGGAAGGAGCTTGCTTTTTCCCATGTGGGACTAGTGTCAACTGAATAGTTATTCATGTGGGACTATTTTGTTAAGGAGATAAGTGTACACATTTACCTTCTTTTTCCTTTTTCTTCTTTTTCCTTTTCCCTTTTTGATTTTTGGCTTAATTGCAATTCTAGCTCTCCTACTATTGATCATGTGCTATTTTGGTCCCTAAAGTTTTTTGCATGCACATTTGGTACCCTATATTTTTAATCTTGCAAATTCGGTTCTTCAATCCAATGTATGTCAATTTTTCAATGATTAACAGAGAACAAACATTGCTTAAAGCGCATAGAACATCTTGTTGAGCTTTTGTGGTAAAGGATCATGTGTTGGAACCAAAAGAGCTCATGGAAAGGAGGGACAAAAACCAGTAAATAGCAGAGAGGAATCATTGGATCATGTTGAATCAGAGACATGGAGGACGGAGAACTTCAACAAAAGGTTGTGTGTGCGTCGAGGAGTGGCACCTCTATGTTGATCATTGAAAATAATGATAGACATTGGAGAGAATGATCAAATTTGCGACATTGAAAAAATAGGGGACCAAATATGCACGAAAAAAACTTTAGGGACCAAAATTACACATGATCAATAGTAGAGGGCCAAAACTGTAAATAAGCCATTGTTTTTTTATTTTTACAATATTTTTAAAAAACAAAAATACAAATTAAAAGATAAAATTAAAAAATAATGATTTAAAAGAAAAGATGGGCAAATTTGGGTGTCAACGTTTGGTTCATGTAATACTAGTCACTTAGCTCAGCTTCCTTATATTGCATCTTCGCAAATGTAAACAAAGAACAACTCAATAAAAGCTCAAATTTGTGAGTTTTAACTTAAAAGAAAAAAGAAAAAGTTCAGCCTAAACAAAATGAAAGATTCCTCACTTATCTTTGGTTTATTGCGGTAGTGTGCCTCTCTGTCTTTCTCAATGGGGGTTAGATTTTTGTAATAGTAATAATTGTTATTTTGTCTAGTATTTTGGTTACATTGGATTCTCCTTATGCTCTGTTAATTTTCTATACGGGTTAGGGTGTCCCTCATTCTCTGTACTGGCCAGAAATATAAGGTTTGTTATAGCCGAGCTTAATGAGAGAGACGACCTTTAGCTTTGTTTATATATTTATAATGTATACATCTATTGAGCCAAGAATACATACTCGGTCAATATGAATACTTAGACCGAAGATATACATGTCTCGATATGTTATGACTCAGCCAAAAAGGACTTGGTTAAAGTGTAAATGCACCCTTACCCACTCTCCCACTAAGGGACAACTACATACTCATTATCCCACTATGGAATAACCACCCACTATCATGATGATGGGGTGAGGATCTTAATAACTAGCAAAAGGCTATACCGATGCTATAAACAGGGGATCCACCTTCTGAAATAAGGGACTCATATTAAACTCCTTCGATAACTCATTTAGAACTACATTAGACTTTGATTCCTTGGAGGGATACGTAGGAGCAGAGAAACTCTGTCATGCCATATCCGAATTGTACCAAAGTTTTGTGAGAGGAAAACCATATATAGCATTGCAAATAAAAATAGGCACACTTAATTGTATAATTGTATAAATAATTATCTATTTCTTTTACCTGAAATATTATATCAAATGTCACACTTAGGCTTCGTTTGGATTGATGGTATGGGATGGAATGGAATGGAAGGGAATGGAATAGAATGGGAAAGTGTTGCGTTGTTTGGGATTCCCTCATTTAACTACACTTTTCTTCCCCTCCAATTTGGGAGGAATGGGATGGAATGAGAAGTTATTTTTTTCTAAAAATATAAATTTACCCTTTTATCCTCACCCTAAACACCTTCCACATTCCACTCTTTTATCTTTTAACTCACCAATTTCCTATACGCACTCACGCAGCTCTTTCTCCTACATGTTCCACACTCCACCCACAACACAACACCCAGTTCTTTACTCTTTTGCTCTCTGTTCATCGTGCTACCTGTTAAGCCATGCACACCACTTGTTTGAAAAATGACAGATTGCGAACCTGAAGTTTTTCCCCTTTTATGTTCATGTATACTCGATATGCATATGACTAAAATCTTCTAGTGCAATATAAGCACATAAGTATAGATAATAAAATAAACTGTAGGCAACAGGAACCCATAGAACAGAACACATCCAGCCATATGGTCTGAGAGTTTGGCTTATTAAGTCAATATTTGATGCTCTCTAAGGCCATGCATGGATGCACACACATTTTGTATTTGATTTTAATAGGGGGAGTTTTAATAATTGAGTAAATAATTTGTCTGGTAGAGAGAAGAAATTAGTTACGTTCCATACTAGTATTTTTTAAAGTTATAATAAAAAGAAAACTAGTAATTTTAAAGTTAAGGGTAATATAGGAATAAAAAAGTTATAACTCATTCTATTCCATCTACTTCCCAACCAATGGAATGGAAACTTTGTTCCATTCCATCATAAAATATCCAAACGATCGAATGATATTTTTATTATATTTCATTCTATTCCATTATGTTCCGCTCGATTCAATTCTATATTACTTTCCATCAATCCAAACATAGGCTTGATCAATTACATTCAAATTATATTATAACATGCATTGGAAATTCTTTAACAAAAATAAGTCATGATTCAGAGTTCACGGAAAGTATTTGAAAAAAGTTCCAATGCTAAGTATGCTTTATTTTATTTTCATACACTGAAGGGGTACAATATAACTCATCCCCTGTAACAACAACAAAGTAACTTGATAAATTTCATACAGATGCCACCTTTCGGATAGCCACTGTTAATGCAGTCTTGGTCACAAACATAGTCATCTATTCAAGCGTCTCTGCAGCTTAGCCGAGGGCTAAAATAGTTAATTCCAGTAGCCGTTCCTACAATCAACACAAAAATGACATATTATTTCACATTTGGATTTCTTGTATTTCTTTTGTAAAATTTCAACACATCTCATTACCCAATATGACTTTGAGAAAGGAAAAAAAAAAACGCTATCCCTGATAGGAAAAAAAAACGCTATCCATGATCTTGAAATTGATTAACATAAACCTAGAAAATTTTATAAAAAATCATATTAAAATTCTTAAAAATTTTGTGGCTGAATCATACTCACCTAGCAATATTATCAACCACTTTGCATTAGTTAATTGAATATAGGAAATGCAGCTTAAGAGATTAAATTTTTTTCTTCTTACCCGAAGCTAAAACCAAAGCAATGCATAAAATGCCTAAGAAAAGACGTTGACCAATGTCAAAAGCCATCGTGTGAGGGTTTGATCAACTTCTAGTCTCATTCTCTCTTCTTAGATGGTTACATTTATAAGGAAACATGAATCAATAACTTGTTAAGAAATTAGCTAAATTAGCTAAATAATGGATATTTAATTTTTAAAATTAAATAAAATAAATTTAATTTAAGGATTCTGATATTTAAGAAATTTGAGTTTCATTAAATAAGTTTGACTACATTTATTTTGCTTGCTGGAATAGTTACAACTGACAATGCAATGAATGCTGACTTTTGTAAAAAGAAAAAAAAAAGGTAAATTGATAAATTATATCTTATTATAATCAAATAAATTTTGGGTGTATTCCACTACACCAGATCCATGATTTAATAGTGCACACTTAACAGCGATTTCAGGAGACACCACTTTAAAAATATGTGCAAAGGTATTTAATAGCACATAAGCAAAGAAACACAATTAAAAGATACACCATTCATAGCATTTCACTAAACTCTATGTTTACTCCATCCCATTTTTTTAAAAAAAAATGCGCTCACATTATAATAGCAGCATGTTTGCAATGAAGAACTATTTCAATTTAGAGATTTAATAGCGTTTACTTGGACAAGCGCTAATAAAATAGTGTCTACAATGATGCTTGCTTGAACAAATGCTATCTTACAACCGTATTAAAAACAAAATTAACCATCTAGGTGACACATGTCATGAATGTACAATAAAATGTTGCATAGATAACCCGACGATATTCAACCTTCAAAGCATAAAAAACTGTCCATAATCGATTATGCGTTAAATCTATTAAACCAATGCACAATTCTATTGAACCAAACTTATTTGTATATATTTGATTATGTTTTAATGATTGACAAGCATTAACCATAACCATGCAGGACAAAAATAAAATATAATTTTTAGGCATGCAGGTACTTAAATGTTAGCAAAGCAAAGAAAGAAAAAGAAAGGAACATCAAAGTTTCAAGCATCAAAACCTCAAGAAAGATTGGGTATAAATATATTAAGTCTTATATGTCTTATAAGGATATGATGACTAAAACTCACTTTGTTGAGTCTCTAAATATCTGATGTGCATTTGTCCTAAGTTTTGATGAAAACTAAACATTTGGTCAATGATTTAATTGAACTATATCTTGGTTGCTGACCTGTCTTCTTATTGTGCAGATTAATGTTTTAAGTATTTTTTTTATCACTCATATGCCCTAAGTCAATCTTGGTTAAAGATGGAGATCGCTCGTCCGATGAAGAAAGCTGACCCATCTAATGAAGAAGTCTCACCTATCTTAAGCTTATTTGAAGTTGTTGACTTTCTGATGAAAAGTTAACTCGTCTAATGAAGTATCTTCACTCGTCTGCTGGCACTCAGTGAAGAACACTCAAGACTGAAGACTTTTGTGATCTGTCTTCTCAAGTCAGAATATGTTGAAAAACTCTCTTATAATGATCAAGGTTTTAGAAGGTCAAATATTCAAAAGTAACCTTCTATCTCAGAAAATGAGTGCTACCAAAAATGCTTTATTCCCTAGTACATCTGGAAGTTACATGAAAATAGAAATACGCACAACAAAGTACAAAAGCAACCTGAAGAACTCGGATTTGGCTGCTGCAAAAATCATAAAGCACTAGACCACTCTATTAGAGTACAAGCAACTTTCCTAAACATTAATAACTGCCTAGAACGACTCTAATGCATTTAATGAAGCTTAGCTTAAAGCAAGAATTCTGAAGGAATGTCTCTAACGGACACTACAAGAATTTTCGCTGTTTCCCAGGGCCTATGACCCTGGGAAATCCATAAAATCCGTGGGAAAATACACATTTCCCAGGGATGACCCACGGATTTAGATCCCTCGGTTTTCAGCTGGTCGGAAACGTTTCCCACGGCTTCGCCCTGGGAAATACCCAGGGTTACAGCCTTGGGAAATTTCCCAGGGATCTATCCCTGGGAAAGATTTCCCACGGTTAGAACCCTGGGAAATTTTTCCCAGGGATAGAACCCTGGGAAATATTTCCCAGGGATATATCCGTGGGAAATATTTCCCAGGGATAGATCCCTGGGAAATTTCCCAGGGTTCTAACCCTGGGAAATATATGTTTTGTTTAAATTATAAATAAAACCTTATATACATTAATTTATGCTAAAGTGGATAAATAAATAATTATTATTTTTATATGAATGCATCAACAAAGAAATTAACATCATAATTCAAGCAAACAATTTGTTCAACACAAAATGTTATTCAAGTCATATTTGTTCAACGAAAAAATTATTTCAAACCATAATAAACATGATAAGTAAAATAAACTAAGAATCCCCATTATAAGGCTCCTCAACAAAATGGTCAAGAGAGTCGTCGTCCTCCTGAGCACGCTGGGTCGTCTGACTAGGCTGTCGTCGCTGTGGGGGCTGCTGCTGCTGCAACTGTCGCACTGTCTCCATCAGTTATCGCATCGTATCCATCATCACACGATGCTCCTCATCCCTCTGCCGCTCCCTCTCTTGGGAAGCGACCAACATCTGCCTCAACTGAGCAATCTCCGCAGACTCCTGAGGGTAACGTCTGCATGTGGTGGACGCTCCAACCCTAAGCTCTAACTTGCGCGAGGCCCTTTCCGATAGTTGCCGGCAAGGTCTCCAAGACCGCACAAATGACCCTTATACTTGCCGCCGACGACTTACGCCCAAACATTCAGCGCAAGCTGCTCGTCCTCCTGTGGGTTAGCTGGGGTGGATGGTGAAGAGGCTGATGATTGAGACATATGTTGACTCATCCTCTCATGAAACTCCTCCTGTTACAATACATCAGACTATCAAAATTTGAACAATATGTTACAAGATAAATTATGCAGAAAAATGGACAGAGTTTCCCCTAAAACTACAACATCCCAATGTTTACAAACAGAACACCGCAATTTAAATCCATAAATCATCATCAAAAGCTCAATAGGATGCACACAAATTATCATGTCCAAACTAGTTATAACATTTCCAATGTCAGGCAGTATCAATAGGTCCAAATATAAAGTGACTCTACAGACTCAGTAATCAAAACATGAATAGTATGTTACACGATTAATTATGCAGAAAATTGGACAGATTTTCCCCTAAACCTCAACCTTTACAAATTGAACACCACAATTTAAAACTGCAAGTCATCAAAAGCTTAATAAGATTCACACAAAGCAATATATTCAACTCCCTAAAAGCCAATGCTCAAAAGCCAATGCTAAAACTAGTCATAACATTTGAGGCTCTCTGCCTCTCAAGTCCAGTAAAGTATGAGTGTTACAATATCTATTAAAGTCAATAGCTTCTTCAAAAATCAAAAGGGCATATTACCTGAGTGCGCTTGGAGCGCTCATCTATGTACTCACCGGTAGCCTTCCTAGTATGGGTGCGTTTGTGAACCTCATGAATCTGTACTCCTCGATTATACCGGCGAACCTATAACACAAGCATAGATGATTAAGATAACAAGTAATGAACTATGATGTTGGAATAAATATATTTAATGCATAAATAATGACAGTATGAGCATACCATACGATCTGCCCACTGCGACTGGGAAATGCTTCCTCCTGTGTGCAGGCTCCCACCCTTTTCTGATGCTCTATTTTTCTTTGCCTGAGCAGAAATTTTTTTAAATTGATCAAAAGCCCAATAACGATGCAACTCCTCCCAAATACCATCTCCAATCCAGGATCGCTGTATGCCACTCTCACGAGCCTCCCTAAGCATATCAGAAAGGCGTTCGGAGGCTTTATGGTGAAAGATCCTCTGGAACTCTGACTCATCTTCGTTCCTCCATGCCGCCTGACCCTGTTTTAAGATAAATAACAATTGTTATACTAATAGTTTCGGAAATAATAAAAACCACATTAAGTAAATTGAAATTTGCTACTTACTCTAAACTCATCAAACATACTAATCCGCTCATTGTCAGTGAGTTTTCCCCATGATGTAAATGCCCTATGATACCTTTGCTGGATAACAAACACGATGGCACTCACTGCTCTCTTACAAGGAAGGAACCTTAACAGTAAAGACGCATGAACCAATCAAACATATGGTAATAAATTATGATACAATGCATGAATCAACCAAACACATAGAAATTTAATTAATTCTTACCCGTTACCACTAGGCCTAATAATAAGTCGACCATCGGGCATGAGCTCAACTACCTCTGCTGCATCTAGCTCATCTAGCTCCACTGGCTCCACCGGCTCCTCTGGCTGCTCATGCACATCTGCAACTGAAGGTGGGCTTGAATAGCCTGGACTATATTGTTGCTCCTCATCCACACATGCTGAAGGAGATGCTCTATAGTGTGCATGTGTCGTGACCCCCGGGGTGGGAATCATATCGAAATGAGGCGATGTAGGTGCAACACGTGGAGTCAGTGAAGGTGCTTGCTGTGGTGGGCGCGATGTAGGTACATGTGGGTGTGGTGCTGACGATGCAGAGGTAAGCGTTGAAGGCATACGTGAGTATCCATCTATAGACTCACGAATCACTAAATTTGTGGAAGGTCTGTTCCGACAACGACGGGGATTTGGACGGGGGTCAGTATCAACCATAATACCCTTACCCTTATCGATGGGTGGAGGTGGGTCACGTCCTGCAGACATGTCTACAGAGCAATTTAATGTTAAAACAAAAGTTATCAGATATAGCAATAATATAAGTTATCTAAGTCATTAAAGTCAACAAATATAACTAACTAATAATCCAACAGCCAAAAATAAGTTATCTAAGTCATAAAGTCAACAAGTATAACTAACTAATAATCCAACGACCAAAAATAACTTAACCATCCAAATCATAAAGTCTTGGAAGATCTAATACAAATTAACTACGATTTATTCAGAATTTGAGTCATCATCTTCACTCCTGTTGAGTCATTATCTTCTTCCTCATCATCTTGAGATCCTGTCTCTTCATGTTCTTGGTGGAATTATCGTCTTCTTCATCCAAATGCTCCTGGATGGATGACAAATTGGCGATATTCACTTCTTCACCAGCGACTTGCATGTCCCCTAAGCCATCAATAGGGTCAACTTCAATGACTTCAGCTACATGTGACATTACATCCACTTGATAAGGCACCTCTCCCTCCGAATCATCCACTTCGATGCTACCCCTTGGTGTTGTCTTGATGGCGACGGACCAACCTCGTTTGTCCTTACGAGTTGGTGGATAAGGTACATAATACACTTGTCTCACATTTTGTGCTATGATAAACGGATCATCCCTTTGATATCTTCTACTCATTCGGATGTCCACAAGTATTACATTTCGGGTTAAATTTTGTGCCTCTACGGACGGATCAAACCAGTTACAATAAAATAGAACTATTCTTTTAGTATAGTCTAAAGAAGGGTACACCAGTTCATATATATGTTGGATCACGCCGTAGAAGTCATCTTCAATTCCTTCTGTGAGACCCTTTACATGGACCCCGCTGTTGATGGTTTTTTTGCCCTCCGTCCATGATTGGGTATGAAATTTGTACCCGTTCACGAAGTAAGTGTGCCATTCTTTGACTTCTGTATTAAGACCATCGGCTAAGTTCCTTAAGTGTTTGTTGATGGGAGTTGGTTGCTCACGGTAAACCTACATATGTCAGTTCTAAAAAATCATGTCTACATTTTACTCACAATGGATAATTCAAAGATTTTTAAGATACTAACTTGTTGCTTAAACCAGATTGGAAACTCAACATGTATACGAGTGGACTGTTCTTGCTCGCTGTTTGCAGATATCAAGAAGACACTGTAAAGTTGGACAATATATATTATAAGCACAAAAATATATACTATTAGGTATTCGAAAGAAAAAGATACGAAATGCGTACTCAAGGTATGGTTTAACTTCGGTACAATTGATCAACACATGAACATGAGCCGACTTCCTCTCTTTGTCCGATAACCAGTGAGAGGTCTCCTTCCAGGAAGCACGACCAGGCTGGCAAAAGACTGACAAGGTTAACGGATGTCTTTCACTTTCACTTTCCATTTCATTCCTACTATTTTTTGGTGACAACATGAAGTTCTTGAAATAATGGGAACAAAAATGGGTTGTCTCGCGGTGTAAGTAAGACGCATAGATTGATCCTTCAACCTTAGCCTTATTTTTCACCGACCGTTTCGAATCACCCATGAATCTATAAAACAACAAGAAGTTCATAGGCATATCCTTTCACTGCGAATGGAAAAAAGTCTAAATAAAATTCTATGATGGTTATATTACCTTTCAAATGGATACATTCACCTATATTGAACCGGTCCACCAAGCCTCGCTTCATACGCGAGATGTACTGGGAGATGCTCCATGGAATCAAAGAAACCAGGGGGGAATATTTTCTCCAACTTGCATAGAATTATGGGAATATTTTGCTCCATCCTAATCAGGTCATTCTCCCTCAACGTTGCAGAGCACAAATCCTTGAAGAATTGACTCAATTCAGTAAGCGGATTCAAGACATGCACGGGCAATGAACTAAAAGCAATAGGAAGTAAACATTCCATGAATACATGACAATCATGGCTTTTCATCCCATGCATCCTTCCTTTGTTAACATCGGCACATCTTGCTAAGTTGGAAGAATAACCGTCTGGCATCCTAAGTTCTGTTATCCAGCGACAAACGGTCTTTGCTTCATCGACAGTTAAAGTGTAACTAGCTTTCGGTTTTAACATCTTCCCATTAGCCTGCGACTTTAGCTCCAACTCCGGTCGCCTACAGTACAAAGCTAAGTCCATTCTTGCCTTCTCATTGTCCTTGGTTTTCCCACTGACATTCATGACAGTGTTTACTATGTTATCAAAAAAGTTCTTCTCTATGTGCATAACATCGAGATTGTGTCTCAACAAATTATCTTTCCAATACGGAAGGTCCCAAAAAGTACTTCTTTTTGTCCAGTTATGGCCTTCCCCGTATCCTTGTAATTTGGACACACGACCATTGCCAGTGACTTTTGGTAGTTCTCTTACTCTACTCCAAATCTCTTCCGGTTTGAACCTAGGCGGCGGTGCATCTTTTTCAACTTCCCCCTTTTTGAAGGCATTCTTATTCCGTCTAAATGAATGATCCATTTCCAAGAACATACGATGCGAGCCAAACCAAGAACTTTTCCCCCCGTGTTTCAAGGTAAAGGCCTTTGTATACTCCATGCAATGTGGACATGCCAATTTACCATGAGTCCCCCAACCAGACAACATACCATAAGCAGGGAAGTCATTAATGGTCCACATCAAAGCTGCCTTCATTATAAAATTTTCCTTCCTTGCGATATCGTACGTCAACACACCGCTCCACAACCTCTTCAAATCATCAATCAAAGGCTGTAAATAAACATCAATACCAGCCTTCGGATTGGATGGTCCCGGTATGAGACACGTCAAAAACATATAAGGTTTCGACATGCACATATTAGGAGGAAGATTGTATGGAGTAACAATTACGGGCCAACAAGAATATGGTGAAGCCGACGCTTGGATATACGGGGTAAAACCATCGGAGCTTAAACCAAGTCGTAGATTACGTGGATCCGAAGCAAAATCAGTATGTACCCGGTCAAAGTGCTTCCATGCTTCGCCATCGGATGGATGCCGTAAGACGTCTGAAGTTCTTTTGTTCTCAAAGTGCCATGTCATTTTTCCTGCAGTTTGCATTGATGCGAACATTCTCTGTAGCCTTGGAACTATTGACAAATAGGACATCGCCTTTACGGGAATTGGTTTGTTATTACTTGTCCCAGACTTGGGAGGGCAATACCTCGAAGCTTGACAAAATTTGCATTTGACCAAAGCTCCATCATTTATGCCAAATTCATTGTCGTAATACAACATGCATCCATTAATGCAACAATCAATCCTCTTGACTTCCAATCCCAGCTTCGACACTAACCTCTTTGCACCATAATAATTCTTTGGTACAACTCCTTTTATAGGTGTCACGTCCTGAAGCATTTTCATAAAAAAATCCAAACACTTTTCAGGAATATTCCAATTGGACTTGCAAGCTAAAAGCCTCACACACTCGACAATTTAGAGTCTGAGGCCCCTTCAAACAATGGCTTTTTTGTTGTCTCAGTTAAAAGATTATAAAATCTTTGTGCTTCCTCATTCGGAAGATCTTCAGTGTTATCGTAATCATGCGCCTCGTTTACCCCGAGAGCATCAACCACCATCTCCTGCATTGACACAAACTGTTCCCCACATCCTATATCTGCACGAGTGCTTGAGGCACCCGTGCAATTCTCGTCAACCCCTAAATCAACATGTGGCACTTCTTCACCATGGAGAGTCCAAATCCAGTAATTTTCCTGGAACCCATTCATATACAAGTCAGTCTTCACAAGGTCTCCACTCTTAATCTTTCGACATCGGCATTTAGCACATGGACATCTAATTCGGTTTCCATCATCGATGAAACACTTTTGTCGCTTTGCTTGGGTAACAAACTCTTCAACCCCATCTACGAAAGTTGGTTTCAAACCCCTTCTTTTCGGATATAGCCTATCATACACCCAACTACGATTCGAAGGATAACAATCCATCTTCTGCATATTAATAAAAAATCCAGATAAATTTTAACAATAAGAGAATAGCAATCACATTTTTTTTGGGTACAATCTCTCAATGAATTTCACACACTAAAAGGAGTCACCTATTCTTAAAGATGGCAAAAGGAATCCCAAAAAATGATTGATGATAATTGAAGAATGCAAATTTTTTAGATATCCAAAGCAATCATAGTAAAATAATTTTTAGGCATGTGATAACAGAAAGAGATACCTGAACACTTGCATACTTTACAGTCAACTAACTAGACAAGCAACCTTACCTTAATTTTCCTCTCAAGTTTGTTTAGAACAGTATTTCTTTCCAGATACTCAACAGCATACGGGTTTAAGTCATTAGCAAAAACACGCTTAACTATCCTTGCTGCAGATATGGCCAGAGGGCCAACTCCAGAGAAAACATCACCTGTCAATTGGATATATAATCAAGTTACATGTGTAAGCAAGTCATAAATAATTTTTCATAATATATATAACTCATAGTAGAACACAATTCTGCAACTATTTCGGTTTTGTTTGTCATCTCAGAAACAAGCAGTTGCTTCAAGGCACAATTTAACATGTTAGCATAAAATAAACCTTCACGTAACAGTAACTTCAAGGCACTTAAGCAGCAGTTCCATCAAGTAAACCGCACCAACACACATGTTAAGCATATACTTACCTAGATATAATCAAACCCGTGAAGGAAAATCATGTTGCACCTGTGACTGCATGCATGATTTCAATGATTAAATCTTAATTCCATCCAAAGAAGCTAATGGTTCATGCATTGTATCAAATTGGTAATATGCTAAATATTGAATCAGAAAATTCAGCCAATGATCAACAGTCAAGCTCATTCTCAATGCAAAATGGGATTTCATTTATCATGTCCAGAACTCCAAGACAAAGCAATAACAGAGAAAACAAACATAAAGGGTTAATTATCAAACAAAGTTGCTCCCCAATTACCAAGAACACCAGTACATATGAAAAACTTACTCAATTAACTTTAGATGATAGAGTTGAAAAGCAAGCCAATGGCATGATTCTAAGATTGGGAAACTGAGGAAAGTTCCACTACTTAAGCAAGCAAACACATATTCTATTTCCCCCTTGCCACCTGTCAAACACATATTCTGAGATGACAAACAAAACCGAAATATTTTCCAAGTAAATATTTTCATTTTCATTCAGAATGAGCAATAACCAACTATGTATACCAACAAGTAAAATGACCTGAATGAGCAATTTTTGAAACAAGCCCACCAATTGTGAAATAAGATAAACCCCATAAGACAATATTCCACTTTCAAGCATTTTAACCAATCTCATTCTTACAGTTATACTGCATATCAAATTCACACCAAGCCCCAAGCAGTATTGTATTTGTGCCACCAAAGCAAATCGGGAGTTCTTGTTTTAGGAAATTCCAAAGGTACTGTGTTAGGATACCGGGTTGGGCTTGAGCCCAATATCTGGGGATTATATGGGGAAACTCTTGTAATCATTTCAATTCAGGAAATAATACATACATATTTTCTACTGTTCTGTTCTGGGTTTCTATCATACTGACTTCAAAGCTCTAGACAGGAATCCCAAAGTAATAAAAGATAAAATAGAATTAGCAGCAACCATGCATATATCAAATTCCTTTCATTTAAATCCTTCAAATGGAATTAGTCTACAAAGGTCAGCATCTCTATATGCAGAGGCAGACTAGGGATAGTTACAAGGGGCAGCAGGATCCCAAAATGAAAAAATTTCCATTGTGTAATATACAAAATTCTTCAGATAAGAACCCCCATAAATAGCAAATCAGTCACATCTAGAATTCTAGACTCTACAGTATAGCAGCCCCACCTAAAACCTCTAGTTCCACCCATCTAGATGATAATATTAATCAGAGCACCCCAAAAAAAAAAGATAATGAACATCGATGGCATAAATAATAGTTCTACAAAAGCAAAAAGGAAAAGGTAATATGGACCAAAATTGGGTTTCACAGCAAGCAAGCAATGGCAATAATTATGCAATGGTATCAATGGTAAGACAATCAAATGCATATTCCAAGCACTAAAAAATGAGAGGAAGAGAAAATCCAAAGTATCCTTGAAAAGAAGTGCAAAGCTGATACTTGAACTGAGAAAATCTCATCCTAAACATATCGATTTAAGAAAAATATCAAGTCAAGTAACATTTGTAAGGGATTTACTTTATCCTCGGCAAGTAGAGGAAGATGAAGGAGAATCTCAAGGGAGTTCTTGTTTCTATATTCAAACCCCCAAAGCAAACAAAACCAAAAAAAATTCGTCATCAGTATTAGACCAGGGACTTACCAGAGCGCGGGAAACCTTCTACAATGGCGAGCCCGGTATGGTGAGGTCGTGATGTCGAGGAGGGTGAGGTTGAGTGGAGTGCAGCTGAGGACTTTAGGGTTAGGGTCTTGGGAACACGTACTTGGCTGTTCTGTGTTCTTCTCCAAACACCGTGTGAACAGCTGAGGCGCGAAGGGACCGAGTGAAGAGGAGGAAGGCGAACAGTAGGTTAACATGATTTTCCCAGGGGCTTGGCCGTGGGAAACACCGCCTGTCTTTCCGACCGTCAGAGCCGTGGGAAACACCGCCTATTTTGCGACGGGACGTCCGTGGGAAACTCCGTGTTGCTAGACACGGCTAAGCCCGTGGGAAACACCGCCTATTTTGTGACGGGACGTCCGTGGGAAACTCCGTGTTGACTAGACACGGCTAAGCCCGTGGGAAAACTGAGCCATTTCCCAGGGCTCGGTCCGTGGGAAACAGCGCTTTCTGTTACCTACGGCCCAGTCCGTGGGAAATAAAGCGGGAATGTTTGGCGCCTCTTTTTCCTAGGGACCAAGTTGTGGGAAATCAAGCGAGACATTTCCGAGGGTCTTGGCCGTGGGAAATGTAAAAATTTCCTAGGGATTTTTTTCCCTGGGTAAAAAGCCCTGGGAAATAGCTTAATTTCTTGTAGTGGGATTCAAATTGATTGAAGTCTATAAATAGAGAAGACATTGAAGATGAATACAACAACACAACATTAACTCAAGTGCCGTTACTCCGCACATTTTCATTCTTTCATTATTTATTCTTCAATCGTTTGAAGTTATTACGCAGTCTTTCAAACCTTCACATTTAATTCACTCTTGAGTGTTAGTGAAAGACTTGCAAAGATGTATTTATTGCACTTTCTTTCAATCAAAACCTGAATGAGCCTGAAGAGGCTAGGTGTGCAAATAATACTTGTCTAGGAGCCCGAAGAGGCTAGGAGTGCAAAGAATACTTGTCTGTTTTGTAACGTTATTAGTTATAGTGGAAGAAAACTTGGTGCTGCCAAGTACTGGACATAGCCCTAGTTATTAAGGGGTGAGCCAGGGTAAAATAGATGTGTCTATCTCTATCCTTATCTCTTTAGTTTATTTGCTTATCTTAATTGTTAACTAGTTAAAGGACACTACTAGAAAATATGGATTTTCGGACGAAAATGATTCCGTCTGAAATGACACAAGGTTTCAGACGGATTTGGGACGAATATGAGACAAATTAATTATCAAACTAATTCCATCTCAAATTCATCTCTATTTCGTCTGTAATTTTGGTGCCACCATCGTGCCAAAAATCTTACCCAAGGATTTTACACATATTGGTATTTTTTTTTTTACAGTCCATCTGAAATCCTTTCGAAATTCTAAGACGAATTTCAGACGGAATTTTTTATCATTTTTTTTAAATTTTTTTAAAGTTGAAGTCATCTGAAAGTCGTCCGAAATTGGAGATGGAAATTGGTATGTTTATTTTATTTTTAATTTCACAATTTTCATTCCCTCCCTAATTTTTTTGTTCCCTCCCAAATTTCTCTTAACACAGAAGCCCTCAAATTTCTCTTAACACAGAAGCCCTCAAACCCATCACACTGAAGCGCCTCCACCACCACAAAACGCACACCACTCTTTGATCCACCTCCACCCACAGCCATCACGCGTAACAACCGTGACCCCTCTGTTCCACACTCTCAACCGTGACCCCTCTGTCCGCACTCTCTCGACCCCTGCACGGTGCACACAAGCACTGTGTTGAACCGTTCCAGCAACCCACGTCCACTGAAAACACGCACTGTCTGCATCCCCTCCATTCAGGTATGCTTCAAAGAAAATAATAATAATAATCTTTGTACCACTGATTTTATTTTTCATGAGCTGAATGAGTGGAATTGAATTTTGTTTTCAAAATTTTACCTTTCTTCTTCCTTGGTATTGGTGACGTTTGGAGCAGTTAATTTTTGAATTGGGAAGTGCGGGTTCAGGTGTGACACCCTGCTTTCATGGTTTTTACCATTTTGTTGTTTTTACTGTTTTTCAATTATCAATAGAATTTTAATTGTTAGTAATTTTTATATTAGATCAAGAAAATGATTTTAATAAAATAAAATCATAGTTATACTCTACCTTATGGTAGAAGCTTACGATAAAAATTTGGGTTTAAAACTCAGACGAAACCCGGTCTGCGTTTTCACTGACAGTAAGATTTTACTGGTCAGAAAACCTAATTTTTACCCGTGAACGAAACTGTTTAGGTTTATATTTTATTTCCAACCATAGTGGTTATTTTGAAAATTTTCAAAATAAATTGGTTATTATACGATATTCGGGTGAATACTCGATGATCAGGGATCGACGGAATTGAGAACGGAGGTGCAGAGACAAAACCCGATGCCAGACGGATAAGACCAATGAGTCATTTGTGATGACTCAAGGCGGTGAGTCATAGGGGTTAGTCACCATGCATTAAAAGCATGTAATGATGACTTAAGTGTGTAAAACCCAAATTACCCTAAATCCTTCATTTAAACTACATGTTTGCCATGACAACAATTTACTCTTTATACCCTAGAAACTCAAGGTCAACTCCTCATAACCCACACTTGGACATTTCATTTCACTCATTTCTCTCATTTGTTCATGTTGTTCTTCATAAACTTAAGAAAAAACTCTTAAGTTCTTCATCTTCAATTTTCAAAGGAAGTAGTAGATTTTGATTATTTCTTCAAATTCTAAAGGTAGATTCTTGTGATTCATGATCATACCTTCCTTTCCTTTCACAACTTTTCTTCATATTTCAAGTTTTCACAAATTTCAAATTCCTAGATCTAGAACTTCAAAAATCTCTAGAAAATCATAGAAAAATCCTTTTAATGAGATTCCAATTTTTATGATCTTCATATGACTTCAAATTTCATCATATAAGAGCTTGAAAAATTTAGAGATCTCTAGCCTATTTTCCATGACAAGGCCGAAACTAACTGTGAAGTGGGTTAGATGGTTTTTTTTTTCATTTTTAACTTGTTTTCTTGTTGATTGTTCATGGCTTGGTTTTGTTGGTTCAAACCTTGAGATCTAGGTGAACATCTTCCTCTTCTTGCTTGAGTATCAAGTGGTCACCAAAGGTATGGGGGAGATTACCATCATCCTACCTTAGGGTAGATATGTTGGTGGTTTATTAGTGTATAAAGTCTTGTAAATTATAAGTATGTAAGTTGTGTAATTTATTGATTTATATGTGTGTGATCCTCTTGGAGGATTTAGTTGATGTTTTATTTTGATATGTGTTTATATTGATGTGATTAATCTCTAGTTGGAACCTTGGTTAATGATTGTTTGTTTTGTGAAACAAAAATGGTTAAAGTGAAAAAGTAAGGCCATTCGACCATGTTAAATTAAATGGGTTACATGAGGTTATAAATGGTTTGAATAATTTTTATGAGGATTGCATGATCACATAAGAATATAGAAATTGGTTTGGATTGATTTGGATGTATATGTTGAAAGTTATGGATTTATGAGTCCTTAGGGACTAAATTGCAATTTCTTAGAATTTCAGTGACTGCACTGAAATTCATGTACTTGTATATTAAGATTGTAGTTCTTTATGAGACAAAACCATAGAAATTGGTTTGGTGTTAATTGGATTAATACATAAAAAGTTATAAGTTTTTTTTTTGTAAAAAAGGACCTTTTTGCAATTATTGAAAAATATTTTGGGCATAAATGTGATTTCTGAAAAATTTGAGGGCAACTGAAAAATATTTATAAATAAGTTGGTTTGGTGTGATATGAAGTTATAAATAAAAAGTTATAAGGTTTTAAGTGAATAAGGACCTCTTTGTAATTAATGAAAGTTTAGGCACTAAACTGTAATTTTCGAAAATAAATGTTATTGGACAGTTATAAACTGTTTTTAATGCTTATCAAACTGTTCTAAAACTTCAAAATGAGTTTTGGACTATTAGAGTGTGAAATCGTTGAAAAATGATTTACACGATTTACAAAATAAACGACGTTCGGTCGGATTCTTAGAAATTTTGTATAAATGGAGATTTTGAAGGCAAATCAGTGATTCAACATTTTCATATGAGTAATATAACCTAGGAGAGTAATATATTTGAGGTTAAGAACCATATTTTCAAAAGTTTGGCTTTTTAAGCCTAAATTCAGTATAAAAAAAAAGCAGCGAAACCGTTGTTAAACGTTTAAAGGATTTTCGAGAAAATGTTTTGGAGAAATTTATACCTAAGTATCTTTGATGGAAATTATTCTTGAAAATTTATTTGATCTTATATAAAGGTTTTGGTTTTAATCCAAAATAATTTTAGTCTTCAAAGACGAGATTTTACTGTAAAATGTAAAAACCTAAGTCAAGAATGACTTAGTGAAAATACGAACGTAATAATTTATGACGTTGGGTGGGACATGACCTTATGTCATAAAGTATGGATAATTCATTATCCATATTCCATAAAATTTAATGAACTCAATGATTTGTTTTATTGAAAGCCAAAGAAAAAGGCTCAACTAGAAAAGTACAGAGAAATAAATAATTGGACATGTGTTCCAATCTCATAATGTGCTAGGATTTGTAATCAAGTATTCTAACAAAACTTTGCACAAAGATGAAAGGTTACTTGAGAACTTTAGCTTGATGATTAAGTACCGGTGATTCGGACTTAAGGACATCTAGCATCTGTTACAGTACGTTGAAAGGATTCTGATGGAATCAAACTATGTTATCTGATGGATTGACGAGAAGAACGCATTTTCGGCAAAGTTTGCCTAAACACATAGTGAAACTATGTTCTGTAAGGACGTTGTTCCTAGGAGATTGAGATAACGCTTTAATGCGGGTGCGAATTTCGTAGTGACGATCTATTGATGCTTGGGGGTGTCGGGGTATGAAATACTCATATAGGCCCAGTTGGTTGCTCTTCTTTGGCATGGTGATCTTGCAATACACCGACATACTCTACTAGACACTATGTATTTTCTGGTAGTGCAGCATGTTCCCGAAAAAGCCTATGTGCACCATGATGACTGTTGACGCATTTTATTACCCAAGGCTGGTGGACTCCGGAACAATCCTCCGAACCACTCTCTCCGACTGTTTGTTAAAACCACAGTATAGGGGATCAGAGGTCATTCCTCGAGTCTTAGATGTCTCTTATCTACGAAAAGTGGTGCCTGTGATTATGTTGTTTTGAAACATTATTCTTTCTGTTGTGATGGATGATATAACTATTTATTGATATTTGTACGTACCTGTGTATCGTACCACTGCATGTCTGTGTTAGGTGTAAGATGAACGAAAATCTCACCTCATTTCTGTATTTTCTGGTTTGCTGTTTTCTATCTTACGATGGATGAAGATGACGACAACAGTTTCTCCATCACACCCCGCTGGAGTTTGAGCGTACTTGGAGACATGGACACAGTCTCGAGGGCTTTAGTATAACGGATTTTTCTCAGTATTTTGTGTTTGGCCAGTCTCGTGTCTATGTTATATTTTGTGGAGCTATGTCTTTAAAGACATTATTATTATACACATATTTCCAATCTGTTGTTATTTACTGGCGTTGGTATTTCCGCCTTCTTTCTGAATATGTATGACTGATGGTACTTGGAACTTGATTTGTATAATATTGATGCATAAGTTGATGTTATATGTTAAAGAGTATGTATGATATTATTTGCAAAAGGGAAAAGGAAAAGATAAACCCATATTTTTGGCAAAATAATTATTTTCCGCTTTACTCGGTCTTATAAAAATAGAAATATCACAGACAATGTAGCGCCCGAGAAGGGTGTTACATCAGGGTTTAGCAAAAACGAAGGGTCTGGTTTTGTTTTGTTCATAGCTTTGGGTCTGCATCAGAGAAAAGGGCTTTGATGCCTCTGATCCAAATGCAGTGATGTAACATGATTATTCTGATACTTCTAATATTGAAGAATGTATATAGCTCGTTAGTAGTGGACTTCTCATATTGAAGCCTCATTGAACAATGATATTACTTAAGCAAGCGCCAAGAGGCACATGAGAATGGTCATGATCTTTTTTCTTGTTGGACCTTCAGAATACAAAGACCATAGGAGGAGCAAAATCAGAAAAAAGTAATAAAAAAAATATACATTGGGTTTGCATCAGAGAAAAGATACAATGAATATTTGAATTATAGTCTCAACTGAACAATTGCTATTGACTCCTTGGTCTATAATTCATTCTACGTGAAAGGAGAGATGAGTTTATTTGAGAGTTAATATTTGATTTATAGTTTCAATTTGATAATTACAATTGAACTACTCTTTGGGCTGTGGATTATTGTGTTTGAAAAGAAAATAAAATTGAGTTTAGGGAGTTGTGTTAAGGAAGCAGCATTGACAAGGTTAGGCAAATTGTGTCTATTGGGGTCATGCTCTATTCTATACAACTCTCAGGAAAATTGTTGTCAGGATTTAACTTTTGCAATGTGATTTGTTCCATTTGTCAAGGTGTATGTTGTGAATGGCATATTTAATTGGCAATGGGCCACTACTTGAGAAATTCCTTTGAGTTTTTCTTCTTCATACATATTTGAGTTTCTTATCTTCTCCCTATTTATCTACTCTTATTATTCATTTGCTCTTTCTTCTTCAAATATTTATGGGTTTCCTTTCTTTGTGGGTTTTTGAAACCGCTATGGTATATCTCCCTTTCTTCGTTCCCTGCCCTTTCTTCATTCCCTTTCTTTGTTTCACAGCACAGCACATTGAGCTGCACACACAGCAGAAACCGTACACACAGCAGAACAGTGACAACACAATGAGCAGACTCCTCTCCCATTCTTCTTATTTCAATACAACACATAGATGAATGGTGTTTTGACTTTTCTGAATGTCCTTTTGTGGTGTTTCATATCTATGGTGTTTTGACTTGTTTCATATCTATGGTATTTCAATACTCCTCTCCTTTTTGTGGTGTTTTGACTCCTGCATCCTATACCAAAAAAAAAACACACACACAAAGGGATGAGCATTATATAGTAATTCACCTCTATCAAAGCATTTTATTTATCAACTATAAATAAATGATTGTTCATTAATTTGCCTTAGAGCTGTCTAATTAGTATGCTATGTTGTTCTTCTACCTACTGTGGTTGTTTCTATTCCAGATGTTTCATTCCAATTTTGGCTGTGAGCAACGCCTTCAACAAGTTTATAGTGATCACTATTGTTATGAAATCGCTACATTGCCCCTAGATTGTTATATGACTGCTTTGAAGTTCAGTTGTTGTAATGGTTTGAATTGAATCATATCCTTAACAAAGGCTGAATCACAAATTAATATAATTATAACATGGCTAAAAAGAAAAACACAACATACATTTGTTATTTTTTTAGGAGTGGGTGTTTGGATTATATTTGTCCATAGACTTTTTAAACTAGGATCACATATGAGTTCAAACTCATGCTAAAATTAATAGGATCATATTGTTCCTTAAGTATGTTCTTTGGTTCCTTGTTAGTTCACTTTTGGGCTTAATGTTGAATGGAGAATGTCATTTAAGTATGCATTTGGATGTGTTGACCTGGTTTATATATAACATGAACTAGTTTCGATTATATTCAATGATACATGTATGCCTTGTTAATTTTTTTACATGACACATAATGTGGAAATTCCCGAGCATCGAAAGTGGATGTATAATAGACTTCTTCCAAATCGGGGGGGGGGGGGGGGATTAATAAAGGAATTTGTAGAAGGTGTTCGATATTTTGTTAAGCAAGCAATTAGGCAACTTCAATATTCTCTTAATGGTTTAGGGTTAGAAAATCAATTTCTTACAATAACCTTTGACCTCTCTTTTAATGATGCACCAAATATATCAAAGAAAAGAGAAGAGAGAATAATAAGAAACAAGAACAATATGGAATCTTGCAAGAATATGCCCACAATTCAAGAATTTAACACAACTTGAACAATATGCAATATATCATCAATATCATAAAGCATATAACCAATTTCAATGTTACTAGCAAAAATTCAACAGATAAAGGGAAGAGGAATCACACCAACAATTTATACTGGTTCGAACACAACCTGAGTGTTCTACATCCAGTCCTCAAGCATACACTTGAGTATCACCACTATACGTCAAAAATTCACAATTTTTACAAGTATACAAACATAAAGGATTCCCCACCTTTATCCTAACTTGAGATTCCCCACTCATGAAACTAGTCACCTAAGGATACCCCACCTTAGATACAAATTGGGATACCCCACCCAATTCTAAAAACAACAAATACAATTCAATTAATGCTATCAAAACTATTACACTTTAAAGATGCATCACTTCTAAAAAGCATTAATGATAAAAAATTAGAAAGTAGAAGAAGAAGGCTCAAGTAATCAATTTGACAGCATCACATCACAGAAAACATCAAAAATTTTGTTTTTAATTATTTCTGAAAAGTCCCTTTATATAGAGAGTGAAATAGAAATTCTGTTTTTCTGTTACACTAAAAGTAATCGATTACTTTCAAAAGTAATCGATTACTTTTCTGTAACAAACCAAAAGTAGTCGATTACTTTCAAAAGTAGTCGATTACTTTTTTCCAGAAAAGCAAGTTTGCAAAGAAACATGTGGTAATTGATTACTTTTTTGTAACAACCCAAAAGTAGTCGATTACTTTCAAAAGTAATCGATTAATTTTTGCCAGAAAAGCAAGATTGCAAAGAAAGCACGTGGTAATCGATTACTTCCAAAAGTAATCCATTACTTTACTAAAAAATCATGTTTTTGCTTCAAAACTCTTTGCAAAACATATTCCATTTAATTTTAAAAATTCTCTATATTTTTTATAAATCATTTTGATGTTTTAAAACCTTTTAAAAATATTTTACTTGAGCTAACTACTAAAACATCTAATCTTTAAATAACGTATCAAAATCCTAAAACTATTACAAGTCTTCATAAGTTGTAAATGTATCTTTGATGCTGATAACCAAAACTCCTTGTTGAGTAGCTTTGGAAGCGCGTTTGGAAGATCAACATCTACAATCTCCCCCTTTTTGATGAAAACAAAACAACTCTTTAATAGAGCATTTCCTTCATAATTTTGTAGTGCAAGACAAGTATGGATTTTGATGTAAAATTTGTGAATGATTAATATTGTTTTGATTTGAGGAAAGTTCTCCCCCTCAATATGTGAATTTCCAGCATAAACAAAACAACCAACCAACCTTTCTCCCCCTTTGGCATTATCAAAAAGCCAGAAAATAATAATGTTTATACAAAGGAAAGGTGTCATCCACATAATATAACAGACATACACATATAGGACTAAATAGTAAAGCATGATAATAAGCATAGGTCCATAAAACATGCATAAGTCAAAAATAAAGTCCAAAGACAATCCAAAACAGTTCACAACAGTCCAAAGATAGTCCTAAATAAAATAGCTACATAACCAGTAAACTATAATAACCAACTAAGTCAGAAATCTGCAGTGCCATCATCATCAAAGTCAGCAAGAGTAGAGTCAACACGTGCATCAAGTCCATCAACCCGAGTGTTAAGAAAATTCATCTCACGAGATACACTATCAAAGCGAACCTCTAAACTCTGAAATCCTTGGGTCATGTCAACTCTCATATTATCAAACTTTTGATTTAAGGAACTAAAATGTTGGTCCACTCACAAATTCAGAGAATTAAACTGTTGAATAAGAAACTGCTGAAAAGGATCAGAAAATGAAGTAGCAGCAGCAGATCCAGTAGAAGCATCCTGATGAGCAGCGGTGGAATGGTAGGCAGCATCTGCAGCATCAAGTTCAGCATCAAGATCATCAGGTTCTTCATTAGTTCTCATAATAGAATGACCCGCATGACACCATATCCCATTTATTTTCTTAATTTTCATAGAAGCAAGATGAGAAGGATCAAACTCACTAATAACTGGGTGATGCGTATATAGAGCGTCAAATCCAAAAAAATCCAGAAATGCACTGATGAGAACAACATAAGGGATATCACCTTTTGGTTTAGACTTGCATTTCAGCAGACGCTCACTAAACAACCAGGGCCAATTCAACTTAATTTTGTTTCTAAGACAGAACATAAGAAGGATATCCTCCTCCAATAAGATGGCATAGTTACCCTTTCTAGGGTAAATAATTTTCACAATAGCAAAGTGGAGCATGCGCCCCTCATAAGTCAGTAAACCAACAGGGGGTTTACGAGGAACATGAGCCATAGGCTCTTTCAGGTATGGTGCTAAGGCTGCATGCCTATCATAGAAGACTAAAGTGTCAGGGTTCTTAGGTTTTACCTGAACCCCTTGATATTGAAGACCAGAAACATGCAACCATGCCTCTGGGGTGATTTCAATCCGCTGATGAACAACTGTGGAAATTAGAGAACCATTTTCTCCTCTCTCTAAGCCAAACAGGAATGCCTTAACCAAATCAGGAGAGTAGCTATTCTTCAGAGAAACAAAAGCAGTAAGTTCTTGTTCCTCAATCAGTTTTTGAAACTGAAAAACCTCATCAGAGAAATAGTCACAATTCATCTAGTGAGGAGGAATACAGTGACAAGGACCGTAGGAGTGAAAGAAATTATGAAAAACCGCATCTGATTCAAACCAGTAAGAGATATCAATCTTCTCACGAATGGTGTCTGCATCTTCTCATATAGGATCTTGAGGGGTCTGACTAGGGCCGGTTTGGGCTTGCTTCCCACGATTTACAGATGTTCCAGCTGCTGCCAAGCGAGCGCTGCTGCGTTGACGAGGAGTGGAGGTCGGGGAAGGTGTGGCTGAGTCAGGGCCGCAAGTTCTTGGTCATTTGGAAGCCATTGAAGTAAGAGGAAGAAGTTGGTGCTTCGGTTTCATAAGAACACAATGATTTGCAGAAGACGATTTGGACGAGATAAGGCGAACCTGAGAAATCGCGAGCCGTTATCCGTGAAGAAGGAACCGTGAGGAAGATGAAGAATTGCGATTTGGGGAAGAAGATGGGTTCGGTTTCAGAGGTATAAACACGATTTGCAGAAGAAGATGAATAAAAATATGGAGTTCTTGATGTGAAAACCGTGTTCTAATGATGAATACAAGAGATAGATGGCGTTGTTGAAGTGAAGGGGGACAGTTATTACGTATCCATGGAGGAGAGATGAAGAACGAACTAGAGGAGAGTGGAGAAAAACGCTAAATGAGGTAGAAGACGGGTTTTAGAAATTTCATATCTGAAAAGTAATCGATTACTTTTAGAAGTAATCGATTACTTCCTTAAAGAACACGTGTTGACCAGAAAGTAATATATTACTTTTAAAGTATTCGATTACTCTCTTTTTTTTTAATTTTGAAATTATTGAAATTTTGAAAGCCACATAAATATCCAGAACATCAAATATATGCATATATACACACAATCAAGGGATATTGAATTATTTGAGACTAGGATCATCAATTATTCCAAGTTCTCTGCGGATATAAAAGAAATTTTCCCTAGCTAAAGGTTTAGTAAAAATATCCGCTAGTTGTCTATTAGTCTCTACAAATTCCATTACACAATCCCCTTTTTATATGTGATCTCTAATAAAGTGGTGCCGAATTTCTGTGTTTGGTTCTAAAATGTTGGATAGGATTTTCAGAAATATTTATTGCACTTGTATTATCACATCTAATGGGTATGTTTGTTAGTTTAATACCATAGTCTAAAAGTTGTTGTTGCATCCAAAGAATTTGAGCGCAACAACTACCGGCGGCTATATACTCGACCTCGGCGGTTGATAAGGCTATACTAACTTGTTTTTTGCTAAACCAAGAAACAAGTGAGTGACAAAAAATGTGACAAGTGCTACTTGTGCTTTTCCTATCTAATTTACATCCTGCAAAATTGGTTTCGGAATATCCAATTAAGGTACAACTAGAATATTTAGGATACCATAACCCCACATTAATTGATCCAGCTAAATATTTTAAAATTCTTTTAACTGCTGTTAAATGTGATTCCTTGGGGTTTGTTTGGTAATGAGCACACATACATACACTAAACATAATATCGGGTCTACTTGTGGTCAAATATAAAAGAGATCTGATCATACCTCGATATTTGGTTATTTCTACGTCCTTACCACCTTCATCTTTATCTAGATAGCATGATGTTCCCATTGGTGTTGTGGCATGATTTGTACTTTCCATTCCAAAGCGTTTAAGCAACTCCTTGCATTATTTTGCTTGATTGATGAATATACCACTAGGAGTTTGCTTTATTTGAAATCCAAGGAAGAAGGTTAATTCCCCCATCATTGACATTTTGAATTCGCTTTACATTAATTTGGAAAATTCTCTACACAAGCTATCGTTAGTGGCACCAAAAATAATATAATCAACGTATATTTGTACAATCAAGATATTTTTGTTTTTCTTTTTAATGAAGAGTGTTGTGTTAACCTTCCCTCTATTAAAACCCTTTTCAAGTAAAAATTTACTAAGTCTCTCATACCAAGCTCTTGGAGCTTGTTTTAAACCATAGAGAGCCTTTTTGAGTTTATAAACATGATTTGGGTTTTCAAAATTTTCAAAACCGGGGGGTTGAGCAACATACACCTCTTCATTAATCAAGCCATTTAAAAAAGCGCTTCTAACATCCATTTGAAATAATTGGAAGTCCATGAAACATGAAAATGAAAGTAAAAGAGGTATAGCTTCTAACCTAGAAACCGGGGTATAGGTTTCATCATAGTCGATTCCTTATTCTTGACTGTAGCCTTTATCCACTAACCTAGGTTTGTTTCTAACTATTGTGCCTTTTTCACCAAGTTTATTGCGAAAGACCCATTTAGTTCCTATTATTTGTTTATCATTGGGTCTAGGGACTAATTCCCAAACTTGATTTCTAGTGAATTAGTTTAATTATTCATTCATAGCTATTAGCCAATGCTCATCTAGAATGGCATCGTCTATGGATTTTGGCTCACATTGAGAAACAAAAGACATACAATTACATAATTCCCTTAAAGACGACCTTGTAGAAACTCCCTTTGATATATCTCTAATTATGTTATCAATTGGATAGGCTTTGGAAAATCTCCATTCTTTGGGAAGTCCTTGATTTGTTTCTTCAATTGTTGATTCTTGGTTTGGTACTTCATCATCATCCGATTGTTTCCCTCCATAAGGGTTATGAGGAATATCTACAAAATCATCAATAATACCTTTCCCATCCTTTTGGGGGTTAGTCTCATCAAAGGTAACATGAATAGACTCTTCAACAATTATAGTTCTTTTATTAAAGACTCTAAATGATTTACTTGATAATGCATAGCCTAAGAAAATTCCTTTATCCGCCTTGGCATCAAATTTGCCAAGATTGTCTTTACCATTATTCAAAATAAAGCATTTGCATCCAAAAACATGCAAGTGAGCAATGTTGGGTTTTCTTCCTTTATATAACTCATAGGGAGTCTTTTTAATTATTTGTCTAATTAGAACCCTATTATTTACATAGCAAGCGGTGTTAACTGCATGGGCCCAAAATACTTTGGTAAATTTGATTCATTTAACATGGTTCTTGCTAATTCTTCTAGTGACCTATTTTTCCTCTCAACAACACCATTTTGTTGAGGGGTCCTAGGGGCCAAAAAATTCAGTAATACCATGCTTATCACAAAAATTTTCAAAATCATGATTTTCAAACTCACCTCCAAGGTCACTTATAATACATGCAATTTTTAGATCCTTTTTTATTTTGGATTTGTTTAGCTAATTTTCTAAAGGCATGAAAATCATTATTTTTATGTGCAAGAAAAAGAGTCCATGTAAACCTTGAAAAATCATCAACAATCACAAGTGCATAATAATTTCCACCTAAACTCATTGTTCTAGATGGTCCAAATGAGTCCATATGCAATAGTTGTAGTGGTATATTAGTAGAGACTATATTCTTGGATTTAAAGCTAGTTTTAACTTGCTTACCCTTTTGGCAAGCATCACATAAGCCTTCTTTTTGAAACTTGATTTTAGGGAGACCTATATCTAAGTCTTTAGAAATTAGTTTGTTAAGATGTTCCATGTGAATGTGTGCTACCCTTCTATTCCATAACCAAGCCTCATCATTTTTGCTCAACAAGCATTGAATATTATTATTGATGTCACCTAGGTCTAGCATATAAATGTTGTTGATTCTTTTTCCAACAAATTTAATTTGATTATCATGCAAACATTCAATCATGCAACATTTACTATCAAACACAACCCTATAACCCTTATCAAAAAGTTGGCTTATGCTAAGTAAATTATGCTTCAAACTATCTACTAAAAGAACATGTTCAATGGTAGTAGACTCATTTCCTATTTTACCAATACCAAGAATTTTACCTCTATTGTTATCACCATAGGTTACGTGACCACTTTGCTTTGGGGAGAGATGAATGAACTTTGAGATGTCTCCCGTCATATGCTTGGAGCACCCACTATCAAGATACCATTCTTTTCCTTGGGTCTTCAAGCAATCCTACAAAACAAGTTTAGTTCTTAGGTACCCAATCTTGTTTGGGTCCTTGAATATTAGTCTTGGGAACCATATTTTTAGGAACCCACATCATCTTGGCTTTCACAATACCAATTCTTTTAATATAGCATCTAGGAGAAATATGACCATGTTTACAACAATAATGACATATTACTTTATTCCTTGCATTTTCACTAGATGAAACAAATATTGTTGATTGTATTTCTTTCTTAGCATGGGAATTATAGCCTAGGCCGGTTTTTACTAAAGGTGATTGTTGATTACCAAGCAAGGTATTTAAATTTCTTTTACCATTAGTAAACCTAGCAAGAGTGTTTCTTAGGTCCTTATTCTCCTTTTCAAGATGCATACATTGATCACATTTTGAGGAACTAGGTTTATTATTTCTAGAACTAGCATGCATCAAGGTCATAGAATTAATTTCTAATTTCAAGTCATTTATCTCCTTAGCCAATTTTATTTTATCATTTTCATGCATAGAGATTATTGACTTTTGTTTAGTTACCTTTCTAGCAAGTTCTATAGATTCCTCATGCAATTCTTCAAAGACTAATTGCAATTCATCATGATTGAAAGATAATGCATATTCATCATCACTTACCTCTTGGTCATCCTTTTGACTTCCCATCAAGCAAAGATTTGAAACACTACTAGAAAACTGTTATTTTCGGACAGAATTTTTGGACGGAAATGTTTCCATATGAAATTTTATGAACATTTCGGACGGACTTGAGACGAATGTAATTTTCAATAAGATTCCGTCTCAAATCCGTCTCTACTTTGTCTCAAACTTTCGTGCCAATAAAGCGCCAAAATATTTCCCACAGATTTCGCACGGATCGGTTTCATTTTTTTTTTATCTTGGGTCTTTTCAATCATCCGTCTGAAATCTGTCCGAAAATTTGAGACGGATTTCACACGGATTTGTTATTTTTTATATTTTTCTTGATTTATCTTACATCCGTCTGAAATCTGTCCGAAAATTTGAGACGGATTTCACACTGATTTGTTATTTTTTATATTTTTCTTGATTTATCTTACATCCGTCTGAAATCTGTCCGAAAATTTGAGACGGATTTCACACTGATTTGTTATTTTTTATATTTTTCTTGAAAAAGATTAAATAATTTATCTTACAAATTAAATATGATTAAAATATTCGATCTTAATAAATTTAAAAGTAAACAAGATTTATGAAAAAAATTAAAAAACATATTTAGACTAATAAAATGTAAAATTAAATTCAAAAATTAAATTTTAGAAATTAAATTGTTGTAAAAATTTATAACAATAGACTAATGTACAACAACAAAAAATAGGCAACATGATTGAAAGAAACTTATCATATATTTTACTCTATGTAATTTTAGATTTGAAAATAAACTAATTTAGAATTAATCGGAGATTTATTTTAGGATCATTGATTTTCTGGGTTGATCAATTCAACTATCAAACTTTACCTTAATTCAAATTTTGAAATCATATTTTTGTCAACATTTATTTTTAGATTCAAGAACTAAAAACGTATTTATTTTTAGACTTGATATTTATCACTCTTTTGTACCCACTAATACAAAAATCAGAAATTTCTCTCTCTCCCAGTTATTTCACGCGACAAAACCCCTCTCCCCTTTTACTTCTATTTTCTTCTTCTTCTTTTTCACTTCACTTCACCGTACCTCTCCTCCTTCCTTCCATAGAAGCGTGGCCCTTGCACAGCCGCCGTCTGCAGCTCGAAGCCGCACTACCATCGTCGTTGGAGGAGCTTCGGCCACCACACGTTGAAGAAGAGATTGTGTCCTCCACCGTTCGAGATCGCGTCCTCCGCCGCGGTAAGCTCCAGTCGCCGTCTTCCATGGTGGTTTCGCCATTCTTATACTCCTTTGAACCTCCATGTCTTATTTCTTGAGACTGAGTCTCTTTCTTTTGGTTTTGGTTGTCACCATAGAGGTTGACTTGCCACCGCCGCCGCCCCGTCGCCACCAGCCGCCGCGCCGGTTGGCCTTCCAGCCACCATGTTCTCTCTTCTTCTTCCTTGGGTAAGTTTTTACCCCTAATTTCTTCTAGTTGCAAAAAGCCCCAAATTGATTTTGAAACCCTAACCCTAGCTCTTTGATTTCATACTGTGATTTGAAATTAAAACTTTTTTTTGTGCAATTGGGACTGTCTATTGATGAATTCCAAGGCCAATTTCATATTCCTATAAGCAAATCTCATTTTCCCCAATTTTTATGAAAAAAGCCCTTTTTACCCAAATTGATTTTAATGAGAAATCAAGTATGTTTTGCTAAATAAAATATATAATTTCCTTTAAATTTTTGTTTGATGTTGAGAATATTAACTGTTATTTTATTAGGTGTTGAATGTGTGTGGAATGCTCTCTCTGGATGATGGTTTGTAACTACGCTAGTTTGAGGGAACCTGAATTTAATTCTTGGAAGCTAACGATTAAATGCTCAAAGGAGAATGTCTTCAAAGGTAAAGGGAGTTTACCTGAAGAGTTTTAGTAGTTACATACTTATTGTCGTGTTTGAATGTATGTTAATTCTTAAATCTTTGTAATGATGTCTTACTTGAATTGTTTAGAGTTTCATTGGAGTTTTAATGTTATTGTTTGTTGATTATATTACTGTTTTGCTTGACTGATTGGCTGATGGCATGACATTGGTCATTGCTTGTTAATCAAGATTAAGACACTAAATTATAGTTTGAAGAAATTTTATCTCGTTTGCCACATTGTAGAACATTTTATTTATAAATGTTCATTTGCGCTGATTGAAAAGCCCTTGCAAAGACGTGGAGGCAGGCTTGAGCACAATGAGACTTATTGTGGTTCCTGTTATGGTGCAGAAGCGGTATGTTAGAAGAGTTACTTTATAAGGACACTGTAATTTAATACCTTATTTATACATTGGTTACTGGATAGCAGTGAGTGTAGATTGTTAATCACTACATTGCATACTAGGGAATCGGATATTTTATCACTCCTGTTTGCACCTGAAAAGTTAAAGGACCATATATTTGTTCTGCATAAACGGTTTCAACTAGGCAGCATTATAGTAGTCAACTCCTGCAATTTTCTTCCTTCTGTTCTGTCTAATATATCTGAAGTTTTCCAGATTGGATTTCATGATGGATTTTGTGTGGCTTTAATTGAAATGTTCCTAGCATCACATGTTTGATGTTCACCTGAATCTTGGCCCATATTTGTATCTGCAGTCAGATGAGGACTGTTGTAATTCCTGCGAGGAAGTTCGTGAAGCATATCGAAAAAAGGTTGGGGACTTTCAAATCCAGATGTAATTGACCAGGTCTGTCAATATCTCATTTTGAATTTTAATTCAATATTATTCCTGAACACATCAAACATGTTTTATTACCAATATACATGTGAAATTTTCCATTGCAAATGAACTTTTCTTAAAGTTCACATTTCTTTACACAGCGTGTGTATTACACAACACCTTTTCATTTAATGAGAAACTATTTTTCCCCACAGATCCTTTCTTTCCATTATAATTTGATCCTTGTTGTGAAATGTGAAATGAACTGTTAACCCTAAACAATTATTATTTTGTAAGCAGTATTATTAATTGATAAAATAACCAATTTTAGTTTCCTCCTTTTACCTTTATTAATGACAAGTTGGTTCTTGAAACTGTTCATGTTTTGTTGGAGTGTGGTAATTATGTAATGAGTTTATCTTGGCTACTTCTGTTTGCATCAAAACCAAGAAAATCTGTAGATATTGCTCATTAAAAATCCAAAATGGCAAAGTATTTTTTCATGTAAAACATAAGATTCAAGCTAGGTGGATGAAATGGAGTACTTCGGGTTTTATTTGTGATAGAAAAGTGCCTCTCAATTTTAAAGGAAAAGTTTGTCACACAACTATGAGATGTGATGCTTTATGTTAATGTTGGGCAGTAAAAAGCCAACAATAGCATTACCTCAATGCTACAGCTATGAGGATGTTGTGTTGGACATGGGGACATACAAGACAAGATAAAATTAAGAACTAATGCATTAGAGAGAATGTAGGGGTAGCACCTATTATGGTAGAGATGGTAGAATCTTATGTTATGTAGTTTAGCCATGTGAGGAGAAGACCATGAGAAACCGCACTAAAAAGAGTAGAGAGTATCTTAATGTGATGGTGTCCATTATGTGAGTACAAGCCAAATGGTTTGAATATCCATATTTTCTATCTTGTTATTTAAATTAGTTATAATGTCTATTATCTTGTTACAGTGTGATGAATGCTTTCTCGGAAGGACTCACTATCTTTTATTTGATTATAGTAACATCCTTCTCGTTTATGATGGTGGCCACGAATTAATCAATGATGGCGATGATTAGATGACAACGACGATGATATGATGATGAGGAGGAGATGATGGATGATGTGCTAGATGAAGATGAAGAGTTTAGTGATCAAAGTAACAATGAGGAATAAATTTATGTCTTTGATGTTTGTAATGATATTTTAATGCTTTGAATCTTAATATATCATTCTTGTATTTCAAGATACTTTGTGTTTTTGTTTATTTGAAGCTTGATACTTGTCTAGAGTGGTACCTTAATAATAATTATTTTTTATTATATTATATTAGATTCCAAGTCCAGGTACCTAATTTGGTATGCATAATTATTTAAGTTTGACCCTTTTTTATTAATAAACATGATTTGTTTATCAAAAAATATTATTTAAATATGATTATCTAATCCGTGGGAAATCTGTCCAAAATAATATCATAACATTCGTCTGAAATCCGTCCAGAATTTGCATGAATAGCAATATTGAATCCGTCTGAAATTCGTCCGAAATTAAACCAATATAACCAAAATTCAGATTTTTGTGTTTGTCTGAAAGCTGTCCGAAATCTGTCTGGAACTAATTTCGGACGGAATTTCAGACGGAATTTTTAATTTGTAACGGGGCTTTTTCGGACGGGGGTGTTCCGTCTGAAATCCGTCCGAAATTAATTGTCCGTCCAAAATCCGTGTGAAAAGTGTCCAAATTCCGTCTAAAATCCGTATGTGAATCCATCCGAAAATAACAATTTTCTAGTAGTGAAACTTCATCATCCGTGCTATCACCACTTGATGAGCTAATGCCGTTGTCCTCCCATGTAATGTATGCCCTTCTCCCTTTCTTTTCCTTCTTAGGCCTCTTGTCACCTTTATTTTTCTTTTGGAAAGTAGGACATTCGAATTTGATGTGCCCGGGCTTTCCACATTTATAGCATAGATGTATTGATGATGGTGTATCTTTCTTTGTAGGTTTCTTGGAATTGTTGTACCTTTTCCAATTTCCTTTGTTTTTGAGGAACTTGCCAAATCTCCTTACTAGTAGGTTGATTTCCTCATTCTCTTGGTCTTCATCATTGGTGTCAATGCTTTCTTTGTCACTTTCATCTCTCTTGGAGGAAGAAGCCATAAGTGATATTCCTTTGCCCTTTTTGTCCACTTCTTCATTCTCCTTGAGACCTGTTAGTTCCAACTTGTGCTCCTTCAGCTTTCCAAACAATGTTGCTAGTGACATGGTTGAAAGGTCTCTTGACTCCATGATGGTCGTTACCTTTGGTTACCATTCTCGACTAAGACACCTAAGCACCTTAGTAACAAGATCCTCATTAGTAAAACTTTTATCAAATGCAAGCAATTGGTTAACAATAAGTTGGAAACGATTTTGAACATCATTTATGGATTCATCATGTTTCATTCTAAACAACTCATATTGATGCATCAAGGTGTTAATCTTTGATCTTTTAACCTCACTTGTTTCTTCATAGGTCACTTGTAAAGTGTCCCCAATCTCTATTGCATTCTTGCAATTTGAGGTTCGAAAGAACTCATCAATTGATAAAGTGGTGGTGAGGATATTCTTAGCTTCAAAGTCTAGTTGGACTTTTTGCTTCTCTTCTCTTGTCCATAGATTTTTGAGTTTGTCTTTCTCTTCACTTCCAACACCATGTTTGGGAATGAAGGGACCATTTTCAATAATTTTCCACAAATCTATGTCAATACCTTTAATGAAATTTTTCATTCTAGCTTTCCAATAAGGATAGTCCTCACCATCAAAAATTGGAGGAGAAGTTGTTGGAATTGTAACACCCCCCCCCCCCCCAGGGTATTACTACGTAACACATGCGGAAGTAAATTAAAAGATAATTCGCTGGTTGCTTTCGGAAAATTTGTTTTCTCTTAAGTCAGAAAACTGGGGTATAAAATTTTCTTCTATAGGGATAACTCTGAAATCCATCATACATACATTTAAAACGTAAAGTCACGTTCGTAACAAAGTTACCATAACATACAACATTTCTCTAAGTTTCCACTTTCGAAAGAAAAGTTCAAACTACACATGGATGTATATAACACTACATTTACCGACCTCTTTAGATATACAACCCAACTCAGACTTCTAAGTTGGTCATTCTATCAAATATTCATTGGAGAGGCCCCCAATCCGAATACTTTCCCAACCTCTAACACTAGGTCTTCAAGTGACTTAGAAAGACTCCTCTGCAACATCGGTACTGGAGTACCAAGGTACTACAGCAAAACCCGAAGAGACCTGATATAACTATAAGAGTGAGACACCGGAAAATGGATATATCATACAACAACCATACACATGATACATACAACACCTTGGCATATTAACATTCTAAACATTACTCATAGGTAAACAACGAGTACTATTTCAGTGGGTCTCATACCCGAATCAATCAATTTTATAAAGATAATGCATGACACTTCTATCATCAGGCTCTATTCTTAATCTCCGGAGATCCCAACATCCTCCAAATGAGTTGATCAGACTCGATACACCGTCTCATTGGCTCTCCCGATAATACACCGTCTCATTGGCTAGCTAAGCACAACGATAATACACCGTCTCATTGGCCATTTAGGCACAACGATTATGCACGCCGTTTCATTGTCCATTTAGGCACAACGATACACGTACACCGTCTCATTTTCCAATTTAAGAACAACGATAATACACCGTCACATGATACCTTTCCTGTTAAGGTCTCACGTTAAAACCATGTTGGGCACGTCTGCCGTAAATGCAAATGTAAAACATTTAGTTCTCGATGTTTTCTTTGTGTTCGTTATCATTCGTTGTCGAAGCTCAAAGGCTAGCGACTATTCATAAATTTTACCTTTTTGAAATTATCAACATCAACACGGGACACGCAGTCCGAGTGCTCAATCACAACACCATAGACCGATGCACCAGTCCTAGGCTTGTGGTCGTAGAAAACAACATTCACCTTTAACAACGTTCATCACAACGTGGTTAGGACGCACAGTCCACAACAACGTGATTAGGACACACAGTCCACAACAACGTGATTAGGACACACAGTCCACAATAACGTGATTAGGACACACAGTCCACAACAACGTGGCACGGATCAAGGATCAACGTGCATATTACAGAATACTAGAAGCGACGTCTCGCGAACTAGTTTCAATTCACATGTGTTTACTTTTCGCTCAGTGAAAATCAAATCCAAAACAAAACCTCGGTCACTTCTCCAACTAACCGGAACATTTCCAAATCATTTAGGAGAAAATCCTTTTCCTTTGCAAAATCTTTTCTAAAACATTTAGGAAATTCGTTTGTATTTGAAATTCCTTGATGGAATAAAGTCAAATATTTTCAAGGGTTTTTCCTTCATAAAACACATAGTTCGAAAAAGGTTTTCTCTCGTACCAACTTTGGATCATAAAACGGGTAGTTTCTATCGTCTTAAAAACACTTCAACATTTCTTTTCAAAATAAGAATCTCATTTTCTTGAAGTAAGCGTTTTAAACAAGGAACTTTTATAAATGAAACCAATACTTTCAAAGTTCTATTCAAGGCTTATTAAGGCTTTTAATCCTTTATAATCATTGTGCACAGACTCAAGTCTAGCTTCTCAAACTTCAATCAACAGTAATATATTTTCAACAATAATATCACAGTAAACGACAGTTCATCACATATATATAATTCATAACACTTTAAAGCAAGTAATGTTCAACTTCAAGTAATAACCACAATAGTTCAAGTAAACAAGTTATTCAAGTATTGGCTCAATATCACAATAATATTCAAATCACTCAAGTAAACACATACACACATGCATATAGTCATTGAATATCCCTAGACAATCCCCTCTTACCTTCCGTGAAGGTAAGGAGATTAGATGCTTGGAGAGGTAAACCACGAACGTCCTTGTTTCCTCCGCGATGAAAGTCTAAGGTTATGAACACAAAATCACAAGTTAAAATCAAACAAGAACACTAAACCACAAGGTATAGGTTTAGCCAAGACTAGTTCTTAGGGTTAGAGATTCCCGAAAATTATACAACTCATGGATTTATGATCCTTAAGTGTTAGGAGTTCATAAACAATGATCTTTTAACAAAGTTGAATTAAAAATCCCACTAAGTACTTGACTTAGGGTTTCGGCCAAGCATAGATAAATAGGCTAGAAATTTCTAAACTTTCCAATCTCTTTAGGTTAACATCCATACATAGTAAGGAGATTGAAACCATGATCATTTCGGAAAATGGAAAAATCAAATGTCTTAGACCATGAACTCTTAGGTTCGGCCTTAACAAGTTTGCGAGGTTAGAGATCTTTAAATCACCCAATCTTTTGGACATAGCATCCTTTAACATGAAGGAGCTTTGATCCATAATCATCTTGGAAAACAAAATAAAATAACACATCCTAGGTCAAATGTTACATTCGGCCATCATAGGAAAATAAAGCAAGAAAATATTTTAAACTTTCCAATCATTTTAGACATAGCATCCTTTATTATAAGGAGCTTTAATCTATGATCATTTTGGAAGAAAACAAAACTTAATATTTTTGCCAAAAACCTTTAAAGTTCGGCCTTGATACAAAATAAAGGTTAGAAATTTTCATACTTTCCAATCCCTTGGATTTAGCATCCTTATACATCAAGAAGCCTTAATCCATGATCACTTTGGAGAAACATCAACTAAGCACCAATGTCTCAAACTACTTAAAGTTTAGGCCTTTACATGAAAATGTGTAAAATCTTTAAACTTTTCCAATCACTTAAACCTAACATCCTTTAGTGCAAAGTATCCCTTGGTCATGATCTTCTTGGAATAGAACTCAAATACAAGTCCATACAAGCAAAGTTAAACAAAACCCACCAAAACCAAAAAGCATGGTTTTGGCCTCATCAAGAAAATAGGGTTAGAAATTTTTGTTTTACACAACCTTTTAGTATGTTGTATTAGGAGTAAAAATAAGAACATAGAAATTGGTTTCAACTCAAACGGAGTTTTCTACCATTTTTAAGGGATTTTAGAAGTTAAAAGCACATAAATGACATATGAAGAAAACTTTGAAATAAAAGATGAAACTTTGAAAAAGAACTACATAGAAGTATTAACCTTAACAAGATGAACAACTTTGATGAAGAACTTTAAGAGAAAAGCTTGATAAAAATGTAAACTTTGTAAGAGAGAAGAAGACGAAAAGAAATGTAGTGAAGTGTAAAGGTGAGAAAATTGAGGAAAATGATGAAGTGTGGAAATGGAAAGTATTTATAGAGAGTGAGGGAGAGTGGCACGGTTTTGGAGAGGAAGAAGATAAGAAAGAAGAAGAAATAAGGTGGGTTGCTTGTAGAGAGGATAAGGAGTTAAGGTGATGTGATGTGATTGGAGAGAGAAAGATGAAAAAGTGAGATTTTCAAATAAAGTCAAGATTCACTTTTTGAGGTGTGTCATAGCCTTCACATCATTGCGTATCAGATGACTTCCCCGATCGTATTTCCCGACGATTTCGCCCGGGAAATCCCTAAGATTTGGCCCCGAACAAGATTTTTTGAAAAACTCCAAACCCACACAAAACACCATAAAAACACTAACCGTCTCATTCACGAATTAAAATTGTATCTGGCTCGGTCAACTTGTACTGGCAGTGAGAACCCAGACCGGTTTTCGTCTGAATTTTCGACCAAAAATATTACTGTGACTTCATACGGTAAAACAACACAAGAAAATTATTTTATTTTAAATAAAATCATCCTCTGGATTTTATCAAAAATAAATACATTAAAGCATGTACTTACAGATAAAGAAACATACGAAAAATAGGGTGTATATGTTTCCTACTTGATTCAAGTGCCATTTTCGGAAAAAAAAAATCTTGAAAACGATTAAGCCTTAATCAAGACCCTTGCTCTAGATACCAATTGTTGAAATAAAAGGCACCTCGAGAAGGGGGGTGAATTGAGGTTTTTCAAAACTTTTAGAAAATATTAATTTCTAACAATAACTTTTTGCCTCTCTTTTAATGATGCACCAAATATATCAAAGAAAATAGAAGAGAGAATAATAAGAAACAAGAACAATATGGAATCTTGCAAGAATATGGCCACAATTCAAGAATTTACACAACATGAACAATATGCAATATATCATCAATATCATAAAGCATATAACCAATTTCAATGTTACTAGCAAAAATTCAAGAGATAAAGGGAAGAGGAATCACACCAACAATTTATATTGGTTCGAACACAACCTGAGTGTTTTACATCCAGTCCTCAAGCATACACTTGAGTATCACCACTATACTTCAAAAATTACACAATTTTTACAAGTATACAAACATAAAGGATTCCCCACCTTTATCCTAACTTGAGATTCCCCACTCAAGAAACTAGTCACCTAAGGATACCCCACCTTAGATACAAATTGGGATACCCCACCCAATTCTAAAAACAGCAAATACAATTCAATTAATGCTATCAAAACTATTACGCTTTAAAGATGCATCACTTCTAAAAAGCATTAATGATCAAAAATTAGAAAGTAGAAGAAGAAGGCTCAAGTAATCAATTTGACAGCATAACAGCACAGAAAACATCAAAAATTTTGTTTTTAATTATTTCTGAAAAGTCCCTTTATATAGAGAGTGAAATGGAAAATTCTGTTTTTCTATTACACTAAAAGTAATCGATTACTTTTCTGTAACAACTCAAAAGTAGTCGATTACTTTCAAAAGTAATCTATTACTTTTTACCAGAAAAGCAAGATTGCAAAGAAACAAGTGGTAATCGATTACTTTTCTGTAACAACCCAAAAGTTGTCGATTACTTTCCAAAGTAATCGATTACTTTTTGCCAGAAAAGCAAGATTGTAAAGAAAGCACGTGGTAATCGATTACTTCCAAAAGTAATCGATTACTTTACTAAAAAATCATGTTTTTGCTTTAAAACTCTTTGCAAAACATATTCCATTTAATTTTAAACATTCTCTATATTTTTTATAAATCATTTTGATGTTTTAAAACCTTTTCAAAATATTTTACTTAAGCCAACTACTAAAACATCTAATTTTTAAATCATGCATCAAAATCCTAAAACTATTACAAGTCTTCATAAGTTGGAAATGTATCTTTGGTGCTCATCATCAAAACTCCTTGTTGAGTAGCTTTGGAAGCGCGTTTGGAAGATCAACATCTACATAGTACACTTAGGTGTCTTTGCAAAAAACATTGAAACAAAGCTTTCTTAACTCCGGATGAGGTTATGGTTGATTTGTATAACCATGGTTTTAAGCCAAGCTATTGGTGTTGGGATTCACATGGAGAAAGTTATTTAAGTTCAAATGATAAAAGCACAAGCAACGTGAATGAAAAAGGTACATGTAGTAGCCGTTAGGTGCTGAGCCACAAACAAATCCATATGAATCAATGATTTTTGATGCTGATGGGCCAGAAATTATGGGCCAATTCGAGCGACACATGGAGGAACCTCCAAATGGGGAAGCAAAGAAATTTTATGATTTGTTGCACTCTTCATAGCGACCACCATGGGAAGGATGTGTTGACCACTCAGAATTATCTATGGTAGTTAGAATTTTGAATATTAAAGTTGAAGGGAATATATCACAACAAAGCTTTGATGATATACTTCAAGCTATGAAGGAAGGTATGCCTAAGGATAACTTGCTCGTCCTTAATTTTTATAGAGCGAAGAAGTTGGTATCAAAACTTGGGATGGGTAGTAAACAAATAGATTGTTGCATTAATGGTTGTATGTTGTACTACAAAGATGACCTAGTAAAAAAAGAGTGTCGGTTTTGCCAAGCTCCACGGTACAAGGTAGGTAAGGGTGGTAAGGAGGTGCCTTTAAAGCGTATGCATTATCTACCACTCACACCCAGGTTAAAGAGATTATATGCTTCTATGAACTCTACACGTCATATGAGATGGCACTATGAGCATCAACAAGTTCAAGGTGTCCTCGAACACCCATCTGATGCAGAAGAGTGGAAGCATTTTGATCAAACATATCCACAATTCTCTTCTGAATCACGCAATGTGAGACTTGGAATATGTCCTGATGGATTCACTCCTTATGGTCAATCTGGTTCACAATATTCATTTGGGCCAGTAATTGTAACTCCTTACAACCTTCCTCCTTGGATGTGTATGACAACTCCTTATTTGTTTTGGACCATGATCATTCCTGGTCCTCGTAATCCCAAAAGTAAGATAGATGTGTATTTGCAGCCTTTGATTGATGAGCTAAAGTTATTGTGGGAAGAGGGCACTTTAACCTATGATATTTCCACAAAGCATAATTTTGTAATGAGAGTTGCACTAATGTGGACAATTAATGATTTTCCTGCGTATGGAATGTTGTCAGGATGGATGACAGCAGGGAAATTGGCATGTCCATACTGCATGGAACACTCAAAGGCATTCCGACTGAAGCATGGTGGGAAGGCATCATGGTTTGATTGCCATAGACAATTCTTTCCAAAGCTAGGGGCGTGATTGATGATCAACAAATTGGTGACTTTGCATATCAAGAGGATTCACAAATCAAAATTTGGGTCACATCTCAATTGACCTTGATATACCTATTACTTTACTAGATGATGATGTAAGATTTGATGAGGTTGATGGATTTTATGGTGGTGGCCATGAATTAATCAATGATGATGATGATTATGATGACGACAATGGCGACAGTGAGGAGGAGGAGATGATGGATGATGTGCTAGATGAAGATGAAGAGTTTAGTGATCAAAGTGACAATGAGGAAAAATTTATAGATGTTTTGACGTACTAGTTTTTTAATGGTCTCGTATGTATATTTTTTTATGACATAATTCTGGTTTGGGTATAATTACTGTTTTGGTTAAACTTTAACACTAGTGCTTAAGTTTTGCTCTTTTATTCATTAATAGATATGCTTTACTTATCATAAAATATTATATATGCAAATGTGTTTGCCACTTTAGATGTTAGGTAGAGGTACAAATAGAGGTGGAAGGTCTTTGTCCTCTCGAGGTTGGCGCTCTTCTGGTAGAGGTGGGGTTGCTTGACAAGTTACACCTATATTACCTCCAACTATACCATCTATACAAGTACCCACAAATCCATCATTATCACATGTCTTACCTACACCATCACCACATGTGAACACTACATCATCACCATCAGTATCACTATCACCATCACCATCACCATCACCATCACCAACCCTATCCCCATCCCAAATACCATCACCATCACCTATTCCACCTCAAACTTCTGAACAAACTTTGCCAAATACTCAATCATCCACCATTGAATCTCAGGAATAAGGACATGTTGATCAAGAATGTCTTCCTAAAATAAAGCCTTATGGAGATGAGCAAGTAAAATAATATCATTATGTGAAAGCTATCAACTTATACTTTTGTAAAGTATGATTAATGTGCATATACTACTTATAATGTCTTTTACATTGACAGGTTTAATCCATCAAGCTATGTTCGTTTCTTAACTGCTGCCATCAAGAGCATGATCGATTGGTTTTGTCCTACTTGAGGACATTCAACTACTGATATGCGAGATTTTTGGTTTAAAGAATTTAAGGCAAATATGATATTAGATTATTAATATATGTCATTAATATATTGTATCAAAGATGGTTTGCAGAATTGATGATTCCTTACATATCAATTTTATTTTATTTTGTTGAAGAATTGCATATGGGAACCAAAATATGGAGGAGCAAGAACTTATAAATCAAGAGCAAAAACATAAGTTAGAGGAGCAACAAAAGAAGATTGAATCAACTGAAAGTTTGGTTGTTGTTTTATTTGAAAAGTTAAATATGCCACTACCTCCAAACTTTAATTTTGCACCAATTATGCAAGACGGATTGAATTAGACTAGTAAGCCCTCTAATGGCGACAATGATGATAATTTTGATGTTGATTGATGGCTTTGATCTAGGTCGCGAGTCCTTAAATGTAGGTTTTTTTTCTTTAATATAGATTGATGAACACCTTGATGACTCTAGTTAGTTTTATGTTTTTTTATATTGATAAACATATCACTCTAGTTTGTGTTAATTTGTTATTGACTAATGAGTACTTTGATCATAGTGGTTTGTTTTATTTTGTGTTAGAATGATGAAACACTTGTATTTATTTAGTTTATGTGATTGTTTTTGACTCTAGGTAAAAACATTACCATGTATACTTGATTGTTCTTTACAGGTTAATTTCTTGTTTGAAATTTGTTCAAATATACCAAAATTTGCAATCGAGTTCCGTCTCAAATCGGTGTGAAACTAAACTCGAATAACGATTTTGATATTTCATCTCAATGTTTTTTTAAAAATAAATTAAGTCAATTTATAAATTTGTGTTAATTTCCTTTATAAAAAATTAATTTAATTAAATTCATCCAAAATCCGTCTCAAATGAATAACTGTATCTGTCTTAAATCCGTGTGAAAAACGTACCAGATAAATTTATTTATTTAATCCATGGGAAAGCTGTCCCAAATAAAATCACAACATCCATTCGAAATCTGTTTGAAATCTGTTGGTAAACAATAATCAATCTGTTCAAAATCCGTCCAAAATATGACCAGAATTTGGATTTGATTGCTCGTCTAAATTTTGTCTGCAATTCATCCGCAACAATTTTCCGACGGATTTCAGACGGAATTTATAATTTCCAACCAGGCTTTGTCAGACGGGTGACATTCTGTCGGAAATTCGTTCGAAATTAATTTTCCGTCCGAAATCTGTGGGAAAATTGTCCAAATTTCGTCCGGAATCCGTCCATGAAACTGTCCGAAAATCCTTAGTTTCTAGTAGTGGGGGGTTAAAGCTGTGAATATCAAACAAAGTTTTATCTTGCATGCTTGTGTGTTTTCTGGTGAAAACCTTCAGACAAGACACTTGTCTGACTGATATTTTTTTTCACTCGTATGCTCTAATCATATGTTTGAGAAAAGTTTTTAACTTTAACTAAAAGTCAAATAACAATTCAACCCCCTTCTCATGTTTATATCTGTCTATTTCACACTTTAGTGTGTTCCCTTCTCGCAGTTGCCCATCTAAATGGTGGAATTGACGCAAGGTTTTGAATGGATTAAATAGGGGTTTGCAAGGATGAGAGTATGTGAGATTAAGTTTCGTTTAAAGATTCATATGTACCTTTGAGACCGATAAAAGGAATGAGTTTGAAATTAAAAATGTATTAGAGACATATCATCTTGAGCTTTTTTTAAAGGTGAATTCTTTGGTGCCCCTATAAAATTTGGGGTGAAATTTACCTTATAGATGTGGTCCAATCAAGAAGAGCCATCTCATGCCATGCCATTTTTATTATGACACGTCACTACTGACTGATCAAAAGTTAAAACTGCATCATTTTACTGTTTGCTTATTCCAACCCACGTTTGCCAAAGAAAACCTATCAGATCTGGTTATCCGTCTTTACTGTTTCACACACGATTGGGTTTGAAAAAAAAATGTAAACATCTGGCTTCTCTCCAGGCTTTGCAGGAGTACCAGTGTCACTGATAACATTCCTTATCATATTACTATTATTATGAGGAGGCGACTGCAACTCCCGATTATGCACAAACATATAATACTTTTTGGTGCGGATAAAATCATCGAGGGTGAGTGTATTGTTGTTCCAAACGAGGACATTAAGCTCCTGAAGGCCTTCAAACAGCAGAAACACTAACTTGTCTGTGAAATACGAGGTTTTTTTGCCACCTGCACGCACCGACATCAATGTTGTAACACCCCCCTTGGGCATTACTTTATAACATGTGCGGAAATAAATTAAAAAAAATTATTTGCTGGTTGCTTTCGGAAAATTAATTTACTTTAGGCCAGAAAACTCGGGTGTAAAAAATTTTGTTCTGCGAGAACGCTCTGTAAAACCAAGATACATACATGAAAAAGTAAAATCATATTGTATATCTCCTCACAGGAGAAAATACTCATATTCACATCAAGAGCCTTCACAACATACACATTTGTAGTAAAAGTTTCCAATTCTCAAAAACAGAAAATTAAACCAAAGACTCCTATGCTGGTCGTCTTACAAGACATCTACTGGAAAAACCCCATGGTCATTCCCACAATCAAGCATCTCTTCAAGCATCACGATCAAAGTTCACGAGTGTAGCTAAGAACGTTTCTGCACCACCTACTTTCATGTACCAAGACACAAAAGCCAAACCAAAAAACTTGATATATTGTAAGGGTTAGACACCAATATAAGTATATAAGCACGATAACTACATGGGTGACACACCAATGGGTTCCATACTGGAACAGTCGTTATCATTCACAAAAGATTAATTACATTTCACAGATAATCATCTAATCTTTATACCTAATCTCCCGACGATTCACTCACCAAATAAATGAGTTGATCAGGCTCTTGAATGGCACATTGTCAACAAAAGAACAATGGTCAACAACATAATGGCACATTATCCGACCTCCCGGCACAATGGTCAACCAAACAAATGGCACATCGCCCAAACATCCCGGCACGATGGTCAACAAAACAAATGGCACATCGTCCATTAAGGTATGATGGTCAACTCTAAATGGCACATTGACTATTAAGGCACAATGGTCAACTCTGAAACATGAATATCATCATGATACCATGACTAACAAATACGAAACATGAATAACGCAGATACTAAAATACACTGTAACATGAATATCTTCAAGATATTATGACTAAAAAATATACTATAACATGAGTATCATTAAGATATCATGACTAACAAATACATCGAGGCCTGAATGACCTAAAGATACCATAATTAACACATACGTTAAAACATGAATATCATCAAGATATCATGACTAACAAATCAATTATAACATGAATATCATCAAGATATCATGACTAACAAATAAACTGTAACATGAATATCGTCCAGATATCATGATTAACATATAAATCGTTGAGTAAAACTCACTTACAGAAAATCCTTTCTGTAACACCCCGATTTCTGTGTCTTTCTATATCAGTAAATACATAATTATATGTGTTTATTTTTATTAAAATCCAGAGGATGATTTTAAATAGACTAAAATCATTTTCTTGTGTTATCCTACCATAAAAATTCATGGTTAAAGTTTCGGTTGAAAGCTCAGACGGAAGCTGGTCTGCATTTTCACTAACAGTAAAAGTTTACTGAGCAGAAAACCTAATCTGGACGTGTGAATGAAATGGTTAGTGTTTTTATCATGTTTCCTTCAAATTAGGTTATTTTAAAAATTTACGTTCGAAAATAAAATATAATATTTTATTCGGGCGAAAATGTCGAAAACTACGATCGGAAGTGCAACCGGATACGAAATGCAGTAGATTAGAGAGCACAAAATGAGTGAAGTGACATGAGGGGATGTGATTGACAAGGGTTATGGCACACTCAAAAAGTACCATCATTACACTTTTTCAAATTATATCATATTTTAATCAAAAACCCATTTTTCTTCACTTTTTCCAACCAAACACCTTCTTAACTCCAAACTTGCTCTCCAAGCTCACTCTTCCTCCCTCTTCACGCCACTCTCCTCCCTCACTCTATAAATACCCACTTCATTTCATCTCATCCATTTTCTTCTTCTTCTCCATTCTTACTTCAAGTTTCTAACACTTAAAGCTTCCATTTTTATTCATTTTCAAGCTTTAAGCTTTTACAAGTTTTCTTCCTAGCTTCAAAGGTAACTCTCCCATGCTCTTCTTTTTCAAATCTTGCTTTTATTTCATGAGTTTACTCTATGTTTTCTTAAAATGTTCTTAAAGCTCTTTTAACTTCTAAAATCTCTAGAAAATTATAGAAAAATCCGTTTGATGAAACCAATTTCTATGAACTCCTAATGATCTCTACTTTCATAATCTAAGAGCTTGCATCAAACAAAAGTTTCTAGCCTATTTCTCCAAGGATGGCCGAACCTAGTAGGTTTTGGACCTAGGATGTTTTGTTTCAACTTTTCAAAAATGATCATGGATTTGAGCTTCTTAGTACCTTTTAATGCTAAATCTAGGAGCTTGAAAAGTTTGAAAATTTATAGCCTATTTTTAAGGAAAAGGTTAAAACCCTAAGCTAGTGACTTAGAGGAGTTTTGTTCAATCTTTGAAAAATGATCATTGATTATGAATCTCTAACACTTAAGGGTCATTAATCCATGAGTGGTGTGATTTTTGAAAATCTCAAACCCTAATATTTTGAGAAGACCGAACCTAGACCTTGAGAGTTTAGTGTTCTTGGTTGATTTTTAACTTGTGGTATTGTGTTGGTATCTTTAGATTTTCATAGCGAAGCAAGCAAGGACATTCATGGTTTGTTACTTCAAACACCTAGCACTTTTACCTTCACCAAAGGTAAGAGGGGACAGCCTGAGGGATACTCAATAACTGTGTGCATGTGTTTATATGAACTATTGATTTACTGGAATTCTATTAGAATGTTTGAATCAATGTTTGAATGACTGATATATTTGGACTGTTGTGGTAATTGTCTGGTAGTTGTTTTATTACTTGATTATTTACTGGATTAAAGTGTTATGAAACATGTATGACATGAACTGTTATTAACTATTATATTGTCGACTGTTATTATATTGATGCTTGATTGATACCTAAGAAGCCTGACATTTGCTAGTGCATACACCTGAAGGAGTTAAGGTGTCTTATGCAACTTTTCAATTGGTAGGAGATGCTGAATACTGGTGGAAAGGCACCAGGCAACTGTTGGAAGTTGAACACCAAGAAATCACTTGGAATGTATTCTGCAATAAGTTCTTGGACAAGTACTTTCCCCAAAGTGCTAGGACTGAAAAAGAACAAGAGTTCCTGCGTCTATAGCAGAGGGATATGACTGTTGGGGAATATGCGGCAAAGTTTGAATCACTTGTCAAGTATTTCCGGTTTTTCCAAGGCAATCCAAATGAATAATGGAAGTGCGATCAATTCGAAGGCGGGCTGCGCTTCGAAATCAAGGAGTCTGTATTGCCGCTGGAAATCAGGAATTACCAAGCCTTGGTAGAGAAGTGTAGAAAAATAGAGCGGATGCGAAAGGGACGAGACAATAGAGGGAATGCTGGAGGACCCTCTCGTCCTAAGAGCCAATTCCAAGGGCAGAACCAAATATGGAAGCAGAACATGAGAAAACCATATTACCAATCACCCAACAACAATCAAAGGTAATAACAACACCGTTCCGATATTTCTGGAACTGGAAATGGAGGTCAGAGGAATCAGAATCAAGGCCAAGGGAAGAAGTGCTTCAAGTGTGGAGACCCTAACCACCTGGCAGATACCTGCCCAAAGAGAGAAGTAAAGTGTTTTAACTGCAATAGTTTTGGGCTCATGGCCAAGGACTGCAGGGCACCAAAGCATGAGCTGGCGGTTAATCACGCCAGAGCCAACAAGCCGATTACTACCGGAAGGGTTTATACTATGAATGGAGCTGAGGCATCAAACTCCGGCGATCTCGTGCAGGGTAAGTGTGACACAGTTGGTAATATTTTAACTATACTTTTCGATTCGGGCGCAACACATTCTTTCATTTCGATGGATCGTGTGAAACTCTTAAACTTGCCTATTTCTTCCTTGCCATATAATCTGATTGTTTCAACCCCAACTGCTGAGCCAGTTACTGTCAATTCTGTTTGTTTGAACTGTCCTATCATTGTGCGGGATAGAAATTTTCTTGTAGATCTGATCTGCTTGCCTTTAGTACAGTTAGATATAATTCTAGGCATGAATTGGTTATCTCCCAACCATATCTTAATAGATTGTGCCCAGAAAACCTTACTTTTTAGGGATGAGATTACTGGATTGTTATCTGCTAGTTAGGTAAAAGCTTCTTTGAAAGAGGGAGCTCAAGGATACATGCTTTTGTTTTCCTTAGACGTTAAGAATGAGTTAAACTTAGAGTCCATACTTGTCGTCAAAGAGTTTCCGGAAGTTTTTCCTGAAGATGTACCTGGACTACCACCTGTTCGAGATATCGAATTCGCGATTGATCTGATTCCAGGCACTGGACCAATATCCATGGCACCATACCGTATGTCCCCAGTGTGTCACCATGGGGAGCCTCGGTTTTGTTAGTGAAAAAGAAGGATGGAACTTCTCAGTTATGTGTGGATTTCCATCAGTTGAACAAAGTGACGATCAAGAACAAGTATCTGCTTCCAAGGATAGATGATCTAATGGACCAGTTACGTGGCGCGTCCATTTTCTCAAAAATAGATTTATAGTTAGGCTACCATCAAATCCGTGTAAAGGTTGAGGATGTCCCTATGACAGTGTTTCGAACACACTATGGACATTATGAGCATCTGGTGATGCCGTTTGGAGTGACGAATGCTCCTGCGATATTCATGGATTACATGAATAAGATTTTTTGTCCTTATTTAGATCAGTTTATCGTTGTTTTCATTGATGACATTCTAGTATATTCTCCAAACGCGGAAAAACATGTTGAACATCTCAGTATTGTTCTTCAGACCTTGAGAGGGAAACAACTTTACGCAAAACCGGAAAAGTGTGAATTTTGGTTAGACCAAGTTCAGTTCTTAGGTCATGTTATATCGTGTGAAGGAATTACCGTAGACCCGTCAAAATTTGAAGCTGTTTTAGAATGGGAAAGACCAAAGACAGCAACAGAGATCCGTAGTTTCGTGGGTTTAGCTGGATACTACAGGAGATTCGTTGAATGATTTTCCAAGATAGTATGACCCCTTACCTAGTTAACTCGGAAGGATCAAGCGTTTACATGGATGGAAGCATGTGAAGGAAGTTTCCAAGAGCTAAAGAGGAGGTTGACTACTTCATCGGTGTTGATACTTCCTGATCCTAAGGAACCTTTTGAGGTTTACTGTGATGCTTCACACCAGGGGTTAGGATGCATGCTGATGCAAAATCGGAAGGTTGTCGGTTATGCTTCAAGACAATTGAAGATTCATGAAAAGCACTACCCTACGCATGACTTGGAGTTAGCAGTAGTGGTCTTTGCTCTGAAAATCTAGAGGCATTATTAGTATGGAGCTACATTCAATGTCTTCAGCGATCACAAGAGTTTGAAGTATTTGTTCGATCAGAAATAGCTTAACATGCGATAGAGACGTTGGTTGGAATTTCTGAAGGATTATGATTTCCAACTTCAATATCACCCTGGGAAAGCAAATGTGGTAGTAGATGCCCCTAGTAGAAAGTTAATACATACGTCAGTGATGATGATTAGAGACCAGGAATTGTTGGAACAATTTCGGGATCTGAGCTTGACAGTTAAGACGTTTCCAGGAAAGCTTTGTTTAGGTAGGATCACCGTTTCGAATGGATTGATGGACCAAATAAAAGAGAAACAAAGAAGTGATCAGTACCTGCAGCAGGAAAGAGACTAAGTGCGACAAGGAGCACTGTCAAAATTCAGAGAAGGAATAGATGGAATCTTGAGATTCGGTGAGAGGATTTGTGTACCAGATGATACCGAACTTAGAAAGCTGATTCTAGAAGAGGCTCACAAGAGTAAGTTAAGTCTACACCCAGGAGCCACAAAGATGTATCAAGATCTAAAGAGATTGTATTGGTGGTATGGAATGAAGAGAGACGTAATGGAATATGTTGCTTCGTGTTTGGTATGTCAGAAGGCTAAGATTGAACACCAAAAGCCAGCAGGAATGCTATAATCGTTGGACATTCCAAAATGGAAATGGGATGGAATTTCGATGGACTTCATAACAAGTTTACCGAGGACTAGGAAAGGACATGAGGCTATTTGGGTAATAGTGGATCAACTGACTAAGTCAGCTCACTTTTTACCTATCAACATGAAGTATCCGATAGAAAGGTTAACTCAGTTGTACATTGATGAAATCGTCAGATTGCATGGAATAGCTTCAAGTATCATTTCGGACCGTGATCCGAGGTTTATGTCAAAGTTCTGGCAAGGAATGCAAGAGTCACTTGGAACGAAACTTAGATTGAGTTCTGCGTATCATCCACAAACCGATGGACAGTCATAGAGGACAATCCAATCACTAGAAGACCTGTTGAGGGCATGTGTGTTGGAAAACACTGGGAATTGGGATGAATTCCTACCACTGATAGAGCTCACCTATAACATAAGCTTTCATTCAAGCGTAGGAATGGCACCCTATGAAGCCTTATATGGTCGACGGTGTAGTACACCTCTATGTTGGTACCAAGATGGTGAAAGTTTGCTACTGGGACCAGAAATCGTGCAACAGGTAACAGAAAAGGTGAAAATGATTCAGGAGAAAATGCGGATAACTCAAAGTTGACAGAAGAGTTATGCTGACAAGAGACAACGACCTCTTGAGTTTGAGGAACGCGAGCATGTGTTTTTGAGTGTCACGCCTCCGACTGGGATTGGCAGAGTACTTAAATCCAGAAAGCTCACTCCCAAATTCATTGGACCCTACCAAATTCTTCGTCGTGTAGGTCCAGTAGCTTACAAAATTTCTTTGCCACCTCTTTCCAATATCCACGATGTTTTCCATGTTTCACAATTGAGGAAATATGTTCATGACCCATCTCATATAATTGAGCCCGATAATGTACAATTAAAAGAGAACTTGTCTTTTGAGACTCCACCTGTACGAATCATGGACAAGATGACTAAGCATCTCAGAGGTAAACAAATTCATTTAGTCAAAGTCATCTAGAACGATACAACCGGAGAAGCTACATGGGAAGTCGAGGACAAAATGAAGTTACAATATCCAGAACTATTTCCAGGTGAGTAATTTCGAGGACGAAATTCTTTTTAGAGGGGAAGTATTGTAACGCCCCGATTTATGTGTCTTTCTATATCAGTAAATACATAATTATATGTGTTTATTTTTATTAAAATCCAAACGATGATTTTAAATAGAATAAAATCACTTTATTGTGTTATCCTACCGTAAAAAGTCACGGTTAAAGTTTCGGTTGAAAACTCTGACGGAAGCCGGTCTGCATTTTCACTAACAGTTTTACTAAACAAAAAACCTAATTTTGACCTGTGAATGAAATGGTTAGTATTTTTTATCAGGTTTCCTTCAACTTAGGTTATTTTGAAAATTTACGTTCGAAAATAAAATAAAATATTATATTCGGGTGAAAACGTCGAAAACTATGATCGAAAGTAGAACCGGATACAAAATGGAACAGATTAGAGAGCACAAAAGGAGTGAAGTGACATGAGGGGATGTGATTGACAAGGGTTATGACACACTCAAAAAGTACCATCATTACACTTTTTCAAATTATATCATATTCTAATCAAAAACCCATTTTTCTTCACTTTTTCCAACCAAACACCTCCTTAACTCCAAACTTGCTCTCCAAGCTCACTCTTCCTCCCTCTTCACGCCACTCTCCCTCCCTCACTCTATAAATACCCACTTCATTTCATCTCATCCATTTTCTTCTTCTTCTCCATTCTTACTTCAAGTTTCTAACACTTAAAGCTTCCATTTTTATTCATTTTCAAGCTTCAAGCTTTCACAAGTTTTCTTCCTAGCTTCAAGGGTAACTCTCCCATGCTCTTCTTTTTAAAATCTTGCTTTTATTTCGTGAGTTTAGTCTATGTTTTCTTAAAATGTTCTTAAAGCTCTTTTAACTTCTAAAATCTCTAGAAAATTATAAAAAAATCCGTTTGAGTTGAAACCAATTTCTATGAACTCCTAATGATCTCTACTTTCATAATCTAAGAGCTTACATCAAACAAAAATTTCTAGCCTATTTATCCAAGGATGGCTGGACCTAGTAGGTTTTGGACCTAGGATGTTTTATTTCAACTTTTCAAATATAATCATGGATTTGAGCTTTAGTACCTTTTAATGCTAAATCTAAGAGCTTGAAAAGTTTGAAAATTTCTAACCTATTTTTAAGGAAAAGGCCGAAACCCTAGGCTAGTGACTTAGAGGAGTTTTGTTCGATCTTTGAAAAATGATCATTGATTATGAATCTCTAACACTTTTGGATCATTAATCCATGAGTGGTATGATTTTTGAAAATCTCAAACCCTAATATTTTGAGAAGGCCGAACCTAGACCTTGAGATTTTAGTGTTCTTGGTTGATTTTTAACTTGTGGTATTGTGTTGGTATCTTTAGATTTTCATAGCGAAGCAAGCAAGGACATTCATGGTTCGTTACTTCAAACACCAAGCACTTTTACCTTCACCAAAGGTAAGAGGGGACAGCCTGAGGGATACTCAATAACTGTGTGCATGTGTTTATATGAACTGTTGATTTACTGGAGTTCTGTTAGAACGTTTGAATCAATGTTTGAATGACTGGTATATTTGGACTGTTGTGGTAATTGTCTGGTAGATGTTTTATTACTTGATTATTTACTGGATTAAAGTGTTATGAAACATGTATGACATGAACTGTTATTAACTTTTATACTGTCGACTGTTATTATATTGATGTTTGATTGATACCTGAGAAGCCTGACATTTGTTGGTGATCAAATAATGATAAGATTAAAAGCCTTGATAAGCTTTAAGAAAATCTATATAAAAAAAACAAAGATTTTTGGTGATTTCTTTGATTAAAGAATGTGGTTTGGAAAGGAAGAATTCACATAAGGTCATTATTTTTGAAAGATGAGAATTTTTAGAACACTTGTTAAAAGTATTTTCAAGATTAAAAAAAGGAAATCATTTCCTTACGAATAAAGATTTTCGTATAGGAGAAAACCATTTAGAAGATATCTAGTACTATCTCCAGTGTTTGGCCGATCAGGGGCTGTTGCATGAGCATCCACCTCTTGGGGTACCCTTACCCAGTGTCGTTCCTGCATCACCACCGGAGAAGGATCCGGAGGAGTTCTTTGAGGACGACGAGGAGCTGGAGTATATGGTAGCCGACGATGATAAGCCGGAGCATGCTGCACCAGATGACGAAGATGATGAACCGAACTACGTGGTTCTCGATGACGATGAAGATTTTGAGTCCCCTGATGAGGGAGGAGACGTCATTGATCCTGTGCCCACTTTGTCTTCTGGGAGTGGGGGTATTGTTTCTAGCCTCCCTAATGGCCACTTATAGATTGACCAGCTGTAGGTGTATTTTGGGGTAGTGTATCCTTGTCCGACTTATTTCTGGCTTCTGAGAGCCAAGGTGTTTGGAAATGTGGTTTGATCCGGACCTTTTTGCTTTTTGTTAATACTATGTTCCTCACTACTTTTCCTAATTCTACTAATGGCCTGTTCCTGTAAAGGCCTCATGTTTACATTATAACTGAGTACTTATGCTACTACTGTTAATGTTTACATATATGTGTGTTTCCGTTATTCATGTTTTGAGTGTTCATCCATCATGAAAAAAAAATTCATCACTATTTTAGTATACTTATTTAATAAGAAATTATTATTTTCTGAAAGTAACCAGCAATTTAATAAATTTTATTTCGGCAATGCGTAACCATGTGACGCCAAGTTTAGGGTGTTACACTTTTTTTTGTAACTCTTTTATAAAACGTCAAACCATATTGAAATTCAATTTCTTTTGGAAACTCTTTTCCCGAAATAACGTCCAATCTTCGTAAAATCATTTCTACTATAAATTCCTTTATCAAATAGCTAAGAAACTCATTTTCCTTCTTCTGAAAATCTTTCTCCGAGAAACTCTAGTTCTTAAAAAAATGATCTTAAAACCAAATTCATGTGTGGATGATTACTGTTGTTTTTAAGAATGCGTTCCATAAATATTTTCGGAATTAACCGTCGTTTAACATTTTAAAAATGTTTTAAGTCAAAACTTGATCCTTCCACTTAGATAATTTTCTAAAATCATAATTAAGTTATTTTTGAAGATTAATTTCATAAAATAACTTTTATAATATATTGGATTTATCCACCTAAAAATTAACAGTACAAAAATAATTTCACAGTTACGTCCTCACTGTAACTCATAGTTCACTCTTACACTAATAAATCATTAAAATAATGATATCTTCAACTTTTTCTCATTTTTAATCAACCAACAACCTAAGTAATATTATATTACTATTTTGCATCAATTAAAACTCATTATCCCGTAAAAACGTTTTAACACTTTGAACCTCATTATTAATTGAGCATTGATCACTGTCAGGCTTTTCAGTCCACAAACAACATCAATGATTTATCAACAATATTATAACAATTAACCCAGGCAAATCATGCATCAAAACATTATAATACATAACTGCAAATAAATAATTAACCGTAGATAAACAAACACCACAACCCTCAATCAAGTAATACAAGTCATACACTAGATCACACATATATTTATCGGGAAAAATCCCTCAGGTAAGCTCCCCTTACCTCTTGAAGAATCTATCTCTCGATTAAAACTTTATCGCGAATCCGGAAGTTGTCAACACACGTACACGATACAATCATTTATCCTTCAACAACCACAATCAACCAATCAAAATCAAACAAATAAAAACACATATTCCTCTATAGATAGGTCATGTCCATGCTAGGGTTTGATGACAATTTTTTTAAAATTGCTTAAGTCTTTGGATTAATGATCCTTAAGTACTTAAGACATAAGATTAATGATTAATCACAAAGAATTGAAACCAGATATTCTAATTCCTCCAAAACTCAATTTCGGCCATCAATGGAAACATGAACAAAAGTGTCCTCCACCCACATATATAAGTTTCGCCCAATACATGAAAAATAGGCTAGAGATTTTCAAAATCAACAAGCTCTTGGATTCAAGTATGATAGATATTCACTAGATCGAAACAAGTGTCATACTTGAAAATTTGAAATAAAACATCTTTCCTCATATCCTACATAGGTTCGGCCAAGTATAGAAATGTAGGGAGGAAATTTTGTTTGATTACATGCTTCTAGATATACAATATAGACATGAATACAAGATCATAGAAATTGGTTGAGTGAAAGGAGTATGGTATACCTCTTAGAATTGAAAATTGAATGAATGAAGAACATGATATTGATTGAGTGAAAGGAGTATGGTATACCTCTTAGAATTGAAAAATGAGCAACAAATCACTTGGTTGCTTCACAAAATGGATTTTGGAAACTTAGATTTTTTTGAGAAATGGAGGAAAGCTTCATGATGAAGATGATGCATGCCTTTTATAGTAAGAAGATGGGCTCTCCAAGGGGTTTGGGTCGTGGGAATTGGGGGGGTATTTGGGTCCAAAGCATAAAATTCTAGGGGTAAGATTGTAATCTTGTACAATGGCATTTTGGTGATAAAAACCAACCTTAAGGACATTATGGTAAATTCCCCTCAAAAGCCATCATTACACTTGTGAGTCACCTATATGACTCACCCTTATGAGTCATCACTTGTCTTTGTTGTTTTGGCTTCAACGACTCAAGAGGGGGGGTGAATTGAGTTTTCTTAAAATCTTTCCCTCTTAAAAATTCTTTTCAAATCAGAGTTGCCTCAGGATCTTTTACAAAAATAGTGAAGGACTTTTAATGAAATCTTGAATAGAAGGTGATGAGAATAAGAAAGATTGATTCAGAATTAATAGATCACATAATAGGTTCAGGTTCAAAACTCAATAATAAAATTATACATAAACTGATTAAGCCTTTAAAGATTAAGAACAAGTTATGCAAGTTTCAGATACAATCATTAACAATCAAGAACAAACTTGCAGGTTTCAATGTCAGTTTTAGTTCAGTTTCATCAATCAAGAATGGTTTTGATCAACTCAGTTTTGAACACGGATAACACAGACTTGATTACAATCGGGCTCAGGTTTCAATACAGTTTATACAGCTCAAGAACAGAAATTATATTGAACTTTAAACATCAAAATCACAGGTTCTTGAATATAAACAAAAAGTAAAAGAGTTTGAGTTTAGAGATACAACACAACCAGATTTATCCTGGTTCAGTCACCACCACTGTGACCTACATCTAGTCCCCACTCCACCTGTGGGTTTTCACACACTAACACAACAAGCTTTAGCCAGGTAGCTTGAAAAACCTTTACACCACAGAGCACTCCTTCACCTCGAGATACCACACTCTTGTGAAGAGCCTCAATGTTCTTCCTTAGGGATACCTCACCCTAATCACTCAGAGAGACTCCCTCTCTCTTTACAATCAAATAAAACGAAAAATTTATTCCTAACTCTCAATAGTCAGATAAACAAATTAAAGCACTTATGAGTATTGAAACACTCTTTTCACAATAAAGCTCAAGCAAGAAGATGAATGATTTTCACAATTGATTTCTCAAATTGATTTCGTAAAATTTTTGATCTGGTTGTGATTAATTTCTTTGATATTTTAAAAGTGTTCATTTGATCCCTCTTTATATAGAAAACAAGTTATAGTCGTTGGGATCAATCAAAACAGATTTGGGTCTGATAACAGAATCTGTTTTCTTGATTCTGGTACTTGAAATAAGATTCTACATTGGCGTCGTCTTCAATCCTCAGGGATCGTAGTTGATAGTAGATGAGCTCCATATGCCACTTCATTGGACGGATACTCCTTTAACTGGTTGAACGTAACCTAGTAGACGAGCTCCATATGTCACTTGTGTGGACGTGCACTTCTGTCACTTTAGTGGATGAGCACTTCTGTCACTTTAGTGGATGAACGCTTGTATCACTTTAGTTGACGAGAACTTCTGTCACTTTAGTGGATGAGCGCTTCTATCACTTCAGTGGACGAGCACTTCTGTCACTTTAGTGGACGAGCGCTTGTATCACTTTAGTGGACGAGCACTTCTGTCACTTTAGTGGATGAGCGCTTGTCACTTGTGTTGGATGAGCGCTTCTATCACTTGTGTTGGACGAGCGCTTCTATCACTTGTGTTGGACGAGCGCTTCTATTACTTTATTGGACGAGCGCTTCTTATTTCCAAAAATCATTTTCATTAACGAAAACTTATTCCTTTTAATGCAGGTTATGAAAATTGATTTTCTTCGTGCATCTTTTTAATTGGGCTATTTTGTGACTAAAAGATTTCTTTCTCTTACAAATCATCTAAGACTTAAATCTAAAATCCTCCGTTAAGCTTGGTCTTGATGATCCTTTGATCTTTGACTTTGCTCTTTTGATTTCTACATGCAGCTCCTTGATTCCTACAAGTTCTTCCTTGAATATTTTCCTTGAATTTACTTAATGAACTTGTTGATCACTGCTTGATACTTCTTGTCTTTGCAATTTTGACAAAACACTTGCACACACATTAAATTGTATTTGTCATATATCAAAATCTCTAAGTCATTGAGTCTTACAGTCTTTATTCATTGAATGTCGGATTTTGTCTCTGCACGTCCGTTCTCGACTCCGTCAATTACCCGATTAGGGTTTCTGTCTGCTTTTCGATCGAAAGTTTTCAAAATAACCAAACTTGTTGAAAATATGTTTTAAACATAAGCCATTTCATTTACCAGTCAAAATTAGGTTTTTTGATCATTAAAATCTTACTGTCAGTGAAAACACCGACTGTTTTCCGTTTGAACTTTTACCAAAATTCATCCGACTAAACATAATATTTCATTTCTGATCAGAAATTTGGAAAGTAGAATTCCTCACGGACAAAATATAAAAATTCTACAAATTTCAGTTTGGGGTCAATTAGGGTTTTATGCAGGTGTAAAATTATACTGTCAGTAAAAACGCAGACCGGCTTCCGTCTGAGTTTTAAACCCAAAATTTCACCGTATACTTATAAAAATCAGTATAATATGAATATGACTTTGGTTTTCCCAAAATAATTTTCTAAGTTTTAGATAAAAATATAAACATTTATTTATAGGTTCGTGAGTGTACAAATGCATAGCTAATACATGTTTACAACCATGACCCTAACTCCTTCTTTCACAAGAACTTCCAGTGGATTAGAAAATCGAAGATGGAGAACTCCTATCATCTAGAGGGTTCTCTTTTAATATTCGGAACTTTTGAAATACCCACTTTAGGAAAGGAAATGATGTGACTCATAACCAAGCTGAGTCACATCCACTATGTAAAATAGATGGAATAGATTTCTTTAAGAAACATCTGTTCTCAAAAAGTCATAAACATTATATCACAACTGAAAAGACCAACAACATAATAGACTCTCTAGAGTCAAATACTCAAAGACATCAAAACACGATTATACTTAGCATTCATTACAAAATTAAAATTATGAGTCATTGAAGCTAATGTGACACCCCTTCTTAGAACATCACGTGATAATCCGATGCGGAACATAAAACTTTAAATTGTCGGTCCACGCCTTGGTGCGTAGCACTTCCTTGCTAGGTGTTCCTATTGTCCACAATTGAAACATTTGACTCTTCTTTCTGGGCAAGTATTAGCCATGTGATTTAAGTCCCCACACTTGTAACACCTTCTTACATGGCCTTGGTTTTTATTCTTTTGGCCTCCACTTCCTGATGCATAAATATCCGGACGATTTTGTTGCTGGTTTGGTTATTTCCTGATTGTCGGAAATAAGGTTTCCTCTAATCCTGTTTCCACTCCTGATTCTGGTTTTGATTCTGAAATTGGTTCTTGGATCGAGAAGGTCCTCCAGCATTCCCTCTATTGTCTCTTCCTTTCCTCATCTGCTCTATCTTCCTACTTATCTCGACTAGAGTCTGAAAATTTCTAAGTTGTAATTGTAGTACAGATTCTCTAATCTCGAACCTCAAGCCTGCTTCAAACCTCTCATATTTCCAGCTTTCATTTGGTTGTACTTGAAAGAAACGGAAATACTGGGCGAGCGATTCAAACTTCACTGCATACTCCCCCACAGTCAAATCACGCTGGTACAATCGCAAAAATTCTTGTTCTTTCTCTATCCTAACACTCTCCGGAAAATACTTGTTCAGAAATGCGGTTTTAAACACATCCCAAGTAATTTCCTGATGGCCAGCTTCCAGCAGTTGTCGAGCACCTCTCCACCAGTACTCCGCATCTCCTATTAGTAGAAAAAAAGTATAGGTAACCCTAACTTCTGCCGGAGTAACCACCAGCTCAAAGATTTTCTCCAACTCCTAAATCCATAAATTATCTTTCTCATGATCAGCATCCACACCAAATTGTGAAGGATTTTGGCTTCGAAACGCAATCAGAACCTTGCCTTTCATAGATGAAGTTTGATTTGCAATCGCAGCTTCCATTGACTAAGCTACATAATCCACTCCTTCTTTATAATTTTCATCCATGTTGCCTCGGCCACCAAGGGGACCACCTCTACAATCCCTTCCACGTCCACGTCCAAGCCCAATTCCTGGTTCCATAACTGACCCGCCAAGAAAAATCAGTTAAATGGCAACCATAAATTTAGTTATATACTTACGCGTTCAAACACATTACTTCTAAGAAGTAATTCAGTCAACATATCATCTACAATTCATGGGTTCTCACAAGATCTCAATCCAATTAGAACCCACCAATACACACATACTTGTGTGTCAACACACATTGTTTCGCAAAGGAAACAATCCAACAAGGTCCAACCAGAGATCACACAACAAAACATAATAGACCTATTCCCCAAGGTTCCCGAAAGACTCGACCAGCTTTGATACCACTCTAACACCCCCCTTGGGTATTACTTTGTAACATGTGCGGAAATAAATTAAAAAAAAATTATTTGCTGGTTGTTTTCTGAAAATTAATTTACTTTAGGTCAGAAAACTCGGGTGTAAAAAGTTTTGTTCTGCGAGAACGCTCTGTAAAACCAAGATACATACATGAAACAATAAAATCATATTGTACATCTCCTCACATGAGGAAATACTCATATTCACATCAAGAGCCTTCACAACATACACATTTGTGCTAAAAGTTTCCAATTCTCAAAAACAAAATTAAACCAAAGACTCCTAAGTTGGTCGCCTTACAAGACATCCACTGGAAAAACACCATGGTCATTCCCACAATCAAACGTCTCTTCAAACATCAGGATCAAAGTCCCAGAGTGCAGCTAAGAACGTTTCTGCACCACCTACTTTCATGTACCAAGACACAAAAGCCAAACCAGAAAACCTGATTTATTGTAAGGGTGAGACACCAATATATGTATATAAGCACGATAACTACATGGGTGACACACCAAAACAACATTTAGACATATATAGTCAAAACAACATAAATTTCTCAAAAATTGCAAGTAATTTACCAATGGGTTCCACACTGGAACAGTCATTATCATTCACAAAAGATTCATGACATTTCATAGATAATCATCTAATCTTTATACCTAATCTCCCGGCGGTTCACTCACCAAATAAATGAGTTGATCAGGCTCTTGAATGGCACATTGTCAACAAAAGAACAATGGTCAACAACATAATGGCACATTATCCGACCTCCCGGCATAATGGTCAACCAAACAAATGGCACATCACCCAAACATCCCGGTACGATGGTCAACAAAGCAAATGGCACATCGTCCATTAAGGTACGATGGTCAACTCTAAATGGCACAATGACTATTAAGACACAATGGTCAACTCTAAGTGGCATATTGACCATTAAGGCACAATGGTCAACTCAAACATGAACATCACCATGATACCATGACTAACAAATATGAAACATGAATAACATAGAGATACTAAAATACACTGTAACATGAATATCTTCAAGATATCATGACTAACAAATATACTATAACATGAATATCATCAAGATATCATGACTAACAAATACATCGAGACCTGAATGACCTAAAGATACCATAATTAACACATACGATTAAACATGAATCTCCTTAGGATATCATGACTAACAAATCAATTATAACATGAATATTGTCAAGATATCATGACTAACCAATAAACTGTAACATGAATACCGTCCGGATATCATGATTAACAAATGAATCGTTGAGTAAAACTACGCTACGAAAAATCCTTTCTGTTGTAACTCTTTTATAAAACATCAAACCATATTGAAATTCATTTTCTTTTGGAAACTCTTTTTCTCGAAATAACGTCCAATCTTCATAAAATCATTTCTACTATAAATTCTTTTATCAAATCGCTAAGAAACTCATTTTCCTTCTTCTGAAAATCTATCTTCGAGAAACTCTAGTTCTTAAAAAAATGATCTTAAAACTAAATTCATGTGTGAAAATTAATGCTGTTTTTAAGAATGTGTTCAGTAAATATTTTTCGGAATTAACCGTTGTTTAGCATTTTAAAAACGTTTTAAGTCAAAACTTGATATTTTCCACTTAAATAATTTTCTAAAATCATAATTAAGTTATTTTCGAAGATTAATTTTATAAAATAACTTTTTATAATATATTGGATTTATCCACATAAAAATTAACAGTACAAAAATAATTTCACGGTTACATCATCACTATAACTCATAGTTCACTCTTACACCAATAAATCATTAAAATAATGATATTTTCAACTTTTTCTCATTTTCAATCAACCAACAACCTAAGTAATATTATATTACTATTTTGCATCAATTAAAACTCATTATCCCATAAAAACTTTTTAACACTTTGAACCTCATTATTAATTGAGCACTGGCCACTGTCAGGCTTTTCAATCCACAAACAGCATCAATGATTTATCAACAATACTATAACAATTAACCCAAGTAGATCATGCATCAAAACATTGTAATACATAACTGCAAATAAATAATTAACCGTAGATAAACAAACACCACAACCCTCAATCAAGTAATACAAGTCATACACTAGATCACACATATAATTATCGGCAAAAATCCCTCAAGTAAGCTCCCCTTACCTCTTGAAGAATCTATCTCTCGATTAAAACTTTATCTTGAATCCGGAAGTTGTCAACACACGTACACGATACAATCTTTTATCCTTCAACAACCACAATCAACCAATCAAAATCAAACAAATAAAATCACATATTCCTCTATAGATAGGTCACGACCATGCTAGGGTTTGATGACAAAAATTTTTAAAAATGCTTAAGTCTTTGGATTAATGATCCTTAAGTACTTAAGACATAAGATTAATGATTAATCACAAAGAATTGAAACCAGATATTCCAATTGCTCCAAACTCAATTTCGACCATCAATGGAAACATGAGCTAGGGAAATATGAACAAAAGTGTCCTCCACCCACATATATAAGTTTCAGCCAATACATGAAAAATAGGCTAGATATTTTCAAAATCAATGAGCTCTTGGATTCAAGTATGATAGATATTCACTAGATCAAAACAAGTGTCATACTTGAAAAATTGAAACAAAACATCTTTCCTCCTATCCTACATAGGTTCGGCCAAGTATACAAATGTAGGGAGGAAATTTTGTTCGATTACATGCTTCTAGATATACAATATAGACACGAATACAAGATCATATAAATTGGTTTCATATTTTTAGGGTTTTTCTTTGATTTTCTAGAGAATTTCAAAGTTCTAAATCTAAGAATTGAAAAATATGATCAAGGCTTTGAAACATGAAAATGAATGAAGAACGTGATATTGATTGGGTGAGAGGAGTATGTTATACCTCTTAGAATTGAAAAATGAGCAAGAAATCACTTGGTTGCTTCACAAAATGGCTTATGGAAACTTAGAGTTTTTTTTGAGAAATGGAGGAAAGCTTCATGATGAATATGATTCATGCCTTTTATAGCAAGAAGATGGGCTCTCCAAGGGGTTTGGGCCGTGGGAATTGGGGGGTATTTGGGTCCAAAGCATAAAATTCTAGGGGTAAAATTGTAATCTTGTACAATGACATTTTGGTGATAAAAACCAACCTTAAGGACATAATGGTAAATTCCCATCAAAAGCCATCATTACACTTGTGAGTCACCTATATGACTCACCCTTATGAGTCATCACTTGTCTTCATACTTTGAATGTCAGATTGTCTCTGCACGTCCGTTCTCGACTCCGTCGATTACCCGATTAGGGTTTGTCTGTTTTTCGATCGAAAATTTTCAAAATAACCAAACTCGTTGGAAATATGTATTAAACATAAACCATTTCATTCACGAGTCAAAATTAGGCTTTTTTATCATTAAAATCTTACTGTCAGTGAAAACACCAACTGTTTCCCGTTTGAACTTTTACCAAAATTCGTCCGACTAAACATAATATTTCATTTCTGATCAGAAATTTGGAAAGTAGAATTCCTCACGGAAAAAATATAAAAAAAATCTACAAATTTCAGTTTCGGGTCAATTAGGGTTTTCTGCCGATATAGAATTATATTGTCAGTAAAAACGCAGACTGATTTTCGTCTGAGTTTTAAACCCAAAATTTCACTGTATACTTTTAAAAATAAGTATAATATGAATATGACTTTGGTTTTCCCAAAATCATTTTCTAAGTTTCAGATAAAAATATAAACGTTTATTTATATTTATACCGATCTTAGAAAGGAGAAAAACTGGGGTATTACAAATGTTGAATTCATAGAATTGAATCATGGTCAACAATCTAACCTAACCTAATTTGTGCATGTTCTGGTTCGGAACTTAGTGTTGCTAACTTGCCATATACAACACAAACGTAGGGACCTTGAAATACAATGCGTCCTTCAACTTGGAGCACGCAACCACTACATCAATCCAATCCCATTGTGATTTTGAGATGGTGAAGGTTATGGTGCACCACCCACCAAAGTGGTGCAGTGGTGCACCACCCAAGTGGCCAAATCTGAAACAATCACATTGCCACTTGGGATGATTGATTTTCAACAAGATTAGATTTGGTCAATTAGTCAAAGGACAGAATCGGAATTATATTGGGGAAAAAATAAATTCAGACAAGGTATTTTCTGTTTTCTATTTGTCTTTATAGTATTTTATTTTTTTACATATCTGAAACTCTGATGGTCAAGTGTTTTGGAAGCTATCTGGTTTTTAGATCTCCTTCTCGCAGTTCTCCTTTAAGCTGTTTATTCAACTGGTCCTTGGCCTTCTCCCACTAGATGCAGTCGGCATCCCCATGGCCAGTGCAGAGCCACGCGTCATCACCTTCATGAATGAGTTGCAGGCCCTCTCAGGCTTCTTGGAGAGAAATCACCACTGGTAAAGGCGGTGGAGGACGGCGAAGGTCGAGGCGAAGATCAATGGAGTGAGGGTGTGAGGTGAAGGTCTGTTGGCCACCAGGAAGCCCTCTCGGACTTTGGCGCCGGAGATCCAGGCTCCTCTCCTTCAATGGAAGCTCTTCGCAGGAGAAAGAGGAAGGTGGGTGTGAGATGATGTTAGCGGTGATGTCCTTTAACGGATGGGTATTTTTGACCTGTAGTGGTGGGTCTTGAGGAACAAAGGATGCAATGAAATCATTATCTTGAACAATGAAAGTGAAAAAAATCAGTGGATTTGAAAAAATGGGTGAACATTCACACAAGTTCATGATCCATAAGATACAGAATTAACAAATACAAATAAAAAAATACCTTGTGTGTAAATACCCATTATGACCTTTGACCAAATATAATCTTGTTGAATAGTCAATCATCCCAAGTGGCAATCTGATTGGTTCAGATTTGGCCACTTGGGTGGTGCACCACTGTGCTGCACCACTTTGGTGATGGTGCACCTTAGACAACACCTTTTGAGAAACAGATCAAAAGTAAGAAAATCTCAAAATGCTTACAAGCAACTACCGACAATTGGGTTTTTTGGCAAACGTGAATTAGAATAAGAAAACAGTAAAATGATACAGTAAATATATATTTTTAACTTTTTAATCTTTTAAGTTTTGATTTTGTAAGTTGGTCCTCGGGGGTTAGAGTGAAATGTTGAAAACTGGAAAGGGTCTTTAAGCAAAGAAATCCGGTCAAACCTGGTAAGTTATGACATGTCATAGTAAAGATGGCATAGCATGAGATGGCTCTTCCGGATTGGACCACATTTACAGGGTAAATTTTACCCCAAATTTTATAGGGGTACTAAAGAGTTCACCTTTTTTAAATGACACAATCCGACCTATCCTACTCAAATCAACCCAATCAACATCACTCTAGTCTGGTTTAGATTCCAATCAACTTTCTCAATACCCAACTCAATTTAGTTTTTACTCTCACGAAGGAGATCTGCCTCACTCTTTCTTCTTGCTTCTAAGGTACATGATCAGCCTCTGGCTCATCTAGTTTCCAGCTAGAAAAGGGGTATATTTTGTGCCGAATTGGGCGAGTCACCCTCGCTAATCTCCCAAATTGGCCTTGTTTTGTTCCTAAGTTAGACTTTGACTCGTTTTATGCATTTTTTGTAGTTTTTAGTTTATTTTGAATAGAATTACGCTTTTCGTTTTCTTTTATTGTTTCAGGTTAAAAGTGAAGCTCTTAGAGTCAAGGAAAATGAAGAAAACAGTGGAAAGGCAATTCTAGAGGTTTCGCCTCGCGAAACAAGGGCTCGCCTCGCGAGCCTGAAGACCAGCCTGAACAGCAATTGTCACCCTCTCTGTCTCGCCTCGCGAATCACCATCTCGCCTCGCAAGTCTGAAGGTCTGACTGTGCCAGAAATGTCATCCTCTCTGTCTCGCCTCGCGAACATCATCTCGCCTCGCGAGAATCCAACTTTGAAGGCGCGCCACTTTTAATATTCGCGTCGCGAGAGGCTACTCGCCTCGCAAGCGCGCGCAAAATCTGAAATCTATAAATTGCTGTTTTAGGGCAGATTGAAGGAATCCTTGTTTTACCACTTGTTTTAGATCAGTTTGTGAGATACGAATCCTTGTTTTTCTGGAGCTGCGTCTCCCTATTTTCTTTTCTTGATTGACAATCATGATGAATTCCAATTGTTTGTATATTGTTACAAGCATGAGGAACTAATCCCCTTGTCTAAGGGATCAATGAAACCACCCATGACGGTGTAGCGTTCAATGTGATGTATGTCTCCCTCCTTTATCTCAATTCATGTTTTCCAATTCTGATTTTATTGTGTTGATCATTAGCATACGTGATTGACTAGTTAACGTGATGAGGCTTAATAGGCAATTCGCGTTTAGAAATTGAATTGGGATCACTGATCGAATATTGCACGAGAGTGAATAGGAGATCAGTGCAACCTTATAGGGAACAAGAATTAATAGAATTTGATGATTGGGTTATGAGACCTAGCAAGTGATTAACTCAATCGTTGAATACGTCCTATTGAGCACGAGAGTGTCATTAGGAGAATTTGGGAGTCCTGGTTGACATTGTAAGTGAACTTAGGGAGAGGATCATCATCACTTGGGTACTATGCATGATTGGGTAGGTGGATTTGTGACCTTAGATGCTTTAATTCAGATTTAATTCTCACCTTATTTTATCGCTACCTATTTAATCTCTAACAGATTTGTTGATTTGAATTGCGATCCTATTTTCTCTCATCTCTCAACCACTTGCGGTTACTTGATCAACATATCGAATTTCTTGCAAATTGGTAGAATTGGTAACCCAATCCCTGTGTCCGACCTCGGTAATTATTTACCATGTTTAGTACTTACGACGACCCGGTACACTTGCCGGAGACTCAACAAGTTTTTGACGTCGTTGCCGGGGATTGGCACAACCAATTTTCCTAATTTTTTGGGAAGTTTGATTATTTGGTTAAGCTGTTTTTATTTTTTATTATTTATTTGCTATTATTTCTCTCTACTTCTTTGATTCCACTTGGTCTTGCCTTGTTTTTTTATGCGAGGTACCCTTTCACGGTAAGACTTGCTATTTGATTCGGAGATCACCAGGACCGAGAAGCGATTAAGGAAAGAAGCCAGAGAACGAAAGAGGCTTGAAGCAATTAATTTTGAGAGGATGGCCGACGCAAATCCTCCTCCTCCTTACAAGCCTCTCTTCGAGTACAATCTACCCAACTTGGAGGATTGTGCTTCTTCTATCGTGAGGGGCAACCTGAATACAGATTCCTTCAGAGTGGAAGGATGTGTCACAACCCAGATCCGTGAGAATCAGTTTAATGGGAGTGGCAAACAAGACCCTCATAGACACATCACTCGTTTCCTTGAAGCTTGTGACATGCAGAAGACAAGAGGAGTTACTCAAGATGAGTTTCGCTTGCGACTATTCCTATCTCTCTTAGGGATGTCTCTCACGATTGGTTTGACAGCTTGGATCGGAACAGTATCAGAACTTGGGAGCAAATGGCACAAAAGTTCCTAAGTATTTTCCTCCTCAAAAAGCAGCACAAGCAAGAGTTGTCGTCGCATCTTTCAGGCAGACAAAAGATGAATCCTATAATGAAGCTTGGGAGAGGTACAATGTGCTCTTGAGAAGATGTCCTTCAGCTTTCTTTGACCCGGTCTCCAAGGTTCAACATTTCGTTAACGGGTTAAGGGGGTGCTACCAGATGAATTGTGATGCCGCAGCTGGCGGCTCTTTTTCATATTTATCAACTGAGGATGGTGGGCATTACTGGAGAAGATGTCGCACAATGATTACAACCGTGGGAGGGAAACCTCAAGTGGAGTCAGTTCTGCAACAATGAAAGCCATTTTAGAGCAAAATAAACTGTTGAAGATGCAAATTACGGCTTTGTCTGGGAACAAGAAGGTTAATGTGATACACGAGGGAATGCCTCCGGGTTGTGAAAATTATAATGAAGATCATGACATTCAGAGCTGTTCGTTCAACTCCTCTCAAGAACATGTGGACTCATGCCACAATTTCTATGACAGCGTGCCCCAAAACAACTATCAGAGGAACAAACAGAATGATTACAGTCAGAATCAGAATAGGAGTTATATGAGGAGAGACCATCCGGGTTTCGCTTGGAGTAATGCTAGTGGTGGTCTAGCCGGGCAACAACAACCTCAACAGAATTGGCAACAACAACCACAACAGGGTCAGAGGCCAAACTATGGAATCCATCAGCATAATACTCAGCAGGCTCTTCCGGGGCCTAATCAATTGCAAATACCAGATGGTGGAAGGCAACCTTGGGAGTTGGCTTTTGAGAAGATGAATGCGGCAGTTGAGAAGTTGTCAATCAATACAGGCACAGCCATTGATAAGTTGGCAACTCATACAGGGGCGGCAATTCAGAATCTAGAGACGCGGATAGCTCAGCTCGTAAAGCATCTAAATGAGCGTCTCCCAGGCATTTTTCCAGGTGATACCGAGAACAACCCTAAGAACCAATTCAATGCCATAACAACTAGAAGCGATAGGGTGTTGGGATCATACAGGGGTACAACTAGTTCTCAGGAAGTTGAGGAAGAACAACCACATGTTGAGGAGGAGCAACCTGAGAAAGAGGAGTTGGCAAGTGACAAGGCACCGGAGCAAGGGGGAAGGTTAAAACTTGTAGATGAAGAGTTCCGAAAAAAGAAGTGGGTTGAGCCCAAAGACCTCCCGCCCTACATGAAGGTACCATATCCTGAAAGATTGAAGAAGCCTCAACAAGATAAGCAGTTCAATAAATTCCTTGATGTCTTCCGCAAGCTTCAAATTAACATTCCATTTGCGGAAGCCTTGGAACAAATGCCATCTTATGCCCGGTTTATGAAGGAGCTTTTCTCCAAGAAGCGGAGAATAGTGGATGAGGAAACAGTTGCTTTGACCGAGGAGTGTAGTGCCATTCTTCAAAGAAAACTACCTCCAAAGTTGAAGGATGGCGGTTCTTTTTCTATACCATGCACCATTGGGGAGATGACTCTAGGGAAGGCATTGTGTGATCTAGGGGCAAGCATCAACTTGATGCCCCTCTCTATGATGAAGAAGTTGGGGATCAAAGAAGTCAAGGATACACGGATGTCACTCCAACTAGCCGATCATTCTATAAAACATCCTTATGGGGTGGTCGAAGATTGGTTAGTGAAGGTGGACAAGTTCATATTTCCGGCGGACTTTGTGGTGCTTGATATGGATGAAGACGTCGAGATCCCTCTCATATTGGGTAGGCCCTTCTTGGCCACTGGGCGTGCCTTGATAGATGTGCAACAAGGGAAACTCACTCTAAGGGTGCAAGATGAGAAGGTAGTCTTCAATGTCTTTGAAGCAATGAAGCACCCTGCTGAGAGGTCGGATGTGTATCGAGTGGATATGGTGGAATCAATTGTCAAGGCAAAGGAAACTAGAGAAGCCCATGGTTCTTCACTTGCACAAGTGTTGGTAAAATCCCATGATGAGGATAGTAAGGAAAAAGACCCTTTGGGGGATGAGGACTACCTTGAGTGGTTAAAAGACAGGGAAGCCTTACCGAGTCTCCCAAAGGATGAATGTGCAAGGGAAAAGCTCAACAAAGAAGGAATGAAAGAAGTTGTGCATAAGGAAGTGATTAAACCTTTAGATGCCGGAATCATCTATCCAATCTCGAATAGTAGTTGGGTTAGTCCAATTCATATGGTCCCAAGGAAAGGTGGCACGACCGTGGTGATCAATAAAAGCAATAAATCGATCCCAACAAGGACCATCACGGGGTAGAGAGTATGTGCTGATTATAGAAGGTTGTTGGACTTAAATGAGTTGTCCGGGAACCGCATGCAAGCATATGAAAAGGCAAAAACCTACAAAAAGCGGACTAAGGCATGGCATGACAAGCAGTTTCTTCCTCCAGATTAACCTTTAGGGGTGACTTGAGTCAGTCTCGGGATGTTAAACAAGCGCTACTTGGGAGGCAACCCAAGCTAGATATCCTTTATTCTTTTAGTTTATGTCATTTTCCCTTATATATATATATATATAAACTTGATTCGCCCCGCGAATCCACAGTGGCCTTGCGAGACAGAATCCCTGAATCTCAAAGGCTTGCTCACGCTTCTGTCTCGCGTCGCGAGAGCTACTTTCACCTCGCGACTCTGGGCATCATCATCTGTTTGAATTCCAGATTCACCTCGCGCTCTATTACTCGCCTCGCGATTCTGGAAAGTGTGAAGACCAATTTTTTCCAGATTCGCCTCGCGAGTGATGTATCGCCTCGCGAATCTGCAATTTGGGTTTTTCAGGAGGAGCTGTCCCCTCGGCTTGGGTGGCAGGACTACCCTGGGGACCAGGATGCTATGCCACAGGGGGGGTGCCCGAGGGACCAATTGGATGAGGTTGCAATCGTAGAAGAGCTTTCCGTGGAAGCCCCCACCTACACTACAACTTGATCAGGGAGCACCCTCTCCTTTCCTCACTCTTATTTTATATCTGTGTTCTTTCATTGAGGACAATGTATGCTTTAAGTGTGGGGGAGGGAACCAATTGCTTTGTTTTTATTTTTGTTTTTTGTTTTTGAATTTCTCTCTTGAATAATTTGAGAAGATCAAGAGTATGTGTATGAGTATTGTGTCGGCAAGCTTGGTGGATTTTAATTAAATTTAGCATAGATTGATTGCATGAATTAGGTTTCCCATTGATGAATCCCCCCTAGGTTCTGAAAATCGAAAATTTGACCCCCATGTGAAAAATTGAAAATTGAACTTTGAGAAATTTTATTGTGATTGCTTGATTTATGACAAGTTTGGGGTGAAGGGGGTGCACACACTAGGAATTGTATCTCGGTCAAACAATTTGATAAAAGTAAATTAGGAAAAAAATTTAGAAAAAAGTATATAAAAATATTTTAAAAAATTACGAAAATAATAATTAGAAACAAATATTAAAAAAAATAGAATGTTAAAACTAATTAGAAAACAAAAATATTTTTAAAATAATCATTTAAAAAAACAAGTAAATTAGAAAAAAACTAATTAGGGAAAAAATATTATAAAGAATATATGTTTAAAAATTAGATAAATAAATTTAAATAATCCAAAATAATCCACCGGTTGACAACTCCTTCTACTGTTACAGGCACAGTAGAAGAAAAGTTGTTAATTGATAAAGTGATATATATATTGAATATTAAAATATATATATAAATATTAAAATATAGTAATTGGTTCGATTCCAAAATAACTGAATTAATGACCATTGAGTTTGGTTCAATTCAGAGCCGTGCACAAAAAAGAAATAAAAGAACCAATTTAATTGGTTGTTTCGGATTTTCAAATTCATCGAATTATTGGTTCGAGTCTAACGATCCTAAACTTTTTCGAAGAACACGGTAGCATTGCTACCTTTCCTGGCTAAAAATATTTTAAAAAAATAAAAAATTATAAACTTTAAAAAGTCAATAACAATATCCGGACCAATTAAAATTGATTTGGTTTGATTCGATTCGAACCGGAAAATATTAAAATATATATATATATATATATATATATATATATATATATATATATATATATATATATATATGATAATACTGTGTGCCAATTTAATATTGGTTGACAGTGTAAAAAAACTTTACACAGTCAGTTTACACAAATAAATTAAAAAAAATGTATTATCAAAAAAAATTCTTAGGGAAATATTTTTGAAATTTAAGGAAATCGTAAAAAAAATAATTAAAAATTTAATTATAAAAAAATATATTTTAAAATTAAAAAGAAATAGGTAAATTAGAAAAAAAATATTTACAAAAATTAGGGAAAAAAGTAGGAAAATAAAGATTTAAAAAATTAGAAAAATAAAATTAATAATAAAAAATATAAATTAATTATAAAAAATATATATTGAAAAAAACTGTAAAAGAAATTAGGTAAAATATATTTAATAAAATTAAAAAAAAAATTAAACTAGGAAAAAAATTAGAAAAAAGAATATAAAAATATTTTTAAAAATTAGGAAAATAATAATTAGAAAAAAATATTCTAAAAAATTAGAAAGTTAAAACAAATTAGAAAACAAAAATATTTTTAAAAAAAACAAGTAAATTAGAAAAAAAACTAATTGGGGAAAAAATATTATAAAGAATATATGTTTAAAAATTAGATAAATAAATTTAAATAATCCAAAATAATCCACCGGTTGACAACTCCTTCTATTGTTACAGGAACAGTAGAAGAAAAGTTGTTAATTGATAAAGTGATATACATATTGAATATTTAAATATATATAAATATTAAAATATAGTAATTGGTTCGGTTCCAAAATAACCGAATTAATGACCATTGAGTTTGGTTCAATTCAGAGCCGTGTACAAAAAAGAAATAAAAGAACCAATTTAATTAGTTGTTTCGGATTTTCAAATTCATCTAATTATTAGTTCGAGTCTTACGATCCTAAACTTTTTCGAAGAACACGGTAGTTTTTCTACCTTTCCTTGCTAAAAATATTTAAAAGCAAAAAGAAATTATAAACTTTAAAAAGTCAATAACAATATCCAAAACAATTAAAATTGGTTTGGTTTGATTCGATTCGAACCGGAAAATATTAATATATATATATATATATATATATGATATTAAATTCTAAACTATTAAATTATAAATACATTAAGATATAAGTATATAAAAATTAAAACATCAAGAACACGACAACTCTACTATTACTGTGTGCCAATTTAATATTGGTTGACAGTGTAAAAAAACTTTACACGGTCAGTTTACACAAATAAATTATAAAAAATGTATTATAAAAAAAATTCTTAGGAAAATATTTTTGAAAATTAAGGAAATCGTAAAAAAATTTAATTAAAAAATTAATTATAAAAAATTATTTTAAAATTAAAAAGAATTAGGTAAATTAGAAAAAAAATATTTACAAAAATTAGGAAAAAAAGTACGAAAATAAAGATTTAAAAAATTAGAAAAATAAAATTAATAATAAAAAATATAACATAGTTATAAAAAATATATATTGAAAAAAAATTAAAAATAAATTAGGTAAAATATATTTAATAAAATTATAAAAAAAATTAAACTAGGAAAAAAATTAGAAAAAAGAATATAAAAATATTTTTAAAAATTAGGAAAATAATAATTAGATAAAATATTCTAAAAAATTAGAAAGTTAAAACAAATTAGAAAACAAAAATATTTTTAAAAAAACAAGTAAATTAGAAAAAAAAACTAATTGGGGAAAAAATATTATAAAGAATATATGTTTAAAAATTAGATAAATAAATTTAAATAATCCAAAATAATCCACCGGTTGACAACTCCTTCTATTGTTACAGGAACAGTAGAAGAAAAGTTGTTAATTTATAAAGTGATATACATATTGAATATTTAAATATATATATAAATATTAAAATATAGTAATTGGTTCGGTTCCAAAATAACCGAATTAATGACCATTGAGTTTGGTTCAATTCGGAGCAGTGCACAAAAAAGAAAAAAGAAAACCAATTTAACTGGTTCGTTCGGATTTTCAAATTCATCGAAATATTGGTTCGAGTCTTACGATCCTAAATTTTTTGGAAGAACACTGTAACATTGCTACCTTTCCTGGCTAAAAATATTTAAAAACAAAAAAAATTATAAACTTTAAAAAGGTAATAACAATATCCGAACCAATTAAAATTGGTATGGTTTGATTCGATTCGATTCGAACAGGAAAATATTAAAATATATATATATAATATAAAATATTAAATTTTAAACTATTAAATTATATATACATTAAAATATAAGTATATAAAAATTAAAACATCAAAAACATGACAACTCCACTATTAATGTGTGCCAATTTAATATTGGTTGACAGTGTAAAAAAATTTTACACTGTCAATTTATAGAAATATATTTTAAAAAAAATGTATTAGCAAAAAAAAATTATTAGGAAAAAATTGTAAAAGTTAAGGAAAACGTAAAAAGAATTAATTAAAAAATTCAATTATAAAAAGTTAATTTAAAATGAAAAAGAAAAAATTTAATTAGAAAAACCTTAAACGGAAAAAAGTATGAAAAAAAATATTTAAAAAAAATAAGGAAAATGTAGATTTAAAAAAATTATAAAAATAATATTATTAAAAAATTTAATAAATTAGAAAAAATATATATTGAAAAAAAATATAAAAAATTAGAAACAATATATTTAAAAAAATTATAAAAAAAAGTAAATTAGGAAAACAAATTAGAAAAAAGTATATAAAAATATTTTAAAAAATTAGGAAAATAATAATTAGAAAAAAATATTCAAAAAAATTAGAAAGTTAAAACTAATTAGAAAACAAAAATATTTTAAAAAAAATCATTCAAAAAAACAAGTAAATGAGAAAAATACTAATTAGGGAAAAAATATTATAAAGAATATATGTTTAAAAATTAGATAAATAAATTTAAAAAATCCAAAATAATCCACCTGTTGACAACTCCTTCTACTGTTACAGGCACAGTAGAAGAAAAGTTGTTAATTGATAAAGTGATATACATATTGAATATTAAAATATATATAAAAATATTAAAATATAGTAATTGGTTCGGTTCCAAAATAACTGAATTAATGACCATTGAGTTTGGTTCAATTCAGAGCCGTGCACAAAAAATAAATAAAAGAACCAATTTAATTGATTGTTTCGGATTTTCAAATTCATCGAATTATTAGTTCGAGTCTTACGATCCTAAACCTTTTCGAAGAACACGGTAGCTTTGCTACCTTTCTTTGCTAAAAATATTTAAAAACAAAAAGAAATTATAAACTTTAAAAAGTCAATAACAATATCCAAAACAATTAAAATTGGTTTGGTCTGAACTAATTAACAAACCCTAAAAAATATTAAATTTTAAACTATTAAATTATATATACATTAAAACATAAGTATATACAAATTAAAACATCAAGAACACGACAATTCTACTTTTACTGTTTGCCAATTTACTTTTGGTTGACAGTGTAAAAAAATAGTGCACTGTCAGTTTATACAAAAAAATTCAACAAAAAAAATTATTAGCAAAAAAAAAATAATTAGGAAAAAAATTGAAAAATTAAGTAAAAATTTTAAAAACAAAATTATTATTAAAAAATATTTTAAAAAGAAAAAGAAAAAAGTAAATTAGAAAAAAATTATGAAAAAAACTATTTAAAAAAAAAGGAAAAACATTTAGGAAAATATAGGTTTTAAAAAAATTAGAAAAATAAAATTAATTATAAAATAAAATATAGATTAATTAGAAAAAAATATACATTTAAAAAAATAAAAAATAGGAAAAAATATATTTAAAAAAATTAGGAAAAAATTAAATTACGAAAAAATTTAGAATAAAGTATATAAAAAATATTTTAAAAAAATTTAGGAAAATACTAATTAGAAAAAAATTCAAAAAAATTAGAAAGATAAAACTAATTAGAAAACAAAAATATTTTAAAAATATCATTTAAAAAAAAGTAAATTAGAAAAAAACTAATTAGGGAAAAAATTATTATAAAGAATATATGTTTAAAAAATAAATAAATAAATTTAAATATTGCAAAATAATCCACCCGTTGACAACTCCATCTACTGTTACAGGAACAGTAGAAGAAAAGTTATTAATAGATAAAGTGATATACATATTAAATATTTAAATATATATAAATATTAAAATATAGGAAATCGTTCGGTTCCAAAATAACCGAATTAAAGACCGTTGGGTTTGGTTCAATTCGGAGCCGTGCATAAAATAGAAAAAAAAAAAGAACCAATTTAATTGGTTGGTTCGGATTATAAACTTTAAAATGTCAATAACAATATCTTAACCAATTAAAATTGGTTTGGTTTGGTTTGGTTTGATTCGGTTCGAATCGGAAAATATAAATATATATATATATATATATATATATATATATTTATAAATAAAAATATAAAAATATTAAATTATATATACATTAAAATATAAGTATGTAAAAATTAAAACATCAATAACATGACAACTCTACTTTTACTGCTTGCCAATTTATGATTGGTTGACAGTGTAAAAAAACTTTACACTGTAAGTGTATACAACTAAATTCAAAAAAAAACTATTAGCAAAAAAAAAAATTTTTTAGGAAAAAAATTAAGGAAAACGTAAAAAACAATCATCAAATTTTTAAAAAAAAGTAAAATAAAAAAGTAAAGTTTTTTTAAAAAAAGTAAACACAAAATTATTTTCCTTTTAAAAAAAAGTATTTTTTAAAAAATAAATAAATAAAAAAGGCAATAAATCCGAGTGCTGACATGTGTATATACAGTAAAATTGTTTATCCAACTTTTATAAACTAGGAAAAAATAGATTTAAAAAAAATTAGGAAAATATAGATTTAAAAAATTATAAAAATAAATTAATTATAAAAAATATAAATTAATTATAAAAAATATATATTTAAAAAAAATAATAAGGAAAACATATATTTTAAAAAATTATATAAAAAAAGTAAATTAGGAAAAAAATTTACAAAAAGTATATAAAAAATATTTAAAAAATTAGGAAAATAATAATTTTAAAAAAATCAAAAAATTTAGAAAGATAAAATTAATTAGAAAACAAAAATATTTTAAAAAAATTATTTAAAAAAATAAATTAGAAAAAAATTTAAAAAATATATTATAAAGAATATATGTTTAAAAAATAAATAAATAAATTTAAATAATCCAAAATAATCCATCAATTTACAACTCCTTCAACTGTTATAGAAATAGTAGAAGAAAAGTTGTTAGTTGATAAAACGATAGATATATTGAATATTAAAATTTATATAAATATTAAAATATTATAATTGGTTCGGTTCCAAAATAATCGAATTAATGATCATTTGGTTTGGTTCAATTCGGATCCGTGCATAAAAAAGAAAAAAACGAACCAATTTAATTGGGCTGTTTGGATTTTCAAATTCGTCGAATTATTGGTTTGAGCCTTACGACCCTAAACTTTTCGAAGAACAGGGTAGCTTTGCTTCCTTTCCTGACTAAAAATATTTAAAAACAAAAAAAATATTATAAATTTTAAAACGTCAATAACAATATTCAAAGCAATTAAAATTGGTCTGGTTTGATCCGGTTCGAACCGGAAAATATTAAAAATATATATATATATATATATATAATATTAAATTATATATACATTAAAATATAAGTATATAAAAATAAAACATCAAGAATATGATAACTCTACTTTTACTCTTTGTTAATTTATGATTGATTGACAATGTAAAAAAACTTTACACTGTCAGTGTATACAAATAAATTCAAAAATAAAATTATTAGGAAAAAATTTTAAAAATTAAGGAAAACGTAAAAAAAATTAAAAACAAAAAAAAATTAAAAAAATTAAAAGAATTAAAAGTAAAAAAATTAAACGTAAAAAAAAGTAAAAAAATTATAATAAAATTAATTAATTTTTAAAAAAATAAAAAATAAGGCAAAAAATCCTATTGTTGATATGTGTATGTATAATAAAATTGTCCATCCAATTTTTATATAAGTATAGATTTGTGGGCAAAAGTCTACAACTGGCTAGGAGTCTCTAGTGTGCAGCCGCAACAAAGCGCAGAACACTATCTGCAACATATGGGACTATTTCGTGGGGAAAAGAGGAAACACGAGGGCTGTTCAATTTGGCATGCGATTATTTGGACCATTTAGCTTGAATAAAATAGGTTCTGTTTAAGTTTGAAAAACCAGATGGGATAAGGTTGTTTGATCTGTCATTATGCAGATCATGAAATTGGTATTGTGCCTCATGTGGTGGTTCAACCTTTTTTTCGGATTGGTACATTAACCCGTTGGAATGTGCCTAACGTCTATAATTTTTGCTGTTTGTTTTTCTGCTGTATTTGTAAAGTGCAATAGTTCTGTTGATTTTTTCTGTTACTACAATCTTAGTGATGTTGCAGCAGGATGGGGGTACTCAGGGGCCTTGCTCTGTCTACATAATGATTCTTATATGGGGATTTTTTTGGTTGTTCTGTAATTCTGAAATACTCATTACATAGGATTGGGTGCAGTGGTGGAGGGAAGGGGTGGCCATGGCTTTTCAAAAAAATAAAAATAATACTTATATATCTTTTTCGCCCAAAGGATCCAATTTCAAATCCAAACCATTTCTATTATACAGTGTTTGACGTGTTGTACTTTTGCTAATGGTATTACAGATACTTGATAGTTTTATTGCGTTTATATTTTAATGTTTTATTGTCTTCTTTCTTTCATAATCAATGTCTTTTTTATTGATTTTTATTTTTATTTAATTTGTTTTTAACTATTTAACTTTTTTTTTTTTTACAACAATGCCCTTACTAAAAAACTTTAAGTTGATTGGTAAGTTAAAGTGATATTTAAGAAAAAATAAAGGATTGCCTAGAATTGGAGAAACCAAAGAGGTCCTGCTACGTTATCTAGCTTCTCATTATTTTGGAACCTGGTTACCAAGGTGAAGAGGCTTTTATACAAGCAGAAGAGGAAAAGGGCACTTAGAGCTAAGGGTTTACCAAAGGCAACCAAAGAAACAAGATGGGAAATCTCTAGGACTACTGCAACTATACTGGAGCAAATAAAATATTTGCAAAACCAGTAGGAGAGAAAAGCTTGGTGTTTACCTTCAAAAACTTGGTGGGAAGTTTTGGCATTGACAGCCAGAAAATTGGAGTAGGAAAAAGCGTTCTTATAAAAGTTCACCTTTAATGCTGGATAAGAGAGCTCAAACAATGAGTTGACATCCTCTCCAATCACTGGAAGACCAGTGATGGCTGCTACATCCAGCAAAGTAGGGCTCATGATACCCGAAGGAAGGATGAACCCGTTCACGGAAGTGGACCGGAAGCCAAGCAAGCTAAACAACAGATCAAGGTTCAGAGGAATGTCATGTTGGGAAAGCATGATGATGTCATAGATTCTCCAGTCTTTCCAGCTTTGACCTCGGCTAGCCGAAACACATTTCAGCCAATCAGTATACTGAGGAGTAGGGCGAGGCCAGGTTCGAAGATCATTAGGGCATTTGTTGATAGAATACCAATCAGAAGTGATTGGAAGCTCAAAATGTTTCGGGTACAAGTGATGATCAAGGAAGATTTTGCACTCATAGATATCTGAGGTGCATGGAGTTAGAGTGAAGGAATTCATGTGTAGGAAGAGAACAGGGGAATTAGAACTTTGATCTTGATCCATGGGTTGTTGGTTTCCTGATTGCTTTGAAGGGAGAAGATGAAAGCAATCGACTTGAATGATATTCGGCTAAATATATTAGCGTTGAAGTAGGGCAAGATGAAAGGGTTTTGATCGTTTGACATTTAAATCTAGTTACCGTTTGGCCGAGTATCTCTCTTCTTAAAGGATAAGTGGTTAGAGCTAAAGGATAGAGGATTGGGTGCGACGTCAAGATTAATTTATTACATTCTTTCAGCTTCTTGAATTCAGCTAAAAAATGTAAGGGGCCAATTGTTATCACCTAAAAATAAATTCAAATGAATCAAGATGATACAACGACTAGCTGAATTATTAGCCGAAGAAAGATATAGCCGATGGGTAAAGGGACATACTCGGCTGGATTTAGGGTGGGCTTTGCGATAATGGGCCAAGATTGGATGACAAAGCTAGCCGAAGTATAACTGATCAAAGCGCTGCTGCCAGGAATAGTGGGTTGTTGCCATATTGCGCACGTCCTGGAGAGGACTTGCACTAGTGCAGGAAGAGATTTTTACGTCAGTAAAAATTCTTTTTTAACATCTGAAAAATGCCTGACGTTATCCAAGCAGACATAAAAGTGTAACTTTTAACGTCACTTGACAACTGATGTTAATAGTAAACTTTTAACGTCAGTTATTTAAATAATTGACGTAAAAAGTGTACTTTTAACATCAGTTATTTAATTTAACTGACGTTAAGTACACTGCTTATAACTTCAGTTGTTTAAGACAACTGACATTATAAATAATTTTTTTTAAAAAAAATTACTTTTAACGTCAGTTGTCTTAAATAACTGACGTTAATTGGTTTTTTTTTAAATTTCTGTTACAATTTATCCATTTCCCCAGCATATCCCTGCATTCAGTAAACACAATCCACAATATACAGAATAAGCACATTACAAAATTTGAACATACACTCAAATTTAGCAAAAAATTGCCTCATTAAAATCTTATGATGCAAAACCGTCCTTAGGGATCAAAACATCATTAAGGAAAAAGAGTACCCTTAAATTTTATTAAAAAAAGAAAATAAATACAAAGAACTAATGGGTGGACAAAAAACCAAAACACATTGATAGAAAAAACATAATTAAAAGTTTCTAAGTATTTTAAATGTAAATACACACATCAACTATATATAAGTTTCTAATAATTAACACTATACATCTTGTTTCAAAAAAAAACCTACACATCTTCTAAGTACTCAGGAGGTATTTTTGCTATTACTTTTTCTTTAGCATACTTAAAGAAAAATTCTGCAAAGCGCATCATCAAGTCTCTGAAGTCTCCTTTTTAAAGAGGAGATGAGTCACTAAAAGCCTGCACACGTTCAAATAATTAACAATAACATTAACGTAAGGAAAAGGAAAACTAAAATATATAATTAAATAAGTTGTTTAAGTATTACCTTCTTCTATCCCTCTGTAATAGATGCGGAGACTATGTTCAGCATATGATGCATCACATAATAACCACACGACCAACCGTTTGACTGCTGACGAGACTACGAAAGAAATGAAATTCAATGTCAGTTAAATAAACATATATATTTGGAATTAGTAATTAGTAATTAGTAATTATAATATTAATTACTATTTTATAAACTACCAACCTTGAGGTTAATCCAATCAGGGTTTCCTTTAGACTTGGTAGTCCTACTCCTCCCGTTGGCGCAACTTCGATAGATATAAACACATATATCCAATATAACCACAATAGCCGAGACTGGAAAAGCGCACTAGTATTTGAAAACCTAACAACCATATATATATACACCACTACACTCTATCCCTCTTTGAAAACCTATTTGAAAACCTAACAAACATATATAGACACCACTATTGTCATAAAAACCTATTTCCTTCAAAGCACGCTTAAACAATTCATCAAGCATGCTTAAACAATTCTCACTTAAACAGAATGCAGATTTATTTTCAAACAAGTAGACGCAACATGTGACCTTCCAAACTAGAACAAAGTCTAGGACTCAAGAAGACCATGACATGATGAATTAGCACATGACTTTTACATTTACTCAAAGAGCCATCATGCCAATAACACTAATAGTAATACCAAATTGTAAAATAACATCGACATACCAGCAGCTAAATCATCTTCAATATTTTAAAGCAAAACCATCAAAATGCAAAGAACTATTCATGTGTGATATCCCTAGGATAACCGACAAAGACCAGTCAGATTAAGAACAAGACTGTTACATAGTTACACATTGATATACTTAACAACAAGCATTGGTGAAGAAGATATTACCAGTACTCATCATATATTTTAACTATGTGCTAACTCATCACTACTACGCCTGTCGTCATCATATACTGCCCTAGGTGTACCTACTATGTGCTAAACATATATTTTAAATGGCATGGTCTGCTAACTCCATTGCATCCTTATCAAACAGAAAGTAACCAAACAGAGAAAACAAAAATGTAATTTAGGGCATTACCGAGTGAACAGAGAGGAGAAGGAGAATAGAGCTCGCGGTTCGAATGGGAGAGGGAGTTGTGACAGAGGCTCTCGCGTGTTGGTGGGGAGAGGAGCTCGCGTGGTGGCCGCCGTTCGAAGTGGTTGCTGAGAGTGAGAGTTAGGGCGCTCAAGAAAGAGTGTGAAGTTGAGACACACACAGAGAGAGAGTACGTACCTCGCGGTGGTGGTGGAGAGGAGCTCACGATGGAGGCGGAGAGGAGCTCGCGGTGGTGGAGAGGAAATGAGTGATGAACATGGAAGGGTTAGGGCTAGGGCAGAGAGAAGGTCTAATGAGAACAGAGGCAGAGATGAGTGACGAAAGTGGAAGAGGCGCGTGGGGGTGGTAACGTATACTTACTAAAAATAATTAAAAACACATTTTTAACGTCAGTTGTTATTACAACTGAGGTTAAAAGTCATTTTTTACGTTAGTTGTTTAAGAAGCATTAATTACTTATTTTGCATTAATTTTAACTATCCTATTAATTATGATTTTTTGAAAAATGTAATATTCTATCTCCTATTTATTTTATTGATTCACTTCCCTGTAATTTTTCTCTTCCCACCAAAAAATCTTAATTGATTCCCATGATTCTTAAATGATTCCATTTTTTTAAACCTCTCCCTTCCAAAGACTATTTAGTCCCTGTTTGTTTTATAGTTGGGATGCACCAAAACTCCGTTTGGGCTCCCAAACCCAGTTGTTACAGTAACTTCATGTGTTTGGGTACAAAATTCAATTGAAAATAATATAAAATTGATTCATGGTGGGTCAAAATTGAGTTTGTGTAAGCAAAATTTTGTAGTTTTTCTGTTGAAAATAAATGTAAGACCCACAAAATTTTACATATTTATACCTCAAAAGTGATTTTACTTTATGATCCAAACAAAATCAATTCTTCTAAACCTACTTTTAAAATATTATTACCAAACAAAAATCAATTTTTTTAACCTTGATTTTTTCAAAATCAATTATTCCAAAATCAATTCTATCAAAATCTAAAAAACAAACGAACCCTTACTTGGTTTCAAGACTGATTTTTTTTTACGGAAGCTTTCAAGACTTTTTTTTTTTTACGAAACTTTCAAGACTGTTTAAACAACGTATATCTGCAACACTATTTGCTTTCATCTAATTGTGAAATAACCGATCTGCAAATTCTATTTGCTTTCTAATTCTACATAATAGAAAAACTGTAACAAAAGAGAAAAGTTAAAAAAAAAAAAAAAGAGCAGTAGCTAGTTGGATTGTAATGAATCGAAATATCGAATCGAATTGCAGAGCAGCAGCTAGTTAATCAAACAGAAAGGTGTTGAAGAATAATATGAAAAAATAATCATCGTCAAGACAGAGAGGGAAATTAACAGGAAACAATTAAGAATCGTTAATTTTTATGGGAAGAGAGATTATAGGGAGGTGAATCCATAAATAAATAAGAGAGACTATTACTTTTTTTTCAAAATATCATAACATAATTAATAGAATAGTCAAAATTAATGCAAATTGGTTAATTAATACTTCTTAATCGTGCAACCTTGTACAAGATAGAAAAACCTAAATAAAAAAATGTAAACAATAAATTATATCTTATTACTCCACTATGTCAAATTTGAAATTTAGTAGTACACACTTAACAGTGATTTTGAAGTCATCGCTTTAAAAAAATGTTATTTAATAGCATATAAGCAATGAAATGCAATTAAAAGATACACATTTGATATTGTTTTACTAAAGAAATGCTATGTTTACTCCATTCCATTTTTTAAAAGAAATTCGCTCACACTGTAATAGTGATTTTATAGGGAAGCACTATTTAAATTTAGAGATTTAATAACTTTCCTCGGACTAGCACTATTAAAATAGTGTCTATAATAGCACTTGCTTGAGGATAAGAAATCAAGACTATTACGACTCATTTGGTGGTTAGATAAGAGAGACAGGATATGATAAACTATTATATCCTGTCTGAAACTATTGTTTGGTGAGCTAGTAGGATAGGATAAAGCAATCCTGAAGGGAGGACTGGGTTAGAACCCAGCATGATATGATAGAGTAATTTAAAGTATAATAAAATGTAAAAATTATTTTATATAAAAATATTATATATAAAAAATAATTAAAGTATAATAAAATATAACATGGTTGACAAAAAAAGTATAATAAAATATAAGATGTTTTAAATAATAAAAATATTAAAAATTAACTTTAAAAGTAATTTATTTTGTCATAAGGCTAATTTGTTATTTTATAATATTTTAAAAAAACAGAAAAAATATAAAAAATTAATCTAATAATTTAACTATATATAAAGTAAAAACTAAAAATGAATATTTAAAATTATAAAAAATGAATTTAATTTAAACAATATTTTAAAATTTTAAAATATTATATGTAATTTTATCACCAAGATAATTTGGTCTTTTTATATAATTTTAATAAATGGAAATTAAAAAAAACTAAAATATGAAAACATTTAGAATAAAATCGAAATTTTTAAAATTCATACTCAAATGATAATGCTATCCAGTTGGTTATCTGGTGAACACCAAACGTCGGATATGATAATAAGTTATCATGCTCTTATCATATCCTACTCTTATCATGCTCTTATATCCTATCCGCCATTATCCTATCATGACCACCAAACGAGCCATGGTCAGGATAGAACAAGTACGTATATGATAAGATATGTGAATAATGATTGGATACAATAAGATCTTATCCTATCATGTGTTTGATACGGACCTAATAACAAACTACATAACATTATATCATCTATCACACTACAAAAAATGTGGTATTTAGCTACCACCAAATTCGATTGCTAAATATGGAAAATGAATCGACAATTTGTTAAGAAATTAGCTAAATTAGATAAATGATGAATATTTCATTATTATAATTGAATTAAATAAATTTAATTGAAGGATTATGATATTTAAGTATTTTGAATTTTATTTAATATGTTTGACTATATTTATTTTCCTTGTTGGACTAGTTACAATGCAATGAATGCTGCCTTTTGTAAAAATAAAAAAGGTAAATAATGAATTATATCTTATTATAATCAAATAAATTTTGGGTGGATTACACTACAGATATGTGATTTAATAGTGCACATTTAATATCAATTTTGGAGTCACCCTTCAAACAAATGTGGGACAATATTCAATAGTTTTTTTTGTTGTAAACCCAGTGTATCCTAACGCTGTCAACGAATGACTGATCATTATTCGCGTGGTGTAGCTTCCGCTGGCCAAACATTATTTTAACACCGTCAGGAATCAAACCTGGTAGCAAATCGAGTTGACCCATAGAATGTCCCAGGACAGGCCTTACAACCACTGGGCCAAGAGACTTGGTTAGCAATATTTAATAGTTATAGCTAAGCAAGGAATTTCCTTAAAAAAAATTCCAAGGAAATGCAATTAAAAGATACACCTTTTTTTAGTGTTTTTATAAAGAAACGCTATGATTACTCCATTCCATTTTTGAAATTTGCAAACACTGTAATAGTGGGTTTATAGAGAAGCACTATTTAAATTTAGAGATTTAATGGCGTTTCCACATACAAGAGTTATTAAAAAAGTGTTTATAATAGTGCTAGCTTGAGGGAACATTATCTTACCACCATATTAATAACAAAACCATCTAGGTGACACTGCTCATGGACATACAGTGCTTCGGAAGCGTTGTCGTTGTTTACAACTTTAATAGCATCAAGATTAAGATAAATAGTGTCTGAAAGCGCTATCAAATGCAATAAAAATAAAAATAAAAATAATGCACGTTATTAGTTCCTGAATATGTTGTATTGTTGAATTAAGATTTTAAAAGACTATTTTGAGATATTTAAGTTTTGTGATATTCTATTAAGAATTTGAAATAATCTAAACAAGTCTTATGACACTACTGCAAATAATGGATTTTATAACATGATTCAACACCGGTTGCATTTTAACCGATGAAGAAAACTAGGTGGTGGAATTTTTGAAATTGAAAGGAATACTTTTGACATTGATTCCCATTTTAACCGATGTAGAAAACTTTTAACATTGGTTATTTTAAACAACCAATGTTTTAAACAACCGATGTAAAAACTTAAAAATAAAAAAACAAATAACAAATCCCTCCTCACTTTTGACATCGGTTACAACCCATTTTAACGCAACCCAATCTTGCTTTGACTATCATGAAGGAGATCTGCCTTACTCTTTCTTCGTGCTTCTTTAAGGTACATTCAATATATATGATTATTAGAAGTTTGTGTGAATTTGGTTCGTATATTTTTACTAACTTGGCTAAACCTCCTTATATTGCATTTATCAAATGTAAACAAAGGACACACAACTGAGTGAAAGCTCAAATTTGTGAGTTTTAACCTTTAAACAGCAAAAGGTTCCGTCTAAACAAATCAAATCTTGTGTTGGATTGAGATTTTATAAGATTTTAAAAGGCTATTTGTGATAAAAAAAAAAAGGTCTCGTGGTATTAAATATAGACTTTTAAGTAATTTAAATAAAACTTGTGATATTCAATCAAGATAATTAAGATTTTTTTAAGAGGGTGTCCAAATCTAGTAGTATTTGATCAAGATTTTTTATTAATAACAAAAAGTCTCAAGGTATATAAAAGTTTGCTAATTTTGATGGATTGTTTTTTAAGATGGATTTTGAGTCCGTTTAGATGGGTTTTTTTTTATTATAAAAAAACACTTATTTTTAAAATAAAAGTGCTTTTAAAAAAAATATAGGTATTTAAATGTGATTTTGAAAAAAAAACAAAACAAAAATAGTAAAAAAAAACACATTTTGACGTTTTTTTTTAACAAGTTACAATTCATAATTCCCTAACTTTATGAGCTTTGAAGTCAATTCTCAAATGTTTTGAACTGGTACGAAGACTTAAAGTCAATTTCCAAAGAAGCAACATTATTGAGGTTAATGTGGATGAAGAGTTCAATACAGCAGCATCCATTTTCGTGCTGCGGGACCTTTCAAATTTTTATAGGGGCAAATGAGAAGAGGGTGTCTACATGGAATCCAGTTTTTGAAACTCTGCAAAAAAAAAAAAAAACCTTTTCAAGTGGAAGCAAATGCACCTATCTTTACGAGGACGAATCATTCTAATCAATGTGGTACTCAATAGCATCCCCATGTATTTCCTATCTTGCATGAGACCACAATTAAGAAGCTAATTTGCAATCAAAGTAATTTCCTTTTTTTTTGGGTTCGTTTAACTTAGCTTTACTAGAAAAATGGCGTGGAGAGTCATTTATGAAGAAGAGGGGCTCTGGGTGAGGGTGCTGAGGTCTAAAATTGGGGGTTTAGAGGGCTGGTCAGGGACGGGAGTGTGGAGTTGCTTCATAGGGAGTCATCTGGTTGGTGGAAAAATATCTTGAAGAGTGGTAGAGTTTTGTCTATCGAGGACTCGTTTGTGGAGTGTTTGAGGAGGAAATTGGGTAGGGGGAGATAAAACAAGATTTAAGGGATCTTTTTCCATTGTTGTCTCACCTATCGGATTAAAGAAACTTAACTAATGATAGGTTTGGTAGTTGGGTGCAAGGAAGGTGGGTGTGGAACTTTGTGTGGAGGAGGCCCATGTTCATTTGGGAATAGGAACTCAGTGTTCAGTTTTCGAACTTACTAAAAGAAGTTCGCTTGATTGGTTCTCAATTAGATTCTTGGGTGTGGAGCTTGGAATCCGAAAATGAGTTTCACTTCAAGGTCAGCCTACTGCTATCTTAATAAAAAAGCTTCTATGTCCAGTCAGTTAAATGGAAATGAAGCTGAGGTTTATAAGGTGCTGTGGAAATCAAAGGTGCCAACAAAGATTTTAGCCTTCTCTTGGCAATTATTCAGGAACCGAATTCCTACTAAAAATAATATGTTCAAGAGAGGTGTCCTTACTAATCCAACTGATCTCATTTGTGTCTTCTGTAATTCTGCTATGGAGGATGAGGACATCTCTTCTTCACTTGCCCTTTTGCTCTGTAATTCTGCTCTGGAGGATGAGGACATCTCTGCAACATAGGGGACTGTTTCATGGGGAAAAAGAGGAAACACAGGGGTTGTTCAATTTGGCATGCGATTATTTGGACCATTTTGTTAGAAGTTTTTGGGTCACACTTGTAATGTTTAAATGTGTTAGGGCCATTATTTTTAATTAGTCAAATTAAAGTGATCTAATTCGAGTAAGGTTTATGGCTAAGGACATAATTGTTATGAAAATTATTGTGTAGATACCATAAGGTCTTATTTCTATTTTTATGATGGGTAAAATTAGAGATAAGAAATGTGTGGATAGTCATGACTCTTCATGAAAGAGTTTGAATTCGAAGGGACATCACTCTTCATGAAAGGGCATTGACTCATTATAAAAGGTTATGGTCCCCAAGTCATATGCAACCAATTTTCTTTTCTAACACCCATCGTTAGAAAGGAGAGGCTCTTTATGGTTTAAGAAGAATTGTGCATGTTGACTTGGAAGACCAAGAACCAGAAGTTTCTCCATCACATTTTCCATGAATTCGGGTACGCTTCCGCTATTGTCTTTCATTTTCTATTCTTGATGATTGAACATGACTTGTCTTGTTTGGATGATGGTTTTAATCTTTAAGTTTCTCTCATACAGTTTTCCAACAGGTGGTATCAGAGCCACAAGTTTATGTTGAATCATTGAGAAAATTTTGTTTTATGAATGATTATTTGTTCTTAATTTGATGATTTAAATTGTTAAAATGTCAAATTTTAAGAACAAATATGGATACAATTTTATTGAAGATGGATATTATTGAATATTGAATTCATGTCTTATCCATACTAAACTATTCGGATTTGGTTTTCTAAGTTTTAGTTTCAATTGATAATTTAAATGCTTATGGAATTTGATGTTAATTTTCTTCATGAGAATTGATTATCATGAATTAGTGGTGTGGTTTTCCATTCAGATAAATTAGTTATTGTATGAGGACAGTGGTAGATTCGGTAGGGGTGATGACGGCTTGTCCGTTATTATTTTCGAATCATTGGGCACCGGTTCGATTCCCATATTGGAACTTTGAATTATTTATGAAACGTCGTTTTCATTTATATGTTAGAGATTTAAAGTTCGTAAGTGTCTACCACTATGTAAGGGTTGTCTTGGTGGTATGAGCGGGTGTGCCTTTTCGAGGTTGTCTTGTGTTCGAATCCACGAATCCACAACTGCAATTTTAGTAATATTTTTATAAAATAAAAGAAAAGTAACGAACGTGGGATTTGAACTTGAGACATGCAGTATTAGGCACAATGGTTGACCACCAGGCTACAAGTGAAATATTGATAATCAATCTCCAAACAATTTTCTTAAAGACTTTTAAGACGATGCACTTTGTTGCAATAAGGAGAGAAACACAATTTTCTCATTTGTAACAATGATGCACACAGTTTTGATACAGTCCTTTTCTAGAAATAAATGAAATTAAATTTTGGATTAAGTTTTCAACCAAAATTCAAATAATTGGTTATATTTTGGATTATGAAATTATTTGACATTTTAAGTGAATCAATTGAAGCAAGAAGTCACCAAAGTGACCTCTCTTGTGTAGATTGCTCATGAGAAATGTTGAATGTTAGTGTGTATGTGTATCCATGCGAGTATTAATCGGCCCAAAGGAAGGTTAATATTTGGCCGGATTACATGCACACCTGTGATGGTAAACATGTGATGATTATAAGGTTGTAGATGTGAATGATAAATCAGTTCAAAAAAGGGTTTATTATTTGACATACATTATTGTCAATGTTTGATCATTACAACAAGAGTACCACTAGCAGTTAATATTACTGTCCAAAGACTTGATATTAATGTTGCACTAGGTAGCTTGAGATGGGGTATGCCATTATTTGAATTTATTGATGATTGAATTTTGGTTATGATGTGAGAATATTTATGTTATTTATTTGTTCTCTCTTCAGCTACTATTGCTACTATATCTGCTAACCTAAATTCGGTTCCTGATCTTAATGGTATAAACTTTAAGGATTGGAAAGAGAACATTTTAATTGTTCTGGGCTGCATGGATCTTGACCTTGCACTAAGGATGGAGCAACCATCTTCTCTTACGGACTCCAGTACCTCTGAAGAGAGGAAAACTTATGAGAAGTGGGAACGCTCCAATCGTATGAGTCTCATGATCATTAAACGCGGCATTCCGGAGGCATTTAGGGGTGCTATATCTGAAAAGATAACAAGTGCCAAAGAATTCCTTGCCGAAATTAAGAAACGCATTGCCAAAAGTGATAAGGCAGAAACAAGCACACTCCTTCAAAGCTTGATTTCTATGAAGTACAAGGGCAAAAAGAGGAAACATAAGGATACTAAGAATGAAGCTGCTAAGGGTCCAACACAAAAGAAGCAAAATAAGGGTGACAACGGTTGCTTCTTTTGTGGCATGACTGGACATGTCAAGAAGGAATGTACCAAGTATCATGCCTGGCGTGAAAAGAAAGGTATGTTCCTTACTTTGGTACTATTACGAGGGTTGCCTGATTCTAGAAGGCCAACTGATGCTGAAAGACGCATTTATGTGGGAGATGGCAAATCGGTAGAAGTAGAGGCAATAGGGCATTTTAGGTTGTTATTAAGTACTGGTTATTATTTGGATTCAATGGATACTTTTGTTGTACCGTCCTTTAGACGGAATTTAGTTTCTGTTTCTTGTTTGGACAAATTTGGTTATCATTGTTCATTTGGAAACAATCAATTCAGGTTATCTATTAATTCAAATGTTGTTGGAACTGGTACTCTTATGATGTATGACAATCTATATTTGCTTGACACAATTGCTTCCTATAATGAAAACTTGAATGTGGAATCACGTGGTACTAAGCGCAAAGTTGACAATGCAAATTCAGGAGCGTTGTGGCACAAGCGTCTAGGTCACATCTCTAGAAATAGAGTTGAACGACTTGTGTCAAATGGGATCCTTAATTCCATTGACTTTACAGACTTTAATGTCTGTGTTGAGTGCATTAAGGGCAAACAGACCAAACAAAAGAAATTGGGAGCATATAGAGCTACAAATGTCTTAGAATTGATACATACGGACATTTGTGGGCCATTTCCAACACCATCTTGGAATGGTCAACAATACTTTATATCATTCATAGACGATTATTCCAGATATGCGTACCTATTTCTTATACTTGAAAAGTCTCAATCTTTGGACGTGTTCAAATCATTTAAGGCTGAAGTTGAAAATCAACTCGATAAAAGAATTAAGAGTGTCAAATCTGACCGTGGAGGTGAATATTATGGTAGGTATGACGGATCAGGTGAACAACGTCCGGGACCATTTGCCAAATACCTTCAGGAATGTGGGATCGTCCCACAGTACACCATGCCGGGGTCACCTAGCATGAATGGTGTAGCTGAAAGACGAAACCGGACTCTTAAGGATATGGTAAGGAGTATGCTATGTCATTCTACTTTACCGGAGTCACTATGGGGAGAGGCATTGAAGACCGCAGCTTACATTTTGAATAGAGTGCCAACTAAGGCAGCTGCCAAAACACCCTATGAGCTTTGGACAGGTAGAAAGCCTAGTCTAAATCACCTTCATGTATGGGGATGTCCAGCTGAGGCAAGGCCTTATAGACCAAATGAAAGGAAATTGGATCCCCGAACAGTGAGCAGCTACTTTATTGGCTATTCTGAATGATCCAGAGGCTATAAGTTTTACGATCCCAAATTAAAGACAATTTTTGAGACGGGAACTGCCACGTTCTTTGAGGATATTGAGTTTGGCGGGAGAAATAAGGTTAGAGACTTTGTCTTTGAGGAAGAATTGGTTTCAATTCCAAATAGATTCATAAAGTTGCTTTTGATGAAGCAAGTCCGGAACCTCTAAATGACATTGCTATTCAAACTCTCATTCAAGATGAGTTAGTTGTTCCAGAAGAACAAATTCAAGATCCTCAAGAACTAGTGCTTCAAGAGTAAGTGTCTTTGCAACGACCCACTAGAGAAAGAAGAAATGATATTCCAGTTGACTACATAGTATTTCTTCAGAAACATGAGGAAAATGATGGTATGATGGAAAATGATCCAATCAATTTTCGTCAAGTCATGCAAGATTCCAACTTAGAAAAGTGGATTGAAGCAATAAATGAGGAGTATGAGTTCATACGAGACAATAAGGTTTGGGAACTTCTCCTATTACCAAAAGGTGTGAAACTCATTGGTTGAAAATGTATATTTAAGACCAAAGGGATTACAAAGGTAATGTGGAGAGGTATAAGGCTTGTCTTGTAGCCAAGGACCATACTCAAAATAAAGGGATTGACTATAAAGAGACTTTCTCTCCGGTTTCATTGAAGGACTCTTTTAGGACAATCGGGACCCTTGTTGCACTTTAGGATTTGGAGCTTCATCAAATGGATGTCAAGATGATGTTTCTCAATGACAACATTGACGAAACGATCTATATGGTGCAGCCGTAAAACTTTGTGTTGGGAGACACAAAGAACACGGTTTGAAAATTGACATAATCCATCTGTGGGCTAAAATAACCGTCTCGTTAGTGATGCCACAAGTTCTATCAGGTAATTCTCTCATTCAGTTTTGAGATGAATGTTGTTAGTATTTGTGTGCAACACAAATTCAGTGGGAGTAAGAATATTTTCCTGTTATTGTATGTTGATGACATACTACTTGGGACTAATGATATAGGCATGTTGCACGAAACCAATAGATTTCTATTGATAATTTCAAGATGAAATATGGTGACGTCTCCTTTGTATTAGGGATCCAGATACACTGAGCCCAATCTTGGAGTATTCTAGGATTGTCACAAAAGAGCTATATCAATAAATTGCTCAAATGGTTTGGCATGCAAGACTGTCAATCAAGTGATGCCTCGATCGCTAAGGGAGACAAATTAGTCTCAATCAGTGCCCAAAAGAAATCTTAAGATTAAAGGGATGCAGGAGATTCCTATGCATCAGTTGTAGGAAGCATAATGTATGCCCAAGTCCGTATTCATCTGGACATAGCATACATTGTTAAGTGTTAGGCAGATACTTAAGCAATCTAGGAATAAATTGTTAGAAAGCAGCCAAACAGGTTATGATTTATTCAATAGAGAACAAAGAACTATATGCTCGCATAAGGAAAATCAGATCAGTTAGAGATCATTGAGTATTCTGATTCTGATTTTGTTGGATGCCAATACAGTTGGAAATCTACATCAGGTTATGTTTATCTATGGTTATAAGGCATTCAAATTATGTGATAAGGTTGCGGAATTTTGTCACTGGGTTATGGATTTTAGATGTATTGAAAGACCACTACAGTTATTTTTGTGACCATAAGTTAGCAGTGACATTAAGTTCCTTATTGATGTGGAAAGAGTTCAGAGTGACAGATGTCTATAAAGCATGTTAGGACAAACTCCATAGTTGTGGATCCACTTACTAAGGTTTACCACCCAAGGTCTTTCATGAGCATATTGCTCGAATGGGTGTTGTATCACTAGACGATACATTTGTTCAGTGGGAGTTTGTATTTGGATGCTTTTCTAAGGAAGATATACTTTATGATTATTTTCTACAGAATACAGTTTTTGGTTTGGTTTTCACTCTGAGTATTGATCTCATTAAAGAGTAAAGTAGGACCAGTTGAAAATCGACATGTACAGATCACCTTCATGTGATTTTCATGCTGCACATTTCATGATTAATCTAGGTCATTTGGTTGTGTTAATATTAGTGATCATTGATGGATTTAGTTATGATTGATATAACGAAAGCCACTTTGGTTCTATATATTGATATAACTAATGAACATGATAGGGATATGTCCAAGGTTTATAATGGCAAATTTGGAGCTCATAAAGTATAACACATTTATAAGCATACATATGTGACCAGTGGGAGATTGTTAGAAATTTTTTGGGTCATACTTGTAATGTTTAAATGTGTTAGGGCCATTATTTTTAATTAGTCAAATTAAAGTGATCTAATTCAAGTAAGGTTTATGGCTAATGACATAATTGTTATGAAAATTATTGTGTAGATACCATAAGGTCTTATTTCTATTTTTATGATGGGCAAAATTAGAGATAAGAAATGTGTGGATAGTCATGACTCTTCATGAAAGAGTTTGAATTCGAAGGGACATCACTCTTCATGAAAGGGCATGGACTCATTATAAAAGGTTATGGTCCCCAAGTCATATGCAACCAATTTTCTTTTCTAACACCCATCGTTAGAAAGGAGAGGCTCTTTATGGTTTAAGAAGAATTGTGCATGTTGACTTGGAAGACCAAGAATCAGAAGTTTCTCCATCATATTTTCCATGAATTCGGGTACGCTTCCGCTATTGTCTTTCATTTTCTATTCTTGATGATTGAACATGACTTGTCTTGTTTGGATGATGGTTTTCATCTTTAAGTTTCTCTCATACAGTTTTCCAACACATTTGGCTTGAAAGAAATGAGGTTCTGTTTAAGTTTGAAAAACCAGATGGGATCAGGTTGTTTGATCCGCCATTATGCAGATCATGAAATTGGTATTGTGCCTCATGTGGTGGTTCAACCTTTTTTTCGGATTGGTACATTAACCCGTTGGAATGTGCCTAACGTCTATAATTTTTGCTGTTTGTTTTTCTGCTGTATTTGTAAAGTGCAATAGTTCTGTTGATTTTTTCTGTTACTACAATCTTAGTGATGTTGCAGCAGGATAGGGGTACTCAGGGGCCTTGCTCTGTCTACATAATGATTCTTCTTATATGGGGATTTTTTGGTTGTTCTGTAATTCTGAAATACTCATTACATAGGATTGGGTGGTTGGCTAATGTTTAAATGCATATGGTGTGGTTTCTTGGGAATAGCTGGGGAAGTTGTGAAATTGTAAAAGGGGAATTACTTTACAAAATAGTTGGGGGCTGGTTGTATTTAGTCGCTGGTTCACCCACATTGGTGGACATGTATATGCTTGACTAGTTCTAGGTTGCGTTTGATTTGTAAAAAATATCTGGACAGTACAGGATAGACAGGACAGTACAGGACAAATCCTTGAGTTACAGGACAATTCTTTGTCTTATACATTGTTTGATGGACAATGAACAACACAAACACAATAGTATTAAATTTATCGGAATACCCTTTATAATATATATTATTTAATATATGAATATACAATATATAATTTTGTATAATTATGTAGAGAGAGAGGACAGAGAGGAGAGAGAAAGAGATAGAGAGGAGAGAGGGAGGGAGGGAGAGAGAGAGGAGAGAGAGGGAGGGAGATGAGAGAGAGGGAGAGAGAAGAGAGGAGAGAGATGTAAGGATAATTGTGTTTTTTTGTTAGTCTGTCCATGGGACAACTTTTTGTCCCATGGTTTGGTGGGGGACAAAATTTTGAGTTTTTGTCCTGTCCCTCACCACCTTTTTTATCATGTCCCCTGATCACTTTTCAAATCAAACAAGGTACAAAAATTTTTGTGCTGTCCAATCCTCTGAATTTTTGCAAATCAAACGCACCCTAGTACTCCTTACTTTAATACACTTTGATTTATAAAAAAAAAATGAAGAAGACAGAGGAAAAATCATTAATATTTTATTAGTCAATAATATCCCTATAATAAATCTCTCGAAAGTCCTTTTTTATAAAGTTCATCACAACACAAAATAACTTCTACTTCTATTTTTATATCATAGAAACACTTTTTAAAAAAAAAAGTTCATGCAAACGAATCCTTTTGTTGGACTTTTCAATAGGAAATATGAATATCAAACTCATCTCAAAATCCCACCCATGAGACTTTTTATCTCTTTGTTTGGCTTCCTGATGATCCCAGAGAATCCCATGCACGTACTGGAGTCCTTATTCCACTATCGTAATCAAGCATAATCATTGGGATTATGGACTTGAGCTACGCATAACACCATGCTCCTTTCATCCTCTCTCTTTATTTCTCAATTTGCCTTCTCTGTTTATGTGAATGCAAAAAAAAATTTAAAAATAATAATAAATGAAGAACAATAATTTCAATTGTCCAGCTTCCTTCCCTAACTCACATATCGATATCATTGCATCTGATCCTACTCATCCATCTACAAGATTTGGGCAACACTTGGCTTATCATTGTCGCGACTGTCCCGTCCGGAAGCCACGAAAAATGGAGATAAAAAGACAGAGGAGTCGTCACTAAAATTTTTATTGGGAAAATCCAATTATTTAAAGGTAAACTGGTCTTAAAAAAAGAGAGAGATGAGTCCCGAAGTCGATTACGAATGGGGAAGGTGTTAGCACCCCACATCGCCCATTTAAAAAAAATGGTACCTCAAGTTAATTGTGCAAAAAAAATATATTTTAATAACCTTTTAAATATTTATTTTACCCCAAAAATTGTTTACAAGAAAGAATTATTTTTTTAATTTTTAATATTTTTAATTTTTATTAATTTTTATATTTTTAAATTTATTGTGTATAAAAACTAAATGAGGTTGAACATGGCACATGAGTTCACAGGGTAACCTCAAATCTAAGGGACTGGACATGGCACCGTGTCCATAGAGGCATAGAGCATCCCAAAAAATAGAAAAGTTTAATTATTTTGATTAATTATTTTAACATAAAAGGAGACACAAAAAAAGGAAAATTTAGTTTTGGCTTGACAAGATGATTTATCTTGCTCCTACGTATTCCCGGGTGCGATGGGAAACTCAAAGCCACGTAGTTCTCTAGAAAATATTTGATTGGTTGGTTGATTTTAACTTTAATAAAGATTTGATTTTTTTGATTTCTTGTTTTTTTTTTCAAAAAAAAAAAGAATTTTATTTTAAAATAGACTCACTTTTGCACAAGGTTAAAGATAGCAAAGCTATACGATGAACCCTTACAATTCATACGACACTTAAGGATGAACAAGTCCCTACATCAACGTCGTAGATTGTTGCGTGAATTAAAAAGAGATTTTTATAATAATGAAATCGGGTAAAATTGATTAAAAGGATAAAATAAAATAAAAAACATTTAATATATATTTTTTTAGGGGATTCACTCTTGCACCGGGCTAAAGATAGCAAAGCTATACGATGAACCCTTACAATTCATATAACCCTTGATGATGAAAAATCATACATCAACATTGCAGATTGTTGCGTGAATGCAAAATGATTTTTTATTTTATTGAATAAAATTTGTAAAGAAGAGTAAATTGAAAACATTTATTATTTTATACAAAAAAGGATTCGCTCTCGCAGAGGGTTAAAGATAGCTGAGCTATACGATAAACCCTTACAATTCATACAACACTTGAGGATGAAGAATCATACATCAACATTGTAGATTGTTGTGTGAATTCAAAAAGATTTTTTTTTTAACTTTTAACACCCTTTTTGTTTTAACAAAACTTTAAATTTTTATATTAATTATTTTTTTTACTAAAGCATTTTTTCTACGAGGGAGAGAATCTGACCCAAATCTGAAAAGGCCCATATCAGTAAAAAGAGAAACCCAGTAGTTAGCCCACAGCTTATATTTCATGTTGATGGGTCTAACTACATCCCTGGCCCAATCACAAAATTGTGAAGACAAAATTTCAGGCCTACCAGATAAAGCCCAAAACATTTTAGAAACAAATTACTCTTTTTGTTTTCTGTTTGGCCCAAATTCTAAAAATAATAAAACAACATAGATGGGAAACAAACAAATGGGCCATATGCTACAAACCCAAACCCAACCAAATATCAAACCCTAATGATTTAACAACAGACATAAAAAAGGAACACAAAAGAACAAAAAGGAAAGTAGAAGGGAAGCAACAGAGGCTCCCAAGCCTCATTGTTACCAACAATGGAGTCCAAGGAGATGTTGATGGATGCAGCTGGAACCAGTGGCCAAGGCGAACGGCGGCGCGGACGGCTGTTCGTGGTGGTTCGGACTGAACTCGGCGGAGATGGTGGAGGACGCGATCTGAGCAACTCCCAGTGGTGGAGGTCGTGGTGGTCGCGCGGAGGAGTGGCGGAGAAAGCGTGGACAGTGGGGTAGAGCTCGCGGATCTGCAACTCCCGGTGGTGGAGGTCGTGGTGGTCGCGCGGAGGAGTGGCGGAGAAGGCGTGGACAGCGGGGTGGAGCTCGCAGATCTGCAACTCCCAGTGGTGGAGGTCGTGGTGGTCGCGCGGAGGAGCGGCAGAGGAGGCGTGGATAGGGTCGGAGCTCGCGGATCTGCAACTCCCCAGTGGCGGAGGTCGTGTGGATCTGGTGGTGTCTGAGTTGTGGGGAGATGAAGGAGGAAGATGGAAAATGGTGGAAGGGATGGATGAGTGAAGGGATGAGTTGTTGAAGAAGAAGAAGAATGAGAGAAGAAAGATGAAGCAGGGAGGAAGAAGAAGAAAGAGAGAAAGAAAGAAAGAAACAGGAAGGAAAAAAAATGAGTTTTTTTTTTTCTTTGGTATCAGAGAGTATTTGAGTATTTTTGTGTTGATTTGTGATTTGGGAGTGATGGTTGCTAGAGGTTGGAGAGGAGAATATTGAGTATTTTTTGCTGTTTTTTTTTCCCTTTCTTCCTTTGGTCACTGTTCAATATATAGCACCAGAAGGAAGAAGATGACAAATCTTCCTGTTGGGCCAGCTGGTGTGGGTACAAGTAGTGGAGAGCAAATCAGCCTTTGCTCCACCACCTTGCTTGGTTGCAATGGTGCAGGGGTAGTACTGGTGCAAGGAGGCCTGGAGGACTATACCATAATCCCCTTTTTCTGAAAAAGAAGAAGATGACAAAGAGGGGTACAAGTGTGGGAGCATAAATTTTTTTTTTACTTTTTATTATTTTTTTATTTTAACAAATCAGAATAATAAAAACAATTTTTGGTTGGGTTTGGGATAATGGACCCAAAAGATAACTTGGAACAAAAACGAAAATGGGCTCCATTTGATGATGTAATGGGCCCAGAATAAAAACATTTTTTTGTTTTATTTTTATTTTTATTTTTGTCTATTATTTTCTTCAAAACATTAATTAAAACATCCGGACAAAATTAGATGTTCACAGCTGCCCCTCTTTACTTGTTTCTTATTAGATAATTGGTGCAACCGTAGTTAACCTGTTATCGTTATAAGAAACGGGTAAAGACATGAACTTCAATTTTGGCCGGGGTTTACTGTCAAGCAAAATGATGCATAATTAAAAAGAGCTTATGGGGTGGATTACCCGTCAGGAGCTCGAACGGACAGACAGAAAGCTTACGAAGTCGGTTGTCCGCTGAAGCTTAAAAGGAAATGCGAAAAGCTCGTGGAGTCGGGTATCCGCCGAAGCTTGAAAACGAGCAGAGCTTACGGGGTATGGTACCCATCGAAGCTTGACAGAAAGGTTAAAAGCATGCGGAGTCGGTTATCCGCTGAAGCCTGAAAAGAAAGGTTAAAAGCTTGCGGAGTCTGGTATCCACTGAAGCTTGACCGAAAATAAAAAAAGCATGCGGAGTCGGGTATTCGCTGAAGCTTGAAAGGAAAGGTAAAAAGCTTGTGGAGTCGGTTATCCGCTGAAGCTCGACCGAAAATAAAAAAAGCATATGGAGTCGGGTATTCGCTGAAGCTTGAAAGGAAACGTTGAAAGCTTACGGAGTCGGTTGTCCGCTGAAGTTTGAAAGCAAAAGGATTAAAAGCTTGCGGAGTCGGTTATCCACTGAAGCTTGACAAAAAATAAAAAGCACGCGGAGTCGGTTATCCGCTGAAGCTTTAAAGGAAGGTTAAAAGCTTGCGGAGTCGGGTATCCGCTGAAGCTTGACCGAAAATAAAAAAGCATGCAGAGTCGGGTATCCGCTGAAGCTTGAAAGGAAAGGTAAAAAGCTTGTGGAGTCGGTTATCCACTGAAGCTTGACAAAAGGTAAAAAGCTTGTGGAGTCGGTTATCCACTGAAGCTCGACGGAAGGTAAAAAGCTACGATGTTTGTGCAATTTACCGGGTTTTGTGCTCACGAGAGACAAAAAATTGCAATGCATGATGCCAGAAATGTCCTATATGCTTGATGAAAACCTCGAATGATTTCAATGCAACACAAGGAAAGCATGTAATATATTACCATTTTTATTTTTTCATCGTTTAGGTGTTTCTTATTATCACCCTTGACCCCTTAAAGTGTTGATCACAGACAAGCCCGGAGATGAACCAAAACAAGTCCTGTCTTCATGGAGAATAAAGGCTAAGCACTTTTGAAAGGGTACGCTTCCTTTGCAATGATTGTCCCCATGCCTCTTGTTGGTAGACTACGGTGTCCTTTGTCGGGAGATCATCTTGTTCTTTACGAACTTTTGAGATTTTTCAAGGTATTATAAATGCATCTTGAAGACACCAAAACATGTTTCACATTTTAGTATATGCTTATCATGATGAATGCACACACAATTGACAAAAGTTAAGATAAAGAGATAAGGGTAAAGGAATTGGGAGTCAATGTCATTATATTTGGACTGAAAAGGTAAACAAAGCATATATTACAATGAAGTATGGAATTATAGAAAGGTTGTGGAGTGGAAACACATCTCCTCAAGTGACATCTCTTTCCATGACTAGTGTTAATATCCCTCATACTATCTTGACTGCTCATTAATCATCATCTGAGTGTGCTATCTGCCCCAGTCTTCATGCATCTAGCCCACTGATTGCCCCAGTTCGTCTGCTTGACGACATTTCCATTGTTTATTTTTTTGAACCCTAACTTTTGCCTAGACCGCCTTTTCAGGTTTTCAGCCTAGCGGGTTGCTCTAACTTTTACCTAGACTGTCTTTTCAGATTTTCAGCCTAGCGAGCTTTTCTTCTTTTCATCATTTTTTTTTACTTTTTTTTCTTCTTGGGAAATGCGTTCAAGCATAATACTTTTTGACTGCATCTGAGTTTACTGGGAGTGGAAGATCTTCCCCATCCATCCTGGTGAGAGTTAAAGCTCCTCCCGAGAAGGCTTTTTCACAACGTAAGGTCCTTCGTAGTTCGGGGTCCACTTCCCACGATGATCCTTTTGGATTGGTAGGATCTTTTTGAGCACTAGATCACCCTCCCGAAACTGCCGCGGGCGTACTTTCTTCTCGTAAGCTCTCATCAACCTTCTCTGGTATAATTGACCGTGACACAATGCCCCTAATCTCTTCTCTTCAATGAGGTTCAATTGGTCGAGTCGATCCTGAACCCACTCAGCTTCTTCCAGTTCTACTTCTCCCAGTACCCTTAATGAAGAGATCTCTACTTCAATCGGGAGTACCGCTTCCATCCCATAAACTAAAGAATACGGAGTTTCCCCTGTCGAGGTGCGAATGGAGGTACGGTAGCCGTGCAAAGCAAAAGGTAACATCTCATGCCAATCCTTATATGTCACCACCATCTTTTGGACAATCTTCTTGATATTTTTATTAGCGGCCTCAACTGCTCCATTCATCTTTGGGCGATATGGGGAGGAATTGTGATGCTTTATCTTGAAGTTTTCACACATCTCTTTCATCATCTTGTTGTTCAAGTTAGTCGCATTATCAGTGATAATCACACTTGGCAACCCATAACGACAAATTAATTCTCTTTTTACAAATTTGATCACGACATTTTTGGTCACATTGGTATATGATGCAGCCTCAACCCACTTTGTGAAATAATCAATGGCAACAAGAATGAAGCGATGCCCATTTGAAGCTTTTGGCTCGATTGGCCCGATCACATCCATTCCCCACATAGAGAATGGCCAGGGTGCCGTCATGACATTCAAGGGAGTTGGCGGTGCATGAACCTTATCAGCATATATTTGACACTTATGGCACCTCTTTACATAATTAAAGCAGTCTGCTTCCATTGTCAACCAGCATTGGCCAGCCCTCAAGATTTTTCTTGCCATTGCATGCCCGCTTGCGTGTGTTCCAAAAGATCCTTCATGTACCTCCTCAATTATCCGTTTAGCTTCGTTTGCGTTAACGCACCTCAACAATACCATGTCATGATTTCTTTTGTAGAGAATACCTCCATCTAAATAGAAACCCATTGCAAGTCTTCTTAGAGTTCTTTTTTCATTTTCTGAAGTGCCCGGAGGGTATTCCCTTCTTTGGATGAAGCATTTGATGTCATGGTACCACGGTTTTTTATTAGACTCTTTCTCTATCACTTGACAATATGCAGCATGATCACGACTTTCCATTTTGATGAGTGGTAAGTTCCTCTCGTCACTTACTTTGAACATCGAGGACAAGGTAGACAACACGTCGACTAATTGGTTATCTTCTCGGGGAATATGATGGATTGTGACCTCATCAAACTGCTCAATCAAACCTTTGATGTAATCATGGTACGGGATTAACTTGGCATATCGTGTTTCCCATTCCCCTTTTAGCTGGTGGATGACTAATGCAGAGTCCCCATACACCTCCAGTATCCTTGCCTTTGATTCTATTGCTGTCAGGATCCCGAGCGCACAAGCTTCATGTTCGGCTATATTGTTTGTACAATCAAAGCAAAGCCTTGCAGTGACAGGGAAATAATCATTTTCCGGTGAGATTAGTATTGCCCCAATTCCATGTCCCAATGCATTAGAAGCTCCGTCAAATAACAAGGTCCACTTTTCTTTTTTCTGGTGATTGCTCGCAATCAAACAAAGCCATTATATCTTCATCTGGGAAATCACATTGCATCGATCCATAATCTTCTATTGGCTGATTGGCTAGATATTCTGCAAGAGCACTCCCTTTTATTGCCTTTTGGGTGACATAGACAATGTCATATTCTGATAGCAGGACTTGCCAGCGAGCAATTCTTCCAGTCAGAGCAGGCTTATCAAAGATATATTTGATCGGATCCATTTTGGACACCAACCAAGTAGTGTAACACAACATGTAATGCCTCAAACGGCGGGCCGCCCAAGCCAAAGCACAGCAAGTGCGTTCCAGCAGTGAGTAGTTGGCTTCACAGCTGGTGAACTTCTTGCTTAGATAATAGATGGCATGTTCCTTCCTTCCCGACTCTTCGTGTTGCCCCATTACGCAACCCATCGATTCATCTAGCTCAGTCAAATACATGATGAGAGGTCTTCCCGGTACTGGGGGAACCAAGACAGGAGGCTCCTGTAGGTATTGTTTGATCTTCTCAAAGGCTTTTTGACAATCTTCATTCCATGTCACAACCTGATTTTTGTGCAACAATTTAAAGATTGGTTCACATGTCGCTGTTAGTTGGGAGATGAACCGAGCAATGTAGTTCGATCTTCCTAAAAACCCACGAACTTCCTTCTCCATTTAAGGTACTGGCATGTCGATGATTGCTTGAACCTTTTCAGGATCAACCTCTATTCCTCTTTGACTAACAATGAACCCGAGAAGCTTGCCTGATTTCACTCTAAAAGTGTATTTGACTGGATTCAGTCGGAGCTTAAACTTTCTTAACCGTTCTAAAAGTTTCTGTAGATTATCAACATGGTCATCTTCGTATCTGGACTTGGCAATCATGTCATCTACATAAACTTCTATCTCCTTATGCATCATGTCATGGAATAAAGCCACCATAGCCCGCTAATATGTTGCCCCAGCATTTTTCAAGTCAAAGGGCATAACCTTGTAGCAAAAGGATCCCCATAAAGTGACAAATGTAGTTTTCTCCATATCTTTAGGTGCCATCTTGATATGATTATATCCTGAGAATCCATCCATGAAAGAGAATAATGCATATTGAGCAGTATTATCTACAAGAACATTAATGTGAGGTAGTGGAAAGTCATCTTTTGGGTTAGCTCTGTTCAGATCTCGATAGTCGACACACATTCGAACATTTCCATCTTTCTTAGGACAGGAATGATGTTAGCGACCCATTGAGGGTACTTTACCACTTCTAGGAAACCCGCATCCAGTTGTTTCTTGACCTCCTCCTTGATCTTTAAAGACATTTCCGCTTTCATCCTTCGTAGCTTTTGTTTTACTGGAGGACACTCCGACTTTAATGGCAGTTTGTGTTCTGCTATACTAGGGTCTAACCCTGGCATGTCTTAGTACGACAATGCGAAAACATCTTTATAATCCATCAACAACCTGATCAACCTACTTCGCTCCTTTTCTTTCAGGGAAAGATCGATCTTGACCTCTTTTTTATCATCTTCGATTCCCAAATTGATTAGTTCGCTCGGCTCTTCATGGGGTCGAATTTCCCTGGCTTCTTACTCTACTAACCTCAACAGTTCAGGAGGGACTTCCCCATCATCATCAGCAACCTCATCAGCATGATCAATAGGATAGTCAAAATTGTATGGTGAGTTATTAACACTGTCATTTTCAAGATAGTCACTTTTAGATCTGCATTTTGATAGTTATCAGGGAAAGATGAATGAATAAAGGTTAAAGATGGGAAACTGCATTTATTGGTGAGGAACGATGAATAAAAGGAAAAGTAAAAAGGAGAGGTAATAACATAAAGATATTGAATGCATGCATTTATTGATAAGTCATACTGAAACGGAAACAAGTAAGCCCATTACAACAAAAATCCTAAAGCCTTGGGCGGAGCTAAAGGATGATCATTACAGAATTACTTTGAAAAAAACTCTATGGTCCTGAGGAACTCAATGACCTCCCAGTTGTTGAGCTCTGTATCCGGAGGGCATGGATACACCAGATTGACACCATGATCGACGAGATAATCATCTTCAACAGCTGCTGCTTGGTCCAGGAAGGCGAACCCTACACTTCGGAAGCTCTGTCGAATGTCACAGATGGAAACTCTTTCAGCCTCGTATTCACGATTTTCCAGCCGAGCCAGCCTCTTTCTTTTCTTCTCTTCTATAACCCTCATCCTGTCAGTCTTGGTGGGTTTATATCCCAACCCAAACCTGCCCTTGTTCTCGGTGAGCATGAGGATGTCAGTGACTCCTTGGGTATTCTTCCCCAACCCGCTTCCAGGTCGGTATCCTCCTTCGATCATAACCCTAGCCATCATAACCGACGCTTTATATGATTGAGGTTTCAAGAGTGGAGCACCGTCCCCGACATAAGTGGCATTGGCAATATCAAGCGATTGCAAAGCGGTCTCAAGAGCTTCTTCGACAGCTTCAATGTAAGAGGTTGTTGATGGCTTACTCACTAACATATCCTCCTCTCCAGAAACAATTATCAATTTGCTATCGACAATGAACTTCACTTTCTGGTGCAGTGCGGAAGGTACAGCTCCAGACGAATGGATCCATGGTCGTCCCAGGAGACAACTGTAAGTTGGCGTAATGTCCATTACTTGGAAGAGTATTTCAAAGGTGCAAGGGCCAATCTGAATGGGCAATTCAATTTCTCCCATAACTTCCCTTCAGGTGCCATCGAAAGCTCTTGCAATCATTATTCTTGGCTTCATATGAGTTCCATCGAAAGGCAACTTTGCCAGTGTTGACTTTGGCATTACATTCAAAGAAGAACCATTATCAATGAGAACCCTAGCCATAACATGATCTCGACACTTCACCGAGATGTGTAACGCCTTGTTGTGCCCCTGAACGTGCTGTCGCACACGCGCCAAAAGGCGAGCTGTTTGTAAAAATGTAATTTAGGAAGCGACAACTCGAATATCGTCTCACAAGGACTCTTGAGTTGCTATTAACACAAAATCAGTTTTTGGGGGGTTTGGGTATTTGAATGCAAATAAGAAAACAATTAAGGAAACACAGAGCAGTAAAAACAAAGTAGTTAAATGATTATCAAATAAGCTAAAGATGATTAACCTACTGTTCTCGGTTCCCCACTATCATTGGTTCATGTAAATTCCAAGCCCTAAGCAGATTCTAATCCCCTTCCGGTTGTAGCAACAATTAACAAACGAAATCGCTACTACGAGATATATGTTCCTAACCTAGAATTAATTTTGAACGCGCTGTCGCGCACGCGCCAAAAAGCGAGCGGTTTGTAAAAATGTAGTTTAGGAAGCGACAACTCGGATATCGTCTCACAAGGACTCTTGAGTTGCTATTAACACAAAATCAGTTTTTGGGGGGTTTGGGTATTTGAATGCAAATAAGAAAACAATTAAGGAAACACAGAGCAGTAAAAACAAAGTAGTTAAATGATTATCAAATAAGCTAAAGATGATTAACCTACTGTTCTCGGTTCCCCACTATCATTGGTTCATGTAAATTCCAAGCCCTAAGCATATTCTAATCCCCTTTCGGTTGTAGCAACAATTAACAAACGAAATCGCTACTACGAGATATATGTTCCTATTCCCGAATTAAACAAACGGGGTTAAGCCCTCATGAACTAAACGAACATGAACGAACACACGCGAATTAAACAAATACGATTCAATATAGGAACATAACATCACCGAAATAAATCAACACAACACTATACACTCCTGAATTAAACAAACAGAAATATATAGCATAGTATTGAAAGAGAATAGCAAACAAAACAGGAATTACAGAACCTCAAGTGATAATGGAAACCAATCGCAGTAGATTAATCAAGGATACCAGTTCTCCATTACAAAGGAAAAACAAAACTGTAAACCTAAATTCGTAGCAGTCCTATTCTAAAAGAAAAGAAGATAAACTACTACTCCTCTTGCAATCTGCCATAGAACAGCAATTTATATCTGTGAGTTCTGCGCGAGCTCGCGAGGCGAACACTGTCTCGTGACGCGAATATTATGAAGAATCTGCAACGTTTGGTCTTCTCGCGAGGCGAAGTACGGCTCGCGTGGCGAGGAATGGAAGAGTCATGGCTTCTGGTCTTCAGTATCGCGAGGCGAGACATGTATTCGCGGGGCGACACAGGAAGGTTTGCAATTTCTGGCACAGTCACGCTTCAGGTTCGCGAGGCGAATGTACTTTCGCGGGGCGAATAACTCCAGAATTATTTCTTTTGATTACCTGCAAACACGGATTAACAATAAGTACTTTATTTGACTCTAAATCAGCTAAATTAACCTAAAAATACTTTACAGACTCAAAATGCTGCTTAAAGACAATCAAGTCTAATTTGGGCGAAAACGATATATAATTAGCACAAAACCACGGTCATACTAGCCATAAAACTAGATGAGCCAGCGGCTGATCAGCCCCATTCCTTCAGCTGGAATTTCGTCACCAGTGAAAGTGATATAATTATCAGCAACGATGTTACCCACGATGTTATCAAGCTTATCAATTGTGATGTCATGAGAGACATGAGCTTGATTCAACACCTCCATTAGTACTCTCCTATGTGGCTCAGAATTCATCAACAAAGTCAAAAGATATATCCGATCTGGAGTTTGATTCAATTGATCCACAACCCTGTATTCGCTTTGCTTGATGAACTTCAAGAATTCGCCGAATTCTTCATCAGATACCTCCTTTTTATTATCACCCCCTTTGGTATCCTTTTCAGCCGGCGTTCCTTCCACCTTCTCTTTTCCCTTGCGATCTCTTTCTTCCTTTTATGTTCCCTCCCTTCGCAATACATCTGGAGTATAAATATGACCACTCCTAGTCATTCCACCAATTCCCGAAATGTTGGTAATCACAGTGGTCCCGTTGAGAGGACTTTGTTGAACCTGCCTATCATACCTCCATGGTACCGCTTTGGTATCCTTGTAAGGTAAAGGACCTGGGACTCGGATGACAACTGGTGTTGGCCCACTCGAAACCGGCATAGGCTCCTTTTCAGTATAGTGTATCACCACTGGTTTCGGAGCGACTTGCTCAGGAACCGGTTGAGGATTAATCACAACAGTAAAAGGAGTTATCTTAACTGGAGTTGGGGAAATTGTAGATTCAGCGATCATGTTAATGCCACACTCATTCGGTTCACAACCAATTAGGATAATCTTCATATCTATTAACTGTTGCACAACCTGTCGAAATTCTGCACAGTTTTCAATTGAATGCCCCATATTCCCGTCGAAGTCGCACCTTATCTTTTCATCGAGAGTATTCTCTTCAACAATTGAGCTTTGCACCAATCCATGTTTCTGCATCTCCCTTAAAATAACTCTCATGGGAGTTATGACATCAGCCACTTGGCTCTTAAGAGTAGGTTCCATAAAGCTATTAATGGCGTTAACTCCCGAACCCCCATGATTTGGCATAGGACCTTATCCCCCATTCGGAGCATCTTTCTGAAAGCTCAACCACTTAGCATCAATAAGGTCTTGTACCTTAAATTTGAAAGCCCTGCAGTTCTCAGTGGAATGACCTATTGCCCCCGCATGATACTCACATTTAGCATTTGGGTTGAACCACTTCGGATAAGGAGGCCCCAATGGTTTCATTGGGATAGGAGTCAACACAGATTTGCTTATAAGCTGATGCAGTAGCTTAGTATAGGTCATGGGTATTGGGTCGAAATGTACTGGCTTTCTTTCCGAGTTATACAGTGGTCTTGTTTGGCTGGTGTTTGGGTTTAGACCTAGGGGCTGGACAATTTGAGGTGGCATGGTAGGGTGTGTTTGAGGCTGAGAAGGGTATGATGGTTGGTAAGGAGCAATCTATTAAGGATTTGGAAATTGTGAGGTGGCGGCGATGTATGGCTGGTTGGCTTGGTGATACGGAGGTGGTTGGTAATATGGGGCGTATTGGGCTTGGAAGGTGGGTGTTTGGTTTGGTCTATATTGATTTGGTTTCTTTTGTTCAAAGGTTACTGCGTGTGCTTCTCCTTCTTTCTTTTTCAATGGGGCTCTTTTCTGACTGTTCATTACTGAAGTCTCAGTGATCTTGCCATTCCTCATTCCACTTTCAATTCTCTCACCGATGATGACCATGTCAGAAAAGTTTGATGACACAATCCTAATCATCCTATAATAGAAAGGCGACTGGAGGGTATCAATGAACATTGTCACAATTTCTTTTTCGGCCAATGGAGGCTCTACCTGAGCAGCCAATTCCCTCCATCGTTGTGCATACTCCTTGAAAGTCTCTGTGTCTCTCTTTGCCATATTTTGGAGTTGCATCCTATCGGGAGCCATGTCAATATTGTACTTGTATTGCTTCAGGAATGCATCTGCTATATCTTTGAAGGATCGGACGTGGGCCCGTTCGAGATGCGTGTACCAATTTGAAGCTGCCCCAGTTAAACTGTCTTGGAAGGAGTGAATCAATATCTTGTCATCTTGAGCGTATGATGCCATCTTCCTTACATACATGGTCAGATGGTTTTTGGGACAAGTGGTTCCCCGATATTTGTCGAAATCGGGTACCTTAAACTTTGGTGGAATTACAACATTTGGCACTAGACAAAGTTCCGAAGAATCCCGCAGACCATAACTATTTACTCCTTCAATGGCCCGTAGTCTTTCTTCTAGCACTTCCAACTTTTCTTTAGATTGGGAATTCCCTCCCGACTGATTCACTGGAGTTTCACTGTACATATTCTGAGGGAAAGAGTATGGCATGTAGGAGGATCCGAAGTTTGGCATCATTTGAGTCCCCTGGGGTCCATAATGTAGGGTGTATTGTGGATTTTTTGGATTAGCAGAAAGTGTCACCGTCGCGGTGTTACCATCTGTAGGGTTGACAGTTTGTGTTTGTGGCATTTTGACAGCATCAGTGGTGGTTTGTGTTTGAGTTATATGCTCGTAGTTTTGAATGCCATCTTGTGGGCTGGGGGCCGTTGGTGGCATAAATCCGCGAGCAAACCGTATAGGGGATTGTTCGGGTCAAATGAAAAATGAGTTTGGTTGCTTGAATAAATAGGGAGAGGCATCATGGCCCCTGGTTGGTTGAAGCCTTGAATGGGAATCTGAGCAAAACCCGGGGGAATGAGAGGTGTGACCGGATGCCCATCGTTCGAGGCTGGAGGGTTCTCCTCTGTGTTCTTTTCCTTCTGCATTGCTTGCGGGATCTCCATCATCTTAGTCATTTGATCCTTGATTTGACTGACTTCATCCCTGATCTCTTGGACTTCTTCTAGTTCATCCGTCATGGCTCTTGTCTGTGACCGAGTGCGATAAGGGTGTCTTCGAGTAATTGTTCAGAAAATCCACACACTGTTTTAATCGAAACAAAAGTGAGAACAAAAATGCTGGAAAAATACAAAAAAACTTTTATGAAAATCACCTTTGGAGTTATTATTATTTTTATTATATATATATATTTTTTGAGTTAACACCTTATAACAGACAAAAGATGGTCCCTCCATCCCACACAGAGAGCATTGTGCTCATAAGATGAAATGGAGTTGACAACAAATCTAGGGGAGAAACAACTCTCCACAATAGATGTTGTCTCAAACACACTAGCAATTTCTGAATTGAGACATCTCGTCCTACCCTTTGTGCAGAAGCAAGAATCCTCTAAGGCAAAGATGTAGTTGACAATACACTAAAGGAAGACCATGCTCCACGATAGGTGTCGTCGCAAGTCAAGTGCAAGAGTTGGAGTGCGAATGAATCATAGGAGCAAGAACTGATTTCATTAAACTCCTCAAAGCAAAACATAGAATGGAGGCAGGGCCATATTTCATTAAAATCTCCTCAAAACAATACATAGATTGGGATTACATCATAATTCTCGACATTGTTACAATATTTTCATCCTAAAGTCAATAGGTTAGATCTCTTTCTTTTTAGCCCTCGAGCAAACCCTCCACACATTTGCATGAAATCATCCAACTCAGTCGGGAGACGAAGCATAGGGTCCGCACGAATTTGTTTTTTTGCCGTTTCAAAGCATTGGACAAAATTCGGGATATAATGGCTTAGCTCCAAATTTATGCTCATATATATTCTTTTCCATATGTCAATATCTATCCCTCGCTCTCGGGCCTCTTCTCTCCACCACCTCACGGCATTCATTACTTGAACCTTTTGATCATGATAGTGTTTTGCTGAGGTCCACCCTAGATCGCACTGCTTCTTGATTTCGACTAGTAGGATATTCAGATCTTGGACCTTTTGTACCAACTCATCAATCATCCTGTCTTGTGCACAAATTTGCTTTTGTAAGTTGGCATTGACTCCCCTTTGTCGATTGACTTCCACTTCCAATGACTTTCTCACATCTCCTTGCTGAATGGCTTCTTCTTCTAACCGACGCTTTTCTTTTCTTAGTTGATGCCTCTCTGTTGTCGAGGACAATACTTTGCTTTCAAGATTCTGGATCCTAGTCATGACGCTCGGTGGGACCTTGTCCGTATTCTTCTGGACTTTTGAGGTCTCGGAGATATCTGCACACAAATCTTTTAAATGTTCATTTTCTTTTGTTAACTTCTCACAACGCTTCTGACCAATGACTATTTTCAACTCGGCATCTTGCTTTTGTTGTTCCATTTCCTTCATTTGTGCTTCCAAGATTTTCAGTTGTTCTGCCATTTGAGTTACCGAAGGGGAGTAATCTTCAGCCTTCGTGCTTTCTGTAGGAATGTTCACGGGACCTTTCCTTGATTTCCTCCATGCTTCATACTCTGAGACGATGATTAGGATTGGTCGGCCAACTGTGATCTCCCCGCCATCATCACATTTTTCCATGCATTTCTAATTTCCTTTGCCAACAACTTGGTATTCTCACCATCCTCGTATCGGAAACAGCATCCGCCGAGTTGTTCTTCTCGTGGCATGGTTTGCGTCCAACAAAGTTGTCGTAAGGCTATGGCAGGTGTGTAGGATATGCACCCTCTTGGGCCCATCAACGGAACATTAGGATAGTCACCACAACTATAAATGATATCTTTCCCCTGTTGACTTTCGTACCACGGGCATACCCACTTAAAATAGTCTCTTTCCACTTTGCCAAACTCGCTCTTCCATTCCTCTTCATTAAGCTGTCTTGTAGGGATGTTATGGAAGCCTCTTAGTGGATCTGAATAGTGGTTGATATAGCCTTTTGCGTGCATGTGAGTCATGACCCATACATACAACAACTGTTCACAACATCTGAGCTTCCCCTTTGGATGCCGCTGGCAAAATTCTAGAGTTAGAAGCGTTTCAGCCAATACTGCCGACACGGGGTTTTTCTTTCTTTCAACTGTGAAGAACACGTCCATTGCTGCTTGATCTATCATGTCTAGCGCCTATGGAAATAGGACCAACCCATATATTGCTAGTGCCAATACCCTCTCAAAGGTTTCCCAGTCTTGTCGATCCATTAGTTTCCTCAAATGATTTTCAAGAAATTTTTGGGTTAACCCTCGCGAGTTTGAGTGCCTGGTCAAGTTTACTTCAATTTCAGGAAGCCCTAGTAACCCTGCTATGCTTGCAGTGGTCAAGTATCGCCCCAGGTGAAAGTACACGACGGGATTTTCTGCATTGGCAACCTTAACAGGCAAGCATATTCTTCAATGGTGGGTGTAATGTCCATGCTTGGCAACTCGAAACATCTGAGATGTGGGTTCCAATACTGAATTAGAGCACTCAAAGCAGTAGCTTCAACCGGTATGAAAATTAGGTCCAAGATCCCTCCATACTTCTTGACGAAGCTTTTTCGATGTTCTTGAGGCAAGGATTGGCTAAACTCTTTCAGATTCTCTAATGAGTTCAAAATCACCTTGGATCTCTTGGTGGTGGGAGTATTGCTATTGTGTCTGACTTTTTCCATCTCTTGTTATCAAAGGTGTTATCTCTCACCAAATTATCTGTGCAAGGGAAATTTTATTTTATTAATAACATTTGGAAAGCAAGATTACTTATGCATGAGCGTGTACCAAGATGCATGAATGAATGACATATTGACGATGCATGGCCTAAAATACTACATACAGAGCATACAATATAATAAGAATGAGTGTAAGAGAATGCATGAATGAGTGGCATGTTACGGTGCATGTGGGATGCGTGCACAAAATCATTATGATGCATGAGATATAAATGTGATTATTCATGTTACAGAAAAAGATGGAATGCGCTCCTTTTTGTCCTACATAGGTCATATCCTAAAGTTGGGACTTCTGAAGTCAAGACCCTATTTTGGTAGGCTGCTAATGGCATTTTATGTGCATGACTTTCGGGACAGATCTAGACCCCTAAACATATGGTCCCCGGATTACCCTCATCTAAAAGATAAGGATCCGAATCCATGAATCTCACCACAGGGACAAATAAGTCACAATATGGTAGTCCATGTACCGGTAACAATCTGAGCGGGAGAATCAGTGACTGTCAGGGAGGCAAAATCATCACAATAACATCACTGAAGCCCCTTCTAATCTTATGGCATTCCAAGACTCGGGTATAGAGCCCAAAGTGTGTGCAACATGTGATAGTGATGTGTGTGATGGGAGCGTACAAACCTTTACAAAAACCTCCTAAAACGAAACTACCCCAAACCTACAAAAAGGAACAAACAACACCAATAAAAAAGTTCTCTACCATAAGGTTGCAAGAATATACAAAGACATTTATAAGAACTAAATACGAAATAAATAAAACAAAGAAGGGTAAAACTAATATTTTCAAAGCTATTAAAAAAATGCACAACCAACTATGATATGATTGACTCTCAAAAGTCCCCAGTGGAGTCACCAGCTGTCGCGACCGTCCCGTCCGGGAGCTGCGAAAAAGGGAGATAAAAAGACAGAGGAGTCGCCACTAAAATTTTTATTGGGAAAATCCTAGAAAACCAAATTATTTAAAGGTAAACTGGTCTTAAAAAAATAGAGAGAGATGAGTCCGGGAGTCGGTTACGAGTAGGGAAGGTGTTAGCACCCCACAACGCCCGTTTAAAAAAAACGGTACCTCAAGTTATTTGTGCAAAAAAAAACATTTTAATAACCTTTTAAATATTTATTTTACCCAAAAAATTATTTACATGAAAGAATTATTTTTTTAATTTTTAATATTTTTAATTTTTATATTTTTAAATTTATTGTTTATAAAAACTAAATGAGGTTGAACATGTCATATGAGTTCACAGGGTAACCTCAAATCTAAATGACTAGACATGGCACCGTGTCCATAGAGCATCCCAAAAAATAGAAAAGTTTAATTATTTTGATTAATTATTTTAACATAAAAGGAGACACAAAAAAAGGAAAATTTAGTTTTGGCTTGACAAGATGATTTATCTTGCTCCTACGTATTCCCGGGTGCGATGGGAAACTCAAAGCCACGTAGTTCTCTAGAAAATATTTGATTGGTTGGTTGATTTTAACTTTAATAAAGATTTGATTTTTTTGATTTCTTGTTTTTTTCAAAAAAAAAAGAATTTTATTTTAAAATAAACTCACTTTTGCACAAGGTTAAAGATAGCAAAGCTATACGATGAACCCTTACAATTCATACGACACTTAAGGATGAACAAGTCCCTACATCAACGTCGTAGATTGTTGCGTGAATTAAAAAGAAATTTTTATAATAATGAAATCGGGTAAAATTGATTAAAAGGATAAAAAAAAACATTTAATAATTTTTTTTAAAGGGGATTCACTCTTGCACCGGGCTAAAGATAGCAAAGCTATATGATGAACCCTTACAATTCATACAACACTTGAGGATGAAAAATCATACATAAACATTGCAGATTGTTGCGTGAATTCAAAAAGATTTTTATTTTATTGAATAAAATTTGTAAAGAAGTGTAAATTGAAAACATTTATTATTTTATACAAAAATGGATTCACTCTCGCACAGGGTTAAAGATAGTTGAGCTATACGATAAACCCTTACAATTCATACAATACTTGAGGATGAAGAATCATACATCAACATTGTAGATTGTTGCGTGAATCAAAAAAGATTTTTTTTTTTACTTTTACCACCCTTTTTGTTTTAACAAAACTTTAAATTTTTATATTAATTTTGTTTTACTAAAGCATTTTTTCTATGAGGGACAGAGGGAGAGAATCTGACCCAAATCTAAAAAGGCCCATATCAATAAAAAAGAGAGACCTAGTAGTTAGCCCACAGCTTATATTTCATGTTGATGGGTCTAACTACATCCCTGGCCCAATCACAAAATTTTGAAGACAAAATTTCAGGCCTACCAGATAAAGCCCAAAACATTTTAGAAACAAATTACTCTTTTTGTTTTCTGTTTGGCCCAAATTCTAAAAATAATAAAACAACATAGATGAGAAACAAACAAATGGGCCACATGCTACAAACCCAAACCCAACCAAATATCAAACCCTAATGATTTAACAACAGACATAAAAAAGGAACACAAAAGAACAAAAAGGAAAGTAGAAGGGAAGCAACAGAGGCTCCCAAGCCTCATTGTTACCAACAATGGAGTTCAAGGAGATGTTGATGGATGCAGCTGGAACCAGTGGCCAAGGCGAACGGCGGCACGGACGACTGTTCGTGGTGGTTCGGACTGAACTCGGCGGAGATGGCGGAGGACGCGATCTGAGCAACTCCCAGTGGTGGAGGTCGTGGTGGTCACGCGGAGGAGTGGCGGAGAAGGCGTGGATAGCGGGGTGGAGCTCGCGGATCTGCAACTCTTGGTGGTGGAGGTCTTGGTGGTCGCGCGGAGGAGAGCGGAGGAGGCGTGGACAGGGGCGGAGCTCGCGGATCTGCAACTCCCCAGTGGCGGAGGTCGTGGTGGTCGTGCGGATCTGGTGGTGTCTGAGTTGTGGGGAGGTGATGGAAGAAGGTGGAAAATGTTGAAGGGATGGATGAGTGAAGGGATGGGTTGTTGAAGAAGAAGAAGAATGAGAGAAGAAAGATGAAGTAGGGAGGAAGAAGAAAGAGAGAAACAAAGAAAGAAACAGAAAAAAAGAAGAAAGAATGATGTTTTTTTTTTTTGATTTTTTCTTTGGTATTAGAGAGTATTTGGGTATTTTTGTGTTGATTTGTAATTTGGGAGTGATGGTTGCTAGAGGTTGGAGAGGAGAATATTGAGTATTTTTTGCTTTTTTTTTCCTTTCTTCCTTTGGTCACTGTTCAATATATAGCACCAGAAGGAAGAAGATGACAAATCTTCCTGTTGGGCCAGCTGGTGTGGGTACAAGTAGTGAGGAGCAAATCAGCCTTTGCTCCACCACCTTGCTTGATTGCAATGGTGCAAGGAGGCCTGGAGGACTATACCATAATCCCTTTTTTCTAAAAAAGAAGATGATGACAAAGAGGGGTACAAGTGTGGGAGCAGGAATTTTTTTTTTACTTTTTTTTATTTTTTTATTTTAACAAATCAAAATAATAAAAACAATTTTTGGTTGGGTTTGGGATAATGGGCCCAAAAGATAACTTGGAACAAAAACAAAAGTGGGTTCCATTTGATGATGTAATGGATCCAAAAAAAAAAACATTTTTTTGTTTTATTTTTATTTTTGTCTATTATTTTCTTCAAAACATTAATTAAAATATCCGAAAAAATTAGATGTTTACAATCATAATTGTTTTCTTAAGTGTTGCACCTTTCCTTCCACTGCCAATAATAGTTCTCTGTCTCCCTCACTCTGAGTATAGATACATTCTAGTGTGTTCCCTTCTCGCAGTCGCCCGTCTAGTTGGTGGATTTGCGGCAATGTTTTGAAGGGATTAAATAGGGGTTTCGTTTAATTATCCGAATGTAAATTTGAGACAGATAAAAGGAATGAATAAGAAAATAAAAAGGTCTTTGAGACACATCATCTTGGGCTTTTTTCAAAGGAGAATGCTAACATGTGCCTTCGTGATATTGTTTATGGAATCAAGAAAAGAAATTTTGTATGGGAAATGATGAATTTAACATTTCGAAAAGTATTACACTTAGTTTTTTGAATATAAATTTTTCTTTTATGGATTGTTTAACCAATATCCTTAGAACACTCCTTACATATATCTTTTTTTTTAAAACGGCCCAATCCGACCTATCCCACTCAAATCAACCCAATCAACATCACTCTAGTTTGGTTTAGGATTCCAATCAACTTTCTTAATACCCAACCCGATCTAGTTTTTGACTCTCACGAAGGAGACCTGTAATTTTTATTTCTTGGATCTCATCCAAAAAATAAAAATTACAGGAAAAAAACATATCGAGAAAATCCATAATTAACTTTGCAAAGAAAAATAGGCCACACTTAAGTGTATAATAGTATAAATAATTATTTATTTCTTTTACCTAAAATATTATATCAAAGGCCACAACTTTATCAATTTCATTTAAATTATATTATAGAATTGTTCCATGGAAGCTGCAAAATAGATGGAGGAATTAAATGGACCTAACCAAGAAGATGATGTTTGCTTGTTCACACATTTATAGGGAGGGAAATACTTATACAAATATATTAGCCTTTTAAGGTTTAGAGATTCCTAGTTTTTTATGGTGGGACACAATCCCAAATTTTATTGTAGATGATTTCCCTAGAAATTGGAATGGTTTGCCTAGTTATAAGTTTACTTAATTCTTCCAAACGGTCAGGTTTATGCCCCCCTTGTTTCATCTTTTTGTACTCGTTTCATTTAATTTATTAATAAATTTTAGGTGTGTTCCAGATGATTGGTAGTGTTAGGGGTGCCAACCTAATTGAGATGTCTTTCCTCACAGTGGTGCTTTTGCATGCCCCTTTTTGCTTAAAAAAAAAAAAAAAAATTATAATATGCATCGGAAATTGTTTAACAAAAAACAAGCCAGAATACAGAGAGTTCACATAAATTATTGAAAAAAAAATTCCAATGCTAAGTATGCTTTATTTTATTTTTATCCATTGAAGGGGTACAATATAACTCAATCAGTTTTACAGCAAAAAACTTAAGTTTGTAACTTTCATACAGCTGCCCCCTTTCGGATAGCCATTGTTAAGGCAGTTTGTGTTGCAAACGGAGTCATTCACACAAGGCTGATTGCATAGCAACCAAGGAGGATTACTTGAGTTAATTCCAGTAGCCGTTCCTACAATCAACACAAAAATTGAAATATTATTTCACATTTGGGTTTCTTGCATTTCTTTTGTGAAATTTCAACACATCATTCATTTGGAAATGTATATATAATCTATCCAATATGACTTTGCGAGAGGAAAAAAAACTATCGATGATCACGAAATTGATACAGATACCTTGAAAATTTTATAAAAAGTCACATTAAAAGTCATAAAAAATTTGTTGTTGAGTGATACACACCTAGCAATCGAAATATTTAATTGAATAAAAACATTAAGAACAGTAAAAGAATATACAATAAAATTATCCACCTTACTAGTTAATTGAACATAGGAAATGCAGCTTAAGATGTTAAACTTTTTTTATTCTTACCTGAAGCTAAAACCAAAGCAATGCATAAAATGCCAAAGAAAAGACGATGATCGATGTGAAAAGTCGTTGTGTGAGGGTTTCACGGTTCCACCTTCTAGTCTCTGTTATTTTTTTTTTGGTCAAAATCTTCTGGTCTCTTTCATTCTTCTTAGATGGTTATTGTTCCGTCCAAATATCTCGAGCGAGAGATACTTGTCCGGAGAAACTCTTGGGGGAGTCTTTTGGAATAGCTTGACAGAATGGGAATTCTGCTCCTACGTATCCAAATGGGAATCAAAGCAAACGTAGTTCTAAGTGAGGGGGTTGGACCCCTATTTATAGAGATGTAACAGTTTGAGTTAGGCTGTTGCTAAGATCCTATTTGTTAGGATCGAGTTGTTATCTTAACTAGATAAAGATAAGGATGAGGCTCCGAATTATGCGGAGGGATATTCGGACCAGCGAGACATTCGGCCCAGTCCGTTGTGACCAAATTGCTCGGGACCGAGATATCTTCATCCGCGGCCTGTTGTGGAATAGGCCCGAGTAATTATCCTCGGGTGTTAAGTGCAATAATAGGTCTTCGGCTTTATGGGAGTTCGGGTCACAGCCCACTTATAAGTGTAAGCTCGGTTGGTCCAGTTTACTAACAAGTCCTCGGCAAGTCCTCGGGCTTATATTTTCGGTCAATACACAAACCCCCCGAGCTCCGAGCTTAAATAAGCGAAAGAGTTGACAAGTATCAAACCGAGCTTATGCTTCGGCTGCTGGACTTTCTTCCTTCCGTGTTTCAAACCGTCATTTCAACTGACTTTTCCTCCTGTCAGAGAAGGTTATCATTTCCCTTCAATCTTCTGCTGCACGTTATGGGTGAGTAACCCTAGAGTTCCGCGCTCATTTAATGAGGGGAAAAATCAAAAGTCACGCCCCTTTTCCTTTTTTATTTGAAGGAATGTGGACCGTTGATCATATCTCATCTTCAACCGCAGCAGCTATAAATATCTCCTCTAACTCCACCTTATTCCCCCTTGCCCACTACCTTCCTCCACTCTTCATCTCTGTCTTTCAAGTTTCTGCAATCGTCCTCCTGCCTTTCGCTCTCCAGGTACGCCCAGCCTTCTTCCTTCTTTCAAATTTCTAAGTTTATTTCTGGATTCTGGTCATGAGTTCATCCGAGTCCACCGATTCAAACACCTCGCCTTTGGTGGAACGCGAGGTTTCCCCTATTGGGGGTTCTCCTTCCACTTTTGTTCCTTCACAGGGACCGACCGTGGGTCAGGTGAGACCGTCCTCCTCCGGGTCGTCTTCCTCTGAGTCTGATTCTTCTGGGTTCGACCCTTCCAGGTCTAGTTCTCCCTCCCCCCAAATTTTGAAACCCGCTGCTCGCAAACAACGCCAAAGGGTTCCAAAAGACCCTGCTCCCGATATTACCCTTCCTGGGTATACCTGGGTTAAGGGCGAAGTTGGGGTTTATTTTTCTAATTATCAGTCTTCAGATTCAATTGCTCGTCTTCGGTCCCAGATTACTATCTCGGCATCCGGAGACGAATCCGAGTTTATTTGTTCTCCATGCTCGGCTACCGAGTATGTTTTCCTCAAGGCTCGTCCTTCTGAGCCCCCTTTTACATACATGTATAAAACACTATTTTCTCAACTGCGCGTGTCCCTTCCTTTTACTGAGTTTGAGTGTGGCGTTCTGAGAACCATGAATGTCGCACCTACTCAGCTTCATCCCAACAGTTGGGCTTCTTTAAAAGCCTTTCAAATTCTGTGTAAATACATCGGGATGGAGCCCACTACTCCCAAATTTTTGTATTTTTACCAAACAAGGTTTGGTGAGAAAACGGGATGGATTTCCCTCAATGGGCTGAACCGAAGAGGATTGATTAGTTTATACACATCATCGTATAAAGACTTCAAAGTCGGCTTCTTCCGAGTTCGCCCCTCAGGCTCTCACCGTTCCCACTTTTTTGATGAAAATGGATGCGCCAGGTTCCCTTTGTACTGGCAATCATCTCCTACCAAATTCGTTGGTTTTGAATACACATCCCTTCCTGTCGAAGATAGACGGGATATAGATATATTAGAAAAACTTCCTCGGCCTCTCCATTGTGGACGTCTTCTGAAACTCCCCTTTTCATCCACTCCGAGAGCCGACTTTAAAAGTAAATGTTCGGGTCTTTAGTTTTTAAATCTTTTTTGTATGTGTTCATGTACTAACAACTTTTCTTTTCGGCAGTTATCATGGGGAAATTCGACTTTTCGAAGCTTTTGAAATCTGCCGCGAAAGAGGGTCAGGGTCCCTCAGCGACCGAGAAGAAAAAGAAAAGCATTCCTCCGGCCGCTGCTAAGGCCACTGCCAAGGGGGCTTCATCATCCGCCCCTCACAAAAGAAAATGGGTAGAGATAGTAGTCGACGCCGAAGATTCTTCCCCCCCTCGCTCAAGTCCCTGACATCCTACCACTCATGAGACGGGAACTACGGGGCGAGAGGAAGAACTTCCTCCTTCTACCGAGGTGAAGTGGTATAACACTTCTCTGAAAGAAGGAACCTCGTCTCTCTAGGGCGAAGACTTAAACCCCTTCCCTTCTTTTGACTAGAACTTCCTAAAGCCTGCTGATCTCCGATTAATCAAGCAACAAGGGGCTCAGTCTAGCATGGAGGCCCTCTCGGCCTACTGCATCCGAGCTGCTGCTCTGGTCCGCTTTTGTAGCCGAGATTTGATGGAGACTGAGAGGAAATCCCAGCACCTGGAAGCTGAACTTGCTTCTATTGAGAAGCTGAAGGGGGATTTTGACGGATCTCCGCAGAGCGTGATGAGCTGGCCAAAGCCAATAATCTCCTGAGTACTACCATTACCGAGCTGAATGGCCAGAACTCCGAGCTTAACTCCCAAGCAAAATTTGCTGAGGAGAATAAAGCTCGGGCTGAAGAGGATAAAGCTCGCGCTGAAGAAGAGATCAAGAAGGCTCAAGTTGAAATCGAACAACTTAAAGATGCCCTGGAGGCCGAGACTAAGGCCAAGATGGAGATTCAGGAAGATCTAAAAAAGGCCACCGACTGCATTCTTGCTGAGCATCGGAAAGGTTTCGCAAAGGCCATTGCTCAAGTTGAAATTCTCGCTCCGGGGGTTGATATCTCGGGTGCCGATGTAACTAAAGAGGTGCACAATGGGGAACTTGTTCCCATTATTCCCGAAGAGGAAGAGGAGGTGGAAGGGGTGGAAGATTCTCCCGAGGATCACATCGACGCCGAAGAGGGCCCTAGGGGCGAATAACTGTTTTTATTTTTTATACCTCTGTAATGGGTTTTCCCCTTGTAATCCTTGCTAATCTAATGAAAAACTCTTCTAGCATTTTGATGATTTCCTCTTACTTTCATAGCATTTGTTTGGTCGAGATATTCTTCGAAATATTCTGACGTTGTTTGAATTGCGTGCTCGGCTAAGGCCGAGATATTCTGTCATCCGTATCAAAAAACGGATAGTTGTTATCACATGTGAAATGCATGATTCACGTTTTCCATATGTGGTCACACGTTATGTGCCTTGGAAACCCCAATGGGTTCATGCAATGACTGCTTTTTGCTGAGTTTCGAGATTTATTTTTTCAATGAACCTTTTCCCAGCGCATATTCCTTCTTTCCAACGCCTCTCCCCCCTTATAAATAGGGCTGTTTCTTTGTTTCACTTATTCATTCTTCATCTTTCTCCCCAGTAAAATTCGTCCTCTTTCGACCCGAGTAGTTCTATAATATTGCTAGGGGTTTACGTTCCTCTCTCCCAGTTAACATCATTTTTTGAGCTTTATAGCTGCCAAAAAGGGTGTATTTGGGAGATGGGATCTAGAATTCCTTTCATGATTTAATTCTTTTAGAAAGGATGTTAACTGGGAGAGTAGCGGTCTTTGGGAGTGGTGAAAGGGGTAGCCGTCATCTCCTCTCGCAGCCAACCGAGCGCCTCATCGTCCAGCTTTCTCAGGGGGAGGTGATTACTTCCTCTACCGAAGGAAAGTCGTGGCGTCCGATTGGGGGGACTACTGGCCAACCGGTCTTGCTCTAGTTCTAATTGGGGGGACTACTGGCCCATCGGGCGGGCCTTATTTTCAATTTCAGCTCTGTAACTAAGTCGTAGTACTTTCTAATACTCGACCCGTACCTTGTTTTTATTTTCAGTATTGTACTCGGCTTCCTTAAAAATTTTAATGGCTCGAACTCGGCCTTTAGATTTAAACTTGGTTCTTCTTAATGCTCGTATTTGATTTTACTTAAGCAATTTCAAACGCTGGAACTCGACCTTAAACAATTTAATTGGCTCGAACTCGGCCTTAAACAATTTAATTGGCTTGTACTCGGTCTTCAGGCTCAAACTTGGCCTTAAAAATTTGAATGGCTCGAACTCGGCCTTCAGGCTCAAACTTGGCCTTCAATAATCTAATTAAATGGCTCGAACTCGGCCCTCAGGCTCAAACTTGGCCTTTATCAATTTAATGGCTCGAACTCGGCCTTCAGGCTCAAACTTGGCCTTTATCAATTTAATGGCTCGAACTCGGCCTTTAGGCTCACACTTGGCCTTGACAATTTAATGGCTCGAACTCGGCCTTCAGGCTCAAACTTGGCCTTTATCAATTTAATGGCTCGAACTCGGCCTTTAGGCTCACTTGGCCTTTATCAATTTAATGGCTCAAACTCGACCTTTAGGCTCACACTTGGCCTTGATAATTTAATGGCTTGAACTCGGCCTTCACAATATAAAATATTCGCAAAATAAATACATCGGCAAAATAAGAAAATAGACCAATGTTCATAATAACTTCTTTTATTGGATAGAAAAGAGTCTGCGGTGTGCCTCGTTAAAACCTTCTCGGTCAAAACCCTTTTTTGGGATAAATAACGAGGTAGGAAAAAGAGTACATCACCTGACTATATACATCAACTGTAATAAAATTTCAAATGAGAAGCATTCCAAGTTCTCGGGATAGGCTTTCCTGACAATTCTTCTAACTTATATGCTCCGTTTCCCATGTTTTCTACCACTCGGAATGGCCCTCCCCAATTTGCTGCTAGCTTGCCCTCCGTATGATCCCTTCTTGCTTCTCCTTTGATTCTTAGCACCAAATCCCCGCGCACGAAGCTCCTCGGTTTCAGCTTCGAATTATACCTGTGAGTAGCTCTTCGTTTGCAGGCTTCCTCCTCGATTTTAGCCTCCTCTATGATCTCCTCTACCAAGTCAAGCTCGACCCTTAAGTTGCTTTCATTCTCATTCTGCTCATGTTGCATACGCCGAAAAGACGGCTCACCAACCTCTACTGGGATCATGGCGTCTGTTCCGTATGTCAGCCTGAAGGGTGTTTCTTGAGTAGTGGATTGTGGCGTGCAGTGGTAGGCCCAAAGAATACTCGGCAACTCTTCTGCCCAAGCTCCTTTGGCTTTTCCCACTCTCTTCTTCAGCTCTCCGAGAATGACTTTGTTGGCCGCCTCGGCCTGCCCATTGGTTTGGGGATGCTCCACTTATGTGACGTGGTGTTTAACACTGAGATTGACATAGAATTCTCGCAATGTCTTGTCTATAAATTGCCTTCCGTTATCTGTGACAATTGCGAAGGGAATTCCGTGCCTACAGATGAGATTTTTCCACACAAACTTTTGTACCTTCTCGGTAGTAATTTTTGCCAAAGGTTCTGCTTCAATCCATTTTGTGAAGTAGTCTACCGCTATCAAGAGAAATTTGACTTGACCTTTGGCTACGGGGAATGGTCCAAGTATATCCATTCCCCACATAGCAAAGGGCCAAGGCAAGTTTAATGTGTGAAGTTCTTTGGGCGGGGTACGATTTACATTGGCAAACCTTTGGCATTCATCACATTGTCTCATCCATTCGATGCAATCTGCTCGGATGGTAGGCCAATAGTACCCTGCTCGGACTACCTTGGAGGCCATTGATCTGCCCCCGCAGTGAAAACCACAGATTCCTCTGTGAACCTCTTCCATTACATATTTTGACTGGGCTTTGGTCAGACACTTTAACATCGGTATCGAGAATCCCCTTTTATACAATTCTCCGGAAATAATAGCAAAATGACTTGCTCTGAGCCTGATCTTTCTAGCTTCGGCGTGATCTGGGGGCAGAGTATCTGAGGATAAATATTCCCATATGGGGGTCATCTATTCTCGGTCAGCTGATTCACTGGCCATCACTTCTCCTAGGGTAATACTCGGTTCATTGAGAGTTTCCTGGATAACTGTTTTATGCTGGCCTGGCTTCTTCGTGCTGGCCAATTTGGACAGCAGATTGGCCCGTGTGTTTTCTTCTCTGGGAATGTGTTCAATAGAAAATTTCTCAAAGCTGGAAATTAACTGATTGACTTTACATAAATACCTGGTAAGCTGAGGCTCTTTTGCTTGGTATTCTCCAGAGATTTGACTTGTGACAGCTGTGAATCACTTCGGCATCTCACGGCTCTTGCTCCCATTTCCCTAGCCAACATCAATCCTGCTATCAAAGCTTCGTACTCAGCTTGGTTGTTTGAGGTTTTGAACTCAAAATTTAATGACTGCTCTAGGATTAACTCTCCTGGACCTTCCAGTATTATCCCGACTCCACTGCCTTTGACATTCGAGGATCCATCCACATACAAATTCTACCATAAATCTTCGGTTATCGGTAGCGGATTGAGCTCGGCTACAAAGTCGGAGATACATTGAGCTTTCAGAGGACCTCTCAACTCGTATTTCAGGCCAAACTCGGATAACTCCACCGACCAAGCAATCATACGGCCTGCCAACTCGGGCTTTTTGAGAATTTGCTTAATCGGGTGATCAGTTTTGACAATCACCTGGTGACTCTGGAAATACGGACGCAATCACCGAGCTGCAGTTACCAGAGCCAAAACCAGCTTTTCTATGACTTGATACCGGGTTTCTGCATCATGAAGGACCCTGCTGATGAAATACACCGGCATTTGAGCTTTCTCTACTTCTTGTACAATGACCGCACTGATGACGTACTCGGTGGCCGACGGGTATAAATATAACTCTTTCCCTGGGATAGGTAGAGTTAATATTGGAGGTGAAGACAAAAAGGCCTTGAAGTCGACAAAGGCCTTCTCGCATTCCTCGGTCTACGCGAAGGTTTGAGGCCTCTTCAATAATCTAAAGAAAGGCTGAGCTTTCTCTGCAGATCTGGGGAGAAACCGAGATAATGATGCCAGCCACCTTGCAAGTCGCTGCACTTCTTTAATATTTTGTGGGCTTCGCATCTCAATTACCGCTCGGCATTTATCAGGTTTGGCCTCGATTACCCAGTGCGTCAACATAAAACCGAGGAATTTTCCACCTTGGACACCGAAAACACACTTTTCTGGATTCAACCTCATATTATATTTTCTCAACTGTTGAAAAATTTCCTCCAAATCCTTCTGGTGGTTGTTGTGGTCATCGGATTTTACGACCATATCATCCACATAAACTTCCATATTCCTTCCGATCTGTTTTTCAAACACCTTGTCCTTGAGCCTTTGGTAGGTTGCTCCAGCATTTTTCAATCCGAATGGCATTACCCGATAACAATAGTTCGAGCCTTCAGTTATAAAAGCTGTTTTCTCCTTGCCTCCTCGGTCAACATGATGAGAAACACGGGGTTGTGGGACTCCTTCTCTGCGCGTGTTTCTGGATCCTTCATTCTCGGCTGTCCGGCGCTCTCTCTCATGAGGAGAAGAGGCGGACCTTTCTCTGCTTTGTTCTCGTTCACGACGGCTGTTCTGCCAACGAATCTCCTCATTCTCCCTTCTCAGCATTGCCACTTGTGCGAGGAGTTCTTGAATAATGGGATTATCGGTCGTCATCGCTGGGTTTATGGATCGTTCTCTATTATCTCCATTGTTGGCATTCTCTGGCTCCTCTCTCCTGCAGTTCCCGCTCCTTGTCCTCACCATTGTTTGTGGTATGGGAAAATTTTGCTTCGATTCCAACAGACGGCGCCAAATGTTCCGTCCAAATATCTCAAGCGAGAGATACTCGTCCGGAGAAACTCTTGGGGGAGTGTTTTGGAATAGCTTGACAGAATGGGAATTCTGCTCCTACGTATCCAAATGGGAATCAAAGCAAACGTAATTCTAAGTGAGGGGGTTGGACCCCTATTTATAGAGATGTAACAGTTTGAGTTAGGCTGTTGTTAAGATCCTATTTGTTAGGATCGGGTTGTTATCTTAACTAGATCAAGATAAGGATGAGGCTCCGAATTATGCGGAGGGATATTCGGACCAGCGAGACATTCGGCCCAGTCCGTTGTGACCAGATTGCTCGGGACCGAGATATCTTCATCCGCGGCCTGTTGTGGAATAGGCCCGAGTAATTATCCTCGGGTGTTAAGTACATTAATAGGTCTTCGGCTTTATGGGAGTTCGGGTCACAGCCCACTTATAAGTGTAAGCTCGGTTGGTCCAGTTTACTAATAAGTCCTCGGCAAGTCCTCGGGCTTATATTTTCGGTCAGTACAATTATATTTATAATGGAAACATGAATCGACAATTTGTTAAGAAATTAGCTAAATTAGATAAATGATGAATATTTAATTATTATAATTTAATTAAATAAGGGTATTGCTGACGAGTGCCCTAAGGGCATTGGTTAATGAACCCACAAAAAGAAAATTTGTATTGAAAAATTAATTGTTATTCCCTCCGGTCCATATTATAAGCAAAAAAATTAATGCAACACATATATTAAGGTGGTTAATTAATCTCATTCAATTTGGTTAAAATTACCTAAATTACCCTTTATGGTAATGAGAAGTTGCTTGCGTTGTTAGGAAAAGAAAATTTGCTTATATACTGGACCAAAAGATTTTGGATTTTTTTGCATATAATATGGACTGGATGGAGTACACTCTTCGAAATGCTAAGTACACAATTTCCCATACAATTTTTCCTTTTTTTGTTCCTTAAACAATGCCCTAAGACCACTTGCTAGCATTCTCCATTAAATAAATTTAATTGTTGGATTCTGATATGGGTCAGGCTAACGAGTGCCCTTAGGACACTCTTTAAGGAACAAAAAAATGTTAGTTTTTATTAAAAAACTAAGTATTTCATATTTTTAAATATTAAATACATCAGTTTCTTATGAAACCCTACTTTTCTTGATTCTTTAACGAGTGTCCTAAACTCCTTAACATTCTCCTTCTGATATTTATGTATTTTGAATTTCATTTAATACGTTTGGCTACATTTATTTTCCTTGCTGGAATAGTTAATTACAATGCAATGAATGCTGACTTTTGTAAAAATAGAAATGGTTTTTCTATCATGTACAAGGTTGCACGGAGTAAGAAGCATTAATTACTTATTTTGCATTAATTTTAACTATCCTATTAATTATGATTTTTTGAAAAATGTAATATTCTATCTCCTATTTATTTTATAGATTCATTTCCCTGTAATTTTTCTCTTCCCACCAAAAAATCTTAATTGATTCTCATGATTCTTAAGTGATTCCATTTTTTTAAACCTCTCCCTTCCAAAGACTATCTAGTGTCTGTTTGTTTTATAGTTGGGAGGCACCAAAACTCCGTTTGGGCTCCCAAACCCAGTTGTCACATTAACTTCATGCGTTTTGATACGAAACTCAGTTGAAAATAATTGATTTCTGATGGGTCAAAATTGAGTTTTGTGGAAGAAAAATTTTGTAGTTTTTCCATTGAAAATAATTGATTCTAGATGTAGGATCCACAAAATTTTACATATTTACACATCAAAAAGTGATTTTACTTTATGATCCACGCAAAATCAATTCTTCTAAACCTACTTTTAAAATATTGTTACAAAACAAAAATCAATTTTTTTAACCTTAATTTTTTCAAAATCAATTCTTTCAAAATCAATTCTATCAAAATCTAAAACAAACGGATCCTTACTTGCTTTCAAGACTGTTTTTTTTTTACGGAAGCTTTCAAGACTTTTTTTTTACGGAAGCTTTCAAGACTGTTTAAAGAAGTATCTGCAACTTTGCTTTCATCTAATTGTGAAATAACCGATCTGCAATTCTATTTGCTTTCTAATTCTACATAATAGAAAAACTGTAACAAGAGAGAAAAGTTAAAAAAAAAAGGAACAATAGCTAGTTTGATTGTAATGAATCGAAATATCGAATCGAATTACAGAGCAGCAGCTAGTTAATCAAACAGAAAGGTGTTGAAGAATAATATGAAAAAATAATCATCGTCAAGAGAGAGAGGGAAATTAACAGGAAACAATTAAGAATCGTTAATTTTTATGGGAAGATAGGGAGGTGAATCCATAAATAAATAAGAGAGACTATTACTTTTTTTCAAAATATCATAACATAATTAATAGAATAGTCAAAATTAATGCAAATTGGCTAATTAATACTTATTAATCTATGCAATCTTGTACAAGATAGAAAAATCCAAAAAAAAAATGTAAACAATAAATTATATCTTATTACTCCACTATGTCAAATTTGAAATTTAGTAGTGCACAAATAACCGCGGTTTTGAAGTCATCGCTTAAAAAAAAATGTTATTTAATAGCGTATATGCAATGAAATGCAAATAAAAGATATACATTTGATATTGTTTTACTAAAGAAACGCTATATTTACTCCATTCCATTTTTGAAAAGAAATTCGCTCACACTTTAATAGTGATTTTATATGGAAGCACTATTTAAATTTAGAGATGTAATAACGTTTCCTCGGACTAGCACTATTAAAATAGTGTCTATAATAGCGTTGCTTGAGGATAAGGAATCAAGACTATTACGGTTCGTTTGGTGGTCAAGATAAGAGAGACAGGATATGATAAACTATCATATCCTGTCTCAAACTATTGTTTGGTGAGCCAGCAGGATAGGATAAAGCAATCCTGTCATCTATCATATCTTGTTCATCTAGTTAAAATTCTATCACGAAGGAGGACTGGGTTAGAACCCAGCATGATAGGATAGAGTAATTTAAAGTATAATAAAATATAAAAATTCTTTTATATAAAATTATTTTATATATAAAATAATTAAAGTATAATAAAATATAACATGGTTACAAAAAAACAGTACAATAAAATATAAGATATTTTAAATAATAAAAATATTAAAAATTAACTTTAAAATTAATTTATTTTGTCATAAGGCTAATTTGTTATTTTATATTATTTTAAAAAATAGAAAAAATATAAAAAATTAATCTAATAATTTAACTATATATAAAGTAAAAACTAAAAATGAATATTTAAAATTATAAAAAATGAATTTAAGTTAAACAATATTTTAAAAATGAAAAATATTATATGTAATTTTATCACCAAGATAATTTGGTCTTTTTATATAATTTTAATATATTAAAATTAAAAAAAACTAAAATCTAATAAAATATGAAAACATTTAGAATAAAATCGAAAATTTTAAAATTCATACTAAAATGTTAATGCTATCCAATTGGTTATCTGGTGAACACCAAACGTCGGATAGGATAACAACTTATCATGTCATATCATACTCTTATCATGCTCTCTTATCTTATCCGCCACTATCCTATCATGACCACCAAACTAGCCCTGGTCAGAATAGAACAAGGACGTATATGATAAATAATGTAAATAATGATTGGATAAGAACAAGGACGTATCATGTGTTTGATACGGACCTAATAACAAACTACATAACATTATATCATCATATCACACTACAAAAAATATGGTATTTAGCGACCACCAAATTCGATCGCTAAATATGGAAAATGAATCGACAATTTGTTAAGAAATTAGCTAAATTAGATAAATGATGAATATTTCATTATTATAATTGAATTAAATAAATTTAATTGAAGGATTATGATATTTAAGTATTTTGAATTTTATTTAATATGTTTGACTACATTTATTTTCCTTGTTGGACTAGTTACAATACAATCAATGCTGACTTTTGTAAAAATAAAAAAAGGTAAATAATGAATTATATCTTATTATAATCAAATAAATTTTGGGTGTATTACACTACAGATCTGTGATTTAATTGAGCACACTTAATATCAATTTTGGAGTCACCCTTCAAACAAATGTGGGACAATATTTAATAGTTTTTTTTTTGTTCTAAACCCAATGTATCTCAACGCTGTCAACGAATGACTGATCATTATTGGCGTGGTGTGGCTTCCGCTGGCCAAGCATTATTTTAACATTGTCAGGAATCAAACATGTGAGCAAACCGAGTTGACCCATAGAGTGTCTCAGGACAAGACTTACAACCACTGGACCAAGATGCTTGGTTAACAATATTTAATAGTTATAACTAAGCACGGAATTTCCTTCAAAAAAAAATTGCAAGGAAATGCAATTAAAAGATACACCTTTGATAGTGTTTTTATAAAGAAACGCTATGTTTACTCCATTCCATTTTTGAAAAGAAATTTGCTCACTGTAATGATGGGTTTATAGAGAAGCACTGTTTAAATTTAGAGATTTAATGGCGTTTCTGCGGACAAGAGTTATTAAAATAGTGTTTATAATAGTGCTAGCTTGAGGGAACATTATCTTACCACCATATTAATAACAAAACCATCTAGGTGACACTGCTCATGGACATACAGTGCCTCGGAAGCGTTGTCGTTGTTTACAACTTTAATAGCGCCAAGATAAATAGTGTCTGAAAGCGCTATCAAATGCACAAAAAAAAAAAAATGCACGTTATTAGTTCTCGAATCTCTTGTATTGTTGAATTAAGATTTTAAAAGACTATTCTGAGATATTTAAGTTTTGTCATGATATTCTATTAAGAATTTGAAATCATCTAAACAAGTCTTATGACACTAGTGCAAATAATGGATTCTATAACATGATTCCACATCGGTTGCATTTTAACCGATGAAGAAAACTAGGCGGTGAAATTTTTGAAATTGAAAGGAATACTTTTGACATCGGTTCCCATTTTAACCAATGTAGAAAACTTTTAACATTGGTTGTTTTAAACAACCGATGTAGAAACGTAAAAATAAAAAAACAAATAACAAATCCCTCCTCACTTTCGACATTGGTTACAACCCATTTTAACCCAACGCAATCTTGCTTTGACTATCACGAAGGAGATCTGCCTTCCTCTTTCTTTGTGCTTCTTTAAGGTACATTCAATATATATGATTATTAGAAGTTTGTGTGAAATTGGTTCGTATATTTTTACTAACTTGGCTAAACTTCCTTATATTGCATTTTCTCAAATGTAAACAAAGGACACACAACTGAGTGAAAGCTCAAATTTGTGAGTTTTAACCTTTAAATAGCAAAAGGTTCCGTCTAAACAAATCAAACATTGTGTTGGATTGAGATTTTATAAGATTTTAAAAGACTATTTTATGATAAAAAAAAGATCTCATGATATTCAATTAAGACTTTTAAGTAATTTAAATAAATCTTGTGGTATTCAATCAAGACAATCAAGATTTTTTTAAGAGGGTGTCCAAATCTAGTATTATTCGATCAAGATTTTTTATTAGTAACAAAAAGTCTTAAGGTATTTAAAAGTTTGCTAATTTGGATGGATTGTTTTTTAAGAAGGATTTTGAGCCCGTATAGATGGGCTTTTTTTATTAAAAAAAACTTATTTTTAAAATAAAAGTGCTTTTGAAAAAAATATAGGTGTTTGGATGAGATTTTGAAGAAAAAAAAAGCAGTCAAAAAAACATATTTTGATGTTTTTTTAACAAGTTACAATTCCTCACTTCCTAACTTATGAACTTTGAAGTCAATTCTCAAATGTTTTGAATTGGTATCAAGACTTAAAGTCAATTTCCAAAAAAGCAACATTATTGCAGTTAATGTGGATGAAGAGTTCAATACAGCAGCATCCATTTTCGTGGTGCGGGACCTTTCAAATTTTTATAGGGGCAAATGAGAAGAGGGTGTCTACATGGAATCCAGTTTTTGAAACTCTGCAAAAAAAAAAAAAACACCTATCCTAGTGGAAGCAAATGCACCTATCTTTAGGAGGACAAATCACTCTAATCAATGTGGTACTCAATAGCATCCCGATGTATTTCCTATCTTGCATGAGACCTCTGAAAAAGACAATTAAGAAGCTAATTTGCAATCAAAGGAATTTCCTTTTTTTTGGGTTGGTTTAACTTAGCTTTACTAGCAAAATGGTGGTGGAGAGTCATTTATGAAGAAGAGGGGCTTTGGGTGAGGGTGCTGAGGTCTAAAATTGGGGGTTTAGAGGGCTGGCCGGGGAAGGGGGTGGAGTTGCTTCATAGGGAGTCGTCTGGTTGGTGGAAAAATATCTTGAAGAGTGGTAGAGTTTTGTCTACCGAGGACTCGTTTGTGGAGTGTTTGAGGAGGAAATTGGGAAGGGGGAGATAAAACAAGATTTTGGGAGGATACATGGTTGGGATCCACATGCTTAAGGGATCTTTTTCCGTTGTTGTTTCACCTATCGAATTAAAGAAACTTAACTAATGATAGGTTTGGTAGTTGGGTGCAAGGAAGGTGGGTGTGGAACTTTGTGTGGAGGAGGCCCATGTTCATTTGGGAATAGGAACTCAGTGTTCAGTTTTCGAACTTACTAAAAGAAGTTCGCTTGATTGGTTCTCAATCAGATTCTTGGGTGTGGAGCTTGGAATCCGAAAATGAGTTTCACTTCAAGGTCAGCCTACTGCTAGTGGCTGGTTCACCCACATTGGTGGACATGTACATGCTTGACTACTTCCAGTACTCCTACTTTAATACACTTTGATTTATAAAAATAATAAAAAAAGAAGACAGAGTAAAAATCATTAATATTTTATTAGTCAATAATGTCCCTATAATAAATCTCTCGAAAGTCCTTTTTTAAAAGTTCATCACAACGTAAAATAACTTCTACTTCTACTTTTATATCATAGAAATACTTTTTTTAAAAATTCATCCAAACGAATCCTTTTATTGGACTTTTCAATAGGAAACATAAATATGAAACTCATCTCAAAAATCCCACCCATGAGACTTTTTATCCCTTTGTTTGGCTTCCTGATGATCCCAGAGAACCCCATGCATGTACTGAAGTCCTTATTCCACTATCGTAAACAAGCATAATCATTGGGATTATGGACTTGAGCTACGCATAACACCATGCTCCTTTCATCCTCTCTCTTTATTTCTCTATTTGCCTTCTCTATTTATGTGAATGCAAAAAAAAAAAAAAAAAAAAAAATTAAAATAATAACAAGAATAATAAAAGAAGAACAATAATTTCAATTGTCCAGCTTCCTTCCCTAACTCATATCGATATCATTGCATCTGATCCTACTCATCCATCTACAAGATTTCGGCAACACTTGGCTTATCATCATTGTTTTCTTAAGTGTTGCACCTTTCCTTCCACTGCCAATAATAGTTCTTTGTCTCCCTCACTCTATGAGTATAGATACATTCTAGTGTGTTCCCTTCTCGCAGTCACCAGTCTAGATGGTGGATTTGCGGCAAGGTTTTGAAGGGATTAAATAGGGGTTTCGTTTAATTATCGGAATGTAAATTTGTGACAGATAAAAGGAATGAATAAGAAAATAAAAAGTCTCTGAGACACATCATCTTGGGCTTTTTTTTAAGGAGAACACTATGACATTGTTTAAGGAATCAAGAAAAAAAAATTTGTATGGGAAATCATGAATTTAACATTTCGAAAAGTATTACACCTAGTTTTTTCAATACAAATTCTTTTATGAGTTGTTTAATCAGTATCCTTAGGACACTCGTTAGTAATATTTTTTTTTTTAATGACACAATCCGACCTATCCGACTCAAATCAACCCAAGCAACATCACTCTAGTTTGGTTTAGGATTCCAATCAACTTTCTCAATACCCAACCCGATCTAGTTTTTGACTCTCACGGAAGAGACCTGCTTCACTCCTTCTTGCTTCTTTAAGGAACATTCGATATATGTGGTCGAGAGAAGTTTGTGTGAGTTTTAACTTTTAAAAAACAAAGGTTCAGTCTAAACAAAATTAAAGATTCCTCACTTCAATGTAAAACTAAAGGTATTGTATGCTTTTGAATCTCATCCAGAAAATAAAAATTACAGGAAAAAAACATATCGAGAAAATCCATAATTAACTTTGCAAAGAAAAATAGGCCACACTTAAGTGTATAATAGTATAAATAATTATTTATTTCTTTTACCTAAAATATTATATCAAAGGCCACAACTTTATCAATTACATTTAAATTATAATATAGAATTGTTCCATGGAAGCTGCAAAATAGATGGAGGAATTAAATGGAGCTAACCAAGAAGATGATGTTTGCTTGTTCACACATTTATAGGGAGGGAAATACTTGTACAGATATATTAGCCTCTTATGGTTTAGAGATTCCTAGTTTTTTATGGTGGGATACAATCCCAAATTTTATTGTAGATGATTTCCCTAGAAATATGAATGGTTTGCCTAGTTATAGGTTTACTTAATTCTTCCAAACTGTCAGGGGTTAGGGGTGTCAATCTAATTGAGATGCCTTTCATCATAGTGGTGCTTTTGCATGCCTCCTTTATGTTTAAAAATTAAAAAAATTTATAATATGCATCGGAAATTCTTTAACAAAAAACAAGCCAGAATACAGAGGGTTCACATAATTTATTGAAAAAAAATTCCAATGCTAAGTATGCTTTATTTTATTTTTATCCACAGAAGGGGTACAATATAACTCAATCAGTTTTACAGCAACAAACTAAGTTTGTAACTTTCATACAGCTGCCCCCTTTCGGATAGCCATTGTTAAGGCAGTTTGTGTTGCAAACGGAGTCATTCACACAAGGCTGATTGCATAGCAGCCAAGGAGGATTACTTGAGTTAATTCCAGTAGCCGTTCCTACAATCAACACAAAAATTGAAATATTATTTCACATTTGGGTTTCTTGCATTTCTTTTGTGAAATTTAAACACATCATTCATTTGGAAATGTATATAATCTATCCAATATGACTTTGCGAGCGAAAAAAAAAAAAAAACTATCGACGATCTTGAAATTGATAGACAGATACCTTGAAAATTTTATAAAAAGTCACATTAAAAGTCATAAAAAATTTGTTGTTGAGTGATACACACCTAGCAATCGAAATATTTTATTGAATCAAAACATTAAGAGCAGTAAAAGAATATACAATAAAATTATCCACTTTACTAGTTAATTGAATATAGGAAATGCAGCTTAAGATGTTAAACTTTTTTTCTTCTTACCTGAAGCTAAAACCAAAGAAATGCATAACATGCCAAAGAAAAGACGTTGATCGATGTGAAAAGTCATTGTGTGAGGGTTTCACGGTTCCACCTTCTAGTCTCTCTTTTTTTTTGGTCAAAATCTTCTGGTCTCTTTCATTCTTCTTAGATGGTTATATTTATAATGGAAACATGAATCGACAATTTGTTAAGAAATTAACTAAATTAGATAAATGATGAATATTTAATTATTATAATTTAATTAATTAAATGTAATTGAAGGATTCTGATATTTAAGTATTTTGAATTTCATTTAATATGTTTGACTACATTTATTTTCCTTCTTGGACTAGTTAGAATGCAATGAATGCTGACTTTTGTAAAAACAAAAAAAAGGTTAATTTACCAAAATGTTATTGGTCAAAGTAATAAGGGATTTGGACATCTTGAGCAAGTGGTCAGGGGTTCGAATCATGACTCTTGTGTATGGAGAAAACCTGATTAAGAGGGGAGAATCCACCTTGTGAGCACAACAGGTTCCCTAACGGAGATTAGTCACTGCTAACGGTAGTAGATACTTCGTACCTATAACAAGGTTACCAAAAAAAAGGTAAATAATGAATTATATCTTATTATAATCAAATAAATTTTGGGTGTATTACACTACATATTTGGGATTAAAAAAAATGTGCTGCAGTATTTAATATTTTTTTGGTTCTAAATCCAATGTATCCAACGTTGTCAACGAATGCCTAATCAGTGTTCGCGGGACGTGGCTTTCGCTAACCAAGATTTATTTTAACACCGCTAGGAATCGAACACGGGAGCAAACCGAGTCGACCTCTAGCCTGGGCAGGCCTTACAACCATTGGTCCAAGAGACTTGGTTAGCATTATTTAATAGTTATAGTTATAGTCGACCTTGCACGTCTCCGTTTGATGGTTAGGAAGATGGATCTGATCGAAGAGTTTAGAGACCTGAGTTTAGCTTGGGAAGTTACCCCTAAGAGCATTAGGCTTGGAATCTCGAAGGTTACCAACAGTTTGATGAATCATGTTAGAGAGAGTCAGAAGATAGACCAGTTTCTCCTAAACCAGAGATAGTTGCTCGCTAAGGGTAGAAACCTTAGCTTTAAGGACGGGAGTGATGGAATTTTGAGGTTCAAAGATAGAGTGTTGGAACCAAAGTGATTTGGATTTAATTAATGTCTAAGTTTTGATTTTAACAAATGGATTAAATTTGCTTGGCAAAGTGTTAGTTAAGATCTAACAAGGTTATTCAGTTTTTGCAGGATTACTTGAATCATATAAGTCATGAGAAATATTGTATAAAGTTCTTTATTTCTGCTTGGACTGAGAAAAAGAATTCACATCCAATCGAATAGACGAGCTGATAAAAAATGTTTGGTAAATTTACTTTCTGTTTATTTGAGTAGACAAGAGTTTAGGTAGATGAGGCTTAAAATCTTCTGAGTAGACGTGCTCAGTTTGCCACGTCAGCAGACGAAAGTTTTTATTAGAATAGAACAGACGGGAAAATAAATTAACAAGCAGACGAACTCTAATTGCCACGTCACTAGACGGAAATCAAAATTACTCACTGAGATATAGCAAGTCCAAAGACTTGATAGACGAGAGAATATGTCACATCAGTAGACGAGCGAAATAGAAGGAGTGAATAGACTTAGTCTCACAAATAACTGAGTAGACGGAGATTTTGAGTAGGCGAGTTTCTATCTCCTATACGTTCTTCTAAAGTGAATAAATGCAATCCGGTTCTCTTGAATTTATTTCAAATGATTGATATTTATTCCAATAGAATATTTGTTCTTCCCATTTGTTTTATCCTGTTAATGCTTTGTTTCCTTTTAAGAAAATCATAGTACCATCGAGGAAATACAAAAAGCAAATAGTACAATGAGGAAATGAAAAGTGACTTGTACGATGACAACTTTATGACTGGAAAAAGCTGGACTGTACACAAAGAAGGAAAAACTTTTTCAAGCTACAATGCTCAGAGCAGTGAGCTTCCATTTTGTACTACCCTAATACCCAAGAGTGCATTTCGGCATTGCTTCAATCAAGCCTTCAATCACAACGGATATTATGCTATCTCTAAACGGGAAATTCAAAATGACTGTTGAAGCTTTTCAAGAGAAGGAGGAGGTCACTATAAGTAGAAAACCTCAGATAACGACTTTGGCAAGCTAACAACTCCTACCTATACAATATTTGTGAGAGCAAGCTCTTATTCATTCTTTCAAAAAGCAAAAGTTTGTAATCTCTTAGTTTGAATATTTTGAAAATATTCAACAAATCTCAAACTTTCATATCCTCACACATAGTGAGTTAAGAAGATCTAAGTTAAATATCTTTGTTAGAATTAGAGCCTGGAGAGGCCTGGTCAGAAAGGAATACTTGTAATATTGGAGAGGTGTTGAATACTCGGTTGTAATCTATTTGGAGAAATAGTGGATAAATCCTTCAAGTCGAAGGGATTGGACGTAGCTCTTGGTTGGAAGAGAGTGAACCAGGATAAAATCATTTGTGTGAATCTTCTATCTCTAAACTCTTACAGCTTTATTTGTTTATACTGACTGTAGGGTTTTGATATTGCTTTTGTTAATTTTCTAAAAGATCTATTTCTGTCTGCTTGCTTCTGATTTAATCTTCTTGTGTGAGAAAACAGTTTTGAAAAGGTTGTTTTCGAAAATTATTAACAAACACAATTCAACCCCCTTCTTGTGTTTGCCTGTGTCAATTTCAGTTGGTATCAGAGCTCAGCCTCGAAAGGGTTGAGCATCTAACAAGTGCCGAGGGAGTACGATCCAACAACTATGGATGCAGAAGGACAAGCTATCAACAGACCTCCTCTCTTTGATGGAACAAATTATGACTATTGGAAGAAGAGGATGATGGCCTTTTTGGATGCACAGAATGTTGATATTTGGGAACTGATTGAAACTGGCTACAAAAAGCCAAGAGATGAAGCTGGAGCTGCTGTTCCTAGAGCCCAATGGACTCAAGAGCAGAAAAACCAACATCGGCTTAATCTAAAAGTTAAGCACTATCTCATGTGTGCTATTACTAGATCTGAACATGACAAAGTTCATAGCTGCAATACTGCTAAAGAAATCTGGGATACTCTTGCCCTAGCTCATGAGGGTTCATCACAAGTGAAGGAATAAAAGATAAGCATGCTGGTTCACTAGTATGAACTGTTTAAGATGGTTGATCATGAAACTATAGATAAGATGTTTGGAAGATTTCAGACTATCACCAACAGTCTCAGATCACTTGGAAAAACGTATGAAAATAGAGACCATGTAAGAAAGATTCTGAGAAGTCTCTCAAAGCAATGGAGACCCAAAGTGACTGCTATTTAAGAAGCCAAAGATCTGAACACTCTTTCTCTAGAAGAGCTTCTGGGATCACTCAAGGTGCATGAACTTGAACTAAATGAAGAAGAAAATTCCAAAAAAGGAAAATCTATTGCCCTAAAGGCAAAGAAAGCAAGTTCATCAAAAGTCCTCAAAGCTGCTGAATCATCAGATGATACTGAACCTTCAGACAGTGATGAAAGGTCAGATGAGGATGAACTATCCTTCATCTCCAGAAACATTCAACATATATGGAGAAAGAAAGGTGGTTTCAGTAGGAAACAGTTTAACAAAAATTTTTCCAAGGAGAATCAGACTCCAAGGGAAAAGGTCCACCCTTGTGCTTTGAATGTAAGAAACCTGATCATTTCAAAGCTGACTGCCCTGAGCTGAAGGATAAAAAGAAATTCTTCAAAAAGAAGAAAGGTTTAATGGCTACATGGGAGGATCTTGATATATCTTCATCAGATGAAGAAGATAATGCTGAGGAAGAGGCAAATATCTGTCTCATGGCTGACACATCATCAGAAAGTGAATACACTGATGCTGAGGTAATGGATTCTGACCCGTCCACTCTTCAAAATGCTTTTGATGAATTGTTGCATGAGTCATCCATATTGTCTCGAGAGTATAGGAGTCTTAAAAAGAAATTTTCTAAATTGTCTAGAGAATATGATAGGGTCTCCATTGAGAAACAAAACCTTAAAGATGAAAATGACATACTAAAATCAGTGAATGTCAGTCTAGCTGACAAAATGGAGTGTGAGCCTGATGTTTCTTGTGAAGTTGCAAAACTGAAACAAGATATAACATATCTGACAGACTCTCTGTCAAAGCTTGTAGGTGGCTCAGATAAACTTAGTCTCGTTTTAAGGTACTCTAGGTCACCACATGATAAATCTGGCATTGGTTATGACAAAGAGAAGCAAGAGGCATTGGTCGCGCTGTCGCGCACGCGCCAAAAAGAACGAGCGGGTTATAAAAATGTAGTATAGGAAGTGACAACTCGGATGTTGTCTCACAAGGACTCTTGGTTGTTGTTGTTAACAGAAAAAGTTAGAAATGGGGGGTTTTGGATTGAAATGCAGATGGAAAACAATGCAATAACAGAGCAATAAAACAGGGCAGTTAAAAGATTATCAAGTAGCAAAACACGATTAATCTACTGTTCTCGAATCCCCAACTATCATTGGTTCATGTAATTTCCAAGCCCTAAGCAGATTCTAATCCCCTTTCGGTTGTAGCAACAATTAACAACGAAATTGCTACTACGGATATATGTTCCTATTCCCGAATTAACAAACGGGGTTAAGCCCTCATGAACTAACGAACATGAATGAACACACGCGAATTAACAAACGCGATTAAGTATAGGAACATAACATCACCGAAATGAATCAACACAACACTATACACTCCTGAATTAACAAACAGAAATGTATAATATGGTATTAAAAAGGGAAAAGCAATTAAAATAGGAATTATAAAACCTCAAGTGTAGTGGAATTCGATTACAGTAGACTAATCTAGAAAATTAGTTCTCCATAAAGAAAACGAAACACACAGAAAAATATAAAAACTATGGAGAAGCAAAAAAGTTCTTCCAATCTATCCAGAACAGCCATTTATACTATTCGGAATTTTTGCCCACTCGCGAGGCGAATATCATGAACAGTCTGCAACGTTTGGTATTCTCGCGGGGCGAAGTCCTACTCGCGTGGCGAGGAATGGAACAGTCATGGCTTCTGGCCTTCAGTCTCGCGAGGCGAGACCTGTATCCACGAGGCGACACAGAACGGGTTGCATTTCTCTGGAACAGTCAGCCTTCAGGGTCGCGAGGCGAGGTCTTGTTCGCGGGGCGAACCAGAGAGGATGACATTTTCACTGTTCTGCTGGCTTTCAGGTTCGCGAGGCGAGAAAACTCTCGCGAGGCGAATCCCCTGTTTCTTTATTCCCTCAACTTCTACTTAACCTGAAAACAAGGAAATAACCATAAGTGCATTATTTTGACTCCAAACTGGCTAAATTAACCTAAAACTACTTTAGAGACTCAAAACCTTGCTTGAGGACAATCTAATCTAATTTGGGTGAAAATGAGATATAATTAGCACAAAACCCTGGCCATACTAGCCATGAAACTAGATGAGCCAGAGGCTGATCAAAATACCCCAAACTTAAACTTTGCTTGTCCCCAAGCAAACTAAAACTCAAAAAATAAAAAGACCCAAGACCTGGCAAGCTTAAAAGATTCAATCAACCTTGCACAAATTCAAGCAGTTTGATCAAAACAGTTTTCTTCAATGTCCCGCCCTTTCAAGCAAAGCAATCCCCACAATCATTCATTCTAAACAATTGAGAATTTCATCATTCAAGCAATCATTAATCTAAGCAGGGGTTCCAAGTTACACACAAAAGAGAGATCACCAAATTCAAACAACTGCCTTCCTCACAAGGGCATTTAGTGTTCACTCAATCGCTCAGTTTGTGTCAGGCTAACAACATTTCCCTCAATTTCACTTTTCAAGAACACTTCCCATAAATTTGATTTTCATCTCCAAATGATTCCCACAGAAAACATGCAAGCAACATCAAAAGGTCTTTTATGGGTTGTAATGGGGCCTGGCTAAGGGTAGGATATACAAAGGAACTAGGCTGAAGACCCTAGGAACTAAGAGAGCATGAAACACTTCAAAACATTGAAATTCTACTCAAGTTCCTTTTTTCATTCATCTTTTTGCCTTGGGTGACTACAGCCATTTCTTCTGATACTTTTATTTTTATCATTCATTTTTTTTTATTTTTTTATTTTTTTTAATTTTCAATCCCAACAACACATATCACACCTTGTAGCCACCCCAAACTTAGTTTCTTGCACCCATTCTCTTTCTAAGATTCCATGCTCTCCTAATCCTGAGATCAGGTTAACATGGTTTTCTAGATTTTAGGTTTATAACATTAGGTTATCAAGAAGCAATAGGCTAATTAGGCTCAAAGGGCTAACTAGGGAACATGCATTAGGGATAGTTATTTTTAGGCTAAGTAGCTATTTACAAAGAAAATGCCTAAATCATTTGAAGCAAACACATAAACATGCAAACCATAAAGAGATTCAAGCAAACTCAGGAAAGTGCAACTTGAAAGTGATTCTCACAATTTAAAACATGTTGGAGGCTCAAATCCTCACCTGGACATTTTTGCAAATTGTTTGACAGAGATTCTATCCCTAGTGTGTGCTTCCTATCACCCCAAACTTATCATAAATCATGCTATCACAACAAAATCTCAAAGTTCAGTTTTCAATCACATGGGGATCACTTTTCAAAAACAAAATTTTTTTTCAGCCTAGGGGGAATCATCACATCAATCATGCAATCAATCTGTGCAAAATCAATCAAGCTCACCGACCAAAGACTCATACAATTTATTCAAGAGCTAAAAGAAAGACAAGACAAAACAAAACTACAACTAGTTCCCTCCCCCACACTTAAAACATACATTGTCTTCAATGAACAACATAACTAGAAAATCAGAGTGAGGGAAAGGAAAGGGTACTCCCTGATCAAGTGTCAGTGTAGGTGGGAGCTTCCAAGGAGAGCTCCTCAACATTAGCATCCACAGGAACACCAGCATCCACACCATGGAATGGCTTCAGCCTCTGCCCGTTAACCTTGAAGGTCTTGTTGGTACCTGCACTTTTAATCTCTACTGCACCATAAGGAAAAACGTTAGTAACAATAAAGGGGCCATCCCATTTGGACCTAAGTTTCCCAGCCATCAATTTCAAGCGGGAATTAAACAATAAGACTTTCTGGCCCACAAAAAATTCTTTCCTAGCAATCATCCTATCATGAAAAAGTTTTGTTTTCTCTTTATAAATCCGGGAGCTTTCATAGGCTTCTAGCCTAAGCTCCTCAAGTTGCTGCAACTGTAGTTTCCTTTCAACACCAGCTCTCTTCATTTCGAGGTTACAGCACTTGACAGCCCAATATGCACGGTGCTCAACTTCCACCGGGAGGTGACATGCCTTACCAAATACAAGCCGAAAGGGGGACATTCCTATTGGCGTCTTGAAAGCGGTCCTCTGAGCCCACAGTGCGTCTTCCAGACGGCGGCTCCAGTCCTTTCTATTCGGCTGCACCATTTTCTCTAAGATCTGCTTGATCTCCCTATTTGATATCTCAGCCTGGCCATTGGTCTGGGGATGGTGAGCAGTGGAGACTCTATGCACAACTCCATATTTCCTAAGTAAGACTTCCATGGTGCGGTTGCAGAAGTGAGTGCCGTGGTCACTAATAATAGCCCGAGGTATGCCAAACCTGCAAAAAATATTGGACCTAACAAATTTTGAAACAACTTTAGCATCGTTACTCCTAGTGGGGATAGCTTCCACCCACTTTGAAACATAGTCAACAGCCAAAAGAATATACCAAAAACCAAAAGAAGTAGGGAAAGGACCCATAAAGTCGATTCCCCACACATCAAAAACCTCACAAAAAAGCATGGGCTGCTGAGGCATCTCACTCCTATGAGTGATGGCAGGGCCTGCTGTTTGGCATTCCTTACAATTCCTGTAAACCTCATAGGCATCTCTAAAAATTGTGGGCCAGTAGAACCCAGAATCCAGGACTTTTCTTGCCGTCCTCTGTGGTCCAAAGTGTCCTCCGACTTAAGAGGCATGAGAAAAGTTCAGGATGGACTCTGTCTCATAATCGGGGATACACCTCTGAATCACCTGATCACTGCAAAACTTCCAGAGGTACGGATCATCCCACACATAATACTTTGAGTCACTATTGAGCTTGTGGAACTTGGATCTACTTGTATCTGTAGGAACAACACCAGCAACCAGAAAGTTAACTATGTCAGCAAACCAAGGTGTTACCCCATACAGATGTAGTAGTCGCTCATCAGGAAAATCATCTTGGATGGGAGAAGGATCCTCATCCCTTGCTATTCGGCTCAAGTGATCGGCTACCAAATTTTCAGCTCCACTTCTGTCTTTTATCTCCACATTGAATTCTTGGAGCAAAAGCATCCACCGGATCAGTCTTGGCTTAGCTTCTGGTTTCTTTAACAGGTACTTCAGAGCTGCATGGTCAGTGAAAACAATAACTTTTGAACCTAGCAAATATGACCTAAATTTATCAAGTGCAAACACAACAGCTAGCAGTTCTTTCTCAGTGGTGGTGTAATTTGATTGTGCAGCATCTAATGTCCTAGAAGCATAATGAATGACATGGGCAACCTTGCCCACCCCTTTGTGCTAGAACCGCTCCCACAGCAAAATTAGAAGCATCACACATGAGTTCAAAAGGGAGGGTCCAGTCAGGGGGCTGGATGACGGGAGTAGAGGTCAATGCTCTTTTCAGGTAGTCAAATGCTGTAACACCCTGTATTTTACTGTTTCAAATAACAGTAAATACATATAAATATGTTTATAAGTTTATTAGAGTTTTATAAAGTTATTCTAAGTGAACGGAGGATAGTATTCAATCCTACTTGACTGTAGGAAACTACGATTAAAATTTAGGTTGGAAATTCAGGCGAAACTCGGTCTGCGAATTCCATTGACAGTATAATAATACTGCTCAAAAGACCTAATTTTAATTCGTGAACGAGAGACTTAAGTTTAGTATCTTATTTTCTACAACTTGGTATTTTTAGAATTTTTTTCAGAAAAAAATAAAATAATTTAAGTATTACGGGCGGAAAGCGTAATCGGGTAGACGACGGAAGAGAAATTAGAGTTTATAAGAGTAGTAAGAGGGTTTATCTTAGGATTTTAAGATGATTCAAGAGGATGAATCATATTTTTAAGTTTAGAAGGTTTTTCAGGATTAAATAGAAAATTTCGAAATTTACGGTTAAGTCCCTGAACTTTCTGTAAATTACCATTTTGTCCCTAAATTAGTTTTTTTCGTTTTTTCAAGTGGATTGGGCTAGAATCCTTGTTTCTAATCCTAAATGGTCGTGGCTTATAAGCCCAAATCTTTTTAGTTCATAGTTGAGTCCATAAAGCCATTTAAGTTTTCTTATCTTAGGTTTTAAGGCCTAAATCTTCAAGTGGGTCCCACAACCAATAAGAAAATGAAATCAAGCCCAAATGTTTCAAGCCCATGTGAAAGCCCATGTGAATTGTGGCTGCCCATTTTTGTTGGAATTGTCAAGTTGGTTCTAGAATTTTCTATAGGTTTCTACTTATCCTAGATTTGTCTACAAGTTTCTTGATTCTTCTTAATACATTGAATTATCTTACTGTCTTAACTTGTCTTGCACTCATAAAACTCAGCCAAGCAAGTCAAAGATAAGATGGCATTTAATGTGATTAAACTCATCATCATGACATTCTATTGTCTATTTGCAAACTAGTCCTTCAACTATTGGAATCTTTGCAATTTGGTCCTTGGAACTTAATTGCACTTTGATCCTTTTAACATGACAACTCATCTTCATCTAGATTCTTCTTGAGATGTCGCCACTCACACTATAAATACCCTTCTCTCACTTTTCATTTAGTTCTTTGGTTATTTGTCTTCTATAAACTCTAAAGTTCTAAGTTCTTAGTTCTTAGTTTTAAAGCAAGTTCTTGGATTTTCTTCATCATTGATTCTCAAGAGGTAAATCCTAATCTTTGTTTTAAATCATGCCTATGTTCTTTAGATAGTTTCTTGATTCAAGACTTATATCATGGTGGTTCATCATTTTCAAGTTTCAAACCCTAGAACTTTGAAAAATCATAATAAATCCTAGGAAAATCTAATGATGATGAAACTACTTTCTATCTTCTAGATATCATGTCTACTATCTAAATCCAAGAGCATGAAGTAATCAAAAATCTCTTTCTTGAAAAACTAGCCTTGGCCGAATCTATCACCTTAGGGTTGGTAGAGTTTTGTTCATGTGTTTTCATGTATGATCATGTATTCTATATGGCATGTATGACTACACACTCTAATCCATGTTATTTTCTTAAAATGACTATTTTACTCAAAAATGTTCATGTTGGCCGAACCCTAAGTGGGTGAGTTTTGTTCATGATTTTCATAAATGATCTTAGAAATCAAGTGTTTAGTAAGTATGCTTTATAAATCCAAGATGATTTGTTAAACTAAGAACCCTAGCTTTATGAACCTATTGAGGCCGAATCTATGTATAAAAGAGTTAGGAAGTTTTGAGTTTGAAACTTAGTTGTTTAGTTGATAATCTATGATTTAGGTTAATTAAGGATCATTAATCCATAACTTAATCATGATTAGAAGTTTTAGTTATTCAAAAACCCTAGAGGCCGTGACTATGTATTAGGGTTTAGAATGTTTTAGTTTCTTGATTGTAACTATTTGGTTATAATAATTGAAGGTTAGTTGAGTACAAGTTTACAAGGTAAATGAAATTCTGAAGGAGTTCGTAAGTTGAACAAGGAGTCTTCAAGAGGTAAGGGGGGAGTACTGAGAAGGATTCTATTCAATGGCTATATGCTATCCAATTGTTGTTTGTAATTAATTGTTTGTTAGTGTTTATTTATGTTGTTTATTGTTGCGTTATTGATATCTGTGTGGTTTATTTTGCGTTAATTGTTTATTTGCAATTATATTATGAACTGTGATGCATGATCTGCCTGGGAAATATCTGTGATATAATTGTTGTTTGATGTGTGAGAAGCCTGACAGTGGTCAGTGCACAATTAAGAAAGTCAGATAAAAGCTTTAAGAAACTGTATCAAATTATATTCAAGGTTTTAGTGGCAAATTATTGTTATATGATATCAAAGAGAATTTCTTTTGAGAAGAATAAAGAGTGTTGGAAAATATTATTATTTTAATAAGTTGTTTTTGGAAAAGTGAATTATGAGTCACAATGAGTACGACACGGTAAAAATATTTTAGTACTGTTAAATTTTACGTAAGAAAACCCAGAATATTACAGAATATTCTTTTATTAAATTAATTGATGAAAACAAGTTAAGGGTGATTTTAGAAAATTAATTAAGTGGAAGAAGTTAAGTTTTTGGCTTAAAAGTCTTAAAAACAAAAATTTGACGGCAAATCTGGAAAATCTAGACGGCAAGTATTTTTGAAACGGCAGTGCCTATTTTGAGAAAGTTAAACCTCAAGTGACTCATTGGTTTGTGAAAACTAAGTTTTATTTGTTAAAGAATTTTTATAATGAATTTCTACCATTAGAAAAGAATTTCTAAAAATCGAAAGTTGATTTAACAATGTTGAAAATACAGTTGGACTTAGTAACCGAGATATCGGGGTACTAATGTTCTGTGATTGTGATGGACTCAATCATTTGGACTTGGAGTGCCTATGTTGTATACATGAGGTATACATGAGGTATACTATGATAAAACATTGAAGATGTTTTCTAGAAGCACGAACCTAGTACTGGTGCACTGGTCGAGAGGTGTCGTGATTGAGCACTCGGACAGTAAGGTCCTGTGTTGTAATGAAAGTTTTAAAAAGTGTTTTAAAACTATGTGAGTCATAAGCCATTTTGAGCTTCGGCAAGAGAAAGATTGAGCACAAAGAAAAGAACAAAACAAAAGTGTTTTGCATGCATGTGGCAGACGTGCCTGAGATTTGTGGTTAAATGCATTAATTTCCGGCGGCTGAGGTAATTACGATATGCATATCTCATTGTGCCTTGGAGGACATTGGGATCCCCATCTTACTTGCTAATGGTATAGGCCACTGGTTGTGGACATTAGCAATGTGTTTGGCCTTGTGAGTGCCTGGCTGTGTATGCCTTTGTTGTTTTCAAGATGGGAAGAGGTCGCGGACCTGTTGGCGATGGGCCAAGTTAGCCGAGTGTGGCTTTGGAGTCTGATCAACTCATATGATGTTGGGATATCTCATGAGATTAGGATGAAAAGTAGATGATGAATAGAAGTGTCATGCATAATTTTATGGATGATGTTTGGGGTGTTGAACCCACTGATAAAATGTTAGTTTATAATTAATTGTATGTGATAAATGTTGATGTGGTATTTGATGGCTAGAGTGTGGTTATTGAGTAAGATCCAAGTATTGGTTTCTCACTCTTACAACATATTCAGATGAATCCAGACGTACCACAGTGCGATCGAGGGTTTGTACACTCACTTTTGATCGGGCACGTATGGTGGTGCCACGGGATATAAATATTGGGGCACTTAGCGCCACCTACCATGGCCCTAGTACAGAAATTATTGGAACGTTAGAAGATGGACCCAATCAGAGGACTCATGTAGTAGAAACAATCGAGATATCGTTACCACCGGTTTGGCTGTATCTTCAATATCTGGAGGAGCATGGAATGATGGATCCTTTACCTCAACCTCAACCTCTTCAGATATTAGGAAATGGAGAACCTCCAGTTGAAGGAGAGCTAGTAGAAGGTGAAGAAGATCCAAAGGAATACCTAGAGGATGATCCGGAGTTTCAACCTCCTGCAGTAGATGATGGAGATTCTTCAGATGAAGCAATGGAAGCAGAGGCATCATCAGACTCGTCAGCTGTAGGTGGGATTGATCCTTATGGTCTACCCAATGGGTTTCATTAGCTTGACCAGCTTAGGTATAGTTTCCGGGGGTAGTGAGTCTTGATAGTTTTTATTTTGGCTTCTTAGAGCCTTAGTTTTGAAATGGTTTTGAACCAGTTGTTGTTGATATGTATATATCTTTATCTTCTTTGTTTAGTTTGATGGAGAATGGTCTATGCTTCTAAAAGCTTTTTGATATCTCCTAGTATAGGAGTTGTATATGTAAACGATGAGGTATATGTATATATATGGATGTACATATATGTGGTTTATGTTTATAATAGTTGTATGTTGTATGTAAAGAAAAAAAAAAATTAAGCACTATTTTTGTATAAGGTTAGTCACCTTAAATTATATTTTCCGAAAGTAACCAGCGTTATATAATTATAATTTATATTTGGGTATTAATGGGATGACCCTAGAGTAGGGTGTCGCATTTTGTGGTATCAGAGCTGGTCGAGTCTTTCGGGAATGTCGGGAAATAGGTCTGTTATGTCTATGTTGTGTGATCTCTGACTTAGATTTGTTTGAATTACTTATTAGAAGTAATGTGTGATAACGAGTGAGTTTGCGTTTCAGTTTCTGGTTTTGGTCTAACTGATTGTGATTTGTAGGTCAGTTATGGAACCAGTGGTAGAACCAGAATCTGGGCGTGGACGTGGTCGTGTACGAGGCCGTAGAGGGGGTCGTGTAGGAGGTCGTGGTAATATGAATGAGGAGTATGAAGAAGGAGTAGACTATGCGGCTCAAGCAATGGAGAACATGGCAGCGGCAATTGCAAATCGGATCGCAGGCGATGAATGTTCGAGAACCGTAAGCTGCGGAAGGCAAGGCTTTGATTGCGTTTCGAAGTCAAAATCCTTCACAGTTTGGTCTGGATGCAAATCCTGAGAAGGCTGATCTTTGGATCCAGGAGTTGGAGAAGATCTTCGAGTTAGTTGCTACGCCGGTAGATGTTCGGGTCACTTATGCTGTTTTCCTACTGGTGGGAGATGCAGAATATTGGTGGAAAGGTGCTAGGCTACTGTTGGAGGCTGTGCATCAAGACATTACTTGGGAGGTTTTTCGAATTGCGTTTATGGACAAATATTTTCCGGAAAGTATAAGGATCAAGAGGGAACGACAATTTCTGGGGTTATATCAGAGAGATTTATCGGTGGAGGAGTATGCGGCGAAGTTTGAGTCATTGGCCAAATACTTTTGTTTCTTTCAAGCTCAACCGAGTGAAAGCTGGAAGTGTGAACGATTCGAAGCGGGATTGCGATTTGAGATTAAGGAGTCCGTTTTACCTTTACAACTTCGTAATTTCCAAGCACTAGTGGAAATGAGTCGAAAGATCGAACAGATGAAGAAAGGAAAGGATACTAGAGGAAGTACTGGTGGATCTTCTAAATTCAAGAATCAGAATCAGAGTTGGAGAGGAAAACAAAATCAGAGGAAGCCTTATTTTCGTTCGCAAGTGAATAATCAGAATCGACAACAGAACCGTTCGAATTTTGCTGTATCAGGAGGTGGAGGTCAAAGAAATCAGAATCAAGGTCAAATTAGGAGATGCTATAACTGTGGAGATTCCAGTCACATGTCAAATGTTTGTCCTAGAAGTGAAGCGAAATGTTTTAATTGTGATTGAATGGGACATATAGGGAAGTATTGTACGATGCCAAAGCGGGAGTCGACTGTCAATCACGCTGGAACAAATAAATCGACGGCTAAGGGAAGAGTTTATACGATGAGTGGAGCTGAGGCTTCGAATTCTGACGATCTCATACAAGGTAAGTGTGATATAAACGGTAATCTTTTAACTGTACTATTTGATTCAGGTGCAACGCATTCGTTTATCTCGATGGATTGTGTGAAACTGTTGAAATTGCCTGTTTCTTCTTTGTTGTGTGATCTTGTTGTTTCAACTCCTACTTCTAAGCCAGTTGTGGTTACTTCTGTTTGTTTAAATTGTCCTATCATTATTCAGGATAAACGTTTCCTTGTTAACCTGATCTGTTTGCCTTTAATACAGTTAGATGTAATTCTAGGCATGGATTGGTTGTCTTCTAATCATATCTTGATAGACTGTGCTTGTAAAACCTTAGTTTTTCCTACGGATGAGATTTCTGGATTGTTAACTGCTAATCAAGTAAAAGCTTCTTTAAAGGAGGGAGCACAAGGATACATGCTATTATATTCCTTAGACATTAAGAGTGAGTTAGACTTGCAGTGTATACCAGTTGTCAACGATTTTCTGGAAGTTTTTCCTGAAGATGTACCTGGATTACCACCTGTTCGGGAGATTGAGTTTGCGATTGATCTGGTTCCGGGCACTGGACCAATATATATAGCACCATATCGAATGTCGACATCAGAACTAGAGGAATTAAAAGAACAATTGGTAGAATTGATGCGGAAGGAATTTATTAGACCTAGTGTATCGCCTTGGGGAGCTCCAGTGTTATTAGTGAAGAAGAAGGATGGAACTTCTCGTTTATGCGTAGATTTTCGGCAGCTGAATAAGGTGACGATTAAGAATAAGTATCCACTTCCAAGGATAGACGACTTAATGGATCAGTTACGCGGAGCAGCTGTTTTCTCAAAGATAGATTTACGTTCGGGTTATCATCAAATTCGTGTGAAGGAGGAGGACATTTGTAAAACTGCGTTTAGGACACGTTATGGTCATTATGAGTATCTTGTAATGGCATTCGGAGTTACGAATGCTCCAGCGATATTCATGGATTACATGAATAGAATTTTTCGTCCTTACTTAGATCAGTTTGCCGTTGTTTTTATCGACGATATTCTAATCTATTCTCCAAGTAAAGAAAAACATGCTGAACATCTCAGTGTAGTTCTCCAAATTTTAAAGGAGAAACAACTTTACGCGAAACCTGGGAAGTGTGAATTTTGGTTAGACCAAGTTCAATTCTTAGGACATATAGTCTCGAGTGAGGGAATTGCTGTAGATCCGTCAAAAGTTGAGACTGTTTTGCAATGGGAAAGGCCTAAGACGGTAACAGAAATTCGTAGTTTTGTGGGTTTAGCGGGATACTATAGAAGATTCATTGAGGGATTTTCTAAAATAGTAGGTCCTCTTACCCAATTGACTCGAAAGGATCAAGCGTTTGTATGGACTGAAGCATGTGAAGAAAGTTTTCAAGAGTTAAAGCGAAGGTTGACTACTTCACCGGTATTGATACTACCTGATCCTTATGAACTTTTTGAGGTGTATTGTGATGCTTCATATCAAGGGTTAGGATGTGTATTAATGCAAAATCGGAAAGTTGTGGCATATGCTTCAAGACAATTGAAGATTCATGAAAGGAATTATCCTACTCATGATTTGGAGTTAGCAGCAGTGGTATTTGCTTTTAAAATCTGGAGACATTATTTGTATGGAGCGACTTTTAATGTTTTCAGTGACCATAAAAGTTTGAAATACCTGTTTGATCAGAAAGAGTTAAATATGAGGCAGAGGCGTTGGTTGGAATTTTTAAAGGATTATGATTTTCAACTGCAGTATCACCCTGGAAAAACGAATGTTGTGGCAGATGCTTTAAGTAGGAAATCAATGCATATATCGACAATGATGGTTTAAGAACAACAGTTGTTGGAACAATTCCGAGATATGCGATTGACAATTGAGATGTTTCCGGAGAAATTATGTTTGGGTATGATTACTGTTTCAAATGAATTGATGAAACAAATTAAAGAGAAACAAGAAAGTGATCAGTACCTACAAGAAGAAAGAGAATTGGTGCGGCAAGGAGCTGTGTCAGAATTTAAAGAAGGAAATGATGGAATTTTAAGGTTTGGTGAAAGGATTTGTGTACCAAATAATGTTGAAATGAGGAAGTTGATTCTGGAAGAAGCTCATAGGAGTAAGTTGAGTTTGCATCCCGGAGCTACTAAGATGTATCAGGATCTAAAGAAATTGTATTGGTGGCATGGTATGAAGAAAGATGTAATGGAATTTGTAGCTGCGTGTTTAACTTGTCAGAAGGTTAAAGTAGAACATCAAAGACCAGCGAGAATGCTACAATCTTTGGATATTCCAGAATGGAAATGGGATAGTATTACAATGGATTTTGTGTCAGGTTTGCCAAAGACTCGGAAAGGGTATGACTCTATATGGGTAATAGTTGATAGGTTGACAAAGGTAGCTCACTTTTTACCAGTTAATGTGAAATACTCATTGGAGAAATTAACTCAGTTGTACATTGATGAAATTGTTAGGTTACATGGAGGGCCTTTGAGTATTGTTTCAGATCGTGATCCAAGATTTACATCAAGATTTTGGAAAAGTCTACAAGAATCGTTGGGAACGAAACTTAGATTGAGTTCTGCGTATCATCCTCAAACGGATGGACAATCAGAGAGGACTATTCAATCTCTTGAAGATTTATTGAGAGCTTGTGTATTGGAAAATACTGGAAGCTGGGATGAATATCTATCGTTGATAGAATTCACTTATAATAATAGTTTTCATTCTAGCATAGGTATGGCACCCTATGAAGCGTTGTATGGTCGACGGTGCAGAACGCCTTTATGTTGGTACCAGGATGGTGCGAGTTTTATGGTTGGACCAGATATAGTGCAACAAACGACAGAAAAGGTGAAAATGATTCAAGAGAAAATGCGAACAACTCAGAGTCGATGAGAAAAGTTATGCTGACAAGAGACGACGACCTCTTGAGTTTGAGGAAGGTGAGCATGTGTTTTTGAGAGTCACGCCAACGACTGGGGTTGGTAGGGTAATCAAATCCAGAAAACTCACTCCTAAATTCATTGGACCATATCAAATTCTTCATCGGATAGGTCCTGTAGCTTATAAAATTTCTTTACCACCGTTTCTATCCAATCTTCATGATGTCTTTCAAGTCTCACAATTAAGAAAGTATATTCCTGATCCATCTCACGTAATTGAACCTGATCTAGTACAACTAAAAGAAAACATGTCTTATGAGACTTTACCTGTGAGAATTGCGGATAAGATGATTAAGCAGCTCAGAGGTAAACAAATCTCATTGGTCAAAGTTATTTGGGATGACGTAACTGGAGAAGCAACATGGGAAGTAGAAGACAAAATGAAGTTACAGTATCCTGAATTATTTACAGGTACGTAATTTCGAGGACGAAATTTTTTTTTAGTGGGGTAGTAATGTAACACCCTGTATTTTACTGTTTCAAATAACAGTAAATACATATAAATATGTTTATAAGTTTATTAGAGTTTTATAAAGTTATTCTAAGTGAACGGAGGATAGTATTCAATCCTACTTGACTGTAGGAAACTACGATTAAAATTTAGGTTGGAAATTCAAAGTAAACTCTGGTCTCAAGAATTCCATTGACAGTATAATAATACTGCTCAAAAGACCTAATTTTAATTCGTGAACGAGAGACTTAAGTTTAGTATCTTATTTTCTACAACTTGGTATTTTTAGAATTTTTTTCAGAAAAAAATAAAATAATTTAAGTATTACGGGCGGAAAGCGTAATCGGGTAGACGACGGAAGAGAAATTAGAGTTTATAAGAGTAGTAAGAGGGTTTATCTTAGGATTTTAAGATGATTCAAGGGGATGAATCATATTTTTAAGTTTAGAAGGTTTTTCAGGATTAAATAGAAAATTTCGAAATTTACGGTTAAGTCCCGGAACTTTCTGTAAATTACCATTTTGTCCTTAAATTAGTTTTTTTCGTTTTTTCAAGTGGATTGGGCTAGAATCCTTGTTTCTAATCCTAAATGGTCGTGGCTTATAAGCCCAAATCTTTTTAGTTCATAGTTGAGTCCATAAAGCCATTTAAGTTTTCTTATCTTAGGTTTTAAGGCCTAAATCTTCAAGTGGGTCCCACAACCAATAAGAAAATGAAATCAAGCCCAAATGTTTCAAGCCCATGTGAAAGCCCATGTGAATTGTGGCTGCCCATTTTTGTTGGAATTGTCAAGTTGGTTCTAGAATTTTCTATAGGTTTCTACTTATCCTAGATTTGTCTACAAGTTTCTTGATTCTTCTTAATACATTGAATTATCTTACTTTCTTAACTTGTCTTGCACTCATAAAACTCAGCCAAGCAAGTCAAAGATAAGATGGCATTTAATGTGATTAAACTCATCATCATGACATTCTATTGTCTATTTGCAAACTAGTCCTTCAACTATTGGAATCTTTGCAATTTGGTCCTTGGAACTTAATTGCACTTTGATCCTTTTAACATGACAACTCATCTTCATCTAGATTCTTCTTGAGATGTCGCCACTCACACTATAAATACCCTTCTCTCACTTTTCATTTAGTTCTTTGGTTATTTGTCTTCTATAAACTCTAAAGCTCTAAGTTCTTAGTTCTTAGTTTCAAAGCAAGTTCTTGGATTTTCTTCATCATTGATTCTCAAGAGGTAAATCCTAATCTTTGTTTTAAATCATGCCTATGTTCTTTAGATAGTTTCTTGATTCAAGACTTATATCATGGTGGTTCATCATTTTCAAGTTTCAAACCCTAGAACTTTGAAAAATCATAATAAATCCTAGGAAAATCTAATGATGATGAAACTACTTTCTATCTTCTAGATATCATGTCTACTATCTAAATCCAAGAGCATGAAGTAATCAAAAATCTCTTTCTTGAAAAACTAGCCTTGGCCGAATCTATCACCTTAGGGTTGGTAGAGTTTTGTTCATGTGTTTTCATGTATGATCATGTATTCTATATGGCATGTATGACTACACACTCTAATCCATGTTATTTTCTTAAAATGACTATTTTACTCAAAAATGTTCATGTTGGCCGAACCCTAAGTGGGTGAGTTTTGTTGAGTTTTGTTCATGATTTTCATAAATGATCTTAGAAATCAAGTGTTTAGTAAGTATGCTTTATAAATCCAAGATGATTTGTTAAACTAAGAACCCTAGCTTTATGAACCTATTGAGGCCGAATCTATGTATAAAAGAGTTAGGAAGTTTTGAGTTTGAAACTTAGTTGTTTAGTTGATAATCTATGATTTAGGTTAATTAAGGATCATTAATCCATAACTTAATCATGATTAGAAGTTTTAGTTATTCAAAAACCCTAGAGGCCGTGACTATGTATTAGGGTTTAGAATGTTTTAGTTTCTTGATTGTAACTATTTGGTTATAATAATTGAAGGTTAGTTGAGTACAAGTTTACAAGGAAACTGAAATTCTGAAGGAGTTCGTAAGTTGAACAAGGAGTCTTCAAGAGGTAAGGGGGGAGTACTGAGAAGGATTCTATTCAATGGCTATATTCTATCCAATTGTTGTTTGTAATTAATTGTTTGTTAGTGTTTATTTATGTTGTTTATTGTTGCGTTATTGATATCTGTGTGGTTTATTTTGCGTTAATTGTTTATTTGCAATTATATTATGAACTGTGATGCATGATCTGCCTGGGAAATATCTGTGATATAATTGTTGTTTGATGTGTGAGAAGCCTGACAGTGGTCGGTGCACAATTAAGAAAGTCGGATAAAAGCTTTAAGAAACTGTATCAAATTATATTCAAGGTTTTAGTGGCAAATTATTGATATATGATATCAAAGAGAATTTCTTTTGAGAAGAATAAAGAGTGTTGGAAAATATTATTATTTTAATAAGTTGTTTTTGGAAAAGTGAATTATGAGTCACAATGAGTACGACACGGTAAAAATATTTTAGTACTGTTAAATTTTACGTAAGAAAACCCAGAATATTACAGAATATTATTTTATTAAATTAATTGATGAAAACAAGTTAAGGGTGATTTTAGAAAATTAATTAAGTGGAAGAAGTGAAGTTTTTGGCTTAAAAGTCTTAAAAACAAAAATTTGACAGCAAACTGGAAAATCTAGACTAAGTATTTTTGAAACTACAAAGTGCCTATTTTGAGAAAGTTAAACCTCAAGTGACTCATTGGTTTGTGAAAACTAAGTTTTATTTGTTAAAGATTTTTTATAATGAATTTCTACCATTAGAAAAGAATTTCTAAAAATCGAAAGTTGATTTAACAATGTTGAAAATACAGTTGGACTTAGTAACCGAGACGTCGGGGTACTAATGTTCTGTGATTGTGATGGACTCAGTCATTTGGACTTGGAGTGCCTATGTTGTATACATGAGGTATACATGAGGTATACATGAGGTATACTGTGATAAAACATTGAAGATGTTTTCTAGAAGCACGAACCTAGTAATCGGTGCATCGGTCGAGAGGTGTCGTGATTGAGCACTCGGACAGTAAGGTCCTGTGTTGTAATGAAAGTTTTAAAAAGTGTTTTAAAACTATGTGAGTCGTAAGCCATTTTGAGCTTCGGCAAGAGAAAGATTGAGCACAAAGAAAAGAACAAAACAAAAGTGTTTTGCATGCATCCGCAGACGTGCTCGAGATTTGTGGTTAAATGCATTAATTTCCCTGGCTGAGGTAATTACGATATGCATATCTCATTGTGCCTTGGAGGACATTGGGATCCCCATCTTACTTGCTAATGGTATAGGCCACTGGTTGTGGACATTAGCAATGTGTTTGGCCTTGTGAGTGCCTGGCTGTGTATGCCTTTGTTGTTTTCAAGATGGGAAGAGGTCGCGGACCTTGGCGATTGGGCCAAGTTAGCCAGTGTGGCTTTGGAGTCTGATCAACTCATATGATGTTGGGATATCTCATGAGATTAGGATGAAAAGTAGATGATGAATAGAAGTGTCATGCATAATTTTATGGATGATGTTTGGGGTGTTGAACCCACTGATAAACTGTTAGTTTATAATTAATTGTATGTGATAAATGTTGATGTGGTATTTGATGGCTAGAGTGTGGTTATTGAGTAAGATCCAAGTATTGGTTTCTCACTCTTACAACATATTCAGATGAATCCAGACGTACCACTGGTGCAGTCGAGGGTTTGTACACTCACTTTTGATCGGGCACAGTATGGTGGTGCCTGGGATATAAATATTGGGGCACTTAGCGCCACCTACCATGGCCCTAGTACAGAAATTATTGGAACGTTAGAAGATGGACCCAATCAGAGGACTCATGTAGTAGAAACAATCGAGATATCGTTACCACCGGTTTGGCTGTATCTTCAATATCTGGAGGAGCATGGAATGATGGATCCTTTACCTCAACCTCAACCTCTTCAGATATTAGGAAATGGAGAACCTCCAGTTGAAGGAGAGCTAGTAGAAGGTGAAGAAGATCCAGAGGAATACCTAGAGGATGATCCGGAGTTTCAACCTCCTGCAGTAGATGATGGAGATTCTTCAGATGAAGCAATGGAAGCAGAGGCATCATCAGACTCGTCAGCTGTAGGTGGGATTGATCCTTATGGTCTACCCAATGGGTTTCATTAGCTTGACCAGCTTAGGTATAGTTTCCGGGGGTAGTGAGTCTTGATAGTTTTTATTTTGGCTTCTTAGAGCCTTAGTTTTGAAATGGTTTTGAACCAGTTGTTGTTGATATGTATATATCTTTATCTTCTTTGTTTAGTTTGATGGAGAATGGTCTATGCTTCTAAAAGCTTTTTGATATCTCCTAGTATAGGAGTTGTATATGTAAACGATGAGGTATATGTATATATATGGATGTACATATATGTGGTTTATGTTTATAATAGTTGTATGTTGTATGTAAAGAAAAAAAAAATTAAGCACTATTTTTGTATAAGGTTAGTCACCTTAAATTATATTTTCCGAAAGTAACCAGCGTTATATAATTATAATTTATATTTGGGTATTAATGGGATGACCCTAGAGTAGGGTGTCGCATTTTGTGGTATCAGAGCTGGTCGAGTCTTTCGGGAATGTCGGGAAATAGGTCTGTTATGTCTATGTTGTGTGATCTCTGACTTAGATTTGTTTGAATTACTTATTAGAAGTAATGTGTGATAACGAGTGAGTTTGCGTTTCAGTTTCTCGGGGTTTTGGTCTAACCGATTGTGATTTGTAGGTCGCTTATGGAACCAAAGTGGTAGAACCAGAACCGGGCGTGGACGTGGTCGTGTACGAGGCCGTAGAGGGGGTCGTGTAGGAGGTCGTGGTAATATGAATGAGGAGTATGAAGAAGGAGTAGACTATGCGGCTCAAGCAATGGAGAACATGGCAGCGACAATTGCAAATCAGACTGCAGCGATGAATGTTCAGAATCTGCAAGCTGCGGAAGACAAGGCTTTGATTGCGTTTCGAAGTCAAAATCCTTCACAGTTTGGTCTGGATGCAAATCCTTCGCGTACGCAAGATGGATAAGGCAATGAAGAAATCACATCAATTTTTGCAGGATCTACTGAAATACCCTCTTTAGAAATAACATGACCCAAAACAATCCCCTGTTCTACCATGAAGTGACACTTTTCATAGTTCAAAATCAGATTAGTCTCAATGCATCTTTCTAGAACTAAACTCAGACTATGCAAACATGCATCAAATGAGGAGCCATATACAGTGAAGTCATCCATGAACACCTCCATGCAATTTTCAATAAATTCAGTAAAAATGCTAAGCATGCATCTTTGGAAGGTGTCAGGAGCATTACAAAGGCCAAATGGCATCCTCCTATAGGCAAACGTACCGAAGGGGCACGTGAAAGTGGTCTTTTCCTGATCCTCAGGGGTAATATGGATCTGGAAATACCCGGAAAAGCCATCAAGAAAACAATAATGAGATTTACCAACCACTGCTCAAAGATCTCGGTCTATGAACGGCAAAGGAAAGTGATCTTTTCTGGTGGCCTGGTTCAACTTCCTATAATCTATACAGACTCGCCAGCTATTCTGGACTCTAGTAGGTACAAGCTCATTATTATCATTTCTTACCACAGTGAGGCCGGACTTCTTGGGTACAACTTGCACTGGACTGACCCAAGTACTGTCAGAGATGGGGTATATAATAGCTGCTTGCAGAAGCTTAGTCACCTCTTTCTTCACCACATCCAGGATCAATGGATTGAGCCTCCTTTGGGCCTGTCTAACTGGTTTAGCCCAATCCTCCAATAGAATTCTATGCATACATCTTGAGGGGCTAATTCCTGGGATGTCAGCCAATGTCCACCCAATAGCCTTCTTGTGCTTCTTCAGAACCTCCAATAGTTTTGCTTCCTGGTCAGAGTCAAGGCTGAGGAAATGATGACTGGAAGTTTTTCATTGGTCTCCAAGTAGGCATACTTCAGGTTCCCTGGAAGTGGCTTGAGCTCTAAGGAGGGTGGCTGCTCAATGGATGGTACATTGGGAGTAGCCATGATGTCAAGAACTTCTGCTGAACAGACAGCTTCACTCTCACTATCACCATCACCCTGCAAAGTTGAATCAAGAAACTCAGCACAAACAGCACACGGGTTAGTGTCAGTACAGTTAGTACATGAATATAAATCATCAAAACCAGAAATGAATGGAAAATCAGAAACAAAGTCCTCATGGTTGTCATCAATAATCTCAGAAAGCAACTCTAACCGGAAAATAGAGTGCTCCTCCAATGGGTGTTTCATAGCATCAAAGATGTTGAACTTTGCTACAATATCACCAAACTCCATAGACATGGTCCCATCATTAACATCAATCTTAGTCTTAGCTGTCTTCATGAATGGTCTGCCTAAGATTATTGGTGATCTACTGGAATTTGTCTCTCCTGCCATGTCTAGGATGTAGAAGTCAGCAGGGAAAATCAGCTCATCAACTTGTACTAGCACATCTTCTACCATTCCCATGGGGCTGCAATCGGTCCTGTTGGCCAACCGGATGGTGAGACCCGTATACCGCAAGGGCCCAAGATCAAGGTTATTGAAAATAGAAGTGGGCATGACATTTATGGTGGCTCCCAAATCCAAAGCATGCAATTTTCAAATTTCCCGTCCCCAATAGTGCATGGAATAGTAAAAGTGCCTCGGATCCTTGCACTTCGTGGTAATGCCCGAGTAGGGGCTAAAACAACAACTCTTTCTCGGTGTGTGCTTAGATCGGATAAGAGCTGAAACATTTCTTCCCAAATCAACTCTCTCATTACTCTTCAACTTTCTCTTGTTGGTGCATAGATCCTTCAGAAATTTGGCATACTTAGGCACCTGCTTGATCACATCTAGAAGGGGAATATTCACAGCTACCTTTCTGAACACATCTAAAATTTCCCTTTCCTTGTCTTCACCACCAATCTTCTTATTTTTATGTACTCTGTGTGGGAAGGGGATCGGTGGTCTGTACACTTTCTCAACTTCAACATCAACAGTAGGCTCAGGAGTTACCTCAATAGTTTCTTCATCTTTTCCAGAGGATGCCTCAACAACTCTTCCAGATCTCAGAGAAATGGCACTCACATTAGGCTTAGAGACATTGGGATTTATCACTGGTTGTGCAGGCAGTTGACTTGATCCTTGATCTTGCTGTATGTTGTTCATGGATGTGGCAAGCTGACCAATCCGTGTCTCTAAATTTTGAATGCTAGCATCCGTTCGCTGCTGAAACTGACCTATCTGTCCAACCTGTGTCTGCAAAGCTTGAATACTAGCATCTGTTCGCTGCTGAGACTGACCTATCTGCTGCTGAAAAAATGTAGTCATTTGTGCAGTCATTTGTTTGAACATGTCCTCCAGGGAAGGTCCAGAAGGTGCAGAAGTGGTCACTTGAGGAGGATTTTGAGGTGCCATCGGTTGTTGTTGGGGTGAGTTCCCATACCGCAGATTAGGATGATTCCTCCAATTGGGGTGATACCTATTTGTGGAGAGGTCTGGAGTGTTGTACCGGTTCTGGTTATTGCCTTGATTATAGGGATGAACTGCATAAGCCTGAGACAAATCAGTGACGAACTCTTCCTTCTGAATAGGGCATGCATCATAAGGGTGCTCAGGAGAGTTGCACATGCTACACAACCTTGCAGGCTGAACCCTATCTATTGCCAATTGCCTTACAAAAGAAGTGAGCTCATCCAATCTATTCTCAAGGACCTGGTTGGAAGAAGAACTATGGACCTCATGCACTCCTCTTGTCTCAACAAAATTTCTCCTGGTAGTAAACTGCTGGGAATTCAGTGACATATTTTCAATTAGTTGCTTGGCCGCAGCTGGAGTCTTATCAACAAGTTCTCCCCCACTAGCAGCATCCAATAGATTCCTATCCATCGGCAGTAACCCCTCATAAAAGTACTGAATAAGAAGCTGTTCAGAAATCTGATGCTGAGGGCAGCTGGATACCAATTGCTTGAATCTCTCCCAATATTCAGCCAACGACTCATTTCCTTGTCTGATGCCACATATTTCCTTCCTTATTGACGCAGCTCTGGAAGCAGGAAAATATCTCTCTAAGAAAACCCTCTTCAAATCGTTCCAGGTGGTGATCGAGTCTGGCTCAAGATATAACAACCAATCCTTTGCAGCGCCCTGGAGTGAAAACGGAAAAGCTTTCAGCTTGATGCTATCCTCAGTTACTCCTTCTGATCTCGAGGTTGTGGAGCAGACAACCTGGAATTCCTTCAAGTGCTTGTGTGGATCCTCACCTGCAAGACCATTAAACTTTGGCAACAAGTGAATGAAACCAGATTTTAATTCAAAAGGAATATCAGCACCAAAATATGCAATACACAATCCATTATAGTTAACATCAGGGGCAGCAAGTTGTCTTAATGTCCTTTGGTCTCCCATGTTATCAAAAACAGTTTTGGAATTAGAATCACTACTAGTGCTAGCCCGAAATTCTCTACGGCGTGTGTGCAGTGTTCTTTCAATTTTCGGATCAAAATCACACAATTCGGGGCAAGTAGACCTAGTAGCCAGACCAATTCAAAACAAAAATGAAAATAAATAAAAGAAAAAAAGAAAAAAATAAAATGCGAAAAATAACAAACAAGAGTCCCCGGCAACGGCGCCAATTTTTGGTCGCGCTGTCGCGCACGCACCAAAAAGAACGAGCGGGTTATAAAAATGTAGTATAGGAAGCGACAACTCGGATGTCGTCTCACAAGGACTCTTGGTTGTTGTTGTTAACAGAAAAAGTTAGAAATGGGGGGTTTTGGATTGAAATGTAGATGGAAAACAATGCAATAACAGAGCAATAAAACAGGGCAGTTAAAAGATTATCAAGTAGCAAAACACGATTAATCTACTGTTCTCGAATCCCCAACTATCATTGGTTCATGTAATTTCCAAGCCCTAAGCAGATTCTAATCCCCTTTCGGTTGTAGCAACAATTAACAATGAAATTGCTACTACGGATATATGTTCCTATTCCCGAATTAACAAACGGGGTTAAGCCCTCATGAACTAACGAACATGAATGAACACACGCGAATTAACAAACGCGATTAAGTATAGGAACATAACATCACCGAAATAAATCAACACAACACTATACACTCATGAATTAACAAACAGAAATGTATAATATGGTATTAAAAAGGGAAAAGCAATTAAAATAGGAATTACAAAACCTCAAGTGTAGTGGAATTCGATTACAGTAGACTAATCTAGAAAATTAGTTCTCCATAAAGAAAACGAAACACACAGAAAAATATAAAAACTATGGAGAAGCAAAAAAGTTCTTCCAATCTGTCCAGAGCAGCCATTTATACTATTCATAATTTTTGCCCACTCGCGAGGCGAATATCATGAACAGTCTGCAACGTTTGGTATTCTCGCGGGACGAAGTCCTGCTCGCCTGGCGAGGAATGGAACAGTCATGGCTTCTGGCCTTCAGTCTCGCGAGGCGAGACCTGTATCCGTGAGGTGACACAGAACGGGTTGCATTTCTCTGGAACAGTCAGCCTTCAGGGTCGCGAGGCGAGGTGTTGTTCGCCGGGCGAACCAGAGAGGATGACATTTTCACTGTTCTGCTGGCTTTCAAGTTCGCGAGGCGAGAAAACTCTCGCGAGGCGAATCCCCTGTTTCTTTATTCCCTCAACTTCTACTTAACCTGAAAACAAGGAAATAACCATAAGTGCATTATTTTGACTCCAAACTGGCTAAATTAACCTAAAACTACTTTAGAGACTCAAAACCTTGCTTGAGGACAATCTAATCTAATTTGGGTGAAAATGAGATATAATTAGCACAAAACCCTGGCCATACTAGCCATAAAACTAGATGAGCCAGAGGCTGATCAGGCATCTCACCAAAAGTCAACACCACATACACAGCGTAGAGCTTCAAAAGCTCAAGCTAAACATGCTATAACCAAGTCTGGCCCGTCCAACACCTTTTGCAAAGTGTGTGGAAAGAATGGGCATACTACATCTAGATGCATACATAATAAGCATAAAAAGCATTCTCATCTAGTGATTACTAACAAAGAAGGACCCAAGTCAGTTTGGATACCTAAAGATAAGGCAATACCTGTTGCAGATTTGCTTAACAACAGGAAAGAAACAAACATCTTGGTACTTGGATAGTGGGTGCTCATGACACATAACAGGAGATAGGTGTATGTTCCAAGACCTTAGACACAAAGATGGTGGTTGGGTTACATTTTGAGGAAATCAGAAAGGAAAGATCATTGATATAGGTAAAATTGGTAAACACCCCTTTCCTTCCATCGATAATGTTCTATTGGTAAGTGGCTTAAAACATAATCTGTTGAGCATAAGTCAATTATGTGATAGTGGATATGATGTTTCTTTTGATAAGAACACATGTATTGTCAAGAAAGATGATGGATCACTTTTATTCACTGCTAAGAGGCAAAACAATCTTTATAAGATTGACTTGGAGGACCTCTCAAATCAAAGTGTCTCATGTCTAGTGTCCATTGAAGACGAGCGATGGATTTGGCACAAAAGGCTAGGCCATGCAAGCTTGAAGTTAATCTCAAAGCTAAATAAACATAACCTCGTGAGAGGATTACCAAACCTTAAGCTCAAATATGATGTTCTCTGTGATTCATGTCAAAAAGGAAAACAAGTCAAAGGTTCTTTTGAATCTAAAAATGTTGTTAGTACCAATAGACCACTAGAGTTGTTACACCTTGATCTTTTTGGTCCAACAAGGACTGCTTCTGTCAGTGGTAATAAATATGGTCTAGTCATTGTAGGCGACTACACTAGATGGACATGAGTTATGTTCCTAGCTCACAAGGATGAGTCTTTCAAGGTCTTTTATATATTCTGCAAACGTGTACAGAATGGAAAAGGTATGCGTATCACTTCAATCAGAAGTGACCATGGGGGAGAGTTTGAAAATGAGCTATTTCATAAGTTCTGTGAAGGAAGTGGTATCCTTCACAACTTCTCAATACCTAGAACACTACAGCAAAATGGTGTGGTAGAGAGAAAGAACAGATCTCTTCAAGAGATGGCTAGGACTATGCTCAATGACAACTCTATCCCTAGACACTTATGGGCTGAAGCTGTTAATACTACCTGCTACATTCAGAACAGAATATTGATGAGTGTGATTCCACCTCATCTTTGTCCGGCCTCCCGAGCTTTGAATGATAAATGCTACCCCTTAGTTGCCCAATTTTGAGCCTAAAGAAAAAAATACTTTTCTTGGTACCTTGAATTAATTTGATAAATAGTGCTTGGTATGGCACCTTTTAAAGTATTACAAAAAGGGCAAAATGGTAGTTGGAAAAAGTATGGGATGAAAAAGCTAGAAAGTAATTTCTCTTGAGCTATAAATCTCCCCTTCTCCAAACAAATAAAAATGAAATAAACAAAGAAAAAAAAATGGAGAAGGGGATGACAAAGAAAGTGAGAAATGAAAAGAAAAAGAAAAAAAAATTAAATGAAGGAAGAAAGGTGGAAAAGTAAACCAAAGCCCAAAAAGGGGTATTTTAGAAGGTGTCATGCTTTGTAATGTTTGATAATCTGTCTAGCCTTCTTGAAATTCCCTTTCCTTGATTTTCCCACCTTACAATAAATCCCATGGCCACATTACAACCAAAGGAAAAGACCTCTTGATTCTTAAGTGTTTTCATTAATAAAGTGGAGATTTGGTTAATGGTCAAGCCTATGGTAAAATACTTTCCTTGAGGAAATGGAGTGAATTGTCATAAACCCTAAAACACTTGAGTGAGGTGAGATGAGTGCCCAAATCAGTGAGGACATGAACTTGAAAAAAAAAAAAAAAAAAAAACCTAAGCTTCTAATTGGACTAGAAATTGATTATCTCTTGAGTGCTTATTAAAAATGCCTATTACTTGGATTAGCTTCTAGGGTTCTTGGTTCACTATCCATGCTTTGAATGATTTATATCTTATGGTTCGAGTAATTGCTTGAGGACAAGCAAAGTTTTAAGCTTGGGGTGATTTGATGAGTGTGATTCCACCTCATCTTTGTCCATCATTTTGCATGCATTTTCATGTAGTTTAGGCATATTTTTATTAGATTTTAGGTTAATTTTCCTTTGGAACGGGTAAGGCGGTTTTCGTGTGTTGTTTTGCAGATATCAAGGGTAAATTGCTCAAGATCAACCATGATGAAGTTTGGATGAAGATGGAGCTTTAAAACTGAAGAAAATGAGCCAAACAGAGCCCATCACGGCCTAGCCGTGATGCCCATCACGGCCATGATCGAGCAAAACTGAAAAAGAACAAAGGTCAAGTCGAGTCTGTTCACGCCTAGCCGTGATAGCCATCACGGCCGTGACCCAAAACCACCACAAGTCGAAGTCGCCGGGGCCAGGCCATGATGGCCATCACGGCCGTGATGGCCGTTGACGCGCCAGGCCGTGATGAGCATCACGGCCATGACAGACCAACCAGTGAAGAATTTTCAAGGCAGAATCCGTCACGGCCAGGTTGTGATAGACATCACGGCCGTGACGCGTATTACTTGGCTCGAAGTAACAGAATTGGATCTAATTTGAGTTGGATTAGGACTCTAACCGCCCAATTCTATAAATAAGGGACAAGGCAGAGGCGTAAAAACATCGACCTTTGGGGCTACTACTCTAGGCATAGATCTCTTCTCTTCTTCTCCTCTCTTCTCTTTTCTCGATTTTCACTATGTTGTCAACCCACTTGTCATCTCCATGGCAAGACCGGAGTAGTAGTTTGTTTCTAGGGACTAGGGCTCGCCCGAGGTTTGTAAATGATGTTGATTTGATGTAAAATCATTGTTGATTTCGTTATTGTTTTAGATCTGATTTCTAGTGTGTTAATCACTCATAAATTCTAAGAACCGTTTATTTACGTGACGTAGACGTTCTAAGGAGGAACCTAGCGGTGAACTTAGGATTTCTAGGGTGTTTCACTCGTAAAGCCCGGCAGCCACTGGTTTGTGAGATGCGGATGATCTAAGGAGGAACCTAGCGGTGAACTTAGGTTATTTGCATGACTGAGACATTCCAAGGAGGAACCTAGCGGTGAACTTGGGTGTCGGACCTATAGAAGTCAGACTTGGGACTGAAATCACGAGAGTTAGAAGCCGTCCCTCGAGGAGCAACGAGTTGTCACGGAACGCAAAGGGTCCAATCTGGGATCAACTACCACGAGAGTAGGGGTCGGGTCAATTGGGCACGGCTTTTGTAACCCGAGAGGGAGCTTAAGCTATTAGAGGATAAACTCGCCTTCAAGGCAATTTCGGTAATCAACAAAGGTAAATCAGATTAGCAACATAAACAACCTCAAAGGTAACCCAAATCCCTAGGAATCCATTTAAATCGAAAACCCCAAAAACATTTGTTTTCTGTTTTAATTGTTCTCTGCTCATCTATCTTTCAATTCAAAAACCAATTTCAAAACCCTCTTTAAAACTGTCCAGATATAATCGATTCGAAAACCGATTGCGATTCGAGAACACAGTCTCTGTGGGTTCGATATCTTTTATTACTTGACGGCAGTCCGGTACACTTGCCGGAATCGCACGAGCGTCGTCGCGCGTCGACTTACGCCACATCAAATATACATTAGACTTATCTTGAACAAGACTCCTTATGAATTGTGGAAATGACGAAAACCCAACATATCTTACTTTCACCCTTTTGGTTGTAAATGCTATATACTAAACACTAAAGATCAACTTGGTAAGTTTGATGCTAAAGTAGATAATGGAATTCTGTTAGGATATTCTGAAACTTCAAAAGGCTTTAGAGTTTACATTTCTAGAACTTCAGTCGTAGAAGAATATATTCATGTCAAGTTTGATGACAAGCAGTCTGATAAGAAATTATCAGAGCTAGATGAAGCTTTTGCAGATCTTGATCTAAGCATCTCAGGAGATACAACAAAGAAAAGTTGATGATCAAGTAGACAACCCCACTCAACAACCAGAAACCTACGCTTCTCAACATGATACACTTCAGAAATCTAGGTACTTCAGGAATTATCATCCACAAGATCAAATCATTGGAAACCCCAATGACAGGCTAAGAACCAAATCAACTTTCAGAGAGCAAGAAGATTCTGCACTAGTCTGAGTTGGAACCAAAGACAGTAGATGAGGCTTTGCTAGACGATGGTTGGATTCTAGCTATGAAAGAAGAACTGAATCAGTTTGAGAGAAGCAATGTTTGGACTCTGGTACCCTTGCCTAAAGATAAATCAGTTATTGGAACAATGTGGGTTTACAGAAACAAACTTGATGAAAATGGTAAGGTTGTGAGAAACAAAGCAAGACTTGTTGCTCAAGGTTACTCTCAAGAAGAAGGTATTGATTATACTGAAACCTTTGAACCTGTTGCTAGGCTAGAAGCAATTAGAATTTTACTTTCATTTGATGCACATCATAGTATTATGATTTTTCAAATGGATGTTAAAAGTGCTTTACTAAATGGTTTTATTAATGAAGAAGTTTATGTTATGCAACCTCCGGGTTTTGAGAGTCTTTACTAAATGATTTTATTAATGAAGAAGTTTATGTTATATAACCTCCGGATTTTGAGAGTGAAACCCATCCTGAACATGTATATAAGCTTAAGAAAGCTTTATACGGTCTTAAACAAGCTCCTAGAGCTTGGTATGATAGGCTGAGTTCTTTTCTTATAGAAAATGGATTTAATAGAGGAAAGGTTGACACTACCTTGTTCAGAAAGTACATTAAGCCTAATTTCATAGTTGTGCAAATATATGTTGATGATATTATTTTTTGTGCCACTAATGAATCTCTGTACAAGGAATTCTCTAAGTTAATGCAGAAAGAATTTGAAATGAGTATGATGGGAGAACTCAAATTCTTCCTTGGACTTCAAGTTAAGCAATCAGTGGACGAGGTGCTCATCCATCAAACCAAGTATACAAAGGAACTCCTGAAGAAGTTCAACATGGATGATTGCAAACCAATGAACACTCCTGTGCACCCCATGTCCATACTGAACAAAGATGATAAAGAGAAAAAGGTATACCAAAAGGTATATAGAGGTATGATAGGATCTCTTCTATATCTTACCGCGTCCAGACCTGATATTATGTTCAGTGTATGCTTATGTGCTCGATTTCAATATGATCCTAGATAATCTCACTTATCGGTAGTTAAAAGAATATTTAGATATTTGAAAGGCACTATTAATCTGGGTTTGTGTTTTAAGAAATGTAAAGATTACAGATTATTTGGTTTCTGTGATGCTGACTATGATGGAGATATAATTGAAAGAAAAGTACCAGTGGAGGATGTCACTTCATTGGAGCTAACCTTGTCTCATGGTCAAGCAAAAGACAAAGTACCATTGCCTTATCAACTGCTGAAGCTGAGTATATTTCAGCTGCTAGTTGCTGCTGATCACAACTTCTTTGGATCAAACATCAATTGGAGGACTACAATGTGTTTGTAAGTAGTATTCCACTTTTGTGTGATAACACTGCTGCAATAAATCGTTCTAAGAATCCAATTTTGAATTCTCGAGATAAGCACATAGAAATTAAACATCACTTCATTGGGGATTATGTACAAAAAGGTGTTTTTGATATACAATTTGTGGATACTGACCATCAATTTGTTGAGGACATATTTATTTTTATTAGGAAGCATCTAAATATGTTATGTGTAGATTGATATAAGCATCCAGACCTGAGAATGTTGTTCTGATAAATATACGTCTATTTATTTTTTTTTTCCGTCCAATGCATGTTGAAAATTTCAAGTCCATTGCATGATTAAAATACGCGTCCATTACATATCGCGTCCATTGTATTTGTGTGCCGCGTCCACTGCATGTCACGTCTATGCTTGATTGTAATTTGCTTGGACCCGTGCATACTTGATTATGCTTGAACCCGTCTATGTATATATTTATTAATTGCATTTATCTTGTTTCAATGACAAATTTATCCTTTATTCTCTTTTCTGAGTCAGTACTTCCATCAATCCCATCAAAACCTTTTTATGGTTTCAAGATACCAACGCCGTTTTATCCTTAATGATATGTCTTATCAAATATTTTATTTTTGATTTATCTCTAAAAGAAAAACCTTTGAGATTCAAAACCTTTTTAAAAGCAATTTCTTCCCTCTGAGAAAACTTTACACTTCCTTGACCTCTCGAGCTCTCTATCTCTTTGATTTCAAACCCTAGCTCCCAGATCACCAAAAATGGCTTCTTCTTCAACCTTCAACGTGCACAAACTCAACATGGCTATTGAGCATCACCTCAACTTTGGAGTTTTGCAAGACTACAATTTGGATATTAGCAAGTACATTAAAGTTGCTGGATAGGGAGGACTCTTCACTGAGAAAGTCTCTGTTTTTCCTAACTTAATAAGGGATTTATGGAGGAGACTTCAAGTTACCGATACTAACTTCTCCTCTATTGTGCTGGGAAAGAGGATCGTTGTCTCTGAGAAAACCATTGCTGATGCCATCTTCTACGCTTAGGAAGGAGTGGTATTTAATGAGTCATGGGAGACTGAACGGGGAGGCACTGAGGTGATTGAAGTCTTCTTGATGAGAGAGGACATAGTTCGAAATCATTCTTGGAAAGCTGTAGAACTGAAGGACATCATTCGTATCCTTCATCAATTACTGAGCAAGGTAGTTGTTCACAATGTTGGGTCCAAGGACAACCTATCAGCCTTGCACAAATTCTGTCTTTGCCATATTTTCACGGAAACAAAGATAAATCTTCCCAAAATCTTGTATGGAAGATTAAGAGATGTTGTGATCAACAAGAAGAAACTCTCAGCATTTCCCTATTGCCATCTTCTCTCCAAAATCTTCAAAGCTCAAGGAATCCATGAATTTATTTCTGCAAGGACTCCTGGAGAGCAAGTCAGTATCTTAATTGAAAAACCAATGTCTGCTGCTGACTTTGGTAAAATGAACATTGCTAATATAAATCTTGGCACCTATACTGCTGCTGCTATAGCTAAGACAGAGGAACTGGTGATGGTTAAGGAAGAAATGGTGGAACAGAACAATGCTGAGGTTGTGGGGCTGAAAAGGAATATTAGGAAGAAAACTACAGCTACAAGGAAGCCAATACCAAAGAGGCCTACTAGTAGAACTGTCATCAAAGAGCCCACAGCTGCTCCTCAACCTACCCCCTCATAGAAAATGACAAGAAATTTGATCTTGTCACATAATGAGGATGAAGATGATGAGGACAGGGTTCCCATCAGCTAAGTGTTGAAGAAACAGAGGATTGCTACCTCTACTGATATTGCTGCTACTTCTGCCATTCCAACTAGGATAAGGCAACCATAAAGAAAAGTCAAAGTTGTCATAGAAACTGAGGTAACCTTACCTGCTATTGATCCTGTCAAGTTAGCAGTAGATGCCCTAGTTTCCAGCTTTGAGCATAGGGTATATAACTCTGGATCATCTGTAAATATTGATCAAAACATAGATGATGTGTACATTCCTACACCCCTCTCACCACAAACAAACTCACTAGACCAACCACAAATTGCCTTACCTCCTAGACCAACATTCCAACCCATTATCCCTGCTGATGACCCCTGGTTCAACCAACCAGATGATGGTATTTGCCCTAGTGCCCCTTTTCCTAAAATCAGGAAAATCAGGTTTCCCTATACTGATCCATCAGTTCTATATGAAGGAAAAGCTGAAAATTGGGCTAAAGTTAAAAGAGACTGGAAAATATTATTTCACACCCACCAAACTGAACTTGAACCTATTCTAACCGGATGGTATCCTCTACCAGAATATGAGTATGAACCTGAAAACATCTACCCATATTGGGTTAACCCTGAACCACGTACACCTACTAGACCATTTAATCCTGAGTTATTCAATTACCTTGGACCTCTTCTCACCCATCTACCAAAGAAGAGATTCCCTCCTAAGAAGATCTACCCAAACCTCATCAAATTTCCACCCTTCAAGCCTTTCACTGATGGTGTTGAAAGACACATCATCTCAGATTGGCATACAGACCTTTCCAAGAAAGACCTCACCAATTATACCTATAAGCGATCCAAATCCTACAATCATGTCCCCTTCATCTTGACAGAAACACTGGTTGGCAGACATTTAAGCACCCCAGTGTGTATGGCAGAGCTGCAGACTTTGTTGATCATCTGATGTACCAAATGCTGAAATGGGAGTTTGAACATTTCAGAGTTGTGAGGGCTGCAAATTTTGCCCCTCTAACCTGGCTATGGCATTCATTGGAGAAAACCAAGATAGGAATCAAGCCATATATGATTTGACCAAGACTGCCAATGATTGACCACAACAAGGACAAAGACAAGAAAAGAAGAAGGTTCAAAGGCAAGAAGCCAGAAAATGAGCCAATCATGATGGACCTCAATTCAGAACCATTTGACTACACTCTACTGGAGTTTTGGAAATCTCTCTATTGAGGAAGTCTTTGAAAAGGAACCTGCTGTTGACTTCTAGAAATCTCATGCCATCCACTGCTATAGAGAAGCCACCACTTCAGGATTGACTCAAGAAGAGAAGAAAGTCATTCCAACTGTCAAAGGAAAATGTGGCATTTCAAATTACACATTCATCATCATCAAGGATATCTTTGACCTTCCTGTTATAAATCTACACATTGAGAATGAAGATGCAATTCAATGGACCAAGGAATTACCTAAACTAGTGCTGCAGTATGCTACTTCACCTCCTCCATCACCTACTGGTCGCGCTGTAGCGCACGCGCCAAAAAGAACGAGCGGGTTTTAAAACTGTAGTTAGGGCGACAACTCGGATGTCATCTCACAAGGACTCTTAGAGTGTTATTCTTCACAAAAATCAGTTTTGGGGGGGTTTTGGATTGGGATGCAAATAAGAAAACAAAATAATAACAGAGCAATGAAACAAGGCAATTCAAAGAGATTGTCAAATAGCTAAAAACGATTAATCTATTGTTCTCGATTTCCCAACTATCATAGGTTCATGCAATTTCCAAGCCCTAAGCAGATTCTAATCCCCTCCCGGTTGTAGCAACAATTTACAAGCGAAACCACTACTACAGATACATGTCCCTATTCCCGAATTAAGCAAACGGGGTTAAGCCCTTCGTGAACTAAGCGAACACGAAACGTACACACGCGAATTAAGCAGACGCGATTAATTATAGGAACATAATATCACCAGAAATAAATCAACACAACCCAATATACTCCTGAATTAAGCAAACAGAAATATAAAGCATGGCATTGAAAATGGAAAAGCATACAAAACAGGAAATACAAGAACCTCAAGTGTGGTGGAAATCGATTACAATAGATTAATCCTAGGAACTTAGTTCTCCATAAAAAACGAAAACACACAGAAAAAAATGTAAACAGAACAATGGAGAAGCAAAAGTTGTTCATAATCTGCCCAGACAACTATTTATAACATTAAGGAATTTTTGCCCTCTCACGAGGCGAAGCCTCTCTCGCGACGCGAATCTTGTGAACAGTCTACAACCTTTGGTATTCTCGCGAGGCGAAGAAAGGATCGCGGGGCGAGGAACTGAAGAGTCTTCTTATTACGCCCGTTATGAACATCAGGGGCCAACCGTGATGCTTTCTGACTTCCAGGCTCGCGAGGCGAATGGATGCTAGCGAGGCGAGACTCTTCAACTTCAAAACTGCCACAGCCGTGACCTTCAACACGGGTAAGCCGTGATAGTCTCTGACTTTCAGGGCTGGGTGACTCGCGGGGCGAGATCTTATTCGCGGGGCGAACCAGAGACCTTGCATTTTCTTGGAACAGTCAGCCTTCGGGGTCGCGAGGCGAAGAAACTCTCGCGAGGCGAATCCCCTGTTTCTTTATTCTCTTGACTTCCAACTTAACCTGAAAACAAAGATACAGCTATAAGTGTATTATTTGACTCAAAACTGGCTAAATTAACCTAAAACTACTTTAGAGACTCAAAACCTTGCTTGAGGACAATCTAATCTAATTCGGGTGAAAATAGGATATAATTTGCACAAAACCCTGGTCATACTAGCTATAAAACTAGATGAGCCAGAGGCTTATCAAAATACCCCAAACTTAAACTTTGCTTGTCCCCAAGCAAACTAAGACTCAAAAATCAAAAAGACTCAAGACCTGGCAAGCTTAAAAGATTCAATCAACCTTACACAAATTCAAGCAGTTTCATCAAAACAGTTTTCTTCATTGTCCCCCCCCTCTTTTCAAGCAAAGAAATCCCCACATTCATTCATTCCAAACAATTGAGAATTTCATCATTCAAACAATCATTAATCTAAGAAGGGGTTCCAAGTTACACACAAGAGGGAGATCACCAATTCCAAACAACTGCCTTCCTCACAAGGGCATTTAGTGTTCACTCAATCGCTCAGTTTGTGTCAGGCTATCAACATTGCACTCAATTTCACTTTTCAAGAACACTTCCCATAAATTTGATTTTCATCTCCCAATGATCCCCACAGAAAACATGCAAGCAACATCAAAAGGTCTTTTATGGGTTGTAATGGGGCCTGGCTAAGGGTATGATATATAAAGGTACTAGGTTGAAGACCCTAGGAACTAAGAGAGCATGAAACACTTCAAAACATTGAAATTCCACTCAAGTTCCTTTTCTCATTTTTCTTTATGCCTTGGATGACTACAGCCTTTTTTTTTTTTTTTTACAAGCCTTTGGCTCCAATCTTTTTATTGTAATTTTTTTTCCAATCCCAACAACATATTACACCTTGCAGCCACCCCAAACTTAGTTTCTTGCACCCTTCTCTTGCTAAGATTCCATGCTCTCCTAATCCTAAGATTGGGTTAACATGGTTTTTCAGATTTTAGGCTCATAACATAAGGTCATCAAGAAATAATTGGCTAATCAGGCTCAATGGGGCTAACTAAGGAACATGCATTAGGGATGGTTATTTTAGGCTAAGTAGCTATTTACAAAGAAAATGCCTAAATCATCTGAAGCAAACACATAATCATGCAAACCAAAAAGAGACTCAAGCAAATTCAGGAAAGTGCAACTTGAAAGTGATTTCACACAGTCAAAAACATGTTGGAGGCTCAAAACCTCACCTGGACATTCATGCAAATTGTTTGACAGAGATTCTATCCCTAGTGTGTGCTTCCCATCACCCCAAACTTATCATAAATCATGCCATCATAACAAAATCTCAAAGTTCAGTTTTCAATTTCACATGGGAATCACTTTTCAAAAACAAAAATTTTCAGCCTAGGGGGAATCATCACATAAATCATGCAATCAATCTGTGCAAAATCAATCAAAATCCAATAAACTTGCCAACAGAAGACTCAACACAACTCCTGAGCTTCTCAAATTATTAAGGAGCTTTATTCAAAGAAAAGGAAAATCAAAAATAAGACACAACAAAACTACAACTAGTTCCCTCCCCCACACTTAAAATATACATTGTCCCCAATGAACAAAAGAACTATAAAAACAGAGTGAGCGAAAGGAAAGAGAATTCCCTGATCAAGTATCAGTGTAGGTGGGAGCTTCCAAGGAGAGCTCCTCAACATTAACATCCACAGGAACACCAACATCCATACCATGGAATGGCTTCAGCCTCTGCCCGTTAACCTTGAAGGTCTTGTTGGTACCTGTACTTTGAATCTCTACTGCACCATAAGGAAACACATTAGTAACAACAAATAGTCCAATCCACTTGGACCTAAGTTTCCCAGCCATCAATCTCAGGCGGGAGTTAAACAGTAAGACTTTCTGGCCCACAAAAAATTCTTTTCTAACAATCATCCTATCATGAAAAAGTTTTGTTTTCTCTTTGTAAATCCTGGAGCTTTCATAGGCTTCTAGCATAAGCTCCTCAAGTTGCTGCAACTGCAGTTTTCTTTCAACACCAGCTTCCTTCATGTCCAAGTTACAGCACTTTACTGCCCAATATGTCCGGTGCTCAACTTCCACCGGGAGGTGACATGCTTTACCAAATACAAGCCGAAAGGGGGACATTCCTATAGGTGTCTTGAAAGCAGTCCTCTGAGCCCACAGTGCGTCTTCCAGACGGCGGCTCCATTCCTTTCTATTCGGCTGCACCATCTTCTCTAGAATTTGCTTGATCTCCCTGTTTGATATTTCAGCCTGGCCATTGGTCTGGGGATGGTAAGCAGTGGAAACTCTATGTACAACCCCATATTTCCTGAGTAAGGCTTCCATGGTTCTGTTGCAGAAGTGTGTGCCCTGGTCACTGATGATGGCCTTAGGTATGCCAAACCTGCAAAAAATGTTGGACCTAACAAATTTGGAAACAACTTTAGCATCGTTAGTCCTAGTGGGGATTGCTTCCACCCACTTTGAAACATAGTCTACAGCCAAAAGAATATATACAAAACCAAAAGAAGGAGGGAAAGGACCCATGAAATCAATCCCCCACACATCAAAAACCTCACAAAAAAGCATGGGCTGCTGAGGCATCTCACTCCTACGAGTGATGGCAGGGCCTGTTATTTGACATTCTTTGCAATTCCTGTATACCTCATAGGAATCTCTAAAAATCGTGGGCCAGTAAAACCCAGAATCCAAGACTTTTCTTGCTGTCCTCTGTGGTCCAAAATGTCCTCCAACTTGAGAGGCGTGTGAAAAGTGCAAAATGGACTCTGTCTCATGATCGGGGACTCACCTCCGAATCACCTGATCACTGCAAAACTTCCAAAGGTAGGGATCATCCCACACATAGTACTTTGCATCGCTCTTGAGCTTGTGGAACTTATGTCTACTTGTACCTGCAGGAACAACACCAGCAACAAGAAAGTTAACTATGTCAGCAAACCAGGGTGTTACCCCATACAGATGTAAAAGCCTCTCATCAGGGAAATCATCTTGGATGGGAGAAGGATCCTCATCCCTTGCTATTCGGCTCAAGTGATCGGCTACCAAATTTTCAGCTCCACTCTTGTCTTTGATCTCCACATTGAATTCTTGGAGCAAAAGCATCCACCGGATCAGTCTTGGCTTAGCTTCTGGTTTCTTTAACAGATATTTCAGAGCTGCATGGTCAGTGAAAACAATAACCCTAGAACCTAGCAAATATGACCTAAACTTATCAAGTGCAAATACAACAGCTAGCAGTTCTTTCTCAGTGGTGGTGTAATTTGACTCGGCAAGCATCTAATGTCCTAGAAGCATAATGAATTACATGGGCAGCCTTGCCCACCCTTTGTGCGTAACCGCTCCCACAAAGCAAAATTGGAAGCATCGGACATTAGTTCAAAAGGGAGTGTCCGGTCTGGGGCTGGATGATGGGGGTAGATGTCAATGCTTTTTTTCAGCAATCAAATGCCTCCTTGCAATGGTCATCAAAATGGAACAGGGCATCATTCTTCAACGAGTTTGACAATGGCAGAGCTATCTTCTTTGAAGTCCTTTATAAAGCGCTGTAGAAACCTGCATGTCCAAGAAAAGAACGGATCTCGCGTACGCAAGATGGGTAAGGCAATGAAGAAATCACATCAATTTTTGCAGGATCTACTGAAATACCCTCTTTAGAAATTACATGACCCAAAACTATCCCCTGTTCTACCATAAAGTGACATTTCTCATAGTTCAAAATCAAATCAGTCTCAATGCATCTTTGTAGAACTAAACTCAGACTATGCAGACATGCATCAAATGAGGAGCCATATACAGTGAAGTCATCCATGAACACCTCTATGCAATTTTCAATAAATTCAGAGAAAATGCTAAGCATGCATCTTTGGAAGGTGCCAGGAGCATTACAAAGGCCAAATGGCATCCTCATATAGGCAAACGTACCGAAGGGGCACGTGAAAGTGGTCTTTTCCTGATCCTCAGGGGCAATATGGATCTGGAAATACCCGGAAAAACCATCAAGGAAGCAATAATGAGATTTACCAGCCAGCCGATCCAGCATCTGATCTATGAACGGCAAAGGAAAGTGATCCTTTCTGGTGGCCTGGTTCAACTTCCGATAATCTATACAGACTCGCCAGCTATTCTGGACTCTAGTAGGTACAAGCTCATTATTATCATTCCTAACTACTGTTAGACCGGACTTCTTTGGTACAACTTGCACCGGACTTACCCAAGTACTATCAAAGATGGGGTATATAATACCTGCCTGTAGAAGCTTAGTCACCTCTTTCTTCACCACATCCAAAATCAATGGGTTTAGTCGCCTTTGGGCCTGTCTAACTGGCTTAGCCCCATCCTCCAATAGAATTCTGTGCATGCATCTGGAGGCGCTAATTCCTGGAATATCAGCCAAGGTCCACCCAATAGCCTTCTTGTGCTTCTTCAGAACCTCCAAAAGCTTTGCTTCCTGGTCAGAGTCAAGGCTGGAAGAAATGATGACTGGAAGTTTTTCATCTGTCTCCAGGTAGGCATACTTCAGGTTCCCAGGAAGTGGCTTGAGTTCTAGGGAGGGTGGCTGCTCAACGGATGGTACATTGGGAGTAGCTAGGATGTCAAGGACTTCACTGAATGCATGACCTTCACTCTCACTATCACTATCACCCTGCAAGGTTGAATCAAGAAACTCAGCACAAACAGAACAAGGGTTAGTGTCAGTGCAGTTAGTACATGAATACAAATCATCAAAACTAGAAATGAATGGAAAATCAGAAATAAAGTCCTCATGGGTATCCTCAATAAGCTCAGAAAGCAACTCTAGTTGGAAAGCCGAGTGCTCCTCCAGTGGGTGTTTCATAGCATCAAAGATCTTGAACTTGGCCACAATATCACCAAACTCCATAGACATAGTCCCATCATTCACATCAATCTTAGTCTTGGCTGTCATCATGAATGGTCTGCCCAAGATTATTGGTGATCTACTGGAATGTGTCTCTCCTGCCATGTCTAGGATGTAGAAGTCCGCAGGGAAGATCAAATCATCAACTTGCACTAGCACATCTTCTACCATTCCCATGGGTCGGGCACTGGTCCTGTTAGCCAACTGGAAGGTGAGACCTGTATACTGCGAAGGCCCAAGATCAAGGTTGTTAAAGATGGAGGTAGGCATGACATTTATGGATGCTCCCAAGTCCAGCATGCAGTTTTCAAACTTCCTGTCCCCAATAGTGCATGGAATAGTAAATGTGCCCGGATCCTTGCACTTCTGTGGTAGTGCCTGAGTAGGGGCTAAAACAGCAACTCTTTCTGGTGCAGGCCTAGACTGGATAAGAGCTGAGATATTTCTTCCCAAATCAACCCTCTCATTATTCTTCATCTTCCTCTTGTTGGTGCATAGATCCTTGAGAAATTTCGCATACTTGGGCACCTGCTTGATCACATCTAGAAGGGGAATATTAACAGCTACTTTTCTGAACACATCTAAAATCTCCCTTTCCTTGTCTTCACCACCAACCTTCTTATTTTTCTGTAATCTGTGTGGGAATGGGATTGGTGGTCTGTACACTTTCTCAACTTCAACTTCAACAGTAGGCTCAGGGGTTACCTCAATAGTTTCTTCATCCTTTCCAGAGGTGGCCTCAATAACTTTTCCAAATCTCAGAGATATGGCACTCACATTAGGGTTGGAGGCATTGGGATTTATCACTGGCTGTGCAGGCAGCTGGGTTGTTCTTTGACCTTGCTGTATGTTATTTATGGAGGAGGCCGGTTGTCCAACCTGTGTCTATAAATTTTGAATGCTGGCACTTGTTTGCTGCTGAAACTGTGTCTGTGAGGTCTGAATCTGTCCCATTTGCTGCTGGAACTGGAGATTTTGTGCAGCCATTTGTTTGAGCATATCCTCTAATGAAGGTCCAGAAGGTGCTGAAGTGGTCACTGGAGGAGGATTTTGAGGTGCTGCCATCGGTTGTTGTTGGGATGAGTTCCCATACCGCAGATTAGGATGATTCCTCCAGTTGGGATGGTACTTATTGGTTGAGAGGTCTGGAGTGCTGTACCGATTCTGACTGTTTCCTTGATTATATGGATTTACTGCATAAGCTTGAGATACTTCACTGACAAACTCTTCTCTCTGGATGGGGCATGGATCATATGGGTGCTCAGGTGAATTGCAGATGCCACATAACTTTGCAGGCTGAACCCTGTCTATTGCCAATTGCCTTACAAAAGAAGTCATCTCATCCAATCTATTCTCAAGGGCGGCCTGGTTGGAAGATGAACTATGGACCTCATGCATACCTCTTGTCTCAACTGAATTTCTTCTGGTAGTAAACTGCTGGGAATTCAGTGACATATTCTCAATGAGTTGCTTGGCAGCAGCTGGGGTCTTATCAACAAGCGCTCCCCCACTCGCAGCATCCAAAAGATTCCTATCCATCGACAATAATCCTTCATAAAAGTACTGGATAAGAAGCTGTTCAGAAATCTGATGCTGGGGGCAACTAGATACCAAATGCTTGAATCTTTCCCAATATTCAGCTAACGATTCATTCCCTTGCCTGATGCCACATATTTCTTTCCTTATTGACGCAGCTCTTGAAGTAGGAAAATATCTTTCTAGGAAAACCCTCTTCAAATCATTCCAAGTGGTGATAGAGTTGGGCTCAAGATACAACAGCCAATCCTTTGCAGCTCCCTGGAGTGAGAACGGAAAAGCCTTCAGTTTGATGCTATCCTCAGTTACTCCCTCTGATCTCAAGGTTGTGGAGCATACAACTTGGAATTCCTTCAAGTGCTTGTGTGGATCCTCACCTGCAAGACCATTAAACTTTGGCAACAAGTGAATGAAACCAGATTTTAGTTCAAAAGGAGTATCAGCACCAGGATATGAAATACACAATCCATTGTAATTTACATAAAGGGCAGCAAGCTGTCTTAATGTCCTTTGGTCTCCCATGTTTTCAAAAACAGTTTTGGAATTAGAATCACTACTAGTGCTAGCCCGGAATTCTCTACGGAGTGTGTGCAGTGTTCTTTCAATTTCCGGATCAAAATCACACAATTCAGGACAATTAGACCTAGTAGCCAGACCAATTCAAAATAAAAACGAAAGTAAAAGAAAAAGACAAGAAAGAAAAATAAAAAATGGAAAAATAACAAATAAGAGTCCCCGACAACGGCGCCAATTTTTTTGGTCGCGCTGTCGCGCAGGCGCCAAAATGAACGAGCGGGTTTTAAAACTGTCGTTAGGGCGAAAACTCGGATGTCGTCTCACAAGGACTCTTATAGTGTTATTCTTCACAAAAATCAGTTTTGGGGGGGTTTGGATTGGGATGCAAATAAGAAAACAAAATAATAACAGAGCAATGAAACAAGGCAATTCAAAGAGATTGTCAAATAGCTAAAAACGATTAATCTATTGTTCTCGATTTCCCAACTATCATAGGTTCATGCAATTTCCAAGCCCTAAGCAGATTCTAATCCCCTCCCGGTTGTAGCAACAATTTACAAGCGAAACCACTACTACAGATACATGTCCCTATTCCCGAATTAAGCAAACGGGGTTAAGCCCTTCGTGAACTAAGCGAACACGAAACGTACACACGCGAATTAAGCAGACGCAATTAATTATAGGAACATAATATCACCGGAAATAAATCAACACAACCCAATATAATCCTGAATTAAGCAAACAGAAATATAAAACATGCCATTGAAAAGGGAAAAGCATACAAAACAAGAAATACAAGAACCTCAAGTGTGGTGGAAATCGATTACAATAGATTAATCCTAGGAACTTAGTTCTCCATAAAAAACGAAAACACACAGAAAAAAATGTAAACAGAACAATGGAGAAGCAAAAGTTGTTCATAATCCGCCTGCATAGCCTATTTATAACATTCAGGAATTTTTGCCCTCTCGCGAGGCGAAGCCTCTCTCGCGACGCGAATCTTGTGAACAGTCTGCAACCTTTGGTATTCTCGCGAGGCGAAGAAAGGATCGCGGGGCGAGGAACTGAAGAGTCTTCTTATTACGCCCGTTATGAACATCAGGGGCCAACCGTGATGCTTTCTGACTTCCAGGCTCGCGAGGCGAATGGATGCTCGCGAGGCGAGACTCTTCAACTTCAAAACTGCCACAGCCGTGACCTTCAACACGGGTAAGCCGTGATAGTCTCTGACTTTCAGGACTGGGTGACTCGCGGGGTGAGATCTTATTCGCGGGGCGAACCAGAGACCTTGCATTTTCTTGGAACAGTCAGCCTTCGGGGTCGCGAGGCGAAGAAACTCTCGCGAGGCGAATCCCCGGTTTCTTTATTCTCTTGACTTCCAACTTAACCTGAAAACAAAGATACAACTATAAGTGTATTATTTGACTCAAAACTGGCTAAATTAACCTAAAACTACTTTAGAGACTCAAAACCTTGCTTGAGGACAATCTAATCTAATTCGGGTGAAAATAGGATATAATTTGCACAAAACCCTGGTCTTAGTAGCTATAAAACTAGATGAGCCAGAGGCTTATCACCTACATCAGAGCACACTGAAGAAGAAATCATTGTTGAAGATCCCGCTGTAGAGCCCGAGTCTGTTAAAATAATAATTGAGCATGAGGAAGTTGCCGAGTCTACTCCCAGACCAAGCACTTCAGAGAAGCACTCATCTCAACCTTTAGCTCTCACAATTATTCACCCTCAGGATCAACCTCAACAGTCAAGAGCATTGGACACCATGCCAAATCATGCAGATGCTCATGATACTGCTCAAAGCTCCATACCATCACTCTCTCTGCCACCAAATTTTGAAGAGATGATTGGCAAAATTATTGAAGAAAGAGTCAAAGCTGAAGTGAAGAAGCAAGTTAGAGACCATGTTGCAGAGGCTCTGGTCCTAACAAATATAATTCACAAAGAGATCCTTGCTCCTACTCCAAATCCTGATCAGAATCTGAACTAAAACCCTCCTCCTTCACCTCCACCTTCATCTTAATTTATCTTTTTTCTCTCTTACTGACAATGATGGTCCACTCCTTTAGCTTTTTGTCAGATGACAAAAAAGGGGGAGAAAGGAAAGAGAATTAAATTTAATAAGAAAAGTCTGTTTTTGAAAAGCATATATATGTTTGCACATGCATGTCTCTGCTTATGCTTTAAATATTCTATCTATCTGTTGTCTTGAATGCTCTGATACTAATTTGTTTATTGGTTTGATATATTATAAGTCTACATACTCTAACTCTGTCTGATATAATATAAAAATAAAAATTTTTCTATGAACTTATCTATAAGTTTGGTTAAATCCATAATGCCCTGATATGTAATTACTCTGATACAACCCTGATCTGATAAGTTATATACATGTGTTGTTAGAAGTTTGAATGCTTTGTCTTAGGGGGAGCTTTGTAAGCTCTCTTGGACTTTGCAACTCAAATTTAATTAGTTTTTGTCATCATCAAAAGGGGGAGATTGTTGGAACCAAAATGATTTGGATTTAATTAATCTCTAAGTTTTGATGTTAACAAAAGGGTAAATTTTCTTGGCAAAGTGTTTGTTGAGATATAACAAGGTTATTCAGTTTTTACAGGATTACTTGAATCATATAAGTCATGAGAATTCTTGTATAAAGTTCTTTATATCTGCTTGGACTGAGAAAGAGAATTCACGTCCAATCGAATAGACGATATGATAAAAAATGTTTGGTACATTTACTTTCTGTTTATTTGAGTAGACAAGAGTTTAAGTAGACGGGGCATAAAATCTTTTGAGTAGACGTGCTCAATTTGCCACGTCAGCAGATGGAAGTTTTTAATAGAATAGAACAGACGGAAAAATAAATTAACAAGCAGACGAGCTCTAATTGCCACGTCACTAGATGGAAATCAAAATTACTCACTGAGATATAGCAAGTCCAAAGACTTGATAGACAAGAGGATATGCCACGTCAGTAGACGAGATAAATAGAAGGAGTGAACAGACTTAGTCTCACAAATAACCGAGTAGACGGAGATTTTGAGTAGACGAGTTTCTATCTCCTATACGTTCTTCTAAAGTGAATAAATGCAATCCGGTTCTCTTGAATTTATATCAAATGATTGATATTTATTCCAATAGAATATTTGTTCTTCCCATTTGTTTTATCCGGTTAATGCTTTGTTTCCTTTTAAGAAAATCATAGTACCATCGAGGAAATACAAAAAGCAAATAGTACAATGAGGAAATGAAAAGTGACTTGTACGATGACGACTTTATGACTGGAAAAAGCTGGACTGTACACAAAGGAGGAAAAACTTTTTCAAGCTGCAATGCTCAGAACAGTGAGCCTCCATTTTTTACTACCCTGATAACCAAGAGTGCAATTCAGCATTGCTTCAATCAAGCCTTCAGTCACAACGGATATTATGCTATCTCTAAACGGGAAATTTAAAATGACCGTTGAAGCTTTTCAAGAGAAGGAGAAGGTCACTATAAGTAGAAAACCTCAGATAACGACTTTGGCAAGCCAACAACTCCTGCCTATACAATATTTGTGAGAGCAAGCTCTTATTCATTCTTTCAAAAAGTAAAAGTCTGTAATCTCTTAGTTTGAATATTGTTAAAATATTCAACAGATCTCAAACTTTCATATCCTCACACATAGTGAGTTAAGAAGATCTAAGTTAAATCTCTTTGTTAGAATTAGATCCTGGAGAGGCTTGGTAAGAAATGAATACTTGTAAACCTGGAGAGGTATTGAATACTTGGTTGTAATCTATTTGGAGAAATAGTGGATAAATCCTTCAAGTCGAAGGGACTGGACGTAGCTCTTGGTTGGAAGAGAGTGAACCAGAATAAAATCATTTGTGTGAATCTTCTATCTCTAAACTCTTGCATCTTTATTTGTTTATACTAACTATGAGGTTTTGATATTGCTTTTGTTAAGTTTCTAAATGATCTATTTCTGTCTGCTTGCTTCTGATTTAATCTTCTTGTGTGAGAAAACAGTTTTTAAAAGGTTGTTTTCGAAAATTATTAACAAACACAATTCAACCCCCATTCTTGTGTTTGCATGTGTCAACTTCATAGAGTCTGTAAACCAGACTTCCCAGAACTTAGAAAGTTGATCCTTTAAGAAGAATATAGGAGTGGACTGTGAGACACCTTAACCTGGGTCATCACATGGTTACCCGTTTGCCAAAATAAAACTTAATTTGCTGGTTGCTTTCGAAAAATAATGTTTTCTCAACGTTTATCTTTTCAAAATATGGTGATAAAATTTTTTCTTCTTTTTAACCTCATAACAACAACAACGTAATCAAATCACACTTAAATACATAATGTATATAAGTCATACAACTGTACTGCCTCATATGTTCTCACACCTAGATCATTATCAGTTTAGTTTATTCTCAAAACATAATATAACACAATACGACCTAAGCTAGTCGTAACTAACAGACACTACAATCGGTAGAAGCAGCAACATCATGCCTCGAATTAGACAGCCTTCTTCTTCTTGTAGAGATCATACCCCTTGTGCGGCTCTGATATGTTTGTAAGGGTGAGACGTCAATATATGGATTTAACACAATAACCGCATGTGTGACTCAAAGGAAAGCATATAAACATATATATATTTCCATACAACATCAGTTCTTAAATAAAAAAGGTAGTCATCATTGTGCTTCATACCCGAAACAACATCGTTTGAAAAACTATGCATGTACACTTCAATAATCGTCGTCTAACTTTTTCGTAATCTCTGGAGATCACAACACCGTGTAAATGAGCTGATCAAGCTCGATAGCCAGGTATATTAGGCACTTCGTGGCATGGAATACTTTATTCATCAAAGCACCATACATACTTCGTAGCACGGAATACCTTATTTATCAAGGCACCGTACATAACTTCGTAGCATGAAATACCTTATCCACCAAGGCACCATACATAACTTAACTTCGTAGCCTGAATACCCTCTCATTAGGGTATCAGACATAGGACGTGGCATGAATACCCTATTATTAAGGCATCATACATATCTTCGTAGCCCGAATACCCTATCATTAAGGTATCAGACATAGGACGTGAGCACGTCTGCCAATACATGCATATAAAACATTTTGTTCTCGTCGTTTTCAATGTCTTAAAATATTTTATTAACAACACAGGACACACAGTCCGAGTGCTGAGTCACGAAACCCTAGACCGTTGCATCAGGCTTAGGTCCGTGGTAGTAGAAAATATCTTAAATGTTTAAACATTATATCTCACGTATACAGTAGACACCCAGTCTACAGGACCTTAAAGCCCCAAAGGATCCCAAGTCCATAACACAACAACGAACCTTAGTACCCCGACGTCTCTAATTTACTAAGTCCAACACCACTTTTAACACCTTTGAGTTAAACTTAACTTCGGAAGATCGTTTTAAATGGGAAAAATTCCTTAATCAAATTGTTGGTTTTCAAAAAAGAGAGTCACTTGAGGTTTAAACTTACTTAAAATACGTACTGCCATTTTAAAACACTTGCCATCGATACTTTTCCAAATTGTCGTCAATTATCATTTTTAAAGCCATTTAAGCCAAACCTTTGCTTTTTTCCACTTAAATATTTTTCTAAAATCATAATTAAATTATTTTCAATAATTAAATTCATAAAATAACTTTTTATAATATTACGGAATTTCTTACGTAAAAATTAGCAGTACAAAAATAATTTCACGGTTACGCCCTCACTGTGACTCATAGTTTACTTTTACACTGATAAATCATTAAAATAATAATGTTTTCGGAAAATTCCTATTTATTTATTTTCAAATAATTATTTAGACAAAATGTAATCCGGTATCTCTCAGTTAAACATTGAATATTCTTCGTATATCTTCTTAAAGCTTTTACCCCGTTTAATTAATTGAGCATTGACCACTGTCAGGCTTCTCAAACAACATCCAACAACATCATTATAATAATCAACCTAGGCAGATCATGCATCACAACACTATAACCTATTACTGCAGATAATTAATTAAAAGCAGGAGATAAAATAAACACAGATCAAATACCATAACTAATAACCCTAAATAAACATACAGACCACAAACAGATAGCACAAATCCCTCAGGAAACCCCCCTTACCTCTTGGAGACTCGAACTAAAGGTTTCAAACAATCTCCCGATTTGATCCGGTTTCCTCCGTCGGCTTTAGGTCAAACCAACCCGATCGATTCCTTCATAACGAATTGCAACCAAAATAAATCAAAATCAAACAACAACACACTTAATCAAGAGGGTTAGGGTTCGACGTCTTCTAAAATTATAGGTTAGGAAAGTTAAAAATTTTATAACTTAGGGATTTATGATCCTTAAACAACTTAAACATGATTAAGCACTTAATCCAAAATCATGAACTAAGAACTTTGAATGAAACTCATCTAGCTCCAAGAACTAGGGTTTCGGTTTTCACAAGACCAAAAAGGCTAGGGATTTTGAAATCTTATCAACTCTTGGATTCAACAAACATACATAACATAAAGTTGGATTTAAGTGTCACAAGACAACTTTGAATAAAAAAATTCATCCAACAACAAAAATTAGGGTTTCGGTCCTTTTGAACAAATAAACTAGGGTTTGATTTTTGGTTTTCAAATCACTTATAATAAATAACTATCATGGTATCAAGAGATTAAATCATGAATCATAGCTTAAAGTTGAAACAAAATCCTAGAACACAAATTTAACATAGGTTTGGCCTAGCTTAGAAAAATAGGCAAGAAATTTCTCATGATCACATGCTTCTAGATGGTGAATATAGAGATTATTATGAGATTCTAGAAATTGGTTTCATGTCAAAAGGATTTTTCTACAATTAGTTATGAATTTTTGAAGAAAGCTTCAAGAACTTTAAGCAAAATGAAGAACATGACGATCAAAGGCCTAAACTCATAAAAGTTGTGAAGAGAAAGACTTAGAATGACTAGATTAAGAGAGGTTACCTCTTGATGATCAAAGAAATGGATGATTATAGGTATGTTCTTCACAAAATCACTCTAAGTGTTCTTATGAGTTCTTAAGGAAACATGAACTTTGGAGGAAGAAGATGACACGCAAGAAGGAAGAAAATTGCCTAAGTGATGGTGTTTGTTAAATGGGCCGTGAGTTTTGGGGCAATTTGGTCCAAAATCCCAATGGCAAGGCATGTAAAAATCAAGTGAAGCTAGGGGTAAAATGGTATTTTCCATGCCAAAATATCTAATTGTCATAAATGCGCCATTATGACTATTATGACTCGGATAGGATCATCATAAATGCTCGTCACATCTGTCACATCAGTCATCTCAGCTCCGTTGCTGACTCCCTGATTCATCTGACTCAGGTTTTCCTAGAGATATCCTAACGTTTTCGCCTGCAGCAAATATAATATTATATTTTTACGATAAAATTTTTCAAAACATCCAGTATCGTAGAAAATAAGATAAAAACATTATTCATCTCGTTCATGAATTAAAATTAGGTTTTATGAGCAGTAAACTTTTACTGTCAATGAAAACGCAGACTGGGTTCCGTCTGAATTTTCAACCCAAAATTTCATCGTAACCTTATGATATAAAGCATGATATAGAAATGACAATGGTTTACCCAAAATCATTTTTCGAGTCTCAAATAAAAAAAAATATTTATATATATTTATTACCCATATTAGAAAACAGCAAAAAGTCGGGGTGTTACAGATTGTGTGTGCACCCAGGTGCCACCGAGATGTATCAGGACCTTAAGTGGATGTTTTGGTGGCCTAGGATGAAGAAAGATGTGGTTGAGTTTGTGTATGCTTGTTTAGTGTGCCAAAAGGATAAGGTAGAACACCAGAAGCCGTCAGGAAAGATGCAACCTTTGAGTATCCCAGAATGGAAATGAGATAGTATTTCCATGAATTTTGTGTCTGGACTCCCTAGGACTCCAGCCGATTTTGAGGCAATATGGGTTGTTGTGGATGTCCGCCCATTTCATCCCTATGAACATGGAATATCCTTTGGAAATGTTGGCTAAGCTGTACATCAGAGAGATAGTTAGGTTACATGGTGTACCCTCTAGCATAGTATCTAATAGAGACCCGAGGTTTACCTCTAGGTTTTGGAATACCTTGCAAGAGGCTTTAGGAACGAAGCTTAGGCTTAGTTCAGCTGATCACCCACAGACTGATGGTCAATCTGAGAGAACCATCCGGTCCTTAGAGGACTTGCTTAGAGCTTGTGTGCTAGGGCAGTCGGGTAGTTGGGACAAGTTTTTGCCCCTGATAGAGTTTACCTACAACAATAGTTCCTATTCCAGCATTGGGATGGCACCTTATGAAGCTCTTTTATGGGTGGAGATGCAGAACACCCTTGTGTTGGAGTGAACCAGGTGATTGTGTTGTACTAGGACCTGAAGTGGTGCAAGAAACCACAGAAAAAGTGAGGATGATTCAAGAAAATATGAAAGTGGGACAGAGTAGGCAAAAGAGCTACCATGACAAAACGAGGAAGGCGCTCGAATTCCAGGAAGGTGACCATGTGTTCTTGAGAGTTACCTCGACAACTGGGGTTGGTAGAGTAATGAAGGCGAAGAAACTTACTCCGAGATTCATTGGTCCTTACCAAATTTTGAAAAGAGTCGGCAAAGTCGCCTACCAACTAGCCCTACCACCGTCTTGTCGAACCTTCATAGAGTCTTTCATGTGTCTAAACTTAGAAAGTATGCTCATAACCCTAGTCACGTGATAGTACCAGATACCATACAGTTAAAAAAGAACTTGACTTTTGAGGTACTGCCCCTTTGAGTCGAGGATAGGAGGGTGAAGCAGCTAAGAGGCAAGGAGAAGATACCTTTGGTCAAAGTCGTTTGGAGTAGGGCTACTGAGGAAAGTTCTACGTGGGAGCTAGAAAGCAAGATGATGGAGTTGTATCCGCACCTTTTCAATCAAAGTAAATAGAATTTCGAGGATGAAATTTTTATAAGGGGGGTGGAATTCTAACACCCTAAGATTCACCCTTAAGTTTATATGTGCTAGTTTTGGCATACATATGTTGTTACATGTTTGATATGTTTGATCTTTATGCGTATGTGTATGTTAGAGGTAGTTTAGCCTTTGGGAGGGTCGTAATAGTGAATTCTGGTTTTCTGAGATCCGTCCGGCCTAAGTTTTTGAGCCCGGCCTAAGAGTCTTTGCCCAGCCTAAGTTTATGAGCCCGGCCTAAAATGCAGAAAAACTCACATTCTGGTTTTCTGCAGAATTCGCCCGGCCTATGTTTTTTGAGCCCGGCCTAAGCGTCTGCGCCCGTCCTAAACTTTCTGAGGCTGGCCTAACGACACTGACAGCATTTTGGGGCTTCTGTTTCGGCCCAGTTGCACCCTAATTCGTTTTAAACCTCTAAGTCACACCCTATTCCCTAGTTTACACGACTCTAACACTCAGAAACTACCTCCCACCTTTCTCTTTGAGGTCTCATCTCTTTTCTCTAAAAACTATCTCTTTAGGGACCATTCTGTTCACTGTTTTCCACCGTTCTTCAATTGGGGAACACCGTTACGAACACGTGTTCATTGTGTTTGCTGTTTGGATCTCTAAACCAGGTAAAATTTGGGTACCTTGTCATCTCTTTTTGTTAATCTCATTTCTTCTTCTTGAATTGGGGATTAATGGTTTCCCTTTTTACGTTTTGACCAACGCTTGGTGAACTCTTCGAGCTGCTCTAGGGAACGTGTTTGGTTTATCGCATTTTCATTAGGCAAAGGGGTAGCGTAAGATGAGGGGTTCCCATAGCCCCGTTATTATTGTTGTTGTTAGTTGATGTCTATGCCATGTTATATTTGATTATATGACTAATTGCCATAATTGTTATTGGTTATTGAAAATGCCTATTTGGTATATTTGACTGAACTGTTTATCTGTTGTATGCCAATGATGTATAATTGGTTGAATCTGTTTATGATATGAATGTTGCTGCCATGATGTTGATGATGTTGATTGACTGAATATTGATTGCCTGAGTTATGTTGTTGTTATGTTGAACATGTTAATAAGACCTTAATTGACTAAATTGGATTCTTAATTAACATAAGAATTAATGGGTTAATTCCCCTAAAGTTTCATAAGACATGAACTGTTAGTGATAGGTGAGGTTTGATGCCAACTGGATTAGTCAAAGGATCCTAGGATCTGATTTGAGAGTGTTATGGAGTTTTGACTCTAAGAACACGTATGAATCTGCCCAGAATAGAACGGCTGACCCGGGAACACGGTCATGCTGAACAGGGAGCACGCCTGTGCTCCTAGTTACATTCTGGAAGGCAGGCCACACATTGAGCATGACCGTGCAGGACAGTGAGAACAACTGTGCTCCACTTAAGTGGCAGCAAGACCATGCTGGGGTGAGCACGCCCGTGCTCCCCTTGCTAGTCAGAATCCGAGACTAACGAAATAAAGGGGTGTTTCACCCCAATTGTTCCCAATAATGCAATAATACATCAATCGAATGAAGAAGAGTTAGATAACTTAATTAAAGGATTAATTAAGATAACGAAGAATAATAAGTTGGTTAAGTCAATACCTTTGGGTTACCGCACGTTGATACACTTTGGTTCTTTTTGGCCAAAGTGCCCTCGATGCTTTTTGGTCGAGGCGTTGATGAGTTGAACCTTGGTGCTTTTTGGCCAAGGCGTTGATGTTGATGTTGTTGATGATGTTGATAAGTCTTGGGTGCTTATCAGCCCGAACAAAGGAGGTGGTTGCTTTGTATGTCGTTTGCTCATTGTGAACACCTAATTTTGTCCGGGTATTTTCCTTTTAATGAATATTTTGAAAAAAAAAAGAGAAAATGCATAAAAATTCTCTAAAAAATTGGTTATGTTATTGGCCCAATTTGTTTTTGTTACAAGTTGTTTTGAGTCCAAGCCCAAGTGAAAAGATATTTAAATAAAAATTAATAAAAATAGAAATAAAGAGAAAATGTCTCTGCCTGCCTTGTATCCTCTTTCTCACGTAAAGTATATGTCACTTCTCCTCTACCATGGTTTTTCCCTTTAACCAACATGCTTCCAAGCAACTTTTTAACATAAGAAGAAAGCAAAATTCAGATGTGGGTTTCTCAAGGAGATAATTCTACCGTCAAACACATTTCCACACAAAGCTCAACATCAGTTTCCATCTTTAGTTGATTTTCAGAACTTGGGGAAAATCATCTGCCTAGATCAGAGGAAGAAGAAACATAAATGGGAATGGAAAGGGACCTGACCATGGTAACATCTGCAACACTCAAGCTTGAAAGGTCCCAATGACATTGAGAAGAGTTCATCTTCTTCTATAAAAAAGGACCCAACAGAGACAACAGGGGGGAACAGACAGAAAAATCTGAAGAAGGGGAGCGTGAACCAAAAAACGCAGGGGAGCTTGGGAGAAATTTCTCAGATGATTTTTCACTTCATCTTCATCTTCATCTCATCTTCATCCTTCCATCATCCTCATCATCCACTCACTGCCTAGCCATCTCCTATCATCTTCTCTACTACTCTAAACTACCATTCCATCCAAATCAAAACAAAAACAAACAGAATAAAGATTCAAGAACCTCTGTCCCTTGCTCCGTCACGCCTTCATCTACCACTGACTGCCATAACCTCCATGATACAAAGCTGCTACCGCCGATTTCCGTGAACACGCCGTCACCGTCACACCACCACTCAAATCTCGCCGCACTCAGCACTCGGTCCTTCGCACCACCGCACGCGGATCCGGCCGCCGCACCTGACGCATCAGCGTCTTCACCCGCTCCAGTCACGATCCGCCAGATCTGCTACGCACCTCCGCCTTGCCGCTCGACCACCACGCTTCCGGAGCCGCCACCGCTCACCACAGCGTTCGGGTCCCAGCACCGCACCGGACAAAGGCGCCTCCAAGAACCGCCGCTGCCTGCCTCGCGTGCCGCCGCTCGAGTTCGCTCTCCTCCATGCCCTTGCTTTCAACCTCCCCTGTGTTGTTTGGTTGGTAACGATGGAGGCTTCTAGCCTCTGATTCCTTTTTAGCTTTGTTTTCCTTTGCGTTTTACTTTTATTCCTTGGTTTCTATTATTAAGTTGTGGGTTTGTGCTGACAGCCTTTGGCCCAAGATGCAGCTTTTGTTATTTGTTTTGTTCATTTGGTGTTGTGTTAGAGCATTGGGCCAAGCTTAAAATCATTTTGGGTCATGTCCTTTAAAACAAAAAAAAAATTGTTTTCAAGCCTTTAAAACTAAAAAGAAAGACTTCTCTGGTCATGGGTTTTCTAGAATTGGGTCAAATTTGTGTTCTTGTCTCATTAAGAAAAATACATCTTCAAATAGTATAATCTCTTTTTTTATAGAACAAAATCGTTAAAGTAAAATAAAATTCTTTTACTCACGCAACATTCTATGGTGTTGATGTATGAATTTTCATCCTCAAGTGTCATATGAATTGTAAGGGTTTATCTATAGCGCTACTATCTTGGACCCCTGCAAGAGTGAATTTATTTTTTAAGATAAAATCCTTTTTCAAAATAAAAAAATCAATCAATTATTTTTCCATTCAAAATTAAAATCAATCAACCAACCAATCAAATATTTCCTAAGAGAACTACGTGGCTTTGAGTTTCCCATCGCACCCGGGAATACGTAGGAGCAAGATAAATCATCTTGTCGGGCCAAAACTAAATTTTCCCTTTTTGTATCTCCTTTTTATGTTAAAATAATTAATCAAAAATTAAACTTTTCTATTTTTAGGGATGCTCTATGGACACGGTGCCATGTTCAGTCCCTTAGATTTGAGGTTGCCCTGTGGACTCATATGCCACGTTCAACCTCATTTAATTAATTTTCCTTTTTTTGCATCCCGTTTTTCGTTAAAATAATTAATCAAAAAGTTAAACTTTTCCTTTTTAGGGATGTTCTATGGACACGGTGCCATGCTCAGTCCCTTAGATTTGAGGTTGCCCTGTGGACTCATGTGCCATGTTCAACCTCATTTAATTTTTCTAAACAATAAATTTAAAGATATAAGAACTAATAAAAATCTAAAATATTTAAAATTAAAAATAACACTTTCTTGTAAATAATTTTTGGGTAGAATAAATATTTAAAAGGTTATTAAAATGTTTTTGCACAATTAACTTGAGGTACCGTTTTTTAAACGGGCGATGTGGGGTGCTAATACCTTCCCTACTCGTAACCGACTCCCGGACTCATATCTCTCTTTTTTAAAAGACCAGTTTACCTTTAAATAATTGGGTTTTCTAAGATTTTCCCAATAAAAATTTTAGTGGCGACTCCTCTGACTTTTTATCTCTTTTCGCGGCTCCCGGACGGGACGGTCACGACACTCATGCATTCATACGTAGAAGTTGATCAGTGGGGGATGTTCAACATAGGGGAGGTCGTCCAAGTTATGATGATCTAGCCTAAGTCTCGGGTGGTTCGCCCAAGGTTTGGTGAACCGTGTACCCCCGAGGTGGTGTATCCAGTTATGATATGTCGACTATCCAAGGGGTTCACCCATGGTTTGGTGAACTGTCGGCGTTGATGCTTTTATAGCCAATGTGGATATGTAACTCCGAAGTTGACTTCCTAAGATAGTTGGATCCACATGCATAACGGAGTAGCGGTGTAGTGTTGCACCGCATAGCATATATTGGTTGAGATGATATGTTGTTATGTTATGTAATATTGATGTTATGTTGTATTGCTATGTCATGCTGTGATGTATGTTCATCTTCCTTAACTACTTCCATGCCGATGTGTTTACATGATTCCTTACTCCCAGTTTTTCTCTGTTTCTGTTGTTTCATGTATCTCTTTATGCAGAGGACGATGAGCAGCCAGTGGAGGAGTGACTCTAAGGAGCCACGAATTTAGATAGGATGCTTAGTTATAGTTGTTAGTTTTGTTTAGTTGTTTTAGCTGTATTCCGAGGATTTTATTCTGGAATGGTTATACCAGCTCTGTATGTGACATCGGGGTTGGGTTATGTTTATGCTATACGTTGTTTATGTTTTATTGTTTTAAAACTATGTTATTTCGACGTTAAGTGTTACAATGTGGTATCTTTCTATCAAGTTTTATTTTCATCAAATAAATGCATGTTTCTATAATTCCTCTTTTAAGTAAATGTTTTATATTAACGTGCGGTTCAGCGTGCTTTGTCCTCACTCACACGCTTCCTGGGAAAACTTCCCAGGAGGTCACCCATCCCAGAATTGCTCCAAGTCAAGCACGCTTAACTGTGGAGTTCTTAAGTGATGAGCTCCTGAAAAGAAGATGCATCTTGTTATTATAGGTAGTACCAATCAATTCATATAAGCAATCCTCAACTGTATAGTCTTATACCTACACAATCTTAGGATCCCCCTCATTTCGGTGTACGTAATCGGTTTATTCATGTGTCCCTCCGCATAGAAGCCTACCAGGAGCCGCTCCTTGTCCGTGCATTCTTGCACCGACGACCACTCCCCGCCATCGTCAACCCCGGATGTCACAAATCTCAATTTAGTGTGAACAACTATAGCATTTCTTTAGACAAAAGCTATTGTAGGTATGTCTATGACAGCTCTTCGGAAGCGTTATCGTTGTTTACAACTTTAATATAGCGGCAAGATAGATAGTGCCTGAAAATGCTATCGAATGCAAAAAAAAAAAATGCACGTTATTAGTTCCTGAATCTGTTGTATTGCCGAATTAAGATTTTAAAAGACTATTTTGAGATATATAAGTTTTGTGATATTCAATTAAGAATTTGAAATAATCTAAACAAGTCTTATGACACTAGTGCAAATAATGGATTCTATAACAGGATTCCACAACGGTTGCATTTTAACCGATGTAGAAAACGAGTCGGTGGAATTTTTGAAAGTAAAAGGAATACTTTTGACATCGGTTCCCATTTTAACTGATGTAGAAAACTTTTAACATCGGTTGTTTTAAACAACCGATGTAGAAACTTAAAATAAAAAAAAAAAAAATAACAAATCCCTCCTCACTTTTGACATCGGTTACAACCCATTTTAACCCAACCCAATCTTGTTTTGACTATCACGAAGGAGATCCGCCTCACTCTTTCTTCGTGCTTCTTTAAGGTACATTCAATATTATTATTATTTTGTTAAACTTCATTGTATTAAAAGGAGCACATGGGGTACTCCACCCAAGTACATGATTATAACCATTACAATAGAAGACCAAGATAAAACATCAACCTAGAGTAAGCTAATAATCACAAGGTTGATGCTCTAGCTAACTCCCCCATCCCCAAATCAAAAGAATCCATAGAAAAAACCTCCAAAAAAATCCTTGCATTATCTTGTATCAGACCGCAGCCACATAAGATTATTCTTTCCAAACTTTAATGCCCAATTACAACCCATATCACAAGAACCTTAAGATAGAATTTGTTTTTCTTTTGTTGCATAATCTGAAGAGCTCCACCAAGTTCAAAGACTGTGCCCACAGCCTGTTAGATTAAACAAAACGGAAGCACTACACAGGTCCTTTATACATTAACCTTCTTAAACATTTCCAAATCCTCCATTCCTTGCACTATTCCAAACTCATCACTTTCCACCTTTACTAATCCTGGGTGACCATCCGCTCATTATACTGACACTTTGCTTTTTCTACATTTTTATACCTTCCTGGAACAACAAAAGATAAACATACCAACCCTATCCCTCAACACATGCCGTTCAATATATATGATTATTAGAAGTTTATGTGAATTTGGTTCGTATACTTTTACTACTTGGCTAAACCTCCTTATATTGCATTTTCACAAATGTAAACAAAGGACACACAACTGAGTAAAAGCTCAAATTTGTGAGTTTTAACCTTTAAAAAGCAAAGGTTCAGTCTAAACAAATCAAATATTGTGTTGGAGGGAGATTTTATAAGATTTTAAAAGACTATTTTGTGATAAAAAAAAAGTCTTGTGGTATATTCAATTAAGACTTTTAAGTAATTTAAATAAATCTTGTGGTATCCAATATATCAAAACTATTAGGATTTTTTTAAGAGGGTATCCGAATCTAGTAGTATTCGATCAAGACTTTTTACAAGTAACAAAAAGTCTCAAGGTATTTACTGCTAATTTCGATAGATTGTTTGTTAAGATGGATTTTGAGCCCATTTGGATGGGCTTTCTTTTTTATGAAAAAACACTTATTTTTGAAATAAAAGCGCTTTTGAAAAAATATAGGTGTTTGGAATGACTTTTGAAAAAAAAGCATAAGTAGTCAAAACAACACATTTGACACTTTTTTAAGAAGTTACAATTCCTAACTTTTAAAAAAAGGAAAACTAATAGAAGAGAGAGTGAAAATCATTGATGTTTTATTAAACAATAATGTCCCTATAATAAATCTCTCGAAAGCCCTTTTTTATAAAGTTAATCAAAACGCAAAATAGCTTCTGCTTTTAAAAATAGATTCTGCTTCTACATTTATATCATAGAAGTACTTTTTTAAAAAGTTCATCCAAACATGATTGTTGGAGACTTTTCAATAGGAAATATGAATACCAAACTCATCTCAAAATCCCACCCAACATCATGAGACTTTTTGAGAATCCTAGACTTTCATCCTCTCTCCTTATCTCTTTGTTTGCCTTCCTGATGATCCCAGAGAACACCATGCATGTACTGAAGTCCTTATTCCACTATCGTAATCAAGCATACTCATTGGGATTATGGACTTGAGCTACGCATAACACCATGTTCCTAGGGATGGTAATGGGTAGGGTCTGGGTAGGATATTATATTACCCGTCTCCATATCTACGTTTGAAAAAATTACCCGTACCTGTACCGGTATCCGTGTGGGTAGTAACATTAGTATCCTTACCTGTATCGTGTGGGTACTTAAGTACTCGTATCCGCACCCGTTATCCGTACTTCTGTGAAAAAACAATAAATAACAAAAGAAATATTATAACAATTAAAAAACGATTTAAAGTTCTTTTAAATATACTCATAAAACATTACAAATCAATCAAAATATTTAAATAAAAACACCCAAAAGGAACCATAGATGCAATTAGGTTAAGAAAGTTAAGAATCTTTAGATTAATTTTGGTTTTAAAATTTGTATTATAGTTAAAATTATATATATTAGTAATATAAATAAATAAATAATTATATATACATATACATATGTGCGGGTACGGGCGGGGTGGGTACCAAAGTGTCATACCCGTTCAAATTTACGGATAATTATCCATACCCGGACCCTTACCCAATATACGGGTAATTATCCTACCTGTCTTGAGTAATTTTTGTGGGTTACAAATTGCCATTCCTACATGCTCCTTTCATCCTCTCTCATTATTTCTCTATTTGCCTTCTCTGTTTGTGTGAATGCAAAAAAAGTTCAAAAAAAAACAAACAAACAAAATTTAATAACAATAATAATAAAAGAAGAACAATAATTTCAATTGTCCAGGCAGTCCAGCTTCCTTCCCTAATTCACATGATATCGATATCATTGCATCTGATCCTACCCATCCATCTAGAAGATTTCGGCAACACTTGGCTTATCATCATTGTTTTCTTAAGTGTTGCACCTTTCCTTCCCCTGCCAATAGTAGTTCTTTGTCTCCCTCACTCTACAAGAGTATAGATACATTCTCATAAACTATCTTCGGCAATAGTATAATTTTTCTGCCTTATTACATTAAATTGGTTATCAAAAGATTAGAAAATTTGTATTAGATTATTTTTCTTTGTTGAAAAACTGTCATTTATTTATTATTATTTTCAATTTTTTTGTAACTTCATGTTTGCTAAAATTTTATGTGATATTTTCAAATCTTATAAATCCATGAAATCCTTTCAAATCTTATAAATTCTTATGAAATAAATCCTTTAAAATCTAAACTAAAAAATCTTGATTGTAAAAGTCTATAAAAAAAATTATAAAATCATTACATTTCTAAATTGTCTTTTAAAACCCACAAGACTTTTTTATCCAAAAATAGTCATTTAAAATCCTAATTGAATACACCCCCTAAGATTGGGTTAGTGATAACAAATTTAGATGATTTACATTTTACATGAGTTATATTTCAAAACTCATTATTTTTTTTGACGGAAAACTCATTATTATTATATCAACAAATATATATTTATGATCAAACTTTAAAAAATAAATATTAAATGATAATTTTACAACCTAAATTTGTTAACAAATGGTTACAAATAATGACTATACATAAAAAATTTGTAATATATAACTTTATCCGACATAAAAGTAATAGAATTTAATTTCTATTTACTGTCAGTGTAATGAAATATTACAATGACATCTAATAATATCTTGACAAATCAAATCAATATTATTGTTATTTCTATCTCTTAATTATTAAAATAAAAGCACACATATCGAAATGTTAGTGGATGTCATGTAAATTCTGTATACTAACAGTGTATACTACTTTATTTCAGAGTACTAATATATATGACACATAAATTAATTTTATTAAAATTTATTAATTAAAACACATTAATAATATTAAAATAATAAATCAAGCGGAATACTGTGCACGAAGTATCAATTTTTTATGCTAATAAAGATAAAAAAAATATATAGATGATTTTAATTCATTAATGTGATATTAGTCTTTAGCATATTAATAACATTAAAATAATAAATCAAGAGAAATACTATGCAGGAAGTATAAAATATTTGTGCTAATATAGATAAAAAAATATAGATGATTTTAATTCATTAATGTGATATTAGTCTTTCCAGAATTAGTATGCAATAAATATGTAAACTGTAACAGCCCGATTCTCGGATATGTTGTATTAACTGTAAAGATATATTTATTTATATTTTTATCTAAGACTTATGAAATAATTCTGGAGAAAAAAAAAATCATATCTAGAACCTACTCTATGGTAGGAAGCCCTGGTTAAAATTTGGAATACTCACACGGAAACCGGTCTGCGTTTTTACTGACAGTATAATTTTATATCGACAGAAAACCCTAATTTGACCCGAAACTAAAAATTTGTAGATTTTTTATATTATGTCCATGAGGAATTCTACTTTCCAAATTTCTGATCAGAAATAAAATATTATGTTTATTCGGACGAATTTTGGCAAAAGTTCGGATGGAAAACGATCGGTGTTTTCACTGATAGCAAGATTTTATTGATCATAAAACATAATTTTGACTCGTGAACGAAATGGTTTATATTTAAATCATATTTCCAACGAGTTTGGTTATTTTGAAATTTTTCAACCGAAAACGAAATATTATGCTTTTATTCGGGCGTAAAACCCTAATCGGGAAACCGACGGAATCGGAAACGGAATGGCAGAGATTGTAACACCTCCCTTGGGTCATTACATGGTTAACTCGTTGAGGAAAATAAAAATTTATTTCACTGGTTCCTTTCAGAAAATAATATTTTCTTAAGTTATTAACATTCCTCAAAACGGTGACAAAAATTTTTCCTTTTCTTTTTTCCTTTTGACAGCCACAACAACAACGTAAACATGACCGTATGTGGATAGATATGTATATATAATCTCATGTAACTATACTTCATCATAATTGTTTACACAACAATACCTTACTAAGTATAGGTTCTTCCAAAACATAATATAATTCAAAACCTAAGCTGGTCGGAACTAACAGTAGCTATCACTGTAGAAACGAACACCAGCCTGCTCCGAACTAAGGAGACTTCTTCCTGTAGTCGTCAATTCCCTTGAGTGGTTCATCTGGACTCGGATATAAATATATGCACAAGTAGAAAAACCATCAATGAAACATGCAAGAGTGAGAAACCAATATATGGATTTAACGCGACGACTACATGTGCGACACGAAAGAAAACATATACACATATACATGTTTATAATAACATAAGCATTCACATCAAAGCAGATAGTTTATCAATTGGTTTCATACCCCAAACATCATTATTTGAAAAACTATGCATGAACACTTCATATTGGTAATCTAAATTTATACCTAATCTCATGAGATATCCCAACGTCGAGGTGAGTTGATCAAGCTCGATTGCCAAATAAGGCACTCATTAAATACCATAGCACACTGTCCAACACAAGGCACAGTGATCACAGAATATGGTTACCATAGCACACTGTCCAATTTAAGGAGCAGTGATCACCGAATATGGTTTTTCATTGTCCAACCAGGGCACAATGATACATCGATTCATGAATATCGCCATGATACCATGATTAACAAATAGGCACGTCTGCCTAAAATGCATGTAAAACATTTTTGCTCTTAAAACTTTTCTTTGTGTTCAATATTTCCTTGCCGAAGCTCAAAAGCTTACGACCAGTCATAGTTTTAAACATCTTAAAACTTTCATTAATAACACAGGACCTCAAGTCCGAGTGCTTAATCACGAAACCCCTAGACCGATGCATCAGGCTTAGGTTCGTGGTAATAGAAAACAATGTTCACTTTGAATAACGTTATTTACACCGAAATTAGGACACAAAGTCCATAGGACACGCAGTCCAAAATACACCGAAATTAGGACACAAAGTCCAAAACACCGCAAGAACACTAGTACTCCGACGTCTCGGTTACTAAGTTCAAAATCACTGTCTACACTGTTTGCGTAAAACTTGATTTTGGAAAATCATTTCAAATGGGAAATTCTTTCATAAAAATACCAGTTACAACAATTTTAGTTTTCAGAAAAGATAGTCACTTGAGACTCAAACTTGTTTAAAATACATATCGCCGCTTTAGAAATACTTGCCGTTGACACTTTTCCAAATTACCGTCATTTTACCTTTTTAAAGTCATTTAAACCAATTCTTAGCTTTTTCCACTTAAATAATCTTCTAAAATCATAATTAAGTTATTTTCGAAGATTAATTTCATAAAATATCTTTTTATAATATTACGAAATTTCTTACGTAAAAATTAGTAGTACAAAAATAATTTCACGGTTATGCCCTTACTGTGACTCATGGTTTACTTTTACACTGATAAATCATTAAAATAATAATATTTTTGAAATTTTCTTATTTCCTCAAATAATTATTTAAAACATAATGTATTCTAATAATTTTCAATTAAATACTGAATATTACTCGTGAAGCTTCTGAAAACTTTTATCTCGTTTAATTAATTGAGCACTAGCCACTGTCAGGCTTCTCAAACAACGATCAACAATAATATCATAGCAGTTATCCCAGGCAGATCATGCATCAAATCACTATAATATATAACTACAGATAAACAATTAAGTGCAGGTAAACAATATAGATAAAAATACTAGAACTTCAACCAATTAAACAAACACCACAGATAAACAATACAGACTAACAAACTTGATAGCACGTAGCCATCGAAAAAATCCCTCAGGAAATTCCCTCTTACCTCTCGAAGAACTTAGTTTCCTATGAAAACTTTGTCGCGAATCCGTAAACCGTCAACGCACATAAACAGTACAAGACTTTTATCCTTCAACAAACCACAATCAACCAATCAAAATCAAGCAAATACCATCCACCTATACACTAAGAATAGGTCACGAACTTGTATAGGTTTTGTGGCTAAAAATTTCTAAAATTTCTTAAGTCCTTGGATTAATGATCCTAAGTACTTAAGACAATAGATTAATGATTAATCAACAAAGTTTGAATCAACTTCCAAGTTCCTCCAAGCATAGTTTCGACCAAAACATAAAAATATGGCAAGAAATTTTAGTTTGATACAAGAACTTGGATTCAATATTGATACACATGAGAAAGATGAGATCTATGATCACTTTCAAAAAAAAATGAACAAAAGTCCCCCCCCCCCCCACTTTCTAGGGTTCGGCCATGACCAAATAAATGAGGAGGAAAACTTTGTTTACAACAATCTCATGGATTATGATTATAGAGATGATAATAGGAACATAGAAATTGGTTTCACAAATTTAGGATTTTTCTATGATTTTCTATGAGTTTTCAAAGTCAAGAACATATAAGATGATCATGATGAATATAGCATTAAAACAAGAAATGAATTGAAGGACATATAACTTAAAGATGATGAGGAACATGAATCACCTCTTGGAATTTGAAAAATGGCAAGGAATCACCAACTTACTTCACAAACCAAGCTTTCTTGTGCAAGGAGAAAGTAAGAACAAAGTGGAAGTTTGGAGAAGATGAAGGAAAGTGCAAGAATGAACTAGAATGCACTTGACATCAAGTTTATGAGACAAGGATTGGGTTTGGCCCTTTGCGCAATGGGCTTGAGAAAATTCCTTCAAGTCCAATTGATTTTGAAGCTTAAAAATGCTTAAGACTTAATACTTGACAAGGAAAGTTTATGAGTACAAAATGGCTTCATGGAAAATTGCCTTCATTAACCATGTTATTGGGCTTATGGCCACAGCCCCCAATGGATTTGGATAGCAAGGAATTGGCCCAATTGACAAGGATAGCTTGAAGAATTAACTTAGGACTAAAAAGCAATTAAGAGAAAGTTTAAGGACTTAAATGCAAAATCCTTAAAATGTCATCTTAATCATGTGAAAACTTAAAGAATTCACATGTGTGACTCATCCACATGAATCATCTTAAGAACCTAAGATAAATTCTTTATCTGCTCCTAGAAACTCCATAATTCGCTCCATCGTTTACCCGGTTGAACACAATGCCCGATTATAATATATTATTTCACTTTTTGTGAAATAATTCTAAAAATACACAATCGTAGGAAATAAAATAAAAACCTTAAGCTTTTCGTTTACGAGTTAAAATTAGGTTTTCTGATCAGTATAATCATACTGTCAGTGAAATTCACAAACCATGATTCGCCTGACTTTTCAACCTAAAATTTAACTGTAACTCTCTACGGTAAATTAGAGTATAAATAAGGTTTCGGTTTAATTAAAAGAATTTTCTAAGTCTTAGATAAATATATAAACGTATTTATATAAAATTCTGATATTAGAAAGCAGTGAAAAAATCGGGGTGTTACAGAGATAGAACGGGACACCGGAGGAGCTGAGCTATGGGATGACTCACCAAGAATTTATGAAGTCATTGATTTTAGGAATTATGAGTTTTAGGTGAAATGACCAAAATGCCCTTAAGCTTAACCTAACCTATCCTAGTTAGTTTTTAACCACGGTTAAGGCAAGCCAAAGCCAATTTGGCTTCTTCCTCCTCATTTGTGGCCCAAAATCTGCCACACCTCCCTTCATTCTCCACCAAGTATTCTAACCTAACCATGATTACAAATTAATTCTATTTAGGTTATTATAACCATAGTTAAGTTATTATATTATTTTCTAACTTAACCTATGTCAACTAATTCAACCATGGTTCATTTTAAACAAGTAAACAAAGCTATTTCACTCCCTCACACTCTCATTTTCGTGGCTGCCTCCCCATTCCCACACTTAACACATTTCTTTCTTCCTATTACACTTGTTCTCCACAAAACACTAAGAACATCATGGTGTTCTTACTAAGTTCTTCACATTGCTTCATTTCCTCTTCAAGTTCCTCATCAAACTTCTTCCTAGGGTGAGGAACCTATTCCTAATCATATTAGCTTCATTTATCATGCATCAAATCTTCATTTCCATCAACTTTTCACAAATTTCCATTTCTAGATCTAGAACTTCAAATAATTCTAGAAATTTGTAGAAAAATCATTTTAATGTGAAACCAATTTCTATGATCCTTATATCACTTCTACTTTCATCATCTAAGAGTATGTAAGAAAAATCATTTTCCTTCCTATTTTTATTATTGAGGCCGAACCTATGTGGTTTTAGGTAAATGAAGTTTTGTTCAATTTTTAAAATGTGACACTTGATTTGAACTCTCTAATACCTATAGTTGTAACACCCCCCCTTAGGGTATTACTATGTAACACATGCGAAATTTAAATTAAAGAGATAATTTGCTGGTTGCTTTCGGAAATTTTTTTTATTTTAAGTTAGAAAACAGAGGTATCAAATTTTTCTTTAAGGATAACTCTGAATTCCATCATACATACATTCAAAATGTAAAGTCACATTCGTAACTAAGTTACCATGAAATACAACATTTCTCTAAGTTTCCATTTTTGAAAGAAAAAGTTTACACTACAGATGGATGTATATAACACTACATTCACCGACCTCTTTAGATATACAACCCAACTCATACTCCTAAGCTGGTCATTCTATCAAATATTCATTGGAGAGAGACCCCCAATCAAAATACTTTCCCAACCTCTAACACTAGGTCTTCAAGTGACTTAGAAAGACTCCTCTGCAACATCGGTGCTAGGGTACTACTACAGCAAAACCCGAAGAGACCTGATATAACTGTAAGAGTGAGACACCGGCAAATGGATATATCACACAACAACCATATACATGATACACACAACACTTTGGCATATTAACATTTTAAACATTATTCATAGGTAAACAACAAGTATCATTTCAGTAGGTCTCATACCCGAATCAATCAATTTTATAAAAATAATGCATGACACTTCAATCATCAGGCTCTAAACTTAATCTCATGAGATACCATCACCGTTTTATCATTAAGAAAGAAAGAGTTGATCAGGCTCATACGCCACATTTGGCAAGTTGTCTCCGTCACCTCATGCACCCGGATCAACATCATCACGAATCCCTTATAATGGCCATTCGGATGTATACCTCATCAAATACCACATCTTAAGCGGTATTCGGTTAACTCAAGCACGTATGCTAAGGGGAAATGCATATGAATAAAAGACTTTTCATTATCGAGACTCTTCTTTGTGTCCACTCTTTTCCGTTGTCGAAGCCCAAAGCTAACGACTATTCACAATTTTCATTACTTGAAAATCAATAACACAGGACACGCAGTCCGAGTGCTCAATCACAACACCTTAGACCGATGCCGCAGTCCAAGGTTGTGGTCGTAGAAATAATTATAATTTTATCCATGTTTTATTTCAACATGATAAGGACTCCTAGCCCATGACAACGAAATTAGGACACACAGTCCTCAATTCCAAAATTAGGACTCCTAGCCCATAATATCACAATTAGGACCCTTGGTCCATAATTCTTGACACGGATCCTAGATCACGTGCATAAACTGAATGCTAGAGGCGACGTCTCGCGAACTAGTATTCTCTTTCACATATGCTGACTTTTCGTTCAGTGAAAATCAAAAACCGAAACAAAACCTTGGTCACTTATCCAAGTAACCGGAACATTTCTAAATCATTTAGGAGAAAATCTTTTCATTTACAAAGTCTTTTATAAAACATTTGGAAATTCGTTTACTTTTGAAATCCTTGATGGAATAAAGTCAAATATTTTCAAAGGGTTTTTATTTCATAAAACACATAGTTCGAAAAAGGTTTTCTCGCGTACAAAACATTAGATTATGAAAGGGTAGTTTCCGCTGACTTGAAATCACTTCAACATTTCTTTTAAAAACGAGAATCTTATTCTTTTTGAAGTAAGCACTTTAAATACGGAACTTTTATAAATGAAACCAAAACTTTCAAAGTTATATTCAAGGCTTATTAAGGCTTTTAATCCTTGTAATCGTTGAGCACAGACTCAAGTCCGGCTTCTCAAACTTCAATCAACAGTAATATATCTCAAACATTAATATCACAGTTAATGATAGTTCATCACACACATATATATAATTCACAATACTATAAAGCAAGTAATAATCAACTTCAAGTAATAATCACAATAGCTCAAGTAAACAAGTCATTCAAGTATTGGCTCCATATTATAATAATATTCAAATCACTCAAGTTAAACACATACACACATGCATATAGTCGTTGAATATCCCTAGGCAATCCCCTCTTACCTTCCATGAAGGTAAGGAGATTAGATGCTTGGAGAGGTAAACCACGAACATCCTTGTTTCCTCCGCGATGGAATTCTAAGGTGATGGACACAAAATCACAAGTTAAAATCACACAAGAACACTAAACCACAAGGTATAGGTTCGGCCAAGAATAAACCACACTCATAACCCTATTTTCTAGTCTTGGCCGAATTTGAGTTCATGTGAACAAAATAGGTTTTCTTCAATATTAAACTAAATCATGATTTCTATGAACTATCTAAGGTGTGTAGGTTCTAGATCCAAAAGTTTGAACTCCAAAGGAATTTCTATCCTATTTTAACCCTTATGACCGAAACCTTAACCAAAGTGGTTAGAGGATTTTATTTCATATTTTGGAAATGTAACAATTGATCTATGCTAGTTAATGCTTTAGGAACTAGTATCTAAAAAGATTGGATTAACAAAATAACCCTAGCCTCATTTTGATTAGCTGACCGAATCTAGCATCATATGTCCACAGTTGGATTTGTTTGATTAATATATTTGTATGTTGATTTGGTTGAAGGTGGATTTGGTAACTTGTGGTGTGATAACGAGGATCTTCGACAGTGTGTTTCCGGTGTTAACTTAGGTGGGAGAAAGAACCATTCCATCGTCGGAACTGATAAGTAGTATATATGTTATAATAATGGTGTAGGGCAACCTAAACCCTACTAGTGGTCGAGTAATCGACAATACCAAAATCGCATTGGAAACTTTTCCTCAATACCAATGCTGATTTGGGAATTGTAGGATTATCGCCTTAGGTGAATTTTATAATATTGAGGATGTCTGACTTATTATTATTAAATTGTTTGTAATACGATGATGGAGGTATTCTACTGCATGTGACGTTTATTTTGGTGATTGAATATTTTATTGATTATTGTGTTATGCATGATCTGCCTGGTTTGATAAATTGCTTAGTTGATTTTAAGTAAAGGTATATGTTGCTCGGAGGTATTTTGTTTGGGATGAGAGCTTGAATATGAAATAGAGGTGCCTAGCCATTATTTTATGGAAGCAATGTGACATAGTATGTAAGTGGAGGCTATGAGTAAGGCTTGAGGTACTAGGTTTTTATTGATACGGGTTAGTGAGGTTCATGTATATTGTTGTTCACAACCGTGTATTGGGAACACACGAGGTCAGAATTTCTTGCGGGGCGGTCCCAATTTAGTTTTAGATTGTGCAGCTATAGTGTCATTGCTTTGCATGAGCACCCTTGATATAGAATCAAGGTGTGCACCGACTGTGCTGTGCAACTATAGTGTCATTGCTTTGCATAAGCATTCTCACCATGGAAGAGTCTGTGCATGGTTTTAGAGGGGATGCTTCGCTTGGACGACTGACTAACCTCCCTCGGCGGGCAAGGGATGTGTGATAGGTTTAGTGGCGGCCACGTCAGCAAAAAAGTTTAGTTGTATGAGATTGAGGGTAGAGGAAAGTATTATGAATTAAAGATGATTGTTAATGATGAGTGTTGTTTGTGTGTGACCACTATTATATTAGATGCTATAAGTCTTTTCCGCTTATGATGATAGAACTGTTTCTTATCTCCCTATTTTTGTATCATTGTGTATGTCTACTTGATTACGTTAGAAGACCCGATGGAGGAATACGTTGATGAGGAGTTGGATAGAACTGTGTGAAATGGGGGTTGCCGAGGAGTTGGATGTAACTCCGTACGAAGTGGATGCTAGAGGACAAGCAACATAACCTAATAATATAGTGTAGTAAGTTTAGGGCCAATGAGTCTTATAAGACATTTTATTTTCCGTTAGTTATGAGCAGTTTGTATAAATAAGTACCTGTGAGGGATCCTACTGATAAGATACCCTAAACAGTGTTTTGTAATATAATTGATAAATAGGTGTGTATCTATATATTATAATGTTGGGTGTTTAAATTTGCAAAAGTTATATGATTATTAATTAAGTTTTCAATTTTTACATATTTTCAACGATAAGTGCGTGATTAAGTAAATAATTATTAAGGTTTTAATCTAATTATACAATGGAGAACAATGGGGTGTCTCATTTGGTGGTATTAGAGCAGTTCGATTCTAATTGGACTGTGAGGTTTAGGATGTTGTTGCTGGCCATGTCTAGTTGATTCTACACCAGATATTGAATATGCTTAGAAGTTGGGTAGTGTGTTTGAATTCGAGGTGATAACTGACATTAGTATGGCATATAGTATTTATATACTTGTTTATGTAGTGTTATATGTCATACAGATGGGAGCTGATGATTTCTTTAAATTGGATCATGGCTCGAGGAAGACAATGTTCTACCTATAGTGGTGATAGAACTCCCGAAAGAATTGTCGGAGCTGGAAATGTTGAGAATAATCCTACAGGAAGTGGAGGAGAGCCATCTGAGACTCGTAATGCCATGAAGGACATAGCTACTGCTTTGTAACTACAAGCACAACAGAATGCGGAGATGCTGCAAATGAACAAAAAGTGCGACACCCCTTCTAGGGTCATCACATAGTTATTACCCAAAAGTAGAAAATTAAATTGTTAATCGCTGGTTACTTTCGGAAAATATACTTTAAAGTAAACATCTCATTATGAAAATAGTGCAGAATTTTTTTTTTGAAACATCAAACCATCGTGAACGTAAACAACGTATATATGTATCTATATATATGCTTCATCTTTTAAATAGACAATATATCTAATAGGAGATAACAAAAGAGCCCTCATAAGTATAGGCTATTCTCCATCAAACAAAGTAAAGAAAAGAAAGGCATATACATATATATAAGTAACGAGTAGTCCAGAACCATACCAAAAACTCATGGCTCTCAGTAGCCAGATCAAAAACTGACAAGACTCGTTACCCCAGAACTATACCTATAACTGGTCAAGCTAATGAAAACCATTGGGGATATCATGATGATCAACCACACCTACAGCAGGTGTATCTGATGAAGATACCTCCGCTCCCGCTTCCTCGTCAAAAGAATCATCATCATCAACAGTAGGAAGGTGGAACTCAAGATCGTCCTCAAAGTACTCATCTGGGTCCTCCTCGACCTCATCCAAAACTACCTCAACAGGAGGTATTGCTAGTCCTGCTATCTGAAGCGGATTCGACTGAGGTGGCATATCAAGTAACCCGTGCTCAGCCAAGTACTGTAAGTATAGCCATACCGGAGGTAGAGATACCTCAACAGTCTCTACAACATGCGTCCTTCGTTGCGGTCCTACCTCCACTGTGCCAACAACCTCTCTATTAGGGCCATGATAGGTGGTGCCGAGTGCCCCAGGGTTTATCTCCCAGGCACCACCAAACTTAGTGCGATCAAACATGATCGACCGAAGCCTCGAATATGCCAGAGGCATATCCGGTTCCATCTAATTTCAGACGTAAAGATATATGCACAAGTAGAGAAACCACAAATAAAACATGCAAGAGTGAGAAACCAATATATGGATTTTACTCGACAACTACATGCTAGACACCACATAAAACACATACACATGTATCAACACAAGCATTCATAAGAAAATAGTTTATCAATGGGTTTAACACCTCAAACGTCATCATTTGAAAAACTATGCATGAACACATCATATTCGTCATCTAACTTCACACCTAATCTCATGAGATACCCCAACACATGGTGAGTTGATCAGGCTTAATTGCCATCCTATGGCATAAAGGCACGCAGCCATAACCCATTGCACATTGTCCACACCCAGGGCATCAGTGATAAAACCGTAAATGGGGTGTCATTGTCCAACCCGGGCACAATGAAGAAAATCGTAGCATGAAATACCTGACGCCGCAAGGTAACTACACATAGAACCGTGGGCACGTCTGCCAAATGCATGCAAAACACTTTGCTCATAACACTTTTCTTTGTGTTCAATCTTTCTTTGCCGAATCTCAAAATGGCTTACGACTCACATAGTTTTAACATCTTTAAATATTTCATTACAAAACAGGACCTCACAGTCCGAGTGCTCAATCACAACACCTCTCGACCGATGCACCAGCCATAGGTTCGTGGTAATATAAAACATCTTAAATGTTTAAACACGGTATACACCACGTATTCAGTAGACACCAAGTCTACAGAACCTCAAAGTCCAAAGGACCCCAAGTCCATAACAACAAAGAACCTTAGTACCCCGACGTCTCGGTTACTAAGTTCAACACCATTTTCAACACAGTTGAATCAATTTTGCTTTCGGAAAATCTTTTCAAATGGGAAATTCTTCAATAAAATCTTTAAATAATAAAACTTAGTTTTCACAAAGGTGATTCACTTGAGGTTTTAAACCTACTTAAAATACGTACTGCCGTTTCAAAATACTTGCCATCGACACTTTTCCAAATTTGCCGTCAAATATCACTTTTAAAGCCTTTTAAGCCAAAACTTAGCTTTTTCCACTTAAATAATTTTATAAAATCATAATTAACTTATTTTCAACAATTAATTTCATAAAATAACTTTTTATAATATTACGGAATTTCTTACGTAAAAATTAGCAGTGCAAAAATATTTTCACAGTTTCGCTCTCACCGTGACTCATAATTCACTCTTACAGTAATAAATCATTAAAATAATGATTTTTTTTCAAAATTCCTTATTTTTCCCAAATAAAAATTTACATTAATATTATATACCAATATTTTACCGTTAAAACATTGAATATAATTTATGAAGCTTCTTAAAGCTTTTATCCAACTAATTTAATTGGGCACTGACCACTGTCAGGCTTCTCAAACAACAACCAACAATAATATCATAGAGATATTTCCAGGCAAATCATGCATCACAACAACATAATATAATTACAGATAAACAACTAAACACAATTAAACCAATCACAAATAAAAAATGCCATAATTTAAACTACTTAAATAAATACTAACAGACAAATAGTTACAGACAAACACAGGATAGCATATAGCCATCGAATATATCCCTCAGGTAATCTCCTCTTACCTTTCGTAGATTCTCTTGTGAATTAATGAATTTAGTCGGAAGTCTGGATGTCATGTACACGTCGTACTTACTCAACCTTCAACCATTACAATAAAATAATTACAAATCAAGAAATTAAAAACATCCAAAACCCTTCTACATGGTCACGACTTCAAGGGGGTTTTGTGACTAAAAATTCCTAATTATGATTAAGTCATGGATTAATGATCCTTAATTAACCAAGATCATGGATTAGTGGCTAAACAACTAAATTTTAAACTCAAAACTTCTTGACTCTCATATACCTAGATTCGGCCTTGACATGTTCATGGGGATAGGGTTTTTGGTTTGATAAATCAACTTGGATTCACTAAACATTCATACTAATAGGTTGATTACCAAGATCATTAATGAAAACTTTGAACAAAACTCATCTAATCTCACCCACTTAGGGTTCGTCCATCATAGAGATTTTAAGTAAGGATTTTCATTTTGATAAACTAACATGGATTAGAGTGTGTAGACATACATGTCGCATGAAATACATGATCATACATGACAACACATGAACAAAACTCCTACTAAACTCATCCTCCTAGGTTTGGCCATAGCTAGTTAATTAGGAAGGAAATTTTTGATTGCAACATGCTCTTGAATTTAAATAGTATACATGATATCAAGAATATAGGAATTGGTTTCAACACCATAGGATTTTTCTATGATTAGTTATGAATTTACAAAGTTAAGAACACAAAGATGAACATGATCAAGAAAGCTTCAAAACAAGAAATGATTTGAACAAACAATACTTAGAAGGTTGTGAGAATGAATAATCACCTATTGGAAATGAAGTTTGATCAAGAAATCTTCAACCTCCTTCACAAACTTGGCTTCTTTGTGTGAGAGAAAACAAGAGAAATGGAGAACTTTGGAGAAGATGAGAGAAAGTGATAGTAAGACCAAGAAAGCTATGGAAGGATCTAGTGGCATCATGAATTTATGAGCAAGCCATGCAAGCATGGACCTTGTGCCACTTTTGGGCCAAGAAAAGCCCAAGTCCAAATTAATTTTGCAACATGAAATTAACTTAAGACATAAACCATTACACAGGAAACTTGAGTAATTAAAGTGGCATCATGAATTAATTCTTTGGTCATGAATTTGGGCTCTAAGGCTGCAGCTCTCAATCAGTTTGGATGGCAAGAATTTGGCCCACTTCACTTCGTGTATCATGAAAAATAGTTTAGGGACCAAAATGTAATTACTAGAAAGTTTAGGGGTCAAAATGCAATTATCAAAATTTGCTAACATAACCCTAAGCCACCTTAAACCTCTAACATGGATGACTTATCCCTAAGAGAATATAGGGTTTATCCACTTATCGAGTCCCGAAACTCCCGTAATCAGCTCCGTCGTTCGCCCAATTAAGTATAACGTCTGTAAAACGTATATTATTTCATTTTTTTATGAATAATTCTTAAAATACATTATCGTAGGGAATAAAATAAAAATATTAAGTTCTTCGTTCATGAATTAAAATTAGGTCTTTTGAGCAGTATAATTATACTGTTAATGGAATTCGCAAGCCGAGTTTCGCCTGACTTTCCAACCTAAATTTTAATCGTAGCTTTCTACATTCAGGAAGAATTGAGTGGTAAACTCCGTTTATTTAAAATAATTTTCTAAAACTCCAATAAACCTATAAACATATTTATATGTATTACTGTTATTTAAAACGGTGAAAAACATGATGTTACATTACTACCCTACTAAAAAAAATTTCGTCCTCAAAATTACGTACCTGTAAATAGATCAGGATATTGTAACTTCATTTTGTCTTCCACTTTCCACGATGCTTCTCCAGTCACGTCATCCCAAATAACCTTGACCAATGAGATTTGTTTACCGCTGAGCTGCTTTGTCATCTTATCCGCGATTCGAACAGGCAAAGTCTCATAAGACAAGTTTTCTACTAGTTGTACTAAATCAGGTTCAATTATGAGAGATGGATCAGGAATATACTTCCTTAATTGTGAAACATGAAAAACATCATGAAGATTGGATAGAAAAGGCGGTAAAGAAATTTTATAGGCTACTGGACCTACTCGACGAAGAATTTGGTAAGGTCCAATGAATTTAGGAGTGAGTTTCCTGGATTTAATTACCCTGCCAATCACAGTTGTTGGTGTGACTCTCAAAAACACATGCTGGCCTTCCTCAAACTCAAGAGATTGTTGTCTCTTGTCAGCATAACTTTTCTGTCGACTCTGAATTGTCCGCATTTTCTCTTGAATCATTTTCACCTTTTCCGTCGTTTGTTGCATGATATCTGGTCCTACCATTAAACTTGCACCATCCTGGTGCCAACATAAAGGCGTTCTGCACCGTCGACCATACAATGCTTCATAGGGTGCCATTCCTATGCTCGAGTGAAAACTGTTATTGTAAGTGAATTCTATCAATGATAGATATTCATCCCAACTTCCAACATTTTCTAGCACACAGGCTCTCAACAAATCTTCAACAGACTGAATAGTCCTCTCCGATTGTCCATCCGTTTGAGGATGATATGCAGAACTTAATCCGAGTTTCGTTCCCAACGAATCTTGCAGACTTTGCCAAAATCTTGACGTAAATCTCGGATCACGACCTGAGATAATACTCGAAGGTACTCCATGTAATCTAACAATTTCATTGATGTATAACTGGGTTAGTCTTTCCAGTGGGTATTTCATATTAACTGGTAAAAAGTGAGCTGACTTAGTCAGTCGTTCAACTATTACCCTTATAGAGTCATACCCTTTCCGAGTCTTTGGTAAACCTGACACGAAATCCATCGCAATACCATCCCATTTCCATTTTGGAATGTCTAAGGATTGTAGCAGTCATGCCGGTCTTTGATGTTCTACTTTGACCTTTTGACAAGTTAAACATGCAGCTACAAACTCCATTACATCTTTCTTCATGCCATACCACCAATACAATTTCTTGAGATCTTGATACATCTTAGTTGCTCCCGAATGTAAACTTAACTTACTCTTATGAGCTTCTTCAAGAATCAACTTTCTCAGCTCGGCATCGTTCGGTATACAAATCCTTTCACCAAACCTTAATATTCCATCATTTCCTTCTTTAAATTTCCGACACAGCTCCCTGTCGCACTAATTCTCTTTCTCCTTGTAGGTACTGATCACTTTCTTGTTTTTCTTTAATTTGTTCCATCAGTCCATTTGAAACAGTAATCATACCTAAACACAATTTTCCTGGCAATGTATTAATCTTCAATCGCATATCTCGGAATTTTTCCAATAACTGTTGCTCTTTAACCATCATCACCGATATATGCATTGATTTCCTGCTCAAAGCATTTGCTACTACGTTTGCTTTTCCAGGGTGATACTGTAATTGGAAATCGTAATCCTTTAGAAATTCCAATCAACGCCTCTGCCCCATGTTAAGCTCTTTTTGATCAAACATGTATTTCAAACTTTTTATGGTCGCTGAAAACATTAAAAGTCACTCCATACAAATAATGTCTCCAGATTTTTAAAGCGAATACCACTGCTGCTAGCTCCAAGTCATGTGTAGGATAATTCCTTTCATGAATCTTCAACTGCCTTGAAGCATAAGCCACGACTTTTCGGTCTTGCATCAACACACATCCTAACCCTTGATGTCAAGCATCACAATAAACCTCAAAAGGTTCATGAGGATCAGGTAGTATCAACACAGGTGAAGTAGTCAACCTCCGTTTTAACCCTTGAAAACTTCCTTTACATGCTTCAGTCCATATAAACTCTTGATCCTTTCGAGTTAATTGGGTAAGGGGTCCTACTATTTTGGAAAATCCCTCAATGAATCTTCTATAGTATCCCGCTATACCCACAAAACCACGAATCTCGGTTACCGTCTTAGGTCTTTCCCATTGTAAAACAGTCTCAACTTTCGGCGGATCACTGGCAATTCCTTCACTTGAGATTATGTGTCATAAAAATTGAACTTGGTCTAACCAAAATTCACACTTTTCTGGTTTCGCGTAAAGTTGTTTCTCCTTTAAAATTTGGAGAACCACACTGAGATGTTCAACATGTTTTTCTTTACTGGGAGAATAGATTAGAATATCGTCTATAAAAACAATGACAAACTGATCTAAGTAAGGACAAAAAATCCTATTCATTAATCCATGAATATAGCTGGAGCATTCATAACTCCGAACGGCATCACAAGGTACTCGTTAGGCCCGCAACGTGTTCAAAACGCTGTTTACATCCTCCGCCTTCACGCGAATCTGATGATAGCCCGAACGTAAATCTATCATTGAGAAAACGGCTGCTCCACGTTACTGATCCATTAAGTCATCTATCCTTGGAAGCGGATACTTATTCTTAATCATCATTTTATTCAACTGACGAAAATCTACGCATAAACGAGAAGTTCCGTCTTTCTTTTTCACTAATAAAACTGGAGCTCCCCAAGGCGATACACTGGGTCTATTGAATTCTTTTCGCATCAGTTCTACTAGTTGTCCTTTTAATTCCTCAAGTTATGATGGAAACATTCGATATGGTGCTATGGATATTGGTCCAGTGCCTGGAACCAGATCAGTCGCGAACTCAATCTTCCGAACAGGTGGTAATCCAGGGACATCTTCAGGAACAACTTCCAGAAACTCGTTGACAATGGGTATATACTGCAAGTCTAACTCGCTCTTAACGTCTAAGGAAAATAATAACATGTATCCTCGCACTCCCTCTTTTAAAGAAGCGTTTACTTGATTAGCAGTTAAAAATCCAGAATTCTCATCCGTAGGAAAAACTAGAGTTTTATGAGCACAATCAATCAAGATATGGTTAGAAGACAACCGATCCATGCCTAAAATTACATCTAACTATATTAAAGGCAAACAGATCAGGTTAACAAGAAAATGTTTATCCTGAATAATGATAGGACAATTCAAGCAAACAAAAGTGACTAAAACTGGCTTAGCAGTAGGAGTTGAAACAATAAGATCACACAACAAAGAAGAAACAGGCAATTTCAGCAGTTTCACACAATCCATCGAGATAAAAGAATGTGTCACACCTGAATCAAAAAGTACAGTTAAAAGATTGCCGTTTATGTCACACTTACCCTGTACAAGATCGTCAGAGTTTGAAGCCTCAGCTCCACTCAACGTATAAACTCTCCTCTTGGCTGTCGGTTTATTTGCTCTGGTGTGATTGACAGTCGGTTCACGCTTTGGTGCATTGCAGTCCTTTGCCATGTGTCCCACTTGATTATAATTAAAACATTTTACTCCCCGCATTGGGCAAGCATCCAACAAGTGTCTAGTATCTCCACAATTAAAGCATCTCCTAATCTGGCCTTGATTCTGATTCCTTTGGCCTCCATTCCCTGATGTAGCAAAATTCGAACGGTATTGTTGTCGATTCTGATTATTTCCCTGTGGACGGAAATAAGGTTTCGTCTGATTCTGTTTCCCTTTCTAGTTCTGATTCTGATTCCTTTCCTCATTTACTCGATCTTACGACTCATTTCCACTAGAGCTTGAAAATTACGAAGTTGCAAAGGTAAAACAGACTCCTTAATCTCAAATCGCAGTCCTGCTTCAAACCTTTCACACATCCAGCTTTCATTCGGTTGAGCTTGAAAGAAACGGAATTATTTGGCAAGCGATTCAAACTTCGCCGCATACTACCCTACAGATAACTCTCACTGTTGTAACCCCAGAAATTGTTGTTCTTTCTCGATCCTTATGCTCTCCGGAAAATATTTGGCCATGAATGCAGTTCGAAAAACATTCCAAGTAATGTCTTGACGATCAACTTCTAACAATAGTCTGGCACCTCTCCACTAGTACTCCGCATCTCCTACAAGTAGGAAAGCAGCATAAGTAACCCTAACTTTTGCCGGCGTGACCACCAACTCGAAGATTTTCTTCATCTCTTGGATCCACAAATCATCCTTCTCATGATCAACATTCAGACCAAACTGTGAAGGATTTTGACTTTGAAACGCAATCAAATCCTTGCCTTCCGCAGCTTGCAGATTCTGGCCATTCATAGATGCAGTTTGATTTGCAATCGCCGCTGCCACATTTTCCATTGCTTGAGTCGCATTATCCACTCCTTCATACTCTTCATTCATGTTACCACGACCGCCAACACGACCACATCTACGGCCTCTTCCACGACCGCGTCCACGTCCACGTCCACGTCCACGTCTAGCTTCTGGTTCAACAACTGGTTCCATAACTGACCGACAAGTCACAATCAGTTAAACCAAAACCAGAAACGGAAACTTAAACTTACTCATTACCAAACATTACTTCTAATAAGTAATTAAAACAAGTCTAAGTCAAAGATCACACAACATAGACATAACAGACCTATTTCCCAACATTCCCGAAAGACTCGACCAACTCTAATACCACAAATGCGACACCCCTTCTAGGGTCATCACATAGTTACCCAAAAGTGAAAAATTAAATTGTTAATCACTGGTTACTTTCGGAAAATATACTTTAAAGTAAACATCTCATTATGAAAATAGTGCAGATTTTTTTTTTAAAAACATCAAACCATCGTGAACGTAAACAAACGTATATATGTATCTATATATATGCTTCATCTTTTAAATACACACTATATCTAATGGGAGATAACAAAAGAGCCCTCATAAGTATAGGCTATTCTCCATCAAACTAAGTAAAGAAAAGAAAGACATATACATGTAAGTAAGGAGTAGTCCAGATCCATACCAAAAACTCATGGCTCTCAATAGCCAGATCAAAAACTGACAAGACTCGCTACCCCAGAACTATACCTATAGCTGGTCAAGCTAATGAAAACCATTGGGGTGATCATGATGATCAACCCCACCTACAGCAGATGTATCTGATGAAGATACCTCCGCTCCCGCTCCCTCGTCAGAAGAATCATCATCATCAACAACAGGAGGGTGGAACTCAAGATCCTCCTCAAAGTACTCATCTGGTTCCTCCTCGACCTCATCCAAAACTACCTCAACAGGAGGTATTGCTGTTCCTACTATCTGAAGAGGATTCGACTGAGGTGGCAAATCAAGTAACCCGTGCTCAGTCAAGTACTGTAAGTATAGCCATACCGGAGGTAGAGATACCTCAACAGTCTCCACAACATGTGTCCTTCGCTGCGGTCCTGCCTCCACTGTGCCAACAACCTCTCTACTAGGGCCATGATAGGTGACACTGAGTGCCCCAGGGTTTATCTCCCAGGCACCACCAAATTGAGTGCGATCAAACATGATCGACCGAAGCCTCGAATGTGCCAAAGGCATATCCGGTTCCATCTAATTTCAGACGTAAAGATATATGCACAAGTAGAGAAACCACAAATAAAACATGCAAGAGTGAGAAACCAATATATGGATTTTACCCGACAACTACATGCTAGACACCACATAAAACACACACACATGTATCAACACAAGCATTCATAAGCAAATAGTTTATCAATGGGTTTAACACCGTAAATGTCATCATTTGAAAAACTAGGCATGAACACTTCATATTCGTCATCTAACTTCGCACCTAATCTCATGAGACATCCCAACACATGGTGAGTTGATCAGGCTCAATTGCCATCCCATGCCATAAAGGCACGTAGCCATAACCCATTGCACACTGTCCATACCCAGAGCATCAGTGATAAAACCGTAAATGGGGTTTCATTGTCCAACCCGGGCACAATGAAGAAAATCGTAGCATGAAATACCTGACGCCGCAAGGTAACTACACATAGAACCGTGGGCATGTCTGCCAAATGCATGCAAAACACTTTGCTCACAACACTTTTCTTTGTGTTCAATCTTTCTTTGCCGAAGCTCAAAATGGCTTACGACTCACATAGTTTTAACATCTTTAAATCTTTCATTACAACACAGGACCTCACAGTCCGAGTGCTCAATCGCGACACCTCTCGACCGATGCACCAGTCATAGGTTCATGGTAATAGAAAACATCTTAAATGTTTAAACACGGTATACACCACGTATACAGTAGACACCAAGTCTATAGAACCTCAAAGTCCAAAGGACCCCAAGTCGATAACAACAAAGAACCTTAGTACCTCGACGTCACGGTTACTAAGTTCAACACCATTTTCAACACAGTTGAATCAATTTTGCTTTCGGAAAATCTTTTCAAATGGGAAATTCTTCAATAAAATCTTCAAATAATAAAACTTAGTTTTCATAAAGGTGAGTCACTTGAGGTTTTAAACTTACTTAAAATACATACTGCCGTTTCAAAATACTTGCCGTTGACACTTTTCCAAATTTGCCGTCAATTATCACTTTTAAGACCTTTTAAGCCGAAACTTAGCTTTTTCCACTTAAATAATTTTCTAAAATCACAATTAACTTATTTTCAACAATTAATTTCATAAAATAACGTTTTATAATATTATGAAATTTCTTACCTAAAAATTAGTAGTGCAAAAATATTTTCACGGTTTCACTCTCATTGTGACTCATATTTCACTTTTATAGTAATAAATCATTAAAATAATAAATTTTTTCCAAAATTCCTTATTTTCCCCAAATAAAAATTTCCATCAATATTATATACCAATATTTTATCGTTAAAACATTGAATATAATTTATGAAGCTTCTTACAGCTTTTATCCAATTAATTTAATTGGGTACTAACCACTGGCAGGCTTCTCAAACAACAACCAACGATAATATCACAGAGATATTGCGACACCCCTCCTTAGGGTCATGACATAGTTACCCAAAATGCGGAAAATAAAATAATACATCGCTGGTTACTTTCAGAGAATAATCTTTTATAACACTTTTCTTAATACAAAAATAGTGGTAAAAAAATTTCTTTTCTTCAACATACATAACCCTGTCACACATATAACCGTACACGGGTATATATATATATATATATATATATATATATATATATATATATATATATATATATATATATATATATATATAGAAGGCATCATACAGCTATGCTACATCATATTATTTTCACATCTAGCCCTTTATCCATATAGGTCCTTTAGGGAAAGAAACAACATTAGATATCATTATACATTATTGAAAACATAAGACTCATTACTTCAAAAGTATGGCTCTCCAAAGCCAGACATAAAAATTTTAAACCAATCTAATGCCCTAGTTGAGATGGTTACTCTATACGACACTTACTAAGAAGACACCCAGAGGTCATTCTCGACTCCACAGTCGCTTTAAAGGTCAGGCCTAAAGATCCTCGAAAGAACCAGGGGCATCTCCAGGTCCACCTATACTCAAATAGAATATATTCCACAAATAGGTAAACCAACAAGAAAATATGCAAGAGTGAGAAACCAATATATGAATTTAACACGACAACTACATGCCCGACACACAAGAAAACAGATAAACTTATACATGTTCATAACAACATCAGCATTCATATTTAAGCAAATATTTTATCAATGGGTTTCACACCCCAAACATCATCATTTGAAAACTATGCATGAACATTGCACCTACTTCATATAAAATCATACTTAATCTCCGGAGCTACAAACACCAAATAACTCAGCTGGATCAGGCTCGATTTCCAAATAGGGCACGACTTCTTGAATACCATTCCATTAGGATATCCAGGTTCGCCTTCTGGAATACCTTGTCTTCCAAGATGCCCAGATTCTCCTTTGCCTTCTTCAATACCTTACCCTTTAAGCTATTCAAATTTGACTTCTTGAATACCTTATCTACTAAGATACCCAAATTCGACTTCGCCTTCGCCTTCTTGAATACCTTACCATTAAGCTATCCAGATTCAACTTCTTGAATACCTTATCTACTAAGATACCCAGATTCGCCTTCGCCTTCGCCTTCTTGAATACCTTACCATTAAGCTATCCAGATTCGACTTCTTGAAATATCTTCTCTCTTAAGATATCCAGATTAACGCCTTAGACATGTCTACCAAGAAAATGCATGTAAAACCTTTTGTTCCTAACACCTTAATTAGGATACCAAATCCAAAGAACACTATGTTCATAACACCTTAAAAATACTAGTACACCATTTTTCGTTTAACACACAAAAAAACTGTACAACTTATTCAAGTTGACGAAAATAACTCGTTGTTTACCGAAAATCCTTTTACATTGGAAATTTGTTTTATAAACTTGTTAAAAATCCCTTAAAACTCATTTTATTCAAATCTCATTAATTTGAACTTAGAAACCTCATTTGAGACAAATTCTCAGTATTACTTAATTTTACCCTTTTTAAAAATACTTTAGTAAATATTGACGGAATTGTCCGTTGTTTGCCGTTTTAAAACATTTTCCGGTCAAAATATGACTTTGTGTCGTAAAACAATTTTTCCAACGCTGTAATAAAATTATTTTTGAAACTTTTTCTTTTAAAACATCATTTTCTAATATTTAGAAATTCATTATATGAAAATTAGTAGTGCTAAAATATTTTCACGGTTACGTCCTCACTGTAACTCATAAAACACTCTTAACCCGTAAAATCCCTAAAATAATATTATTTACAACTTTTTCTCATTTTCCACTAACTAAACCCTAAGTAATATTATATATTACTATTTCTCATTAATTTAAAACTCATTATCCCTTAAAAACATTTTTAACACCTTTAACCTCATTATTCCTCATTATTAACATTATTAACTAAGCACTGACCACTATCAGGCTATTCAATCCACAACAACATCAACAATCATCAACAACATTATATCAATTAACCCAGACAGATCATGCATCACAACACTATAATACATAATTGCAATTAAATAAACATAGATAAAATAGCACGACATAAAATAGTTTCAACAAACACCTCAACCACAGATAATCAATACAGACTCGCAACTTGATAGCACGTAGCCATCGGAAAAATCCCTCAGGCAATCCCCTCTTAACTCTTGAAGATCTTTCCTTACGATACTCGTTCGCCGACACTCTGGTTTCTTGACAACACACGTACACGATTTACACAACAAATTACCCTTCATCAAAACACAACAAATAATCATCAATCAAACACTAAATACAGCTATTCTCATATATGCTAGGTTCGGCCATGTGGTAATTAATTAGCTAAAAATTTCTAAAAATCCTAAGCTCTTGGATTAGTGATCCTTGATCACTTAAAACCCTAAAACAAAGATTAGAATACAAAGATTGAAATAAAATACTTCAGACATTTGAATAAGGTACCTGTTATTGAAAATTTTTGGAAAAATTTTCTGAGAATGTCCCAAGTTTGTACGGACAGACGAATGTTGAGTTTCTGATTGATCTAGTTTCTAGATTTAGCCAGATCTCAACCTCTTTGTGTAGGATATCGCCAACGAAGTTAGTTGAGTTAGACTTCAAGAAATAGAATTTTCATTCATTTCTTGATAAGTTGGTCATCATTTTCGTCGATGATGTTCTCGTTTACTCTAAGAGTCACGAGGAGCATGAGAAACCATGGATAGTAGATGGTACATTTATTGAATTGCTTCTTAGAAGCAATGTGTTTTGAACACGTAAGTATACGTTTCAGTTTCTGGTTGTCATTTAACTGATTGCGTTTTGTAGGTCAGTTATGGAACCAGAAGGTGGACGTGGACGCGGCTGTGGCAGAGGCCTTAGAGGTGGTTGTGTTAACGGTCGTGGTAACTTCGAAGAGAACTATGAGGAAGTCGGAGGCATGGATTATGCTGCACAAGCAATGGCTGATGTTGCTGATGCTATTGCACAACAAACTGCTACAATGGTTGCTCAGAATTTACAGGAACAACTTCGAGCGGAATAGGCTGCTGAGGGCAGAGGTCTTACTGCTTTTAGACGCCAGAATCCTCCACAATTTCATGGAGATGTGGATCCTACAAAAGCTGATTTGTGGATTCAGGAGATAAAGAAAATATTTGAGTTGATTCATAGTCCAGAAGGAGTGAAGGTGCCTTATGCTACTTATATGCTGTTTGGAGATGCTGAGTATTGGTGGAAGGGCACTAAGCAACTGCTGGAAGCAGAAAATCAGGAGATTACTTGGGAGATATTTCGGAACTTGTTTCTGAACAAGTATTTTCCTCAAAGTGCTTGAGCTGAAAAAGAGCAAGAATTTTTGCGTCTGCAGCAGGAGGATATGTCTGCTGGGGAATACGCGGCAAAATTTGAGTCACTTGCCAAGTATTTTCGCTTCTTCCAAAATAACCCGGATGAAGACTGGAAGTGTGAAAGGTTTGAAGAAGGGCTACGATTTGAAATCAAGGAGTCGGTACTGCCACTGGAAATCAAGAATTTCCAAGCTTTAGTTGAGAAATGTAGAAGAGTAGAACTGATGAGGAAAGGGAGAAATAATGGAGGGAATGTTGGAGGACCCTCTCGAATCAAGAACCAGTTTCAAAATCAGAATCAGCAGGAGAAGCAAATCCAGAGAAAACCATATTTCCGATCACCAAGAAATGGCCAGAACCAACAACTATATCGTCCAGTTATTTCTGCATCAGGTAGTAGAGGCCAAAGGAACCAAAGCCAAGTCCAAGGCAGGAGATGTTTCAAATGTGGAGATCCAAATCACATGGCAAATAACTGCCCTTTTAAAGAAAGGAGATGTTTTAATTGTGACCAAATAGGACACTTATCAAAGGATTGTAATGCACCAAGGCGTGGACCAGTTGTCAATAAAACAAGAACCAATAAACCAACGGCTAAGGGGAGAGTTTATACCGAGGGTGGTGCCGAAGCTTCAAATTCTGAGTTTTGCCATCACTAGTAATCCTTTAACTGAACTTTTAAATTCACGTGCGATGCAATTCTTTTCTTTTCTCAATAGATTGTGTGAAACTTTTGAGTTGTCTGTTTATTTCTTCTCATATGATGTGATCGTTTCAAAACCCCTAGCTGAACCAATTTTTGTGGAATTTTATATGTGGGAACTATCCTATTTTTGTTCAGGATAGACACTTTCATGATAAAAGAAGTTTCTTGATGAGACTTAGTCAATTCACTTTTACTTTTGGTGGAAGTGATCCAGTCAAAATTTTGTCGAACTGATGTTTTTTTAAATCGTTGTATAGTAAAGTTCTTGTGAAGAAAGAAACTTTATTAGAGTCATGTTTGTAAACATGTATTGGCCATGCATTTTTACACTCACGAACCTATTGAAGAATCTTTTTACATATTGGACACTTGTATCTTTCAGATTGGTCAAATTATTCTTTGTGCTTTCTTGTGAAAGCAAAATCAAGAAATTTCTTGTCTTGAAAATCTCTTTTCAGATTATTGGGAGTAGGTTGACGAAGTCGACATCTTTTCACTGCTTAGGTCCACGGTGTAATGGAAAAAAACCAACAAAGGCGTGTATCAGAGGACTGATCCAACATGATAAAGAATCTTTCAACATCGTTTTGAGTAAAGCCCGAAAAACTTACTTCGAGTGTTGGGTAAAGTTTACATCAAGCGTTAAGATCCAAGTTGAAGTTAATGTTCAGTTTATCATCCTAAGATAGATGGATAAATAAGAAAGAAATTGATCTTTAGAAGGTTAGCTGAGAGTAAGTGTAATACCTAGGTACGACAAGAGGTGAATGGATTTTTATTGAGGTGTAGATGTGATTAGTAATCTGAGAATTTTCAAAAGTAAGATCAGTAAGTAAGATGATTTCGGTATATTTGTTATGATCGAGGTAGAGTTTACTAAAGGAACTAGGATAACGATAAAATGATCATCGTTAATATTTAATAGTATGATTGGAAGAAATTACAGAAAGATGTCTATGGTAGTTTTACCTAAGTTGAATGTGAGTGGAAAAGAGAAGTTCTTGAGAGAAAAAAAATAGTTGATAGAAAAGTTCGAAAGTTAAGGATTAGATAATTCTATTCTATAATCCCTTTTGGTTTAATTGCATTAAGATATGAAATGAAGTGATTTTGAGGATAAGATGTGCGAGGTGATATCAAATTTGGGGTGGTGAATTATAATGAAGAGAAATTAAGACTATGATTAAATATTTTGAGTAAGGAATTGATACGTGGTGCTGTGTAGATATTGTTGGTATTAGTGATAATATTAAGAGTAAGATGATTTGAATAAAGGTTTCTGGTGGAACCATGTTGATAAGAGAAGTGATTAAGTTTTGATTTTGTTTTTCGAGTGTGATAGACTTATATGAAATTTTGAGGATAGTACGGATATATAGAAATTACATAAGAATGAATTGTGTTATGGAATATAGAATAAGAGGAAAGAAGTGATGTGGAGGACAACGTAAAATCTTAAGGTTAAGAGGAGATTACAAAATCCTGTTTGGTTTCGAGTGACGAAATTTCGAGGACGAATTTTTTTTTTAGTGGGGTAGTAATGTAACACCCCGATTTTCGTTGCTTTGTAATATCGGTAATAAATATATAAAAATATATTTTATCCGAGACTTAGAAAATGATTTTGGATAAACCAAGGTCATTCCCTTGTTATACTTATTTTCATAAGGTTACGGGGAAGTTTTTGGTTGAAAACTCAGACGGAAGCCGGTTTGCTGTTTTCTGTGTTTTCACTGACAGTAAAAGTTTACTGCTCAGAAGACCTAATTTTGAGTCGTGAACGAGATGAAAAATATTTTTATCGTATTTACTACGATACTGGAAGTTTTGAAAATTTTGGTAAAAAAATTAAAATATTATATTTGTTGCGGGCGTATACGTCGAGATGTCTCTAGGCAAAGCCTGAGTCAGATGAATCGGGAAGTCGGCAAAGTAGCAGAGACATTGGATTGACCGACTTGACGAGCATTTATGACGAGTTTATCCTATCATAAATGGCAATAAATGGCACATTTATGGCAACATTTAATTTTGTTATGAAATGACCAAAATACCCTTGTCTTTTTATGACAATTTCTACCAAATGCCATTGGACAAATTGACCCAAAACCTTGCCCCATCCTCACGGCTTCAATAGTGCCATCTTCTCAAATTTGGTTGTCTTCTACATATAAATAGTCTTCTTCCATTTTCATGGTTTTTTTTTCTTCAAAAGTTCATAAGTTGCCATAAGAACACCATAGTACAAATTCAAAGGAACCTCATCCAAATCTTGTTTTCTTGGATCAACAAGAGGTAATACCTTACTCTCTTATCATATAAATCATTTCTCTTCACAACTTTTGAGAGATTTATGACTAAGAATCATATGTTCTTTCACTTGTTTAAAGTTCTTGAAGTTAGATTCAAAAATTCATAACTAATTCTAGAAAAATCCTTTTGACATGAAACCAATTGCTATGATCTTATAAACATCTCTACTTTCATCATCTAGAAGCACAAGATCATGAGAAATTTCTTTCCTTGATTTTTTGTTATGGCCGAACCTAGGTTAACTTGGAGTTCTTAGGTTTTGTTTCATTTTCATGACTTAATTCATGATTCAATCCTTTTGTATCTTGCTAGTTCTTGTATTCAAGTATATAGAAGATCAAGAAAATCAACCTTTAACCTATTAATCTCATCAAAAACCGAAACCCTAGATTTGTGAACTCAAGGGTTTTGTGATTCAAAGTTGTTTGTAACACTTGAATCAAACCCTAAGTTTTGTAAATTGATTAAATCCAAGAGTTGATGAAATTTTAAAACTTCTAGCCTATGGATCTTGAGAAAACCGAACCCTAGTTCTTAGAACTAGATGAGTTTAGTTAATGTTCTTGGTTCATAATCACGGTTAAAGTGTTTAATCATGCTTAATTAACTTATGGATCATTAATCCTTAAGTTAATCAAAATTTAATTTTCCTAACCTAGATAATGGGTTATAGCCGAACCCTAACCTTAATGAACCAAGTGTATTGTTGTTTGATTTGATTTATTTTGGTTGCGATTCGTTTGAAGGAAACAACTGAGTTAGCTGATTTACACTGACGAAGAGGAATCGGATCGAGTTCGGGAGATTAACAGAAACTATAGTGTAGTCTTCAAGAGGTACAGGGGGTATGCCTGAGGAGTTTAAGATAATCTCATGTTTGTTTGTGGAGTCATTTATTAATTTTCTGTATAAAATATTTTATTATATTGTACTGTTTACTATTAATTGTTAGATTGATGTGATGTTTATCTGAGTAATTGAATTGATGTGATGTGTGGATTTACATGATTATAATTATTTGTTTATATTATAATTGTGATGCATGTCATGAATTGATATATGCCATGCTATTATGTGATTGGAATTTATCTGCTGTTGAGTGTTGGACTGGGTAACCTGACATTGGTCAGTGTTAAAAACTTTAATTAAGGATAAAAACCTTAATAAGCTTGGATAATTAATCAGAGGGATTAATTTGGGAGATTTTGAGAAAAATGAAAAGAATGATTATTTTAATAATATTTTGTGGAAACAGTGTAAATAAGCCATAGTAAGGGCGAAACCGTGAAATTTTCTCACAGGCTCTAATTTTTATATAATAAATTCAATTTTATTATAAAATGTTATTTAAAGTGATTAAGTTCCGAAAATAATATTTATAGCAGTCAGAACAATTACTTCTGATGGAAAAGTGATACAAGTTATTTAATATTATTTATTTAATATTATTAAATATTAAATATTTAATTATTTAAATTTTTGAAATTTATTTATTAATTTTTTTTTGTTAACCTTTATTGAAAATTAATTTCTGAAGTGAAACAATTTAGAAATGAAAGGAATTTATCAATTATTTTCAAGATTTATCAACGTTTTAACAGAAAAAGGATTTCTGTAAAAATATTTTATTCAATGAAGTTATTCCGTTAAACTTGGATAAGTTTTTGGAGCTGTTGTTTTGTATTTGATTTTCACTGAGCGAAATGTTTTACAAGTAGATAAATAAGCCTAGAAACCGAGACGTCGGGGTTCTAGTGTTGTATGGACACGTAGATCAAGGATCTGTGTCATGGGACGGAGTGTCCTGCAAAGTGGTTGTTTTTGAACTGTGTGTCCTAAGTTGATGTGGACAGTGTGAGTTCCATATCCGCGAGCCTAAAACTGGTGCATCGGTTTAAGGGCATCGTGATTGAGCATTCGGACTGCATGTCCTATGTTGAGATTAAAAAGATTTAGACTATGTGTGTCCTGTATTTGTTTTAAAGTGAAAAGTCTTAATTAAAAGAATTAAGCATGGTCGTTAAGCTTTGTGCTTCGACAAGGAAAGATTATTACGACAAAGAAAACAAAACGAGAATAAAAGTTTTTCTCATGCATTCAATGGCAATTGTGTCATGTGATTATGGGCATTGAATCCAGAGTGGATCAATGTAGATGGCAGACGTGTCAGGAGATGATGATCATTGTGTTCTGTGGGGACCAATGAGTTACCTTGTGTATGACTACAACAATGGTCGGAGAGTTGTCACAAGGGGCCGTATGACTGAGCTGCAATAGCTGTTTGAGTGGCTATCATACGAGCTCGGATAATATTTGTGCATAGCTGCAATAGCTGTTTGAGTGGTTATAGCACAAGTGACCCTGTACATAACTGCAATAGCTGTTTGAGTGGTTATGTATCTCTGTACAACTGCAATAGCTGTTTGAGTGGTTGTCACAGAAGGGTCGTGTGAACAATTGCAAAAGCTGTTTGAGCATTGGTCACATGTGATTGAGATGGATTATCCGACAGTGCATCTGTGTACAACTGCAATAGCTGTTTGAGTGGTTGTCATAGAAGTGTCATGTGAACAGTTGCAATAGCTGTTTGAGCACTGGTCACATGAATGTGCCGCTATTTCCTAACTGGAATGGGGGAATAGTGTCATTGCTTTGCATGAGCATCTAACGGGAATGGCGATGTGCACAATTGTGTCGTTGCTTTGCATGAGCATCCTAACGGGAATGGGGATGTGCACAATTGTGTTAGGTGCTGGCATGAACATCCTATCGGGAATGGGGATGTGCACCATTGATTTTCTTGGGCATTGTTTTGTTCGTTTTTACAATGCGCCATGTGCGAGCCTGATCAGCTTGAAACAAAACAGAAAGTTGTGGGATCTCTGGAGATTAGGTATCAAATTAGAGATTGATCATAGAAGTGTCATGCATTTTTATAAAATGACGATGACTGTCGGGCATGAAGCCCTGTGAATTAAATAATTCTACTGTTTTGAATTAATGTTATTATATTGTGAATATTTGGTAATTGCTATTTGAGAGTCGTGCATAGGGTTGTCTTATAAAACTCATATATTGGAAACTCACCCTTACAAACATATCAGGTTTATGTTAGATTAAGGTAGTACTTCGGTACACTAGTACGGATGAAGCAAAGGAATTCACTAAGTCGTTCGAGGACTTAACTCCTAGATGCTTGAAGAGGTATGTGTCGGTGGAAATGTCACGAGGATAATAATTCAGGATCTACATCAAGTACGTACCAGACTTTGGCAGTGGAGATATCTTTATCGCCTCTCTGATTTCTTACCGATTTTCTGGTAAATTAGAAGTTTATATGTTTTGATACTTCCATAGTTCCGGAAGTAGAGGTATCCTCACCGGATATTTCGATGGGTTGGGAAAAACTATGGTGATCTTCCCAAACGTGATTATTAGTACTGATCAGCTATAGGACTTTTGGGTATCTTATAAAGTAGTGGTACTTGGTTAGTCTGGACGTTTGATTATTGAAAGTCATTCTTTTGAGTTGTAATTCCAGATTACCACTACGTTACAATTACTCCTTTATTTTCTTATGTTAAGTCTTTTGGAGATGACCTGTTATGTGAAGGTCTACGTGTAAAATTCTCATGATACCTATTTATATTAGGTTAATGGTGTTGGATTATATATATGGAGTAAAAGAAAACGAAAAAAATTTTATCACTAATTTTGAAAGGGATTAATAACTAGAAAATTATATTTTCCGAAAGCAACCAGCAAAACTATTTTATTGAATGTATTTCCGCAATAAGTTACGTAAATGTGATAACCTGAAAATGGGGTGTCACAAAAATAATGGCTTAGAGATTTGATTTTGATTCAATAATCATGGACTCAACATATATATGAATTATAAGATTGAATCAAGCAAGACTAGTTAACAAAATGAACAAAGTCCTCCCCTACTAGAAACTAGGGTTTGGCCTTGACAAAATAAAAGGGCACGAAATTTTTGTTTGATTTATCCTCTTGGATCTTAAATATAGAGAGGATACTAAGATCATAGAAATTGGTTTCAATTTAAAAGGATTTTCTATGATTTTCTATGAATTTTCAAAGTTTCTAGATCTAGGAATTTAAAAATATGATCAAGACTTCAAATCACAAAAATCAATGAAGAACATGATGATGATTGAGTGAGATAAGCATGGTATACCTCTTGGAAATGAAAAATGGGCAAGGAATCACCTACTTCCTTCACAAAATCAAGCTATGGTACTTAGAGCTTTAATGGCAAAAATGGCAAAGCTTGATGGAGATGATGAATATGGCCTTTTATAGAAGTGAAAATGGGACTCTCACTAGTGCAGAAAAGGGATTTTACATCGGAGTTTACACATCGGTTTTTGAGAAACCGATGTGTAAAACGAGGCGGTGGCATTTTTGAAATTAAAACCAAATTATTACACATCGGTTTTTAAATAACCGATGTTGAAAAGTACAAAGAAAAAAAAAAGAAAATAAAAAAGTATAAAGAAAAAAAAAAGAAAATAAAATCTTACTTTTACACATCAGTTTCTATATAACTGATGTAGAAATGAAAAAAAAGAAAATAAAATCTTACTTTTACACATCGGTTTCTTATAACCGATGTAGAAAATTATAAAGAAAAAAAAAAGAAAATAAAATATTACTTTTACACATCGGTTTTAAGTAACCGATGTATAAAATTTAAAAGAAAAAAATCAGAATTTAAAAGTTTAATGTTTACACATCGGTTTCTTTATAACCGATGTGTATAAGATGTTTAACATATCGGTTTTGCGTATAACCGATGTGTAATAGTCCCAATTTTTCTTTTTCCCTCCTTCGCTTCCGCGCATTATCCCATTCTTTCAGAAAACCCCATTCTTTCCTCCTCCGCGACCTAGTTCCCCTCCTCCCCCAAACATCAACTCACCACTACCACCATCTCTGCATCTGAACCACCGCGAGCACCACCACAACCCTAACCTGACCTGCATTTTTCGTGCAGCCCTTTGCAGCACCACCGTGTGTGCCTCTCTCATACCTTCATCATCGCGACCATCATCTCTGGTGAGTCTCTTCTCTTTCTACTCTAATCTTCTCTCATCTATCTACTCTATCTTTGAAGCTTCAATGTCATTCTCTCCTTTCTCATTGAAGCTATCTGTCTCATTGAAGCTTCGGCCGCCACTTCTCTTCCCTTCTCCACTCCGCTCAGTTGCGCAATAAGAACCCTAACCGCGTGAACCTTAACAGAGAGTAGTTTTGGCATTAGGTCTTCCCAATTCCCTACCCTTAAGTGTAGTAGTTCAGTTGGTTTATGTTTTCAATGTTCTTGTTTTTCAGCTCAGTCATATTGTTTTTAATCTGTTTCTTTTTATTTTTCTTTTAACAATTCTAACTTGTATTCTTGTTTCCTACCTTTAAGAATCCCGGAAATCTTCTCTCTGCTTGGACCGAGCTTCTTGGAAGAAACTTCTACTATGTAGATGCTAACGAGTTGTTCCATGATTTGAAGAAAAAGGCAAGAAGTTTACTAATTGGCTAATCTCAACAATTTAATTTTTTCCTGAACTTCTTTTTGGCAAATCCACAATCTTGCGATTCCAATATTCTCTTTGGCAGCCTTTCTTTTAACCAAGTGAAATAAAATCCTCCATTTATCATTATCAGTGGGATGCTGTTGAAAACAAGTCCACAAGATCTTGCTTTATGGTGGTGGGGCTATAGTTTTTGTTTGGCTATCTTCGATTCTTGTGAGTGCCATCAACTCAGTTCCCTTGGTAAGTCATCATTCTTGTTGAATATTATTCACTTTTCTCATATTTTGTCATCACCTCCGATGGTAGCGCCATTGGCTAGCATGCATATATGCTTCAGTAATTATACTATAGAAAGCTTGGTGAACTAATCTGAAATAATCTTATTTATGTTTCAGCTTCCAAAGGTTTTGGAGTTGGTAGGGCTAGGGTACTAATTTGTTGCTAACCACTTCGGCAACCCCTTCAACGTCTGTGCCCTCCTCTTCTCACAAGTCACCTTTAGCGGCCGCATCCTTTAGAGGTAGGTTTCTTTCCTTCACTGGTTATTGGTGGTTATTGCTGGTTAGTTCTATATTGCTAGTTATTTATTTGGAAAACAGAGTTCATATAATGTACCCAATAATGAACGTCGTGGTCTTCTTCTGCTCATTGGGAAATAAGCCGGCGAATGAACTGAAGACGATCATCGAAACGTAAGCGTTAAAATACTTTATAATCAGTAATGCAATTGTTTTAATTATCTGAAATCTATTATATATACTTTAATTAATGTTTTTGTCATGATAGGTCTATTAATGCATCCCACATGCAGCGTGGTGAAAGGCGTACTCGGGCTATCAGATGGATTATTCCCAGCGTAAGATATTTATTAGTTCAAATGCATCAAATGCAGTGGGTACAATAATTGATTTCTATTTTATTTAATTCCTCATATTCTAATTGGGTTTCATTTGTACGTAGTCACGTATACAACGTGGGTCATGGGAATGTGGCTACTATGTGATGCAGTGGATGTTGGAAATTATCTCGTCCGGGATCACTGAAAGATGGAGTGAGGTAAATGTTAATTGACACAATTAGAAGTAATAGTATAGATTCGTTATATGTTTTATGTTAGTTTATTACTTAAAAGATATAATCTTTTGTCCAATTAAACTTGCAGATATTCAACAATCCAACTCCATTGTCTCATTCTGACATCAACATCATAAAGAGGCGTTGGGCAACTTTCTTTCTTGAAGTGTACCACCCATAGTTTGTATATATGTAGTTAGTTTAAAAACTTATCATATACCAACTATAGTGTACCTTTGACTGATGATATGTATTAGCTATAGTTTAAAAACTTATCATATTGAATGAAGTATGTTTTGCTTTTGAATGATTGTGTCAAAACTGGTTTGGTGTTCTGTTGTTGTTTCTTGTTTGATCAGTGTTATTCTGGTTTTTTTATTGATCTGCAACCTGTGTCTCTGTAATTGTCATTAAATGATTCTTAATAATGTTTGATTCACTAAGGTAGTTCTCATGCTTCTTTCTTTGGCTGGAAATTTTGAGATTATACATTAAATTGAACATATTTTTAGCACTTCAATTCTGAGTATGGAGGAGCTGAGTCACTCTTGGTCATTCCTTTCATTTATACCTCTTCTTTTATGCAATCATTTAGTTCTACCAACTGAAATGCTTTTTGTTGTAAGAGCTAATCAGTGGTTTTGTTAATGCCCAGATGATGAGTGTAGAAGGGGGGTTTGAAAAAAATTTGTATAGACTTGTAATTTGGAAAATTTTGTACAGACTTGTAATTGTTTACTGCACATGGAGCTTGAAGCATTTGATACATTTTTGAACCAATATTTTTTAGTGAAACAGGGGAAAGGAATGATTGAAATGTAAATAACAGATTAAAAAAAATAAATGAGATTTTACACATCGGTTCTCAATAACCGATGTGTATATTTAACTTTCTACATCGGTTTTCCTTAAAACCGATGTGTAAATTTAACTTTACACATCGGTTCTTTAAAAAACCGATGTAGAAAGTCAAATTTACACATCGGTTTATAGAAAAACCGATGTAGAAAGTTAAATTTATAACCGCTTATTAATTGCTAAATTAATTTTCTACATCGGTTAATATAAAACCGATGTTTAAAATATACTTTACACATCGGTTTTATAACCGATGTGTAAAGTGGCAATAAACCACATCGGTCGTTTCCACATCAGTTTCAAAACCGATGTGGAAAGCCAAAAATAACCGACGTGGAATTCCTTTTCTGCACTAGTGTCTTAGCTGCCTAGGGTCGTTGCCTTTGAGGGGTAAAAGGGTCCAACACAGAAAAATTCAAGGACAAAGTAGTAATCTCACAAAATGGCATTTTTGTGGTATTATGACAACATAAGGACAAAGTGGTCATTTCCCAAGAATCAATTATGACCAACATGTGGTGAGAAATGAGTGAGGATGTGGCTAATTTGTTTCCACAAATTGTGGGGCAAACTTGTCATTTCGATGAAAGTTCAAGGGTAAAATCGTCAAAGGGCAAAACGGTCTTTACACTAGTTTAAAGAAATATCTAGATATTTTGAAAAAAGTAATCATGACATGGGTGAGTCATCCATGTGACTCACCATCCTAGGTGGCAAGAGGTCTCAGCATCTGACGTCGGGTTTTGTCTCTGCACGTCCGTTCTCGACTCCGTCGATTACGCGATTTAGGGTTTTACGCCCGAATCGAGTATAATAGCTTATTTATTTTGAAAATTTTAAAAATAACCTATATCGTTGGAAATGAGATATAAAGTCCATTCATTTCGTTCTCGGGTCAAAATTAGGTTTTCTGATCAGTAAAATCTTACTGCCAGTAAAAATGCAGACCGGGTTCCGTCTGAATTTTCAACCAAAAATTTCACCATATACTTATAAAAATAAGTATGATATGAATATGACTTTATTTTTACCAAAATAAATTTCTAAGTTTCAGTTAAAAATATAAACGTTTATTTATATTTATACCGATCTTAGAAAGCGGAAAAATCGGGGTGTTACAGATATTCCAAGGCAGATCATGCATCACAACAGCATAATATAATTACAGATAAACAACTAAACGCAATTAAACCAATCACAAATAAAAAATGCCATAATTTAAACTACTTAAATAAATACTAACAGACAAATAGTTACAGACAAACACAGGATATCATATAGCCATCGAATATATCCCTCAGGTAATCCCCTCTTACCTTCCGTAGATTCTCTTGTGAATTAATGAATTTAGTCGGAAGTCTGGATGTCACGTACACGTCATACTTACTCAACCTTCAACCATGACAATCAAATAATTACAAATCAAGAAATTAAAAACATCCAAAACCCTTCTACATGGTCACGGCTTCAAGGGGTTTTTGTGACTAAAAATTCCTAATTATGATTAAGTCATGGATCAATGATCCTTAATTAACCAAGATCATGGATTAGTGGCTTAACAACTACATTTTAAACTCAAAACTTCTTGACTCTCATATACCTAGATTCGGCCTTGACATGTTCATGGGGATAGGGTTTTTGGTTTGATAAATCAACTTGGATTCACTAAACATTCATACTAATAGGTTGATTACCAAGATCATTAATGAAAACTTTGAACAAAACTCATCAAATCTCACCCACTTAGGGTTCGGCCATCATAGAGATTTTAAGTAAGGATTTTCATTTTGATAAACTAACATGGATTAGAGTGTGTAGACATACATGTCGCATGAAATACATGATCATACATGACAACACATGAACAAAACTCCTACTAAACTCATCCTCCTAGGTTTGGCCATAGCTAGTTAATTAGGAAGGAAATTTTTGATTGCAACATGCTCTTGAATTTAAATAGTATACATGATATCAAGAACATAGGAATTGGTTTCAACACCATAGGATTTTTCTATGATTAGTTATGAATTTACAAAGTTAAGAACACAAAGATGAACATGATCAAGAAAGCTTCAAAACAAGAAATTATTTGAACAAACAATACTTAGAAGGTTGTGAGAATGAATAATCACCTATTGGAAATGAAGTTTGATCAAGAAATCTTCAACCTCCTTCACAAACTTGGCTTCTTTGTGTGAGAGAAAACAAGAGAAATGGAGAACTTTGGAGAAGATGAGAGAAAGTGATAGTAAGACCAAGAAAGCTATGGAAGGATCTAGTGGCATCATGAATTTATGAGCAAGCCATGCAAGTATGGGCCTTGTGACACTTTTGGGCCAAGAAAAGCCCAAGTCCAAATTAATTTTGCAACATGAAATTAACTTAAGACATAAACCATTACACAGGAAACTTGAGTAATTAAAGTGGCATCATGAATTAATTCTTGGTCATGAATTTGGGCTCTAAGGCTGCAGCTCTCAATCAGTTTGGATGGCAAGAATTTGGCCCACTTCACTTCGTGTATCATGAAAAATAGTTTAGGGACCAAAATGTAATTACTAGAAAGTTTAGGGGTCAAAATGCAATTATCAAAATTTGCTAACATAACCCTAAGTCGCCTTAAACCTCTCACATGGATGACTTATCCCTAAGAGAATATAGGGTTTATCCACTTATCGAGTCCTGAAATTATACTGTCAATGGAATTCACGGGCCTCCTTAAGTTTTTCGTTCATGAATTAAAATTAGGTCTTTTGAGCAGTATAATTATACTGTCAATGGAATTCACGGGCCAGGTTTCACCTGACTTTCCAACCTAAATTTTAATCGTAGCTTTCTACATTCAAGTAGAATTGAGTGGTAAACTCCGTTTATTTAAAATAATTTTCTAAAACTCCAATAAACCTATAAACATATTTATATGTATTACTGTTATTTAAAATAGTGAAAAACAGGATGTTATAAAAAGCAGCAGGAACTGCAGAATCAAAAAATAGCTGCTGAAGCTGAAGATGAAGGATTGATTACATTCCTGAAAGGGAAGCCACCACAGTTTCGAGGGTACTATGACCCAGAGAATGAATAATGGTGGGTACAAGAGATAGAGAAGATATTCGACATCATGCGTTGCAGAGAAGATAGGAAAGTGACTTATGATGCCTTCATGTTAACTGGAGAAGCAGAGTCTTGGTGGAGAGGTAAGATAAGATTAATGGAGTCAGTGGGCAGGATTATCTGTTGGCAGTTGTTTACTGAATGGTTCTTTGAGAAGTATTTTTCGCGTTTAGTCCAACGTGCGAAGGAGAGGGAGTTTACTAGTCTTCGACAGGGAAACATGACTATTGGTGATTATGCATCATGCTTTGAGGCTATGATTAAGTTTTCAGAATTCTATCAGAGATTCCCATATGAGGATTGGCGGCGTAGGAGGTTTGAAGAGGTATTGCGACATGAGCTACAAAGAGTTGTAGTGTATTTAGATCTTCAGAATTTTCCGTAGTTGGTTGATACTTTTAGGGTTATAGAGAGCATAGACCAGAGGCAGGCTGCTGAGCAGAGGCAACATAGGAGTTGAGGTCCTATTCGATCAGGTCTCCAGAGGAGAGAAGGTAATGGTCCTCAGGAGAGACAAGGACCATATACCAGACCAGTGCAGACCCCTGCATCAACACCAGTAGTTGGAACGGGCCCGCAGCAGCAAGGCCCAAGTTGTTACAAATGTGGAGGACCTCATTATCAACAAAGTTGCAGGGAGGGATCTGGTTGTTTCAATTGTGGGAGACCAGGTCATTATGCTCGTGATTGTAGACAGAGAGGTGTGTAGCAGCAGATAGCTGGGAATAGAGGAGCTGAAGGTTACAGAGGTGGAACTGGTAGAGGAGTTCCAACAACAGGACAGCTGATGGCCAGACCTCAGGCCACTGGGGAAGTGTTTTTCGTGAGGGGAGCTGAATCCTCTCAACATTTGAATCTTGTAAAAGGTATGTATTTGATAGATGGTAGACCTTGTTTGTTTGTCTAGGTAGCAAATAGACGTTATCTTTGGTATGATTCGACTTTTGGCTAACCAGGTGGTGTAGATTGTTTTAGTAAGACCTAGTCATCTTCATCGATGATCTTCTCGTTTACTCTAAGAGTCACGAGGATCATGAGTAATATCTGCGTCAAGTGTGAGACAAGAAGCTTAATGGAAGAATTAGTTCTTGTTGATAAGGTGTAGTAGCACTTAGTTGTTGAAAGAGGTTGTTATTAAGGAAATGTATTTTAAGTACTTGATATATTTGGATAATGTGAGTAGTTGTTGAAAATGATAAAGAGACAACCAAAATTTGCTTAGACCTTAACTAGTATAGGATTGAATCGGTTGAAGCCTTGTAGCCTTTTATGGTTGAGATGATGGTTATAGTTGTGGATTTGATTGGGAATTTAGGCTTATAAGTTGAATTTAGTAATATATGAAGATCTTAAGTAAGTGTTGTTAGATTGTTGCAAAGATGTTTTGTGTTGAGAAATAGAGTTAAGAAAGGATCATGTTAAGTTTAGAGTGATGTGGAATAGTTGTTAGATATGTTAAAATCGGTTTTGAGGATAATGGTTATAACTAGGCATGTTATTTTTTTTTATGATGAGTTTAGGACTTCACTTTAAGCTTTGATGGTTATGGATTGGAATAAAGACTTGATTGGGAAACATATAATCTAAGTTTAGTTTATCACCCTCAATTCGATGGACAAGAAAGAAAATGAGTTAATTCTTATATGACTGACAGGGAGTAAATGTAGTACCTAAGTATTGTCTCCCTTATAGTAGGATAAATCAGAGGCGAGAGGAGTTTTGTTGAGGTGTAGATATGACTGGTAAGATTAAGATCAATATCAGCAATTTAGACAAATTACTATAGATCGAAGTATCAAATGTTGATTGAGGCAGAGTATAGTTAAGGAAATTTAGGGTAATGATTAAATGCTTGTGGTTAGGGTTGAATGTAGGAATTTGGAAGGTCAAAAAGGGAAGTGCCTATTGTAGTTTCACCTAAGTTGGATGTGAAAGACAAGGATGATTTCTTGAGTAAAAACTAAGTTTTCTAGAGTAGTTCAAAGTTACGGAGTTAGATAATCTTAACTGACATGACTTCTATTGATTTTAGTATGGAGTTGTTTTACTTGGAGACTTGAAAGGTGTGATTTTGATATAATCTAAAATAGTCGAATACGCTCCAAGGAACTAAGACTGTGATTGGATACATTGAGTAGGAAGTTAAGGTAGTATTTATTGTGGTATTAATTGCGGGAGTTAGATGTTGGAATAAGGTTTTCTAGGGGACCAGTATTAAGAAGAGAAAATGATTAAGTTTTGATGATGTTCTTCAAGGATGATAGATTAAGGCGAAATGTTAATGATAAGGAACATAATGTAGTGATGGATTGTTTCGAGTATAAATAGAACTATATAAGAATGAAGTCTGTTATGAAGTTACCGATGTCACTTAAGGGAAGGCAGTGATGGGAGATACAATGAAGGATTTTTTTTTTAGATTAAGAATCGATTACAGGATGCTGTCTAGTTTTGAATCATGAAATTTCGAGGACGACATTTTTTTCTATGTGGGGTAGTAACGTAACAGCTCGATTTTCGGATACGCTGTATTAACGGAAAAGATATATTTATTTATATTTTTTTATATGAGACTTAGGAAATGATTATGGAGAAAAAAAAATCATATCTAGAACCTACTCTATGGTAGGAAGCTCTGGTTAAAATTTGGGTTTAAAACTCAGACGGAAATCGGTCTGCGTTTTTACTGACAGTATAATTTTATACCGGCAGGAAACTCAAATTTGACCCGAAAGTAAAAATTTGTAGATTTTTTATATTATGTCCATGAGGAATTCTACTTTCCAATTTTTTGATCAGAAATAAAGTATTATGTTTATTCGGACGAATTTTGGTGAAAGTTCGGACGGAAAACGGTCGGTGTTTTCACTGACAGTAAGATTTTATGATCAGAAAACCTAATTTTGACTCATGAACGAAATGGTTTATATTTAAATCATATTTCAAACGAATTTGGTTATTTTTAAATTTTTTAACCGAAAACAAAATATTATGCTTTTATTCGGGGGTAAAACCCTAATCGGGAAACCGACGGAATCGAAAATGGAACGACAGAGATAGAACGGGATACCGGAGGAGCTGAGCTATGGGATGACTCATGAATAATTTATGAAGTCATTGATGTTAGGAATTGAGTTTTAGGTGAAATGACCAAAATGCCCTTAAGCTTAACCTAACCTATCCTAGTTAGTTTTTAACCATGGTTAAGGCAAGACAAAGCCAATTCGGCTTATTCCTCCTCATTTGTGGCCCAAAATCAACCATGGTTCATTTTAAACAAGTAAACAAAGCTATTTCACTCCCTCACACTCTCATTTTCGTGGCTGCCTCCCCATTCCCACACTTAACACATTTCTTTCTTCCTATTACACTTGTTCTTCACAAAACACTAAGAACATCATAGTGTTCTTACTAAGTTCTTCACAGTTATTCATTTCCTCTTCAAGTTCCTCATCAAACTTCTTCATTCTAGGGTGAGGAACCTGTTCCTAATCATATTAGCTTCATTTATCATGCATCAAATCTTCATTTCCATCAACTTTTCACAAATTTCCATTTCTAGATCAAAAACATCAAATAATTCTATAAAATTGAAGAAAAATCATTTTAATGTGAAAACAATTTCTATGATCCTTATATGACTTTTAATTTCATCATCTAAGAGTATGTAAGCAAAATCATTTTCCTTCCTATATTTCTTATTGAGGTTGAACCTATGTGGTTTTAGGCAAATGAAGTTTTGTTCAATTTTTAAAATATTACACTTGATTTGAATTCTCTAATACCTATAGTAGTTAGATCTAGAAGCTTGAAATAAAAAGAAACTCATAACCCTATTTTCTAGTCTTGGCCGAATTTGGGTTCATGTGAACAAAATAGGTTTTCTTCAATCTGAAACTAAATCATGATTTCTGTGACCTATCTAAGGTGTGTAGGTTCTAGATCCAAAAGTTTGAACTCAAAAGGAATTTCTAGCCTATTTTAACCCTTATGGCCGAAACCCTAACCAAAGTGGTTATAGGATTTTATTTCATATTTTTGAATTGTAACAATTGATCTATGCTAGTTAATGCTCTAGGAACTAGTATCTAAAAAGATTGGATTAAGAAAATAACCCTAGCCACATTTTGATTAGTTGACTGAATCTAGCATCATATGTCCACAGTTGGATTTGTTTGATTAATATATTTGTATGTTGATTTGGTTGAAGGTGGATCTGGTAACTTGTGGCATGATAACAAGGATCTTCGTTCGTGTGTTTCCGGTGTTAACTTAGGTGGGAGAAAGAACCATTCCATCATCGGAACTGATAAGTAGTATATAAGTTATAATAATGTTGTAGGGCGACCTAAACCCTACTAGTGATCGAGTAATCGACAATACCAAAATCGCATTGGAAACTTTTCCGCAATACCAATGCTGATTTGGGAATTGTAGGTTTATCGCCTTAGGTGAATTTTATAATATTGAGGATGTCTGACTTATTATTATTAAATTGTTTGTGATACGCTGGTGGAGGTATTCTACTGCATGTGACGTTTATTTTGGTGATTGAATATTTTATTGATTATTGTGTTATGCATGATCTGTCTGGTTTGATAAATTGCTTAGTTGATATTAAGTAAAGATATATGTTGCTCGGAGGTATTTTATTTGGGGTGAGATCTTAAATATGAATTAGAGGTGCCTATCCATTATTTTATGGAAGTGATGTGACATAGAATGTAAGTAGAGGCTATGAGTAAGGCTTGAGGCACTAGGTTGTTATTGATATGGGTCAGTGAGGTTCATGTATATTGTTGTTCACAACCGTGTATTGGGATCACACGAGGTCAGAAGTTCTTTCGGGGCGGTCCCAATTTAGTTTTAGATTGTGCAGCTATAGTGTCATTGCTTTGCATGAGCACCCTTGAGATAGAATCAGGGTGTGCACCGACTGTGCTGTGCAGCTATAGTGTCATTGCTTTGCATGAGCATTCTCACCATGGAAGAGTATGTGCACGGTTTTAGAGGGGATGCATTGCTTGGACGAATGGCTAACATCCCTCGGAAGGCAAGGGATGTGTGATAGGTTTGGTGGTGGCCACATCAGCATAAAAGTTTAGTTGCATGAGATTGAGGGTAGAGGAAAGTATTATGAATTAAAGATGATTGTTAATGATGAGCGTTGTTTGTCTGTGACCGCTATTATATTATATTATATGCTATAAGTCTTTTGGGCTTATGATGATAGAACTGTTTCTTATCTTCCTATTTCTTTATTTTTGTTTATGTCTACTTGATTACGTTAGAAGACCCGATGGAGGAATACGTTGCTGTGGAGTTGGATGGAACTCTGTGAAACGGAGGTTGCTGAGGAGTTGGATGGAACTCCATATAAAGAGGATGCTGGAGGACAAGCAACAGAACCTAATAATATAGTGTAGTAAATTTAGGGCCAGTGAGTCTTATAAGACATCTTATTTTTCGTTAGTTATGAGCAGTTTGTATAAATAAGTACCTGTGAGGGATCCTACTGATAGGATACCCTAAACAGTGTTTTGTAAGATAATTGATAAATAGGTGTGTATTTATATATTATAACGCTGGGTGTTTAAATTTGTAGAAGTTATATGATTATTAATTAAGTTTTTAATTTTTACATATTTTCAACGATAAGTGCGTGATTAAGTAAATAATCAATAAGGTTTTAATCTAATAATACAATGGGGCACAACGGGGTGTCTCATAAATAAATGTGATATTAGATTATTAATTTGTTTGTATTTTTTTTATGCAATTAGTTTGTTAGCATCAAGGTCTTGGTTTGGGTGGAAAATAGCAAAGGAAAAGATAATGTGAGGGAGTGAGAGGCAAGAATATTTTAACCTGTCAATATTTTAATAAATATATATTAATCATTTAATGACATGTGGTCTATCCCGTGAAAAGTTATTAAGTTTTATATATGGTGAATTCTCTGATACCCACAATAATTTTTGGGTAAATTTTACACTGCCTATGTGGCCCAATCTCAATAAGCCAACTCAATCAAAGTGATCCAGATCAATGCCACATTGGATAAAATTTCATTTTTATGCAAAAAACCCCTTTCAACTTTTGACTTTGCATTCTGCCCCAAGGGACCATCCTACAAAAATAAAAAAAATTAACTTTTTCGTTTTTTATTTTTAGATGTAGAAACACCTTTCTGCAAAAATCAAAACTTCTAGGCATCTTGAAACAAGAAACTTGATCATCTTCGAACCACCCAGAAACAATTGCTATGAGTTTCATTATGGTTTGTAGTGGTGGTAACATTGTTGCTATGACGAGTGGATGGTTTTGTTCTTTTGCTTGGAGGGGGGTGGTTTTGACATTAACGTTTCTTGAAGTATTATATTTTTTTTTTGAAAGTGGTGGTAACACTCTTGCTATGAGGAGTTCCAGTTTGATTAATTGGTTTGGCTGGTTTCTGATGCAATTCCAGGCACGGGGTGGAAGGGCCAGGTGTGGTCGTGGAAGAAGAAAAGGGTTATTTCTTTTATTAATAAATGATTTTTAGATCCAGAAACACCTTTCTGCAAAAATCAAACCCTAACTCAGATCGTAATATCAGGCAATGTCAATGCTAATAGAGACAAAATAGCTTGGTCTTCAGTAAACGTATGTCCCCATGTGTAGCGCACAATGTGGAAGCCAGGTAGAGGCGATGCGTAGCCGGTTGATCAAGGTCGGTGGGGACGTGTGGCTCGCGGTCTGGCATGGCTGGACAGTGATATGACTGCACGGCGGAGGACGTCTGGAACGAGGTTGTGGCGATGTGGCGGTGGACGGAGCTGGCTAGGGACTGGTGGTCATGCATGGAGGCAAGCGGTGGTGGTCACGCGTGGAGGAGATGTACCGTGTCTGACTCGCGGTGGTCCGAGGCTGAGGAGGGGGTGATGTAAAGGGGTGGCGTGTAGCTGCTGCTTCCCTTCCACACATCTTTCTCTATCTGTTTTGTTTCTTTTTTGTTGTTTAAACTCTAAAGATGCTTGGTTTGTGGCTTGATGAAGTTTTCATTTTTTACAGAAAGGTATTTATGGATCTAAAAATATAAAAAATTTAAAAGTTAAATTTTCATTTTTGCAACATAGTACCTTGGGGGAGAAAGCAAAGACAAAAGTTGAAAGGGGTTTATGCATAAAAATGAAAGTCCATCCAATGTGGCATTGATGTGGATCTTTTAATTGAGTTGGCTTATTGAGATGGGGCCAAATAGGCCGTGTAAAATTTAACTAAAAATTATCGTGGGTATCAGAGAATTCATCTTTATATATTCTATATAGACTATATACTCACTCCAGTCCATATTATAAGCAAAAAATCTCAAATCTTTTCGTCCAATATATAAGAAAATTTTGTTTTCCAATGACTCATTTAATGACATTATTCCTAAAATGCCCTTCATTTAATATAAGCTTTGTTTTTCAATGACTTCTTCTATTCCCAAGAACACAAGCAACTTCTATTATATCAAAGGCCACACTTTATCAATTACGTTCATAAACAAAAACAAGCCATAATTCAGAGAGTTTACCGAAATCATTGAAAAAATTTCAATGGCAATGGTAAGTATGCTTTATTTTATTTTCATTCACTGAAGGGATACAATATATCCATTCAGTTTTACAGCAACAAACTACGTTTGTAACTTTCATATAGCTGCCCCCTTTCGGATAGCCATTGTTAAGGCAGTTTGTGTTGCAAACGGAGTCATTTACGCAAGGCTCATTGTATATCAACCAAGGAGGATTACTTGAGTTTATTTCAGTAGCCGTTCCTACAATCAACACAAAAAATGAAATATTATTTCACATTTGGGTTTCTTGCATTTCTTTTGTAAAATTTCAACACATCATTCATTTGGATATGTATAATCTACACAATATTTTTTTTGGTCCAGAGGGTCTTTGACCCCCGTCCCAGTGTCCAGAGTCTTTGACCCTGACTAATCCAGGGTGTGGCCGAGAGGTAAGTAAAGCTTGGCCAAGAGTTGTTGCTGCCAATGATCGAACTTGTGCAAAGCAATATGACTTTGCGAGAGAGAGAGAGAAAAACTATCGATTTGAAATGGATAGACAGATACCTTGAAAATTTTATAAAAAGTCACATTAAAATTCATAGAAAAAATTTTGTTGAGTGATACACACCTAGCAACCGAAATATTTTCTTGAATCAAAACATTAAGAGCACTAAAAGAATATACAATATTATTAGCCACTTTACTAGTTAATTGAATATAGGAAATGAAGCTTAAGATATTAAACTTTTTTTTCTTCTTACCTGAATCTAAAACCAAAGCAATGCATCTATAAATATTATAAAGCAAAAACCATGGATGGAAAGTTATGCCATTTGTCATTTTGAGAGCCATTTTAAAACTAAAAATTCTTTTAACATTTGGAAAAACATTCCACTTTTAGAAATTATTTATAAAATTTATAAAATTATCAAGCATTTCTTCTTCCACTTGCCTTATATTATCTCTCAACATTTATATGTTTCCAAAGCAATTAAAACATTTCAAGATGATTCATTTTCCAATGTAATTTATTTAAATCATAATTTCAATTCATTTCCCATCATCTAAATGTATTATCTACATTAGATTCATACGATTTTATTAAAATAAAAATATCATTTTTAATAATTATAGGTTGTATATATATATATATATATTATAAAAATAAAAGATATATTTTTTATATAAAATATATACTATTATTGGTATATACGCATAGGTTTTATAAATATTATTATTGGAAAATATCATTTTTTACTAATTGTGGATCATATATTATTATTATAAAGATAAAAGCTATATATATTTTTATAAAAAAATTATACAATAGAATATACATATAATTCGCTTGATTATATATTTATAATAAAAGTCAAATTCTTTTGACAATTGGAAAAACATTTATCTTTTAGAAAGTATATATATATATATATATATATATATATATATATATATATATTAAAAATTAAAATTATCAAATATTTATCATCCCACTTACATTGGTATTGAAGATTATCAATCATTTTCAATGTAATTGATTTATTTGAAGAAAGTAAAAATTAATTGTTGTACATCATGAATTGTGATAAACAAATAGTCATAAATTATATATGTTTTCAAAGAAAATAAATAATTTCAAGATGGTGAATCATTTCCCTATGTAATTTACTTAAATCTTTGAGTTATTTTTCCTCTATTCCCGATGCATGTTTACTCTTTATCAAACATAATAGAGGCACTATAAAAATGTAGACAATCAAATTAAAATATATAATTCAAGCATCTCCTGAGAAGGTTTGTTCATCTAAAGTTTTTTTCCCCCTATTTTTCACTCATGGCTAAAACGATTAATTAATTAGTGATATTTCTCCATCAAAAGTTATGTCATGTGTCATTTTGAGAGCCATTTTTTAATTAATTTTTTTTGACATTTGGCAAAACATTCCTCTTTTATAAATTATTTGTTAAATTTATAAAATTATCAAGCATTTCTTCTTTCACTTGCCTTATATTATCTCTCAACATTTAACACTATATATGTTTCCAAAGCAATTAAAACATTTCAAGATAAATCATTTCCCAATGTAATTTATTTAAATCATAATTTCAATTCATTTCTATTCATATAAATTTATTATCTACATTTGATTCATTCAATTTTGTTTTAAAAAATATCATTTTTAATAATTACAGGTTATATATATATATATATATATATATATATATATATAATAAAGATAAAAGCTATATATATTTTTATAAAAAATTATACAATAGCATATACATATAATTCGCTTGATTATATATTTATAATGAAATTTAAATTCTTTTGACAATTGGAAAAATATTTATCTTTTAGAAAGTAAGTATATATATATATATATATATATTAAAAAATAAAATTAAAATTATCGAATATTTCTCATCCCACTTACATTGGTATTGAAGATTGTCAATCATTTTCGACGTAATTGATTTATTTGAAGCAACCAAAAATTAATTGTTGTACATCATGAATTGTGATAAACAAAGAGTCATAAATTATATATATTTTGAAAGAAAATAGATAATTTCAAGATGATGAATCATTTCCCTATGTAATTTACTTAAATCTTTGAGTTATTTCTCCTATATTCCCAATGCAAGTTTACTCTTTATCAAACCTAATAGAGGCACTATAAAAATGTACACAATCAAATTAAAATATAAAATTCAAGCATCTCCTGAGAAGGTTTGTTCATCTAAAGTTTTTTTTTTTCTATTTTTCACTCATGACTAAAACGATTAATTTATTAGTGACATTTCTCCATCAAAAGTTATGTCATGTGTCATTTTGAGAGCCATTTTTTAATTAATATTTTTTGACATTTCGTAAAAATTCCACTTTTATAAATTATTTATAAAATTTATAAAATTATCAATCATTTCTTCTTCCACTTGCCTTATATTATCTCTCAACATTTAACACTATATATGTTTCCAAAGCAATTAAACATTTCAAGATAAATCATTTTCCAATGTAATTTATTTAAATCATAATTTCAGTTCATTTCCAATCATCTAAATTTATTATCTACATTTGATTCATACAATTTTTTAAAAATAAAAATATCATTTTTAATAATTATAGGGTATATATATATATATATATATATATATATTATAAAGATAAAAGCTGTATTTTTTATATAAAATATATACTATTATTGGCATATACGTATAGGTTTTTATAAATACTATTATTGGAAAATATCATTTTCTTAATAATTGTGGATCATATATTATTATTATTATAAAGATAAAAGTTATATATATTTTTATAAAAAAATTATACAATAGCATATACATATATTTTGTAACACCTCCCCTGTGCATTACTTTGTAGCACATGCGGAAAGGAATTGAAAATTAATTTGCTGGTTGCTTTCGGAAAATTAATTTATTATACGACAGAAAACTCGGGTGTAAAAATTTTCTTTAACGGAAAGCTCTAGAAACATGATACACAAAGTAGTAAAGTCATATTGAATATCTTTACACATTCATAACAAGGTTGCCACGATATACACTGTTTTCTCAAAGAGTCTCATTTTCAAAAGAGAAAATTATAACAAAGACTAACATACAATCTCACAATTAAATACCTTTTTAATTGTACAACTCAATCAGAATTCCTAAGCTGGTCACTCTACAAGACAATTATTTGAAATACCTTCGTGACATTCCCAATAACAAATACTTCTTCAAGCATGCATCTAGCAGTTAAGTCCTCAAATGACTTAGTGAATTCCTTTGCTTCATCCGTACTAGTGTACCAAAGTACTACCATAGTCTAGAATAAGCCTAATATATTTGTAAGGGTGAGACGCCAATATATGGATTTAACACAATAGCTACATGTGCGACACAAAATAAAAACATATATACATATACATTTCTATAAATAAACAAGTAGTCTATCACTGGGTGGCATACCCGATCATAGTCTTTTGAAAAAAATGCATGAATACTTCAAAATATTCAGGCTCTAATTTGATACCTAATCTCCGGAGATCCCAAGACCAAATGAATGAGTTGATCACTCTCAATTGCCAGGTATTTTAGGCACAACGTGGCATGGAATACCATATGGCACCATACATAACAACATAGCACGGAATGTTGGAATCAAAGTAGTATGGGATTAAATAATCTCTATGTTTTGATGTTAACAAAAGAATTAAATTTGCTTGGCAAAGTGTTAGTTGAAATCTAACATGTGCTTTCAGTTATACAGGAATATTTAAATATAAGTAATAGAAACTTGGGATAAGTTTTCATTAGACTCCTTGAGAAAAATACGCGTCCACCCTTGTAGACGGGCTACTCAATGTTTTGGTAAAGTTATTTATTTATTTAATTAAGTAGACTAGTTTCTTTAAGTAGACTAGGCACTAAATTCTTACTAGACGGAAATCAAAATAACTTCTTAGACACAACAAGTCCAAAGACTTGATAGTAAACGTGTCTAGCTTGCCACATCAGCAGACGAAAGTAATTGGTAAAATTGAATGAACTAAAAAATAAATAATCAGGTAGACGAGCTCTAACTGCCACGTCACCAGACGGAGATTATGATAACTTATTGAGGTATAGCAAGTCCAAAGACATGATAGACTAGAGGATATGCCACATCAGCAGACGAGCAAAATAAAATAATGAATAGACTTAGTCTCACATATAACTAAGTAGACAGAGTTTTTAAGTAGACGAGCTCCATTTTTGAATGAATAAATGCAATCGGAATCTCTTGAATTTATTTCAAATGATTGATATTTATTTCAATATAATTTTTGTTCTTCACATTTGTTTTATATGCTTTAATGTTTTACATTGTTGTAAAAGAAACATAGTACCATCAAAGAAATGCAAAATGCATAATCGGGCAATGAGAAACTGCAAAACGATATGTACGATGACAACTTTATGGCTGGAAAAAGCTGGATTGTACACAAAGGAGGAACAACAAGTTCTCAAGCTACAATACTCAGAGCAGTGAGCCTCCATTTCATGCTATCTCGATAACCAAGAGTACCATTCAACATTGCCACAATCAAGCTATTAGTCACAATGGATACCATGCATTCAATGCTATCTCTAAACGGGACTATTCAAAATAACCATTGAAGAAATACAAGTGAAGAAGAAGGTCACTATAAATAGAAGACCTCAGATACTAAAGAATAACTTTTTGCCTGCACAAGTTTTGCTAGCTCAACTTTTGTCAATAAACAATCATTCATACTCATATTTCTTTAAAATCAAGAGTCTATATTCTTTAGTTGGAATATTGTGAAAATATTCATTTGATCTTAAACTTTCATATCCACACACACAGTTAGTTAAGAAGATCATAAGTTAAATCTCTTTGTTAGAGTTAGAGCCTGAAGAGGCTTGGTATGAAAGAAATACTTGTAAGCCTGGAGAGGTGTTGAATACTTGGTGGTAATCTATTTTGGAAAACAATGGAGAAAAACCTTCAAGTAGAAGGGACTGGACATAGCTTTTGGTTGCAAGAGAGTGAACCAGGATAAAACATCTTGTGTGATTCTTCTATCCCTAAACTCTTGCCGCTTTATTTGTTTTTACTGACTGAGGGGTTTTGATATTGCTTTTGTTAAAGCTTTCTTTTTGAAAGATCTATTTCTTTGTGCTTGCTTTTGATTTAACCTTCTTGTGTGAAAAAATAGTTTTAGAGGTTGTTTTTAGAAAATTATTAACAAACACAATTCAACCCCACTTCTTGTGTTTTCCTGTGTCAACTTCAGTTGGTACCAGAGCTCAGCCTCCAAAGGGTTGAGCATCTAACAAGTGATGAGGGAGTACGATCCAACAACCATGGATGCAGAAGGACAATCTATCAACATACCTCCTCTCTTTGATGGAACAGATTATGACTACTCGAAGAAGAGAATGATGGCCTTCTTGGATGCGCAGAATGTAGATATTTGGGAGCTGATTGAATCCAGCTACACAGAACCAAGAGATGAAGCTGGAGCTGCTATTCTTAGAACCCAATGGACTCAAGACCATAAAAAACAACATCAGCTGAATCTGAAGGCTAAACACTATCTCATGTGTGCTATAACCAAATCTGAACATGACAAAGTTCACAGCTGCAATAATGCTAAAGAAATCTAGGATACTCTTGCCCTAGCTCATGAGGGTTCCTCACAAGTAAAGGAATCAAAGATCAGCATGCTAGTTCATCAGTATGAGCTGTTCAAGATGGATGAACATGAAACAATAGACCAAATGTTTGGAAGATTCAAAACCATCACCAACAGTCTCAGATCTCTTGGAAAAGTCTACGAAAATAGAGATCATGTTAGAAAAGTCCTGAGAAGTCTATCCAAGCAATAGAGACCCAAAGTTACTGCTATTCAGGAAGCCAAAAACCTGAATACTCTCTCTGGAAGCACTTCTTGGATCCTTCAAGGTTCATGAAATTGAACTTAATGAAGAAGAAAATTCCAGTAAAGGAAAATCTATTGCCCTAAAGGCAAAGAAAGCAAGCTCATCAAAGGTTCTCAAAGCTTCCGAGTCATCAGATGAGTCTGGATCTTCTAACAATGATGAAGGATCAGACGAGGATGAGTTGTCCTTTATCTCCAGGAAGATTCAACATATGTGGAGAAAGAAAGGTGGTTTCAGAAGGAAGCTATTCAACAAAAGGTTTTCCAAAGAGAAGTCATACTCCAAGGAAAAAGGTCCACCCTTGTGCTTTGAATGCAAGAAACCTGGTCATTTCAAAGCTGACTGCCCTGAGCTAAAGGATAAAAAGAAATTCTTCAAAAAGAATAAATGCTTAATGGCAACATGGGAGGATCTTGATCTGTCTTCATCAGATGAAGAAAATGAAGCCGAGGAAGAGGCAAATATCTGTCTCATGGCAGACACTGGATCAGAAAGCGAGTACACTAATGCTGAGGTAATGGACTCTGACCCGTCCACTCTTCAAAATGCTTTTGATTAACTGTTGCATGAGTCGTCTATACTATCACGAGAATATAAGAGTCTCAAAAATAAATTTTCTAAACTTTCTAGAGAACATAATAGGGTCTGCATTGAGAAACAAAACCTTAAAGATGAAAATGACATACTAAAATCAGGGAATGTTAGTCTATCTAACAAAATGGAGTGTGAACCTGATGTTTCTAGTGAAGTTGTAAAACTGAAACAAGATGTAACATATCTGATAGATTCTCTGTCAAAGCTTGTAGGTGGATCAGATAAGCTTAGTCTCATTTTAAGGTACTCTAGGTCATCTCATGATAAATCTGGCCTTGGTTATGACAAAGAGAAGTAAGAAGCATCTCACAAAAAGACAAAATCACATACACAACATATAGCTCCAAAAGTTCTAGATAAATATGCTAAAGCTAAGTCTAGCTCATCCAACACCTGTTGCAAAGTGTGTGGAAAAGGTGGGCATATTACATCTAGATGCATACACAATAAACATGCTAAGCATACTCGTCCAGTGACAACTAACAAGAAAGTCAGTTTGGGTACCTAAAGATAAGATAATACCTGTTGCAAATTTACTTAACAACAGGAAGAAAATAGATGTCTTGGTACTTGGACAGTGGTTACTCCCGACACATGACGGGAGTAAGGTCTATGTTCAAAAACCTTAAGCCAAAAGATGGTGGCTGGGTCACATTCGGAGGAAATAAGAATGGGAAAATCATTGGTATAGGTAAAATTGGTAAACATCCTTTTCCCTCCATTGATAATGTTCTTTTAGTAAATGGCTTAAAGCATAATCTGCTGAGCATGAGTCAATTATGTGATAGTGGATATGCGGTTACTTTTGAAAAGAATATGTGTATTGTCAAGAAAGATGATCGATCACTTTTATTCACTTCTAAAAGGCAACACAATCTCTATAAGATTGACTTGGAGGACCTTTCAAATCAAAGTGTCTCTTGTCTAGTGTCCATTGAAGATGAGCGATGGATTTGGCACAAAAGGCTAGGTCATGCAAGCTTGAAATTAATTTCAAAACTAAACAAGCATAACCTCGTGAGAGGACTACCAAACCTTAAGTTCAAATTTGATGCTCTCTGTGATGCATGTCAAAAGGGAAAACAAGTCAAAGGTTCTTTTGAATCTAATAATGTTGTTAGTACCAATAGACCACTAGAGTTGCTACACCTTGATCTTTTTGGTCCAACAAGGACTGCCTCTGTCAGTGGTAATAAATAGGGTCTTGTCATAGTAGACGACTACACTAGATGGACATGGGTTATGTTCCTAACTCACAAGGATGAGTCTTTTAAGGTCTTTTATGTATTCTGCAAACGTGTACAGAATGAAAAAGGCATGTGTATCACTTCAATCAGAAGTGATCATGGGGGAGAGTTTGAAAATGAGCTATTTCATTAGTTCTGTGTAGAAAGTGGTATCCTTCACAACTTCTCAATACCTAGAACACGACAACAAAATGGTGTGGTAGAGAGAAAGAACAGATCTCTTCAAGAGATGGCTAGGACTATGCTCAATGACAACTCTGTCCCTAGACACTTCTAGACTGAAGCTGTTAATACCGCCTGCTACATTCAGAACAGAATATACATTAGACCTATCCTGAATAAGACCCCTTATGAACTGTGGAAAGGACGAAAACCCAACATATCTTATTTTCACCCTTTTGGTTGTAAATTCTATATACTGAATACTAAAGATCAACTTGGTAAGGTTGATGCTAAAACAGATAATGGAATACTATTAGGATATTCTGAAATATCTAAAGGCTTTAGAGTTTATAATTCTAGGACTCAGATAGTAGAGGAAAGTATTCATGTCAAGTTTGATGATAAACAGTCTGATAAGAAATTATCAGAGCTAGATGAAGCTTTTGCAGATTCTGATCTAAACATCCCAGGAGACTCACCAGAGATAAAAGTTGACGATCAAGCAGATGACCCCACTCAACAACCAGAAACTTCCACTTCTCAACATGATACTGTTCAAAAATCTTGGTACTTCAAGAATTATCATCCACAAGATCAGATCATTGGAAACCCCAATGACAAGTTAAGAACCAGATCAACTTTCAGAGAACAAGATATTTCTGCACTAGTCTTTGAGTTGGAACTAAAGATAGTCGACGAGGCTCTGCTAGACGATGGTTGGATTCTAGCCATGCAAGAAGAACTCAATCAGTTTGAAAGAAGTGAAGTTTGGACTCTGGTTCCCCTTCCCAAAGACAAATCAGTGATTGGAACAAAGTGGGTTTACAGAAACAAACTTGATGAAAATGGTAAGGTAATAAGAAACAAAGCAAGACTTGTTGCTCAAGGTTTTTCTCAAGAAGAAGGTATAGATTATACTGAAACTTTTGCACCTGTTGCTAGATTAGAAGCTATTAGAATTCTACTTTCATTTGCTGCACATCATAGTATTATGCTTTTTCATATGGATGTTAAAAGTGCTTTTCTAAATGGCTTTATTAATGAAGAAGTTTATGTTATGCAACCTCCGGGTTTTGAGTGTGAAACCCATCCTGAACATGTATATAAGCTTAAGAAAGCTTTGTACGGACTTAAGCAAGATCCTAGAGCTTGGTATGACAGACTAAGTTCCTTTCTTATGGAAAATGGATTCAATAGAGGAAATGTTGACACAACCTTATTTAGAAAGTCCATTAAGTCTAATTTCATAGTTGTAAAGATATATGTTGATGATATTATATTTGGTGGTACTAATGAGTCTCTATGCAAAGAATTCTCTAAGTTAATGCAGAAAGAATTTGAAATGAGCATGATGGGAGAACTCAAATTCTTCCTTGGACTTCAAGTAAAACAAACCTTGGACAAGGTGCTCATCCACCAAACTAAGTATACAAAAGAGCTTCTGAAGAAGTTTAAGATGGATGATTGTAAGCCAATGAATACTTCTATGCACCCCACTTCCATACTGAACAAAGATGATAAAGAGAAAAAGGTAGACCAAATGGTATATAGAGGTATGATAGGATCTCTCTTATGTTTTACTGCGTCTAGGCCGGATATTATGTTCAGTGTATGTTTGTGTGCTCGATTTCAATCTGATCCTAGAGAATCTCACTTATCAGCAATTAAGAGAATCTTTAGATATTTAAAAGGTACTACTAATCTTGGTTTATGTTTTAAGAGAAATGAAGATTACAGATTAGTTGGTTTCTGTGATGCTGACAATGCTGGAGATAGAATTGAAAGAAAAAGCACTGGCGGAGGATGTCACTTCATTGGAGCTAATCTTGTCTCAAGGTCAAGTAAAAGACAAAGTACCATTGCCTTATCAACTGGTGAAGCATATCAGCTGCAAGTTGTTGCTCATAACTTCTTTGGATCAAACATCAATTGGAGGATTACAATGTGTTTGTAAGTAGTATTCCACTTATGTGTAATAATACTGCTGCAATAAATTTATCTAAGAATCCAATTTTGCATTCTAGATCTAAGCAAATAGAGATTAAACATCATTTTATTAGGAATTATGTGTAAAAAGGTGTATTTGATATTCAATTTGTAGATACTGACCATCAATGGGCAGATATCTTTACTAAATCTCTTGTACAGGACAGATTTATCTTTATTAGGAAGCATCTTAACATGATATGTGTGAATTAATTTAGGCGTCCAGCCTTGAGAAAATTTTGTTTTGATAATCTTGCGTCTATTACTTATCCACGTCTAATACCTATTAAAAGTTGTGCGTCTATTGCATGTGTTGTGTTGCATGTCTACTATATGTCGCGTCTACTAGTGTTGTTTACTGCGTCCATTGTGTAATTTCATATGAGTCCACATCTGCCTGCATCTAAGCATATTTTTAAATTCATTTATCTTGTCTCAATGACAAATTTATCCTTTATTCTCTTTGCTGAGTCAGTACTTTCATCATTCTCATCAAAACCTTTTTAGAGTTCCAAAATACCAATGCCGTTTTATCCATAATGACATGTCTTGTCATTAATTTTCTTTTCAATTTTTTAAAAAGAAAAATCTTTGAAATTCAGAAACACTTCAAGCAACTTCTCTTCCCTCGGAAAAACTTTTCATTGCCTCTGAATTTTTTCGCGAACCTCTGTTTCTTTGCTTCTTTGAACCCTAACCTTCAAACCTCAAAAATGGCTTCATCTTCACTCCCTGTTCATTCCTACGTCACTGATTCTTTGAACTTAGCAGTTGAACATCATTTTAATTTTAAAGTTCTAGAGGAGTACAACCTGAATTTAAGTAAGTATATAAATGCAGCTGGTTAGGATGGTTTATTCTTAGAGAAAGTATCAATATACCCAAACCTTATTAGGACCTTCTGGAGGAAACCCACAATCACTGAAACTGAGATTATTAGCTTCGTGTTGGGAAAGAAGGTGATTGTCTCTGAAAAGACCATTTCCGATGATATCGCTTGTGCCCAGGGTTTGGTAATTACCGATACTTGGGAAGAAGACTTGGGTGGTTCTGAGACCATTGCTGTTACCCTAATGAAAGAAGACACTGTAAGAACTCATTCCTGGAAGTTTGCTGAAATGAAGGATGAAATCAGAATCCTCCATCAGATTCAGAACAAGACTGTCTTACACAAGACTGGCTCCAAAGAAAACCTCTTTGCTCTCCATAAATTCTGCTTGTGCAATCTCTTCTGGGAAACCAAAATCAACCTTCCCTGGATTCTGTTTAACAGATTCAAACATGCTATACAAAATAGACAGAATCTACATGCCGTTCCCTACACTCATCTGCTGTAAAAAATCTTCAGGCATCAAGGTGTTTATGAAGTCCTTACTGCCATGTCTGAAGAAGATCATAATAAAATCTGCCTGAGAAAGGAATGTCAGCTGCTGATTTTGGGAGAAGCAATCTCTCAGGCATGAAACTAAGAACTTACAAACAAGTGCCCTGGCCAAAGAAAAAGAAGCTATGAAAATCAAGGAAGAAATTGTTGAGGAAAACAATGCTTAAGTCCTAGGAATAAAAAGAGTAACTAGGCAAAAGACCACTACAGCAAGGAAACCTGCCCCCAACAGGCCAGCTGGTGGCATTGTTATTAGGGAACCTACTGATGCTCCCGCCGTAAAGAAAAAAAAGAGTCATCTTCTCACACAATGAGGACGAGGAAGCTAATAAGGACAGAGTTCCTATCAGTACCATCCTAAAGAAACAGAAAACTTCTGCTATTATCACTGCTACTGAGGCCGGTGTGCCTGTCTCAACTCAAATCAGAAGGCAGCCTGCAAGAAAGGCCAGAACAACTAAGACTTCTAAGGTAACCATCTCTGCTAGTGATCCTATTCAAATAGCAGTAGATGCCTTAGTATCTAGTTTAGAAAATAGAGGTGATTCTCTCCCTGGTACTGTTGGTTCTGATGATAATATTGTTGTCTTTGCTCCAAATGAAGTGTTCAACCAAAACATGACTGATGATTGGTGTGGTGGATTCCGGCAAGTGTACCGGACTCATCGTCAAGTAATAAAAAAAGATCGATCCCACAGAGACCGTGATCTCAAATAACAACTAATTATTAAACCAATTAAACTGGACTATATAAAAAAAGGATTTTGAAAAGGTTTTGATTTTTGAAATAAGAATCAAGTAACAATCAAATTTAAAATTGCAATTAAAAAAAATAGGAAAGTAAATCAATTTGGGGTTTTTCAGATCAAAAGGGATTCCTAGGAATTGGGTTACCAACAAGATTGTTAATGTTACCAATTTGACTACCCCTTGTTAATTATCAAAAATTGCTTTGAAGGCGAATTTATCCTAAATAAGTTAATGCTCCCTCTCGGGATACAAAAACCGTGCCCAGTTAAACCAACCCCTACTCTCATGGTAGTTGAATTTAGATTGAACCCTTTAAGTTCTGTGACAATTTGTTTACCCTCGAAGGACCGCTTCTAACTCTCGTGATTTAAGTCCTAAGTCTGATTCCTATAGATCCAATACCTAAGTTCACCGCTAGGTTCCTCCTTAGGGTATCTATGACATGCAAATAAGTGGCCACCGAATTTACAAGTAATTAAAGTAATAGAAATCAGATCTAAAGCAAAATTGAAATTAACAAAGGGAAAACATCAATTCATAACATAAAACAAATCTTGGGCATAGCCCCAATCCCTAGAAATAAAGCTACTACTCAAGCTTGGCCATGGTGATGGCAAGCTTGATTAACATAAACATAAATGAAAACCTAAGAGAAGAGAAGAAGAAGGAGAAGAGAAATCCTATATTTGCCTAAGAGTAGCATCCCCAAAAAGTCCCTAAGAGTCCCCCTATTTTCGAGCCTAAGTGCTCTATTTATAGATTAAGGTAACTTGAATCCCAAGCAACCACAATTTCAGATCAAATCCGTTTCTAAAGATCCATATATCACATGTCACGACCGTGATGACCATCATGGCCAGACCGTGACGATTCTGTCTTGGAGGTTGCTTCACTGGTTGGTCTGTCACGGCCGTGACCACCATCACGGCTAGGCCGTGATCAGTTCTTCCTGTGAGGGTCTGGTTCAGTTGGCATGTCACAGCCGTGATCAGCTCTGACTTCTCCATTCTTTCTTTTCAGCTCTACTCGATCATGACTGTGATGGCTGTCACGACTAGGCCGTGATGGGCTCTGTTTGGCTCATTTTCTTCACTTTTCAAGCCCCATCTTCATGCAAGCTCCATCATGGTTGATCTTAAGCATTTTAATCCTCAATTCCAGTACAACAACACCACAAAACCGCCTTACCCGTTCCAAGGTAAAAACTAACAAAAATCAAATTAGAAATGCCTACACTATATGAAAATGCATGCAATATGATAAAGAAATATGAGGTGTAATCACACTCATCAATGATGTATACATTCCCACACCTCTTTCACCCCAACCAACACAAACTGACCAAACCACAAACTAGCCTACACCTTCTCACTCACAAATAGCCTCCTCATCCAGACCACAATTTCAATCAATTATCCCTGCCAATGATCCTTGGTTCAATCAACCAGATGATGGCATTTCCCCTGCTGCTCCCTTCCCAAAACCTTTAAGAACCTTATTTCCTTTCACCCCAATTTTTGTTATTTATGATGGCAAATATGAGGATTGGTCCAAAGTAAAAAGAAAATGGAGAGTTCTGTTTCTCACTCACCAGCCTGAACCTGAACACATTCCTAACAGGTGGTACCCCCTACCTGAGTATGAGGAAGAAGTAGACCCACCAGTTGAACCCTTCCATTTACCCCATCCTGACTGCAAACTAATCACAATAGTGGCTTCACAAATGCACAAAAACATAGGACCTTTAGTCACTCACCTTCCCCTAAACAAATCCCCCCCCCCCCCAAGAAAAATCTATCCTAACCTTGTCAAAACTCCACCTCTCATACCTTTCACTGATGAAGTTGAGAGACATGTAATACCTAAATGGGAGACAGACCCTCTAAGGAAAAATCTTCCTACCATCCCTGAAAGAAGAGCAAGATCTTCAAAACATGTTCCTATAATCATGGACAGTAACACAAGATGGGTATCCTTCGCGCATCCCAGTGTCTATGGGAGGGCCTCTGATTTCTTTGTGGATCAGCTTATCTATGAAATACTGAAGTGGGAATTCAGTCATCTCAGAGTTGATAGAACCACACATTTTGTCCCTCCATCATGGCTGAGACACAATACTGCAACAAGAATTGGAATCATGCCTTACAGAATATGTCCAAGACTGTAGATGTAACATCCTGATTTTAATTATGTTGTTCAACCGGTTAAAATAAAATTAACTGTATTTTAATTTGAGGGTAAGAAAGTGTTTTTGATTAAAATAAAATCATATTCATACTCTACTTTATGGTAGAGGGTTAGGGTAAAATTTTCGGTTGGAAATTCAGACGAAAGCAGGGCTGCGTTTTCACTGCCGGTATAAGTTTACTGAGCAGGAAACCTAATTTTGAACCACAAACGAAACCGTTAGTGTTTTTGTGATATTTTGTTTGATATTGGAAATTTTCGAAAATTAGAGTTCGGAAATAAAATATAATATTTATTCCGAGCGAAATACGATCGGAAACTTGAACCAGATACACAATGGAGCAGAGTAGGGAGCACAAAAGTGATGAGGTGACATGTGAGAGTGAGGAGACTTACTAGGGGGATGGCCTAAGCCACATCCAAAAAAGTGGTCATGATGACATTTTTCAAATTATATATTATATTCTAAAAACCTATTTTTTCTCTTTCTTCTTCAACCAAACAAGTCTTAAAGATAAAACTTGCTCTCCAAGCTCATCATCTCTCCAAAATTTCGTGCTCCCCTCTCCCTCCTCTATATAATCATCACTCATCTTCATTCTCTCATTTTCTTCCTCCATCTTCATACTTCTTCAACTTCTTCCATTTCTTCTTTTTTTTTTCAAACACTTAAAGCTTCCATTTTTATTAGTCTTTTCCACTTGAGTTCTTCATTAAATTTCTTCCTTATACTAAGGGTAATGCTCTCATATCAATATTTTTGCAAGTTTCATCTTTTATTTATTAGTTTACTTTATGTGTTCTTTATATGCTTTAAACTTCTAAAATCTCTCTAAAATGGTAGAAAACTCCTTTTGAGTTGAAACCACTTTCTATAGTCTTGTATTAACCTATATATTCACATACTAAGAGGTTGTGTAAAACAAAAATCTCTACCTATCTCTTCCAATGAAGGCCGAATACTTGTATTTGTGACCTAGGAAGTTTTTGTTTCAACTTTTGGAATAAGATCATGTGTTTGAGATTCTAACTATCCATTGATCTTAAATCTATAAATCTTGGAAGTTTTGATAGCTTGTTCCTATGATGGCTGAAAATATGAATAAGTAAGCCTAGGATACTATGTTTCAACTTTCCAAGGACGATCATGGATTTAGAACTCTTAATACCTTGTGATTCTAAACCTAAGAGTTATTGTTAAACAAAGAATATTTTCCTCATCATCCTATGATAGCCGAAACTTAGTGTTTAGGTGCTAGGATGTTTGAGTTTTTATTTTTCCAAAATGATCATGGACTTAAGCTCCATAAGATATTTTGATGCTAAGTCTAAGAGATTGGAAATTATAAGGATTTCTAACTTGTTTATTCTATGTTATTAAATCTAGGATGTATTACTTTCATTTTTCCAAGATGATCATGGACTTGAGCTCCATAAGATATTTGGATGCTAAGTCTAAGAGATTGGAATGTTTAAGTTTCCATTGTTTTCCAAAATGATCATGGACTTGAGCTCCATAAGATATTTGGATGCTAAGTCTAAGAGATTGGAAAGTTTAAGGAGTTATAACTTGTTTATTCTATGTTATTAAAGCTAGGATGTATTACTATCATTTTTCCAAGATGATCATGGACTTGATCTCCATAAGATATTTGGATGCTAAGTCTAAGAGATTGGAATGTTTAATTTTCATTTGTTTTCCAAAATGGTCATGGACTTGGGCTCCATAAGATATTTGGATGCTAAGTCTAAGATATTGGAAGGTTTAAAGATTTCTAACCTATAAATCCTATGAAGGCCGAACCTAGAAGGTTATGGACCTAGGATACTTTGTTCTTATTTTTCCAAAATGATCATGGTTTTGAGTACCTTAATAAATATGGATGCTAAACCTAAGATATTGGAATGTTTAAGTTTCCATTGTTTTCCAAAATGATCATGGACTTGGGCTCCATAAAATATTTGGATGCTAAGTCTAAGAGATTGGAAAGTTTAAAGATTTATAACCTATAAATCCTCTGAAGGCCGAACCTAGAAGGTTATGGACCTAGGATACTTTGTTCTTATTTTTCCAAAATGGTCATGGTTTTGAGATCCTTAATACATATGGATGCTAAACCTAAGAGATTGGAAAGTTTAGGGAATGCTAGCCTATTTTACTAGCCTTGTCCGAATACCCTAAGTTTATAACTTAGTGGGATTTTAATTCAACTTTGTTAAATGATCATTGTTTATGAACTCCTAACACTTAAGGATCATAAATACATGAGTTGTATAATTTTTGGGAATCTCTAACCCTAAGAACTAGTCTTCACCAAACCTATACCTTGTTGTTTAGTGTTCTTATTTGATTTTAACTTGTGATTTTGTGTTCATAACCTTAGATTTCCATCATGGAGGAAATGAGGAGCATCTAATCTCCTTACCTTCACAGAAGGTGGAGTTAGTACTTTGTGGTGTGACAACGAGGAGCTTTGAGTTCGGGAGTTCGGTGATAACCCAGGTGGGGGAAAGAACCAACCTATTATCGGAATGGATAAGTAGTAGATTATATAATAATTGTTTAGGGCGACCTAAACCCTACTAGAAGTCGAGTAATCGACAAGACCAAAATCACATTGGTAACCTTTTCTGAAAAACCAATGGTGATTCGGGGATTGTAGGTTTATCGATATTAGGTTGATTTTATATTGTTCATGGTTGATTTGATTTTATAACCTTTATTGAATTGATTTTGTGCTATGTTGATGATATGGGAATATTTTGATTGATATTGTGTTTTGCATGATCTGCCTGGTTTTTATTATTATGCTTAGTGAATTTTAAGCAAAGATATATATGTTGTCTAAGAGATGATTGTTTTGGGTGTGAAGGTAATGATGATTTGGAAGTGCCAAACATAGATGATGTATGTTAAAGAGGTGTTATGGCATAGAATATGTGTCAAGTTCTAATGGAGGGTTAAGGCACTAGGATGTTATTAAATCGGGTTGGTGGGATTCAAGTATAGGTGTTGTTGTCCATGATCGTGTATTGGTAATATAATACACAAGGACAAAAGTGTATTGGTAATAAAATGCACCAAGAAAAAAGTGTATTGGAAATATAATACACAAAGACAAAAGTGTATTGGTAATATAATACGCAAGGACATTTGTGTATTGATAATATAATACACCATGTATTGGTAATATAATACACGTAAAACACTTCTGTGTATTGGTAATATAATACACCGTGTATTGGTAATATAATACACGTAAAATCAAGAGTTCTCGAGAGACCACTTCCACCTTAACGGGAATGAGGGTGGAACACCTTAACGGGAATGGAGGTGTTCACTAGGTGGAACATCTTAACGGGAATAAGGGTGTGCCTCGATGCAAATGAGGGATGGTGACACGAGTGGTAGTGGCCACGATAGCGTAAAGACATGGTGACATGATTATAGAGGTTACGTTAAAATAACGTGTTAGATTACCTGAGAGTAAGGGTAGAGGATGATATATATTAACCTGAGGATGATTCGTTAGTTATGTGTGTTGATTGTCTGTGACAATTACTGTATAATTTACTATGACTCTTTTCCGCTTTTTGATGATAGAACTATTTATTATCCCCTGTATATGTCTGTGTGTTGTATTTTATCTCCTTGTGGAATTGTACAAGAAGACCCTGTGGATGAGCGTAACCAGGAGGCGTTGGATGGAACTCCCTACGAACCGGAGGCTGGAGGACGAGCTATGACCCATGGTGATTAGGGTCTAGTTAGTTTTGGCCAGTGCGTCTCGTGAGGTGTATTTTTATTATGTTTTCCGCTGTTTAACTTTTGTCTAAGTATATGCCTGTGAGGGATCCTACTGATAGGATATCCTCAACAGTGTTTTGTAATATGCATAATATACTTATATTGTGATATGCCATTCTATATGAAGTTGTATACTTTATAAGTTAAGTTTTAATTTTTACGTATTTTCACGTTAAGCGTGCGATTAAGTAATTAAATAATGAGGTTTTAATCTAATGACACAAAGAGGCACAGCGGGGTGTCTCATTTTGGTATCAGAGAAGTTTGGTTCTAAAACGAACTGTGGGTTATGTCTGATCAGAATCAAGGACTGCAAGGTTTAGGATGTTGTTACTGGCCGTGTCTAGTTGAATCCACATCGGATATTGACTATGCTTAGAAGTTGGGTAGTGAGTCCGAACGTGATAACTAACATTGGTATGCAGCAGTCGGTAGCTGATGATAGAGGAGCTAGTGTTCAGAGAGGAAGAGCTAGAAAAGGAGTTCCAGTAGCAGGGCTGCCAATGGCCAGACCTCAGGCCACTAGGAGAGTGTTTAATGTGAGGGGAGCTGAATCCTCTCAATCTGGGGATCTTATACAAGGTATGTATTTGATATCTGGTAGAATTTGTTTGTTGTCTAAGTAGCATGATAGACAAGAAAGTGATGAGAGTTTTGTTGAGGATAGTTGTGACTGGTAGGATGTGAACCCTTAAGATCAATATTAGTGAATGAGACAATTACTATACGTCAAATGTTGATCGAGGCATAGTATTACTAAGAGAATCTAAGGTAATGATCAAATACTCGTAGTTAGTATGGATGGTATGAATTTGGAAGATTAAAGGAAAAGTACCTATAGTAGTTTTACCTAAGATGAATATGAGCAGGGTAGATAACTTCTTTTGGTTTTAATTGCATTAAGAGGTACAATAATATTCTTTTGAGGATTAAGATGTGTGATTTTGATATAATCTGGAATAGTGGAATACGCTACAAGGATCTAAGACTGTGAATGGATACATTAAGTAGGAAATTAGGGTAGTATTGATTGCGGTGTTAATTGTAGAAGTTAGATGTTGAAATGGATTGTGGTGTTAATTGTGGGTAATGGTAGAAGTTAGATGTTCGAATTGATTGTGGTGTTAATTGCGGGAGTTAGATGTTGAAATAAGGTCCTCTATTGGATCAGTAGTAAGAAGAAGGAAATGATTAAGTTTGAATTATGTCCTTAAAAGATGATAGATCAAGGTGAAATGTTAAGGACAATGAATATAGTGTAGTGATGGATTGTTTCTAGTATAAATAGAACAATATAAGAATAAATTCTGGTATGAAGTTATTGCTGTCACCTAGGGGAAAGACAGCGATGAGAAATATAATGTGAGATCTTTAGATTAAGATACGATTATAAGATGAGGTCTAGTTTTGAGTACGTAAATTCCGAGGACAAAATTTTCTTTTAAGAGGGGTAGTAATGTAACATGATTTTAATTATGTTGTTCAACCGGTTAAAATAAAATTAATGATATTTTAATTTGAGAGTTAGAAAGTGTTTTTGATTAAAATAAAATCATATTCATATTCTACTATAATGTAGAGGGTTACGTTAAAATTTTCGGTTGCAAATTCAAACGACAGCCGATCTGCGTTTTCACTGTCGGTACAAGTTTATTGAGCATAAAACATAATTTTGAACCACAAACGAAACCGTTAGTGTTTTTGTGATTTTTTGTTTGATATTGGAAATTTTCGAAAATTCGAGTTCGGAAATAAAATATAATATTTATTCCGGGTGAAATACGATCGGAAACTTAAACCAGATACGCAATGGAGCAGAGTAGGGAGCACAAAAGTGATGAGGTGACATGTGAGAGTGAGGAGACTTACTAGGGGGATGGCCTAAGCCACATCCAAAAAAGTGGTCATGATGACATTTTTCAAATTATATCATATTATATTCTAAAAACCTATTTTTTCTTTCTTCTTCAACCAAACAAGTCTTAAACACAAAACTTGCTCTCCAAGCTCATCATCTCTCCAAAATTTCGTGCTCCCCTCTCCCTCCTCTATATAATCATCACTCATCTTCATTCTCTCATTTTCTTCCTCCATCTTCATACTTCTTCAACTTCTTCCATTTCTTCTTTTTTTTTCAAACACTTAAAGCTTCCATTTTTATTAGTCTTTTCCACTTGAGTTCTTCATTAAAGTTCTTCCTTATACTAAAGGTAATGCTCTCATATGAATCTTTTTTCAAGTTTCATCTTTTATTTCTTAGTTTACTTTATGTGTTCTTTATATGCTTTGAACTTCTAAAATCTCTCTAAAATGGTAGAAAACTCCTTTTGAGTTGAAACCACTTTCTATAGTCTTGTATTAACTTATATTTTCACATACTAAGAGGTTGTGTAAAGAAAAAATCTCTACCTATCTCTTCCAATGAAGGCCGAATGCTTGCATTTGTGACCTAGGAAGTTTTTGTTTCAACTTTTGGAATATGATCATGTGTTTGAGTTTCTAGCTATCGATTGATCTTAAATCTATAAATCTTGGAAGTTTTGATAGCTTGTTCCTATGATGTCTCAAAATATGAATAAGTAAGCCTAGGATTCTATGTTTCAACTTTCCAAGTATGATCATGGATTTAGAACTCTTAATACCTTGTGATTCTAAACCTAAAAGTTATTGTTAAACAAAAATTATTTTCCTCATCATCCTATGATGACCGAAACTTAGTGTTTAGGTGCTCAGATGTTTGAGTTTTTATTTTTCTAAAATGATCATGGACTTAAGCTCCATAAGATATTTGGATGCTAAGTCTAAGAGATTGGAAAGTTTAAGGATTTCGAACTTGTTTATTCTATGTTATTAAATCTAGGATGTATTACTTACATTTTTCCAAGATGATCATGGACTTGAGCTCCATAAGATATTTGGATGCTAAGTCTAAGAGATTGGAATGTTTAAGTTTCCATTGTTTTCCAAAATGATCATGGACTTGAGCTCCATAAGATATTTGGATACGAAGTCTAAGAGATTGGAAAGTTTAAGGATTTCTAACTTGTTTATTCTATGTTATTAAAGCTAGGATGTATTACTTTCATTTTTCCAAGATGATCATGGACTTGGGCTCCATAAGATATTTGGATGCTAAGTCTAAGAGATTGGAATGTTTAAGTTTCCATTGTTTTCCAAAATGATCATGGACTTGAGCACCATAAGATATTTGGATGCTAATCTAAGAGATTGGAAAGTTTAAAGATTTCTAACCTATAAATCCTATGAAGGCCGAACCTAGAAGGTTATGGACCTAGGATACTTTGTTCTTATTTTTCCAAAATGATCGTGGTTTTGAGATCCTTAATACATATGGATGCTAAACCTAAGAAATTGGAAAGTTTAGGGAATGCTAGCCTATTTTACTAGCCTTGGCCGAATACCCTAAGTTTATAACTTAGTGGGATTTTAATTCAACTTTGTTAAATGATCATTGTTTATGAACTCCTAACACTTAAGGATCATAAATCCACGAGTTGTATAATTTTTGGGAATCTCTAACCCTAAGAACTAGTCTTGGCCAAACCTATACCTTGTGGTTTAGTGTTCTTATTTGATTTTAACTTGTGATTTTGCGTTCATAACCTTAGACTTCCATCACGGAGGAAACGAGGAGCATCTAATCTCCTTACCTTCACAGAAGGTGGAGTTAGTACTTTGTGGTGTGACAACGAGGTGCTTCAAGTTCGGGAGTTCGGTGATAACCCAGGTGGGGGAAAGAGCCAACCTATCGTCGGAATGGATAAGTAGTAGAGTAATCGACAAGACCAAACTCACATTGGAAACCTTTTCCGAAAAACCAATGACGATTCGGGGATTGTAGGTTTATCGATATTAGGTTGATTTTTTATTGTTGATGGTTGATTTGATTTTGTTACCTTTATTGAATTGATTTTGTGCTATGTTGATGATATGGGAATATTTTGATTTATATTGTGTTATGCATGATCTGCCTGGATTTTATTATTATGCTTAGTGAATTTTAAGCAAAGATATATATGTTGTCTAAGAGATGGTTGTTTTGGGTGTGAATGTAATGATGATTTAGAAGTGCCTAACCTAGATGATGTATGTTAAAGAGGTGTTATGGCATAGAATATGTGTCAAGTTATAATGGAGGGTTAAGGCACTAGGATGTTGTTAAATCGGGTTGGTGGGATTCAAGTATAGGTGTTGTTGTCCATGATCGTGTATTGGTAATATAATACACAAGGACAAAAGTGTTTTGGTAATAAAATACACCAAGTCAAAAGTGTATTGGTAATATAATACACAAAGACAAAAGTGTATTGGTAATATAATACGCAATGACATCTGTGTATTGGTAATATAATACACTGTGTATTGGTAATATAATACACGTAAAACATTTCTGTGTATTGGTAATATAATACATCGTGTATTGGTAATATAATACACCGTGTATTGGTAATATAATACACGTAAAATCAAGAGTTCTCGCGAGACCACTTCCACCTTAACGGGAATGGGGGTGGAACACCTTAACGGGAATGGAGGTGTGCACTAGGTGGAACATCCTAACGGGAATGAGGGTGTGCCCCGATGCAAATGAGGGATGGTGACAGGAGTGGTAGTGGCCACGATAACGTAAAGACATGGTGACAGGATTAGGGAGGTTACGTTAAAATAACGTGTTAGATTGCTTGAGAGTAAGGGTAGAGGATGATCTATATTAACCCGAGGTTGATTCGTTAGTTATGTGTGTTGATTGTCTGTGACAATTACTGTATAATTTACTATGACACTTTTCCGGTTTTTGATGATAGAACTGTTTCTTATCCCCTGTATATTTCTGTATGTTGTATTTTATTTCCTTGTGGAATTGTACGAGAAGACCCTGTGGATGAGCGTAACCAGGAGGCGTTGGATGGAACTCCCTACGAATCGGAGGTGTAACACCCCGTTTTTCGTATGCTTCTTTATCGGTAAATATATGCTTTAATGTATTTATTTTCGATAAAATCCAGAAGATGATTTTATTTAAAATAAAATCATTTTCTTGTGTTGTTTTACCATATGAAGCCCCAATAAAATTTTCGGTCGAAAATTCAGACAAAAACCGGTCTGGGTTCTCACTACCGGTACAAGTTTACTGAGCCAGAAACAAAATTTTAATTCGTGAACGATACAGTTAGTGTTTTTATGATGTTTTATGTGGGTTGGTAAATTCTCGAAATTTTGTTGTCCGGGAATAAAATATAATATTTTATCCGGACGAAACCTTCAGAAAATACGATCGGATGTGCAACCGGTTACGTATTTAAGCAGTTAAAGGAACCCTAAAGAAGGAGAAAAGACTTGATGGGAATCTCATTTAATGTTATGACACACCTAATGAAAAAGAAAATCCTCATTACACTTCAAAATCTTACTTTTCACTTTCTCTCTCCAATCACATCACATCACATTAACTCTTAAACCACACTTCAAGAAACTCAACTTCTTTCTTCTTCTTCCTCTTAAGGCCGTGCACTTCCACCCATCCCTCTATAAATAGCACTCATCAACTTCACTTAAACACTTTCCTTTCTCCTACTTCATTCTTAAGCTTTCATCTTTTCACTTCAAGCTTCCAAAGCTCTTGTTTTTACTCTTCTTTTCACAAAGTGTTATTCATCAAAGTTGTTCCTCTTGTTTAGGGTAATACTCTCATGTATTCTTTTCTTTAAAAACTTCATCTTTTTCTAAAGTTTCTTCTTCATGTCATTTATGAGCTTTTATCTTCAAAAATCTCTCAAAAATGGTAGAAAACTCCTTTTGAGTTGAAACCAATTTCTATGGCCTGGTATTTACTTGTAGTTTAACATACTAAAAGGTTGTGTAAAACAAAGTTTCCTAACCTCTACTTCCTAATGAGGCCGAACCATACCTATGGTTTTGATGGATCTTGTTTCAACTTTTACAAGTGTGAGTTTGTATTTAAAGATTTGTTTTTCCAAAATGATCATTGACCAAGGCCCCTTTATGTTAAAGGATGCTATGTCTAAAGTGATTGGAAAGTTTAAAGATTTGTTTCCCAAAATGATCATTGACCAAGGCTCCTTTATGTTAAAGGATGCTATGTCTAAAGTGATTGGAAAGTTTAAAGATTTTTACTCTACTTTATGTCATTTACTTTTATGTCATTTATGTTTATGCCATTTACTTTAAGTCATTTACTTTATGCCATCTATATTTATGCCATTTACTTTAAGTCATTTACTTTATGTCATTTCCATTATGTCATTTACTTTATGCCATTTATATTTATGCTATTTACTTTATGTCATTTACATTATGTCATTTACTTTTATGCCATTTATATTTATGCCATTTACTTTAAGCCATTTACTTTATGTCATTTACATTATGCCATTTACTTTATGATATTATACTTTAATTATTTATAATCATATGGTGTTTCCAAGATGATCAAAGACTCAAGCCCCATAAGTTATTGGATGCTAAAAGGTCTAAGAGATTGGAAGAATTTAAAGATTTTTATCACAAAAACCCAAGGATGACCGAACCTTAAAGGTTATGGGCCTAGGGTGGTTCGTTTTTCATTTATCCGAAGTGATCATGGTTTTGAGCTCCTTACTATTAATGGATGCTAAACCAAAGAGATTGGAAATTTTAAAATGTTCCTAGCCTATTTTATTGATCAAGGACGAATCTCCATCAAGGTGTAACTTGGTGGGATTTTTGTTCAACTTGTTTTAAGTAATCATGTTTTAAACTCTTAGCACTTGCGGATCATAAATCCCTAAGTTGCATATGTTTTGGAAACTTCTAACCCTAAGTTCTAGGTTGAGTTCTAATCCTTTGAACCTTGTGTCTTGAAACCTAGATTTGCCTCCTAACCAACCTTGAAGAACGTCCGCGAAACCGTTTATTTTCTTACATTCTCTTACCTTCTTAAGGTAAGAGGGGATTTCCTAAAGATATTCAATAACTGTATGCATGTGTGTAGGTGTTTAACTGGATATTTATATGTTGATTGAGCTTACTTGATTATCTAATGTGCTTGAACTGTGGTGCTATTATCTGATGTTGAACTGCACTTGTTCTAAATGATATAATGCATATATGTGATGAACTGCTTTCAACTGTGATATTACCATTGCACTGATGATATATACTGTTGTTGATTGAAAGTTTGCTAAGCCAGACGTGCGTCTGTGCTCAACCATAATAAGGATTAAAAACCTTAATAAGCTTTGAATATGAAGGGATTGGTGTTCTTTTCCAAAAGCTCTTTAAACTTAAAGTACTTGTTTTAAATGTTGAAATGATTTTGGTGTACTATTGTTATACAAGAGAAAAATCATTTTCGAACTATGTGTCTTCAAGTGAAAACTTTCAAGAATATTTGGCAATATCTTATTGGGGGAAATATTTCAAAGATAAAAGAATTTCATAGATGCTTTATAAAAGGATTTTCAAAGAAAAGGTTTTTCCTAAATATTTTAGAAACTTTCCGATAACCTGGATAGGTTATCGAGGATTCGGTTTTGAATTTGTTTTTCACTGAACGAAAAATAAGTACTTAAGAAAGAGAATCTAGTACGCGAGACGTCGCCTCTAGTATTCAGTGATGTGCACGTGATCTTGGATCAGTGTTAATTCGGGACTACGAGTCCTGGCTATGATATTGGGGACTTAGGTCCTAATCACGTTGTGTTGGATTGTGTCTTCTAACCGCGTGTGATGATCATGATTAAAGGTGAAGGTTGTTTTCTACGACCACAACCCTTGACTGCGGCCACGGTCTTGGGCATTGTGATTGAGCATTCGGACTATGAGTCCTATGCTTCTGAGTTTTCAAGTGATGGGGAAATGATGATTAAGTCGTTAGCTTTGAGCAGCGACAGTGAAAAAAAAATGAACACAAAGAAATCCTTTAAATAAAATATTTTATCATGTGCATTTCCCCAGCGAGGCGTGCTATTGATGAATATATCGGATACAAGGTGGTATCCGGGAGTCCGTCCATGTAAACCGAGTGAAGAGGCACATGTGGCGTTGCCCGATCCGAGACCTTAATGCATGAGGGTAAGGGGGTAACTGCCCAAGTGGGCTAGAGCTTGACCAACTCTAATGATTCTCCAGTGAAAAGAAACGGTGTTGAGATCTCATGAGATTAAGTTAGAGCCTGATATTGAAGTGCCATGCATCTTTTCGAAAGATTGACTGTGCGGGTTTGATTCCCTTTGATATAGCACTGATATATTGCGAATATGCATGATTTAACTACGTATATGATTCTGTGATGTATGTATCATGTATATGGTTGTTGTGGGATATATCTTATGACAGTATCTCACTCTTTCACAAATGTATGCTTTGTACTTTTCTCTTTGCTTCGGGAACGCACGTACTCTTAGATGGATCCGGACGTCCCTCTGGCACCAACGAGTTCGAGGAATGAGGTCTTCGATCATGCTGGGGCAGCAGGGAGTTGGACCATTCATGAAGGAGCAACGACTGCGACTTATCAGGGACCAATCACGACTACTGAGACTAATGCAAACGGAGTACCTATACGGAGGATCCATACAGTCGAGTCTCGGACTGTGGCACTTCCACCTCCATGGTTCTACCTCCACACGCTACAGGTCACCGGACTTCTTCACGAGCACCTTGACCCAGTCGCACCGCTCGAAGAAGATCCAGTGGAGGAGGATCCCGAAGAGGATCCGGAGGAAGACCCCGACGAGTTCATAGAGATTGAGGAGGAGGAGGAGGAGGAGCCCGAGTACCACCCACAGGATCTTGACGACGATGACATGATTATCGATGATGGCGGCGTAGTTATTGATCCGGCAAGTGGTTCCTCGTCTGAAGGTAGCTTCTGCGGTCACTCCGAGTGCAGGAGGCATGGATAGATCGTTGTTGGTTTTGGAGTTGCCCTGATGGTCCCTTGGTTTTTGGAGCCTTATTTTGATCCTTATGCCTAACTTTCCCCCATTCCCAGTGTGATGACAATCTTTTACCTACTTCTTCAGCTTTTTGTATCAGTGTGAGTTGGCCAGTTCGATAAGGCCTGTCTTGTAACCAGAAACCTAAGATCCCAAGTGGGTCGGCTATCTATTTATATGTATGATGTTTATTCACATGTTCTGAGTGTTCATCATTGTTTCTTAACTACCGCTTACAAGAAAGAAAAAAATAAATTAAGTACCCTTTTCAGTGACCCTTCTAACAAAGGTTATATTTCCGAAGGCGACCAGCGTTTTAAATAAGTTTCTTTTCCGCAAATGAGTAACCATGTGATGCCAGGTTTTAGGGTGTCACAGGAGGCTGGAGGACGAGCTGTGACCCATGGTGATTAGGGTCTAGTTAGTTATGGCTAGTGCGTCTCGTGAGGCGTATTTTTATTATGTTTTCTGCTGTTTAACTTTTGTCTAAGTATATGCCTGTGAGGGATCCTGCTGATAGGATATCCTCAACAGTGTTTTGTAATATGCATAATATACTTATATTGTGATATGCCATTCTATATGAAGTTGTATACTTTATAAGTTAAGTTTAAATTTTTACGTATTTTCAAGTTAAACGTGCAATTAAGTAATTAAATAATGAGGTTTTAATCTAATGACACAAAGAGGCACAGCGGGGTGTCTCAGCAGATGGTTGATCCGAACAAGGACAAGGACAAGAAGAATAGAAGATTCAAAGGAGTTATGCCAGAAGCTGAATCAGTCATGCTTGATCTGAATCAAGAATCTTTTGACTACTCCATGCTGGACTACTATTTGCATTATGAATCTATTGGGTTGATCAATGAACAACGTGTTGTAGACTTCTGGAAATCCCACATCATCCACTGCACAAGAGAAGCATCCTCCTTTGGACTGACCCAAGAAGAGAAAAAGGAAATTCCTAAAGTCAGAGGCAAGTGTGGTCTTTCAAACTTCCGGTACATGATCTACAAAGATCTTTCGGGACTTCCCATAACAAGTCGAAATGTCGAATTCTCCTACCCCATCATATGGGCAAAGGAAGTATCAGTGACCCCTTTACCCCTTCTTGTGATTAATCCTGCCCCGTCTTCACCTCCTTCTGAGCTCCTAGAAGATGAAATTGTCGTTGAAGGACCTGCCATGAATGCCACTATTTTTGGCTCAGGTGGTCATGAAGAAGAAACTGCCGAGTCCATTTCCAAACAAAGCTCATCTGGAAAGCATTCCTCTCAACCACAAGCTCTAGTTGTAGTTCTCCCTTCAGATCATCCTAAACACTCCAGAGGATTAAGCACCTTTCAAGAATTTGCTGAAAGTTCAAGACAACATGCTCTGCCACCAAATCTTGAAGAAGTTCTTGGAAAGATAGTTGATGAGAGAGTTGGCAAGCTGGTTGAAGAGAAGGTTGAAAAGATGACTGAGAAAATCACTAAGGAAGTCTGTCAAAGAGTTCAAGTATCTATGGCTCCAACCTTAGAGGTTGTGAACAAAATGCTGAAATTTCTGACTGATTTCAAGAAAACACAGACTCAGAATCAACCACCTCGACCACCTCCTCCTGCCTAACCTTGAATTTGTTTTCCTTACTGACAATGATGGTCCACTCCTTTTTACCTTTTTGTTTGATAACAAAAAAGGGGGAGAAAGGAAAGGAAAGATATTTCCTTTATAAATACAAAGTCTGTTTTGAAAAGCTCATATTCATCTGCATATGCATATTCTGTTTTCTAGTTTATAACTACTTTGATACTCCTGTTTGCCTATTTTCTATGATGCTTATTTATTCCTTCATATATACTCTAAGTGTGATAAGCAGTTGCATTGATCTATTAGATTATATGCAGTTTGTCTCATATGCTTTTACTGATTACTTATCTGAATGCTTTGTCTTAGGGGGAGCTTTGCAAGCTCTCTTAGACTTTCCTTTTCAAATTTAATTATTTTTTGTCATCATCAAAAACGGGGAGATTGTTGGAACCAAAGTAGTTTTAGATTAAATAATCTCTATGTTTTGATGTTAACAAAAGAATTAAATTTGCTTGGGAAAGTGTTAGTTGAAATCTAACATGTGCTTTCAGTTATGCAGGAATATTTAAATATAAGTAATAGAAACTTGGGATAAGTTTTCATTGGACTCCTTGAGAAAAATACGCGTCCACCCTTGCAGACGGGCTACTCAATGTTTTGGTAAAGTTATTTATTTAATTAATTAACTAGACCGGTTTCTTTAAGTAGACTAGGCACTAAATGCTTACTAGACGGAAATCAAAATAACTTCTTAAATATAGCAAGTCCAAAGACTTGATAGTAAATGTGTCTAGCTTGCCATGTTAGCAGACGAAAGTAATTGGTAAAATTGAATGAACTGAAAAATAAAATAATCAGGTAGACGAGCTCTAACTGCCACGTCACCAGACGGAGATTATGATAACTCATTGAGGTATAGCAAGTCCAAAGACTTGATAGACAAGAGGATATGCCACGTCAGCAGATGAGCAAAATAAAATAATGAACAGACTTAGTCTCACATATAACTAAGTAGATGGAGTTTTTAAGTAGACGAGCTCCATTTTGAATGAATAAATGCAATCCGAATCTCTTGAATTTATTTCAAATGACTGATATTTATTTCAATATAATTTTTGTTCTTCACATTTGTTCTATCTGCTTTAATGTTTTACCTTGTTGTAAAAAAAACATAGTACCATCAAAGAAATGCAAAAAGCATAATCGTACAATGAGAAACTGCAAAACAATATGTACGATGACAACTTTATGGCTGGAAAAAGCTGGGTTATGCAAAAAGGAGGAACAACAAGTTCTCAAGCTGCAATACTCAACAGTGAGCCTCCATTTCATGCTATCTCGATAACCAAGAGTACTATTCAGTATTGCCTCAATCAAGCTATCAGTCACAACGGATATCATTAATTCAATGCTATCTCTAAACGAGACTATTCAAAATAACCGTTGAAGAAATACAAGTGAAGAAGAATGTCACTATAAATAGAAGACCTCAAATACTGAAGAATAACTTTTTTCCTGCACAAGTTTTGCTAGCTCAACTTTTGTCAATAAACAATCATTCATACTCATATTTCTTTAAAAGCAAGAGTCTGTATTCTTTAGTTGGAATATTGTGAAAATATTCATTTGATCTTAAACTTTCATATCCTCACACACAGTTAGTTAAGAAGATCATAAGTTAAATCTCTTTGTTAGAGTTAGAGCCTGAAGAGGCTTGGTAAGAAAGAAATACTTGTAAGCCTGGAGAGGTGTTGAATACTTGGTGGTAATCTATTTTGGAAAATAGTGGAGAAAAACCTTCAAGTAGAAGGGATTGGATGTAGTTCTTGGTTGGAAGAGAGTGAACCAGGATAAAACATCTTGTGTGATTCTTCTATCCCTAAACTCTTACTGCTTTATTTGTTTTTACTGGCTGAGGGGTTTTGATATTGCTTTTGTTAAAGCTTTCTTTTTGAAAGATCTATTTCTTTGTGCTTTCTTCTGATTGAACCTTCTTGTGTGCAAAAATAGTTTTAGAGGTTGTTTTTAGAAAATTATTAACAAACACAATTCAACCCCCCTTCTTGTGTTTGCCTGTGTCAACTTCACGGAATACCTTATTTATTAAGGCACCGTACATAACAAGTAGCATGGATACCCTATCATTAAGGCATAATATATAACAACGTAGCACGAAATACCTTATCATTAAGGCACCATACATAACAACGTAGCACGAATACCCTATCATTAATGTATCATACATAGGACGTACACGTCTACCAATGAATGCATATAAAACATTTTGCTCTTGACATTTATCTTTGTGTTCATTTTTCTTTTGTCAAAGCTCAAGATGGCTTACGACTATTCATAATTTTTAACGTGATAGATTTCTCAATATTAACATAGGACACGAAGTCCGAATGCTCAATCACAAAACCTTGGACCTCGAAATCAGTCTTAGGTTTATGGTGATAGAAAACAATATTCACTATTAACAACGTTCATTACAACGTGTAACAACGTAACACGGATCAAAGATCTTCGTGTTTTTATTTAAGAATGCCAGTATCACGACGTCTCGGATACTAAGTCTACCTTTTAACGTTAACATTGTTTTCGTTTGGTGAAACACAAAATCAAAACAAAACGTTCGAAACTTATCCAAGTTATCGGAAACAACCCATTGTATAAAACTATTTCACAGAAAATACGTTTACGTTGAAAATTGGTTTTACAAAATCATCAAAATCACTTGAAATTCAGTTTCTTTCATAAAATCAATATTTTGAACTTGAAAATATTTCTGATACAAATTCTCTATTTTAACTAATATTACCGTTTTTAGTAATCCTACGGCAAATATTATCGGAATTGTCCGACGTTTGATGTTTTAAAAACATTTTAAGTCCAATTATGACTTTTCTAGTCAAATAATTTTTCCAATACCATAATAAAATTATTTTTGAAACTTATTTTCTTAAAATAACATTTTCTAATATTTAGAAATTTCTTACGTATAAACCAGCAGTGTAAAAATATTTTCACGGTTACGTCCTCTCTATGACTCATAAAACACTCTTACGCTGTTAAATCATTAAAATAATAATATTTTCCAACATTTCTCATTTTTCCCAAATACTATTTTCCATCAATATTATATTCCAATATTTCTCCATTTAACATTGAATATAATTTTTTTAAAGCTTGTTAAATTTTTTATCTGATTAATTGATTGGGCACTGACCACTGTCAGGCTTCTCAAACAACAATCAACAACAATATCATAGCAATATTCCCAGGCAGATCACGCATCACAACATTATAATATATAACTGTAAATAAATAATTAAGTGCAGATAAACAAACACAGGTATCACGACACAACTTTAACCAAACTAATCAAGCACCACAACCACAGATAAATAATACAGACCACTCACTAATCACATACAGTTATTGTGAAAAATCCCTCAGGTAAGCTCCTCTTACCTCTCGAAGATCTTTCCTTACGGTACAAGTTCCCCGACACACCGTTTTCTTGACAGCACACGTACACGATTTACACACAATCTCCTTCAACAAAACACAACAAATAATTATCAATCAAACAACTAAATACACCTATGCTCCTATATGATAGGTTCGGCCATGAGGTGTTTGGATGGATAAAAATTTCTAAAATTCCTAACTTTGTGGATTAGTGATTCTCAATCACTCAAAACCCTAAAACAATGATTAAATTACAAAGGTTGAAATAAATACTCCAACCCTTCAAAATCCTAATTTTAGCCATGACACAAAATTTGGGTTAGTGATTTCAAAATTTCACATACTCTTAGATCCATGACCTTAGAGTAGTGTAGAGTTAAGGTAACTATCATAAGTTGAAAAATGAAACAAAATCTTTCAACTCCTCAAGAACATAATTTCATCCATGAGTAAAAATATGGCTTAGAGATTTTCATTTTATTAAACAAGCATGGATTCAATACCTATATGAGCCATAAGATTGAATCAAGCAAGACTAGTCTTAAAAAAAATGAACAAAGTCCTTCCCCCACAACAAGTTAGGGTTGGGCCTCAACAAAATAAATAGGCACGAAATTTTTGTTTGATGTATCCTCTTGGATCTCAAATATAGAGAGGATAATAAGATCGTAGAAATTATTTTCATGCTCATTGGATTTTTCTATGATTTACTATGAATTTTCAAAGTTCTAGATCTAAGAATTGAAAAATATGATCGTGGCTTCAAAACACAAAAATAATTGAAGAACATGATGATGATTGAGTTAGAGAAGCATGGTATACCTCTTAGAAATGTAAAATGAGCAAGGATTCAAGTAGTTGCTTCCCAAAACAAGGCTTTTTTGAGAAAATGGAGGAAATGCTTCATGGAGAAGATGATGACAAGCTTAAATAGCAATGAAATAGGCTCATTTTGAGGGTTTGGACCGTGGCTTTTGGGGGCAAAAGGATCCAAGGCATAAATTTTTAGGGACAAAAGAGTAATCTTACAAAATGGCATTTTTGTGATATAAAGATGACTTAAGGACAAAATGGTAATTTTGCCTAAGGTAATCATGAAAATTATGTGATTGAAATTGAAGGACAGGTGGCTGATTTGTGTCCATAAATTGTGGGGCAAACTTGTCATTTCAATGAAAGTTCAAGGGTAAAATTGTCCAAGGGAAAAATGGTATTTACACTAATTTAAAGAAATATCTAGATTTTTGTTTAAATGTCATCATGACATTGATGACTCACCCATATGACTCACCACCCTAGGTGGCAAGAGGTATCATCATCCGATGTCGGGTTTTGTCTCTGCACGTCCGTTCTCAACTCCATCGATTACCCGATTTAAGGTTTTACGCCTGAATCGAGTATAATAACCTATTTATTTTGAAAATTTTCAAAATAACCTATATCGTTGTAAATGAGATATAAAATCTATTCATTTCATTCTCGGGTCAAAATTAGGTTTTCCGATTAGTAAAATCTTACTGTCAGTAAAAATGCAGACCGGGTTCCGTCTGAATTGTCAACCAAAAATTTCACCGTATATTTATAAAAATAAGTATGATATGAATATGACTTTGGTTTTCCCAAAATAATTTTCAAAGTTTCAAATAAAAATATAAACATTTATTTATATTTATACTTATCTTAGAAAGCGGAAAAATCGAGGTGTTACATAATTCACTTGATTATATATTTATAATAAAATTTAAATTCTTTTAGCAATTGGTAAAATAATTATATTTTAGAAAGTATATATATATATATATATATATATAATTAAAATTAAAATTATCGAATATTTCTCATCCTACTTACATTGGTATTGAAGATTATCAATCATTTTCAACGTAATTGATTTATTTGAAGCAACTAAAAATTATTTTTTGTACATCATGAATTGTGATAAACAAAGAGTCATAAATTATATAGGTTTTCAAAGAAAATAAATAATTTCAAGATGGTGAATCATTTCCCTATGTAATTTACTTAATCTTTGAGCTATTTCTCCTATATTCCCGATGTAAGTTTACTCTTTATCAAACCTAATAGAGGCACTATAAAAATATAGACAATCAAATTAAAATATAAAATTCAAGCATCTCCTGAGAAGGTTTGTCATCTAAAGTTTTTTTCTATTTTTCACTCATGGCTAAAACGATTAATTTATTAGTGACATTTCTCCATCAAAAGTTATGTCATGTGTCATTTTGAGAGCCATTTTTCAATTATTATTTTTTGACATTTGGCAAAAACTCCACTTTTATAAATTATTTATAAAATTTATAAAATTATCAAGCATTTCTTCTTCCACTTGCCTTATATTATCTCTCAACATTTAACAATATATATGTTTCCAAAGCATTTAAAAAAATTCAAGATAAATCATTTTCCAATGTAATTTATTTAAATCATAATTTTTTTTAAGCAAAATGGTATGCAAAGGCATCACTGTGGAAACAAGGCATCCCAACTAGGTTGGCACCCCAAGAACCACCAATGACTTGCAGCACACCATGAATATATTAAAAGAAGAAGAAACCAGTACAAAGCATGGGGGGACTGGACCAAAACCCATGAAGGGAACGAAGTTATCTGAACCTATAGTTAGGGAGACAATTCCTATCATGGAAGAAATCCTGCAATATAAAACTGGGGGCTAAATCCCACCAAACTAACCCTTGGGAGAAAATACCATAGTTGGCTAATTTGTCAGCGCAAGTATTGCCCTCTCTAAGAATGTGGGAGCAACCAAAGTGCACCTCCTTAGTTAAACTTAAGAAATTCATCCATCTATTTCTCAGCTTCCGGGGAACCAACTTGGGGTTGGAGAAAGCTTCAATAACCAACTTTGAGTCACACTCCAGCCAAAGCTTGCACCAATCCTTCTTATGAGCCAACTCAATGGATAAAATAGCACCCAAGATTTTAGCATAAATGGCATCAGAGATACCAATATTATAGGAGAAACAACCCAATATAGCTGAACTGTTGTCCCTGAAAAGACCACCACAAGCAGCTCTCCCTGGGGAACCTTTGGCTGCTCCGTCACTATTAGCCTTAAACCAACCAGTTTTAGGAGGAAACCAAAAGACCTATTTAATCAGAGGGGCTGAATTGGCCTTTCCAATAACCTGGAAGTGCTTTAAGATATTGAATTCCTCAATAGCAGACGACATGGAACCGGCAGAGGAATTTCCAGACAAAGCTACGTTAGCCCAGATCAAATTCAGAGAGGCCTCGAAAGAAATAACCTTCCCTTCATATTTAAGTTGGTTCCTACAGAACCAAATACCCCCAATAATGTTTGCGATGACTGGGCCAATGCTGCCTCTGACTTGAGAGCTCCAGTTTCTGTTACAAATTGAAAGGACTAACTGGATAGAGGTGGAATCAATTGCCATATTCAGAACTGAAATTATCCATCACCAGAAACGTTGCGTAAAGCTGCAATCAAAAAAAAAAAAGGTGGAACAAAGTTTCATAAGCCTGACCACACAAGCTGCAAATGGAGACCACATGACAACCTCTTGACCAGAGCTTATCCTCTGTTGGGACCTTGTTATGAAAGAGGCGCCAGATGAGGAAAGATTTGGATGGAGGGATTGATTTTGACCAAATTAGCTTACACCAAGACAGAGCCGACTTCAGAGGAAACATAAAATTATAAGCATCTTTCGAGGATAATTCACCAGAATTAGAATCAGTCCAGTACAGCGAGTCTTTCATAGGAAAGATAGGGATGCTGATGCGGCTGAGTTCAGAGGCCAGAATCTGATTTCTCTGCAGAATGGCTTGGGGAACACTCCATTTACCATGAGCAATGAAATCCTCTACTTTGGAATGCAGTAAATGATGCACACTTTCAAGGATATCTAGGAGATAAAAAATAGGCTGAGATAGCCAACAGTCAGTCCAGAAATTGAAATTTGAGCCATTTCCAACATTCCATCTGCTGTTAGCAAGAACAGTAGAGACATGATTTTTCATCCCTGCCCAAATGTTAGAGTTAATGTGGTACTGAATAGGGGTTTTATTCGAAAAGACCCTGGCTCGAAGGAGAATCGCCCACTGCTTATCCGAAGAGACTAGATCCCAGCTTCTGTTTAGCAAGGCTGTTTTATTAATGGAACTACGTGATCTCAAACCAAGGCCTCCCTCATTAAAAGGAGCACACAGTGTGTTCCAGGAAACCGTGACAATCTTCCGAGAGTCAATATTACCAGACCAAATGAAGTTTTTAATCCAGTTGTCTAGCATTTTTAACAAGGAAGCAGGCCAAGCATAGATCTGTAAGGAGTAGAGTAACATACCCTGAATTGGAGACTTGACAAGTTGAACCCTTCCCATAAAAGACAACATTGCACCTTTCCAATTAGCCAACTTGATCTTGATCTTGTCTGCAATATGCAGGAGATGAACCTTCTTTGGTTTGCCTCTGAAAAAAGGCACACCCGGATAAATGAAAGGGAGGTGACCCAGTTTAAAACCAAGGGCATTAGTAATCTCAGCCAATCTTCTTGATGGTATGTTCCCTGGGTAGACTCTAGACTTGTCCAAGCTAATCAATTGGCCCGAGGCCTCACCATATCTAATAAATAGGGACATAATACTCACCATGTTTCGCTTAGTTCCCCTACAGAAGATGAGGATGTCATCAGCATACAACACATGAGAAGGAACTTGGTAGCCTCTTGGACTCGACATAGGCAGCAGCTCCCCTTGTTGAACAAGATGAGAGATAGCTCTACTAAGCACTTCCTCGTCCACAAAGAAAAGGAGGGGGGACAAAGGATCGCCTTGTCTAACACCCCTCTTACAGGAGAAGTAGCCAACTGAATTGCCATTAACTGAAATAGATAGTTTTGTAGAGAGCAAGACAACTCTCACCCAATTACAGAAGACAGAGGCAAAGCCAAACTGATGAAGAACCTTCAGCAGAAATTCCAATATAAACAATCAAAGACCTTTTTGATATCAATTTTAAGAGCAATGTTACCTCCAAAAGAGCGTTTGTGCAGGAGATTAACAGCTTTGGAGGCAACTCCAATGCAATCATGGATATGTCTATCTTTAATGAAGCCCCTTTGGTTCTCTGAGATGATATTAGGAGCCACCAAAGCTAACCTGTCAGCCATGACCTATGTAATTATTTTGAATTTAAAGTTTGCCAGGGATATAGGTCTGTACTGATCAATTGAGACAGCCTCCGGAGACTTAGGAATTAGGACCACCACATTAGAATTGAAGTTAGGCAGTATCCATCCCTGCTGGAAGAACTGAAGAATCGTTCCCCACCACGTCCCAGTATTTCTGATAGAAGAAGGCACCAAATCCATCTGGACCAGGGGCACCATTAACATTCATGGAGAAAATGACATTTTTGACTTCCCCCAGAGAGGGCATATTGGTTAGAATGATGTTGTCCTCTAGGCTCACTTCAGGAGAGATGACTTGCTCAATCAATCCGTTATCACTACAGTTGTTCTCAGAGGCAAACAGAGAAGTGTAATACTCGCAGACATGAGATTCTATATCAGCTATTTTATCTAGGATCAAACCATCCTTTTTCAACATGGACATTCTCTTGGTAACATTCCTGAATTTAGTTACCTTATGGAAGAAGGCTGTGTTTCTGTCTCCATTGGAATGCCAGTCTATTCTAGATTTTTCTCTCCAAAAATCCTCCTGGTATGAAAGAGCAATACTTAACTCCAATTGGGCAGCTTTTTCCTGCTCAGATCTGTCGTCCGAGTAGCCAAGGACTGAAATTTGCTCTTGAATTATGTCCACTGCTTGTTGAACCTTACTAACCCTGTCATGAACATTGCCAAAATTATCTCTATTCCAAGCCTTCAATTTATGTTTCAGCTGCTTCAATTTTTTGGAAAGTACATACATGGGGCAGCCAACCACTTGCAACTTCCAAGCATCCGCCACAATACCACGACAGTCCTGATGCTGAGCCCACATTCGGAGAAATTTGAAAGAGGAGCTGTGAGAGCTAGACGCTTTTTCCAGAGATAAAAGGATAGAAAAATGATCAGATTTACTTCTAGTTAAAGTGCAACAAGACACACTGGACCAAGTGTCCAACCAAGAGTCATTGCAAACCACTCTATCCAACCGTTTTTCTGTGAGGTTGATTCCCCTTCTACCATTGGACCAGGTGTACAAGGAGCCTCTTGTTGGCAGATGGGAAAGATTATGAGCATAAGACCAAGCTTTGAAGTCATTGCAGGAGAGTTGAGGAGAAGGGCATCTGTCTCTATGCTCATGATTCCCTAAAGTGGCATTGAAGTCTCCTATGAAGCACCAAGGACCTGGGTAAGAGTCCTGCAACATATTTAGCTCCTTCCACAAATTTCTACGAGAGAGATAGTTAGTGGCAGCATATATAGAAGAACAGTATAGCAGACGATTCTCCCAGTTGATTGAGAAAGAGACATGTTGAGTAGAGCTACTAATAACATTCGGAAAAATGTTTTCATGGCAGATGCACCAGAGATTTGGTGCCAAAGTACCTCTATTATTTACAAAAAACACTTTAAGATGCAAGCTACTAAAAAATCTCCTAGGGAAATGATCTATCTTGATCCATGGTTCAACAAGAAAAAGTAGTTCAAGTTTGTTCACAAGAAGAAACCTTTTGAGAACCAACCTAGTGTCTAGGTTGGCAACATCTCTAGCGTTCCAATAGAGAACCTTCATTAAGCAAAGTTTTGAGGACCAACCCTATTTCTGGCTTTGAGATTCTCCTGCTTCAGAGTCTGAGTTGCCTTCTTCTTGAGTTTCTTCTTTTGAGACATACTCAGGACCACTGTGAAACCAGGAGTGGAATGCTAATTTTCTGCCAGGTATTTAACAACACGAGTATCATCATGATCCGGCACTGTGTTTAGTGGGTTATCCTCCATTTGCTCATCCTCCATTTGATCACTCCACAATCTGCCAACAACCCTCATGTCCTTAACAACATTAGGATTTGAGATCGGATTAATAGTTACAATAGGGGTATGCAAGTCGTTAACATGTAACATAGCAGGAGCAGAATTTCTAACCACAGAATTGCTTCTGGTGTCCGAAGATTGGAGAGAGTCTTCTACCATAGTACCTTCATCATAAACTGATACAGAATTTACTGCACCATTTGGAGAATCAAAGTTGCCTTGCGGTTGTTGGTCTGAGATGAATTCCACAATGGCAACTGGTTGCTGTACCAAATTAGGATCAGGGGGTGAGACAAAGTCAATGAGAGGGTTCACAGAAGTATCAATGAAGGGAACCACCTCCTTATCAGTCCCAAAAACTTCTGGTTGGGGGGCCAGAATTTCTGCAGACGTAGGCACAACCTTAATAACCTGAGCAGACTCAACTCTAAGAACAGGACTGGAAGCACCTTCTGGATCCAAGGGAATAAACACTCCATTATTTCCATGGGGCTGATTCTGAGAATCATTAACAGCAGTGTTATCTTCCTTCTGTTTAGGCACATAAGTCTTGCGAGTATGCCTCACTAATGGACGATCAGAATTCATCCCAGCATTACTACCATTCATTCTTTTGCAGTTGGCAAGAGAATGTCCAATGTTTTGGCAATAAGTGCAGAAAGCAGGTAGCCTTTCGTACTCTATATTGACAACGAAATCGTGTTCTTCCCTCTCCACAATAATTTGGTTATGCAGTTTAGCCTTTAGATCAACATCAACGAGAACCCTCGCAAAGTGTCCAAATGACTTCTTGCTAGTGGCTTCATCGAGACTGATGGGAATTCCCAAACCACCGGCAATAGCAAATATTATCTTTGGTCTCCAGTATTCTTGAGGCAGACCGAGGATACGAACCCAGTACAGTGCAGAAGATTGTTTTTGATTGTAAGGGTTGAAATCTGGGGTCTAAGAAGACAACTGCAGGATCCCTAGACTGATATTCCAATGACCGATCGACCAGACACTTATGAGATCCTCTGCAGAAGCGAAAGAGAATTCATAGAAGCCTTTTCCTACAGAGATCATGACCCACTGACTCAAAGGTATCCACAGGGCCGATAACTTGGCTCTCAAGTCATTCACCTTGATAGGATGATCGCCTTTAGATAAGATCAACCGACCATGGAGATGGTTTTTACAGCTTTCTAAACCATCTTTGTACTCCTCCTCCGGGATTTTGATAGAAACTGTATCACCCTTTAGCCGGGGACAAGGAAGTTGCCTATAGGGGAAATCACATGCATTATTAAGAGCAATTCATTTCCAATCATCTAAATTTATCATCTACATTTGATTCATACAAATTTTTTAAATAAAAATATCATTTTTTTAATAATTTTGGATCATACATATTATTATTATTATTTATCTTTTAGAAAGTATATATATATATATATATACATATATATATATATATATTATATATTTTAAAAATTAAAATTATCGAATATTTCTCATCCCACTTACATTGGTATTGAAGATTATCAATCATTTTCAACGTAATTGATTTATTTGTAGCAAATAAAAATTAATTGTTGTACATCATGAATTGTGATAAACAAAGAGTCATAAATTATATAAATTTTCAAAGAAAATAAATAATTTCAAGATGATGAATCATTTTCCTATGTAATTTACTTAAATCTTTGACTTATTTCTCCTATATTCCCGATGCAAGTTTACTCTTTATCAAACCTAATAGTGACACTATAAAAATGTAGACAATCAAATTAAAATATAAAATTCAAGCATCTCCTGAGAAGGTTTGTTCATATAAAGTTTTTTTTTCTTTCTATTTTTCACTCATGGCTAAAACGATTAATTTATTAGTGACATTTCTCCATCAAAAGATAAATGGACGATAAAAGTATAGTGATACGACTTTTGGTTGAAGGTAGTAATATTTATTTATAGATATTATAAAGCAAAAATCATTGATGTAAATTTATGCCATGTATCATTTTGAGAGACATTTTAAAATTAAAAATTCTTTTGACATTTGACAAATATTCCACTTTCAATAATTATTTATAAAATTATCAAGTATTTATTCTTCCACTTGCCATTTATATATAAATATTATAAAGAAAAAACCATGTTGAAAACTTTTGTCACACGTCACCTTCAGAGTAATTATAAAATTTAAATTTCTTTTGACAATTGGAAAATATTCCATATTTAGAAAATGATATTTAGGGTGATTTTTTTTTTCAAAATATAAATTATAAATTATAAAACATTTATTCTCCTACTTGCATTGGTATTTAGGATTATCAATCATTTCTAACTAATTTATTTAAAGGAACTAAAAATAAGGATGGGATAAATTATAAATTATAAAACATTTATTCTCCCATTTGCATTGGTATTTAGGATTATCAATCATTTCCAACTAATTTATTTAAATAAACTAAAAACAATAATGGATTTATGATATTTATAATTTTTGGATTGATATTTATAAAATATTCGGGAAAATAAGGATGCTTTATATATAGAGAGAGATACGTGTGTTAGAACCTGTGTTTGAGCTATTAAAACATTTATCCTCCAACTTGAATTGGTATTGAGGATTATCAATCATTTCCAATTAATTTATTTAAAGCAACTAAATAGTGAATCAAAAACCATGGTTGGAAACTTTTGTCACATGTCACCTTCAGAGTAATTATAAAATTTAATTGACAATTGCAAAAATTCCACATTTAGAAAATGATATTTAGGGTGATTTTTTTCAAAATATAAATTATAAATTATAAAACATTTATTCTCCCACTTGAATTGGTATTTACGATTATCAATCATAACTAAAAATAAGGATGAATTTACGATATTTATAATTTTTTGGATGTTTTGTATATAGAGATACACGTGTTAAAATCCATGTATGAGCTATTAAAACATTTATTCTTATACTTGCGTCGGTATTGGGGATTATCAATCATTTCCAATTAGTTTATTTAGAGAAACTAAAAAATAATTGTCCTTTATTAACTCTGATAAGCAAAGAGTACTATATTATCAATAAAAAATTGTTATTATAACTTTGTCTCATACCAATAAAATGTGGTACCCGTTCCAATGTAAACCAGATAAAATAATTTATGTTATTTATAATTTTTTTATAGACATGTATAAGATTTTTGGGAAATTATGGATGCTTTGTATATAGAGAGATACAGAGAGATATACGGTGGTTGGCACAGGTGGTGGTGGACTTGTGCCCCTTAACCAAGTGGCTGGGGTTCGAATCCCAACTCTTGCGTATGGAGCGAATTTCTGATGGGAGGGGGTTTCTCGCCTTCAGGTGCCATTCATTCCCCCGCAGGAGATTAGTCCCCGCTTCCGGCGGGGTATACTCCTGGTCAAGGACCAAAAAAAATACAGAGAGATACACATGTTAGAATCCGTGTATGAGCTATTAAAACATTATATTTAAGGTGGTTTTTTTTCAAAAGACAAATTATAAATCATAAAACATTTATTTTCACCAAATATACATTCTCGTGCAACTATGTAGTACATGAACCGTGATAAAACAATAAAGTGCGTTTAACTATGATCGATAAATCTTTCTATATTAATTGCATAATGCCCTTATGATTTCGAGCCATATACACAAATGGCATGGACATTAAAAGTTTCTAAATGTTTCTCACAAATGAAGCAATACATATTTCTGTATAAATATATCGATCATGATATACATTTTCATCTTCAAATATACATCTAAATGATAAAGTAAAGAGATATTCTTATTTTTTAAGAGTTTCTTTTCTAGCAACTTCAAAGATTTAGCTATGGCTACACCTATTACTTTTATTTGTGACATTTCTCCATCCAAAGATGAATGGACGATCAAAGTGAGAGTTATACACCTTTGGAAACAACTAAATTTATTGTAACCACATTTTGGAGATAATGTAGAATTAGTTCTTTTGTATGAGAGTATAATGTCTATAACAATTGTTTAACATTTTTGTTTCCTATATTTTTTTTTACAACTCTTATAAATGATATTTGAACTAACTAATTTTTTTTAATACATGATGGGAGGATCCAAGCTACTGTATATATTGTCATAGGTCAGTGAACTAATTAAATCCATTGCAACTTATATTATATGTGATATTTACAAATGTCCTAAACATGACTTTTGTAACACTCGGTTTTTTCACTGTTTACTGTTTTATATCAGTAAAATAAAGAGCAATGTTTATATTTTTATTTTAAAACCTAGAAAATGATTTTGGATAAACCAAGGTCATATTCATACTCTACTTTACCGTAGAGATCTGCGATTAAATCTTGGGTCGAAAATTCAGACGAAACCCGGTTTGCGATTTAATGACAGTAAGAATTTTACTGCTCAAATGACCTAATTTTGACTCGTGAATGAAAAACTTAAGGTTTTTATGAAGTTTCCAACTTCTTTGTGGGACCCGTTAAAGGATAAAGAACATGTCAAATCATGGTGAATCATAAGAGGTGAGTCATAAGATGACTATTCTTGGTCATGATGGCTTTTTAGAGGAAATGACAAGTTTAGCCTTTATGTTGGTTTTAATCACAATTTTGCCATTGTACAAGATTACCATTTTTCCCTTGAAAATTTGCACTTTGGACCCGAATAGCCTTCAATCCCCACGGCCCAAACCAACCCAAGAGGCCCTCCTCCCTTCTATAAAAGGCCTAAATCATCATATTCTTCAATCTTTGTTCATTTCCACCTTTAAAACTCTAAGATACATAGGCTTGATTTGTGAAGGAAGTAGGAGATTTCTTGCCAATTTATTGATTCCAAGAGGTAAACCATGCTCATCTTCCTTATTTAGCATCATGTTCTTCAATTACTTTGTTGTTTTGAAGTCTTTCTCAATATGATGCATATTAGGGTTTCTAGATTCAAAAATTCATAGGAAAATCCAATGAGTATGAAACCAAATTCTGCCATCCTATTACCATCCCTATATTCTAGATATATCAGCTTGCATCAAACAAAAATTTCTAACCTATTTAACCTAAAGAGGTCGAACCTAGGTATTTGTGGGGGAGAGGATTTTGTTCATTTTCTTTACATAATTTAATCTTATAAGTTATATAGGTATTGGATCTATGTTGTTTGAATCAAATCAAGGTCTCTAAGCCATTTTATTTGTCATGGCCGAAATTTAATTGTTGGAGGATTGGAAGATTTAATTTCAATCTTTGTACCATGATCCTTGATTTAGGGTTTTAAGTGATTATGAATCACTAATCCAAGAGTTTAGAAATTTTAGAGATTTCTAACCCCCAAAGTTAGCCCTATCCCGAAACCAACATATAGGATTATAGGTTTGATTAAGTTGTTTGTTTGTTAATTGGTTGTTATGTTTAATGAAGGATAAGCTAGGTTATCGTGTACGCGCGTTATCGGCACTACTTGGATTTCCCGGTTGTCACTTGACAGAAAACGTTGTTTTCAAGTAAGGGGATTACCTGAGGGGTTTTTCCGGTAGCCATATGTAATTATTGTTGTTTGTATTAATTATTGGGTGTATGTAATTTTTACATAGTTAGCATTATTTGCTAAGTAATTATTTGCTGTTAATTATTTTAATTATCCGCATTTAATTATTTGTTGAATTATGTGTCATGTCTTTAATTGCTAATTGTTATATTATTGACATGATATTATTGTCGATGTGGATTGTGGATTTGAAAGCCTGACAGTGGTCAGAGCTTAATTAAATACGAGGTTAAAAGCATTTAAAAGCTTTTTTTATGCATTAATGAGTTTAATGTGGTGGAAATAGTAATATAATATTACTTAATTATTTATTTGATGAAAAATGGAAAAAAGAGAAAAAATATTATTTTAATGATTTAACAGTGAAAGAGCATTTTAAGAGTCATAGTGAGGACGTAACCGTGAAAATATTTTAGCACTGCTAATTTTCACTTTAGGAATTTCTAAATATTAGAAAATGATGTTTTAAAAGAAAAAGTTTCAAAAATAATTTTATTCCAGCGTTGGAAAAATTGTTTTACGACACAAAGTCATATTTTGACCTGAAAACATTTTAAAACGGTAAACGACGGTCAATTCCGTCAATATTTATGAAAGTAATCTTGAAAAGGGTAATATTGAGTAGTACTGAGAATTTGTCTCAAATGAGGTTTCCAAGTTCAAATTACTGAGTTTTAAACAAAATGAGTTTTAAGGGATTTTTGACACGTTTACAAAAGGAATTTCCAACGTAAAAGGATTTTCGGTAAACAACGAGTTATTTCCGTCAACTTGGATAAGTTGAGGAAACTTTGGTTTTGTTTTGTATTTCATAGAACGAAAATGGTTTAAACGAACCTAGCAACCGAGACGTCGGGTCTAGTGTTCTTTGATATGGGCCCGGGGTCCGAAAGGTGAAGTTATGGACTAGATGCCCTATAAATGATGTATTGGTTTTTGTGCACTAAAATCTACGTATCTAAGACTGGTGCATTGGTCTAGATTTCGTGATTTGCACACTTTTTGACTTGGAGTCAATTATAGTTGAATGAGGTATTAAACTTGAAAGTCTAAAATGGTGATTTGGTCGTGAGACTTTTAGCTCCAACACATAAAGATTGAACACAGAGAAAACAACGGGAACAAAACGTTTTACATGCATTTCAGTGCAGACGTGCTTTTGCATAGGATTTGAATGCTTGATGGCAAGTATTCATGCAGTTTGCATCAATGTACCTTGATAGATATATGACCACGAAAACCATGTGCTATACATAGTCACCACTTTGCCTCGTTTTGGACTGTGGAATGGTTATTTGAACTTTGCCATATATGGCATTGATTCTGCCTTATTTGGCAATGAGAGCCTGATCAGCTCATTTATTTGTTGGTTGGAGCTCCGGAGATTAGGCATCAAAGTTAGTTGATGAATATTGAAGTACCATGGTTTTTAAAACGGATATGACTGTCGGGTGTAAAGCCCCCCCTTAGGCATTACTACGTAACACATGCGGAAGTAAATTAAAAAGATAATTTGCTGGTTGCTTTCGAAAAATTGTTTTTTTTAAGTCAGAAAACTGGGGTATAAAGTTTTTCTTTAAGGATAACTCTAAAATCCATAATACATACATTTAAAACGTAAAGTCATATTCGTAACAAAGTTACCATGACATACAACATTTCTCTAAGTTTCCACTTTCGAAAGAAAAAGTTCAAACTACAGATAGATGTATATAACACTACATTTACCGACCTCTTTACATATACAACCCAACTCAGACTCCTAAGCTGGTCACTCTATCAGATATTCATTGGAGAGACCCCCAATCAGAATATTTTCCCAACCTCTAACACTAGGTCTTCAAGTGACTTAGAAAAACTCCTCTGCAACATCGGAACTAGAGTACCAAGGTACTACAGCAAAACCCGAAGAGACCTAATATATGATAAGCCTCTGGCTTATCTAGTTTTATAACTAGATGGGCCGTGGTTTTTGTGCTAATTATTCGAGTTCATTCTCGTTTTCGCCCAAATTTGGCTTTGTTTTGTTCCTAAGTAGACTTTGACTCGTTCTAGGCATTTTTGGTAGTTTTTAGTCTATTTTGAATAGAATTACGCTTTTTGTTTCTTTTTATTGTTTCAGGTTAGAAGTGAAGCTCCGAGAGTCAAGGAAAGTCAAGAAACAGTGGAAATTGTCATTCTGGAGACACTGGCCCCGCGAGTGGATGCTCGCCCATGAGCTCGAAGACCACTGAAGCAAAGAACATCATACATTCTGTCTCGCCTCGCGAGTCACTAGATCGCCTCGCGAACCTGAAGGCCTGACTGTGCCAGAGAAGTCATCCTTTCGGGTTCGCCTCGCCAATCACAGTTCGCCTCGCGATCATTCAAACTCAGGATGGAGCCAAAACTGAAATTCACCTCGCGAGAGAGCGCAGAATCAGAACTCTATATATAGGCTGTTTCAGATCAGCTGAGGGGGATCCGAATCCTAGTTTTAGCCACTGTTTTAGATCAGTTTTTACGAGTTCTTGTTACTCCGGAGCTGCGTCTCCCTTTTCTTTTTCTTATTTCACTATGGAGGTTATGTCCGATTGTTTGTCTATGAGCATGAGGAACTAATCCCCTCGTCTAGGGAATCAATGAAGCCACCCATGGCGGTATAGTGTTCATGTGATGTATGTTTTTCTCCCTTTTTCTCAATTAATGTTTTCCAATTCTGATTTGATTGTGTTGATCATATGCATGCGTGATTGACTTGTTAACGTTGATGAGGCTTAGTCAGCGATTCGCGTTTAGAACTTGAATTGGGATCATCGATCGAATATTGCACGAGAGTGAGTAGGAGATCGGTGCAACCTTATAGGGAACAAGAATTAATAGAGTTTGTTGATTAGGATTATGAGACCTAGTAAGTAATTAATCCAATCTTCGAATACGTCCTATTGAGCACGACAGTGGATATAGGAGAATTTGGGGGTCCCGGTTGACATTGTAATTGAACTTAGGAAGGAATACATCATCACTTGGGTACTATGCATGATTGGGTAGGTGGATTTGAGACCCTAGATATTTTAATTCCTGATTTTTAGTTAATTAGCTTTATTTGATTTGTTATTTGAATTGCGATCTTAATCTCTCTCTCTCAACCACTTTCCTCACTTGACCAACTTATCGGATTTCTCGCGAATTAGTTGAATTGGTAGCCCAATCCTTGTGTTCGACCTCGGTAAATTCTTACCGTGTTATTTTATTACTTGCGACGACCCGGTACACTTGCCGGTGACTCAACAAGTTTTTGGCGCCGTTGCCGGGGATTGGCACAACCAATTTTCCTAATTTTTAGGGAATTTGATTAATTGGTTAAGTTGATTTTATTTTTATTTTTATTTTTATTTTTTTGTTATTTTTCTATTATTTCTCTCTACTTCTTTGATTCCACTTGGTCTTGCCTTGTTTTTGTATGCGAGGTACCCTTTCACAAGAGGACCTGCTATTTGATTCGAAGATCACCAAGACCGAGAAGCGCTTAAGGAAGGAAGTCAGAGAAAGAAAAAGGCTTGAAGCGAGTAATCTTGAGAGGATGGCCGAAGAAAATCCTCCTCCTCCTCCTCCTCCTCGTTACAAGCCTCTCTTCGAGTACAGTCTACCCAACTTGGGTGATTGTGATTCTTCCATCGTGAGAGGCAACCTCAATACAGACTCCTTCAGAGTGGAAGGATGTGTCACAGCCTATATCCGTGAGAATCAGTTTGATGGGAGCGGCAGACAAGACCCTCACAGGCACATCACCCACTTCCTTGAAGCTTGTGACTTGCAGAGGACAAGAGGTGTTTCTCAGGATGAGTTTCGCTTGCGGCTATTCCCTCTCTCTCTTAGGGATGTCGCTCGCGATTGGTTTAACAGCTTGGATAGGAACAATATCAGAACTTGGGAGCAAATGGCACAAAAGGTCCTAACTAAGTATTTTCCCCCGCAGAAAGCGGCACAAGCAAGAGTAGCTGTTACATCTTTCAGACAGACAGAGGATGAAACTTTTAATGAAGCTTGGGAGAGGTACAATGTGCTCTTAAGAAGATGTCCTTTAGCTTTCTTTGACCCGGTCTCCAAAGTTCAACATTTCTTTAACGGGTTAAGGGGACGCTATCAGATAAATTGTGATGCCGCAGCTGGCGGTTCCTTTTCTTATTTATCAGCTGAGGATGGATGGGCATTATTGGAGAAGATGTCATATAATGATTACAACCGTGGAAGGGAAACCTCAAGTGGAATCAGTTCTGCGACAATGGAAGCCATTCTAGAGCAAAACAGACTGTTGAAGATGCAAGTTGAGGCTTTGTCTGGAAACAAGAAGGTTAATGCGATACACGAGGGAATGCCTCCGGGTTGCGAAAATTGTAATGGAGATCATGACACTCGGAGCTGTCCGTCCAACTTCTCCCAGGAACATGTGGACTCATGCCACAATTTCTATGACAGTGTGCCCCAGAACAACTATCAGAGGAACAGACAGAATGACTACAGTCAGAATCAGAATAGGGGATATATGAGGAGAGACCATCCGGGTTTCACTTGGAGTGATGCTAGTGGTGGTCTAACCGGGCAACAACAACCTCAACAGGGTCTGAGGCCAAACATTGGAATCCAGCAGCGCAATACTCAGCAGGCTCTTCCGGGGCCTAATCAGTTGCAAATAACAGATGGTGGAAGGCAGCCTTGGGAGTTGACTATTGAGAAGATGAGCGCGACAGTTGATAAGACGAATGCGGCAATTGAGAAGTTGGCAATCTATACAGAGAAGGTGAATGCAACAGTTGACAAGTTGGCAACGCATACAGGGGCATCAATTCACAATCTAGAGACGCAGGTTGCTCAGCTCGCAAGACAACTAAATGAGCGTCTCCCAGGCACCTTCCCAGGTGATACCGAGAACAACCCTAAGGCCCATTGCAATGCCATAACAATTAGGAGCGGTAAGATGTTAGGATCTAACAGGGGTGCAACTAGTTCTCAGGAAGACAAGGCCCCGGAATAACCACATGTTGAGAAAGAGCAGCCTGAGAAAGAGGAGTTGGCAAGTGACAAGGCACCAGAGCAAAGGGGAAGGCTGAAACTTGTAGATGAAGAGTTCCGAAAAAATAAGTGGGTTGAACCCCAAGACCTCCCGCCCTACATGAAGGTACTGTATCCTGAAAGATTGAAGAAGCCTCAACAGGATAAGCAGTTCAACAAATTCCTTGATGTCTTCCGCAAACTTCAGATTAACATTCCATTTGCGGAAGCCTTGGAACAGATGCCATCATATGCTCGGTTTATGAAGGAGCTTCTCACCAAGAAGCGGAGAATAGTGGATGAGGAGACGGTTGCTTTGACCGAGGAGTGTAGTGCCATTCTTCAAAGAAAACTACCTCCAAAGTTGAAGGATCCTGGTTCTTTTTCGATACCATGCACCATTGGGGGGATGACTCTAGGGAAGGCATTGTGTGATCTAGGGGCAAGCATCAACTTGATGCCCCTCTCTATGATGAAGAGGTTGGGGATCAAAGAAGTCAAGGACACACGGATGTCACTCCAACTCGCCGATCGTTCTATAAAATATCCTTATGGAGTGGTCGAAGACTTGTTAGTAAAGGTGGACAAGCTCATATTTCCGGTGGACTTTGTAGTGCTTGATATGGATGAAGATGCCGAAATCCCCCTCATATTGGGTAGACCTTTCTTGGCCACTGGGGGTGCCTTGATAGATGTGCGACAAGGGAAACTCACTCTAAGGGTGCAAGATGATGAGGTAGTCTTCAATGTCTTTGAAGCAATGAAACACCCTGTTGAGAGGTCAGATGTGTATCGAGTGGATGTGGTGGAATCAACTGTAAAGGCAAAGGCAACTCGAGAAGCCCATGGTTCTTCACTTGCAAAAGTGTTGGTAAAATCCCATGATGATGATAGTGAGGAAAAAGACCCTTTGGGGGATGAGGTCTATCTTGAGTGGTTAAGAGACATGGAAGCCTTACCGAGTTCCCCAAGGGATGAATGTGCAAGGGAAGAGCGCAACAACAAGGGCATGGAAAAAGAGGATAAAGCACCGAAGTTGAAAGGTGGCACAACCGTGGTGGTCAATGAAAACAATGAGTTGATCCCAAAAAGGACCATCACGGAGTGGAGAGTATGTGCCGATTATAGAGGGCTTTTGGATTTAAATGAGTTGTCCGGGATCCGCAAGCAAGAGAACCACAAAAAGCGGACTAAGGAAGGGCAGGACAAACACATCTTGCCTAGGGAGCTTGAGCCCGGGCAAGCGGTACTTCTTGACAACTCAAGGTTGAAACTCTTTCCGGGAAAGCTAAGATCGAGGTGGCCGGGACCATTCAAGGTCCTCCAAGTTTGTCCTCACGGAACAGTAGAGTTAGAAGGGGCCTCTGGTAACTTCAAGGTGAATGGGCAAATGATAAGGCATTACCATGGGGAATCAGTCCCAATTTACAAGCAGTTTCTTCCTCCGGATTAACCCTTAGGGGTGACTTGAGTCATGCTCGGGACGTTAAACAAGCGCTACTTGGGAGGCAACCCAAGCTCGGTATCCTTTATTTTTAGTTTCTGTCATTTTCATTGATAAAAAAAAGAAGAAGCTTGATTCGCCACGTGAATCCACAGTGGCCACGCCAGACAGAAGCCCTGAATCTCAAAGGCTTGCTCACGTTTCTGTCTCGCGTCGCGAGGGCTTCTTTCACCTCGAGATTCTGGGCATCATCATCTGTTGGAATTCCAGATTCGCCTCGCGAGATACTACTCGCCTCGCTATTCTAGAAAGTGTGAAAACAATTTTTCCAGATTCGCCTCGCGATTTGTCTCTCGCCTCGCGAATCTGCACTTAAGGTTTTAATTTGCAGGAGTTCTTCCAGGATGCTATGCAACAGAAAGGAGCCCGTGAGACCAATTGGATGAGGATGCAACCATGGAAACTTGATCAGGGAGCACCCTCTCCTCTCCTCACTTTTGTTTTGTTTTTGTTTTTGTTTTTGTTTTTGTTTTTTGTTTGTCACTCTTGAATAATTTGAGAAGATCAAGAGTTTGTGTATGAATGTGTGTCGGCAAGCTTGTTGGATTTTAATTAAATTGAGCATAGATTGATTGCATGAATTATTTTGACCATTGATGATTTCCCCCTAGGTTCTGAAAATATAAAATTGATCCCCATGTGAAAAATTGAAAATTGAACTTTGAGAATTTTATTGTGATTACTTGATTTATGATAAGTTTGGGGTGAGGGGGTGCACACACTAGGAATTGTATCTCAGTCAAACAATTTGCAAAATGTCCAGGTGAGGATTTGAGCCTCCAACTTTGTTTTTGATTGTGTGAATCACTGTTAAGTTGCACTTTCCCGGATTTGCTTGAATCTCTTCATGGTTTGCATGTTTATGTGTTGCATCAAATGATTTAGGCAAATTTTCTTTGAATAACTACTTGGCCTAAAGAGAACCATCCCTAATGCATGTTCCCTAGTTATCCCCGTTGAGCCTAATTACCCTATTGTTTCTTGATGACCCTATATTATAAGCCAAAATCTGAAAAACCATGTTAGCCCAATCTTAGGATTAGGAGAGCATGGAAGCGTAGCAAGAGAAGGGTTGTGAGGAACTAAGTTTGGGGTGGCTACAAGGTGATATGCCATTTTGGGTTGAGAAAAAGAAAAATAAAGGTTGAAACCCATGGCAATTCAAAAAAAAAAAAATATTGCCAAAAGAAAAGGGGCAAAGCAGAAAAAATAGCAAGGAAAAGACCATAGTCACTCGAGGCAAAAAGAAAAATGGGAAAAGGAATTTGAGTGGAAGATGTGTCAAATGCTCATGCTCTCTTAGTTCCTAGGGACTTAAGCCTAGTATCCTTGAATATCCTACCCTCAGCCAGGCCCCATTACAACCTTTATTAGACCTTCTGATGTTGCATACATGTTTTCGTGGGAACTATTTTTGAGATGAAAATCAAATTCATGGGAAGTGCTCTTGATATGTGAAATTGAGTGAAAAGTTGATAGCCTAGACGAATTTGAGCGAATGAGTGAAATTTTACATACCCTTGTGAGGAAGGCAATTGTTTGAAATTGGTGATCTTCCTTTTGTGTGTAACTCTGATCCTCAACTTAGATTAATGCTTGCATGAATGATAAGTTCTCAATTGTTTAAAGTAAATGAATGTGGGGATTACACTGATGCAAGGGGGGAAATCATTGGAGAAAAACTGTTTTGATTGCATGAAATTTGTGCGAAATCGATTGAATCCCTTAAGCTTGCCAAGTGTTGAGTCCTTTTTGAGTTTTAGCTTGCTTGGGGACAAGCAAGGTTTAAGTTTGGGGTGTTTGATAAGCCTCTGGCTTATCTAGGTTTATATCTAGATGGACCATGGTTTTTGTGCTAATTATTCGAGTTCAATCTCGTTTTCGCCCAAATTTGGCTTTGTTTTGTTCCTAAGTAGACTTTGACTCGTTCTAGGCATTTTTGGTAGTTTTTAGTCTATTTTGAATAGAATTACGCTTTTTGTTTCTTTTTATTGTTTCAGGTTAGAAGTGAAGCTCCGAGAGTCAAGGAAAGTCAAGAAACAGTGGAAATTGTCATTCTGAAGACACTCGCCCCGCGAGTGGATGCTCGCCCCGCGAGCCTAAAGACCAGCTGAAGCAGCAACAGTCATACATTCTGTCTCGCCTCGCGAGTCACTAGATCGCCTCGCGAACCTGAAGGCCTGACTGTGCCAGAGAAGTCATCCTTTCGGGTTCGCCTCGCCAATCACAGTTCACCTCGCGATCATTCAAACTCAGGATGGAGCCAAAACTGAAATTCGCCTCGCGAGAGAGCGCAAAATCAGAACTCTATATATAGGCTGTTTCAGATCAGCTGAGGGGGATCCGAATCCTAGTTTTAGCCACTGTTTTAGATAAGTTTTTATGAGTTCTTGTTACTCCGGAGCTGCGTCTCCTTTTTCTTTTTCTTATTTCACTATGGAGGTTATGTCCGATTGTTTGTCTATGAGCATGAGGAACTAATCCCCTCGTCTAGGGAATCAATGAAGCCACCCATGGCGGTATAGTGTTCATGTGATGTACGTTTTTCTCCCCTTTTCTCAATTAATGTTTTCCAATTCTGATTTGATTGTGTTGATCATATGCATGCGTGATTGACTTGTTAACGTTGATGAGGCTTAGTCAGCGATTCGTGTTTAGAACTTGAATTGGGATCATCGATCGAATATTGCACGAGAGTGAGTAGGAGATCGGTGCAACCTTATAGGGAACAAGAATTAATAGAGTTTGATGATTAGGATTATGAGACCCAGTAAGTAATTAATCCAATCTTCGAATACGTCCTATTGAGCACGACAGTGGATATAGGAGAATTTGGGGGTCCCGGTTGACATTGTAATTGAACTTAGGAAGGAATACATCATCACTTGGGTACTATGCATGATTGGGTAGGTGGATTTGAGACCCTAGATATTTTAATTCCTGATTTTTAGTTAATTAGCTTTATTTGATTTGATATTTGAATTGCGATCTTAATCTCTCTCTCTCAACCAATTTCCTCACTTGACCAACTTATCGGATTTCTCGCGAATTAGTTGAATTGGTAGCCCAATCCTTGTGTTCGACCTCGGTAAATTCTTACCGTGTTATTTTATTACTTGCGACGACCCAGTACACTTGCCGGTGACTCAACAATATAATTGTAAGAGTGAGACACCGGCAAATGGATATAGCATACAACAACCATATACACGATACATACATCACCTCAGCACATTAACATTTAATTATTATTCAGAGATAAAATGACAAGTGTTATATCAGTGGGTCTCATACCCGAACTATCAGTTTTATAAAGAGAATGCATGACACTTAATAATTACACTCTAAACTTAATCTCATGAGATACCAACACCATTTTATCATTAAGAAAGAAAGAGTTGATTAGGCTCATACGCCCCATTTGGCAAGTTGTCTCCATCACCTCATGCGCCCGGATCAACATCATCATGAATCCCTTATAACGGCCATTCGGATGTATACCTCATCGAATACCACATCTTAAGCGGGTATTCGGTTAACTCAAGCACGTCTGCTAAGGGGAAATGCATATGAATAAAAGACTTTTGATTATCGATACTTTTCTTTGTGTTCACTCTTTTCCGTTGTCGAAGCCCAAAGCTAACGACTATTCACAATTTTCATTACTCGAAAATCAATAACACAAGACACGCAGTCCGAGTGCTCAATCACAACACCTTAGACCATTGCAGCAGTCCGAGCTTGTGGTCGTAGAAACAATTATAATTTTATCCATGTTTTATTTCAACATGATAAGGATTCCTAGATCATAACAACGAAATTAAGACGCACAGTCCTCAATTCCAAAATTAGGACTCTTAGCCCATAATATCACGATTATGACCCTTGGTCCATAATTCTTGACACGGATCCCAGATCACGTGCATAAACTGAATACTAGAGACGACGTCTCGTGAACTAGTATTCTCTTTCACATGTGCTTACTTTTCGCTCAGTGAAAATCAAAAACCAAAACAAAACCTCAGTCGCTTATCCAAGTAACCAGAACGTTTCTAAATCATTTAGGAGAAAATCTTTTCCTTTACAAATTCTTTGATAAAACATTTAGGGAATTCGTTTGCTTTTGAAATCCTTGATGATATAAAGTCAAATATTTTCAAAGGGGTTTTCCTTCATAAAACACATCGTTCGAAAAAGGTTTTCTCTCGTACCAACTTTGGATCATAAAAAACCAGTTTCTATTGTCTTAAAAACACTTCAACGTTTCTTTTCAAAATAGGAATCTCATTTTCTTGAAGTAAGCGTTTTAAACAAGGAACTTTTATAAATGAAACCAATACTTTCAAAGTTCTATTCAAGGCTTATTAAGGCTTTTAATCCTTTATAATCATTGTGCACAGACTCAAGTCCGGCTTCTCAAACTTCAATCAACAGTAATATATTCTCAACAATAATATCACAGTTAACGACAGTTCATCACATATATATAATTCATAACACTTTAAAGCAAGTAATGTTCAACTTCAAGTAATAACCACAATAGTTCAAGTAAACAAGTTATTCAAGTATTGGATCAATAACACAATAATATTCAAATCACTCAAGTAAACGCATACACACATGCATATAGTCTTTGAATATCCCTAGGCAATCCCCTCTTACCTTCCGTGAAGGTAAGGAGATTAGATGCTTGGAGAGGTAAACAACGAACGTCATTGTTTCCTCCGCGATGAAAGTCTAAGGTTACGAACACAAAATCACAAGTTAAAATCAAACAAGAACACTAAACCACAAGGTATAGGTTCGGCCAAGACTAGTTCTTAGGGTTAGAGATTCCCAAAAATTATACAACTCATGGATTTATGATCCTTAAGTGTTAGGAGTTCATAAACAATGATCATTTAATAAAGTTGAATTAAAATCCCACTAAGTTATAAACTTAGGGTATTAGGGTTAGTAAAATAGGCTAGCATTCACTAAACTTTCCAATCTCTTAGGTTTAGAATCCATATGTATTAAGGAGCTCAAAACCATGATCATTTTGGGAAAAAAAGAACAAAGTATCCTAGGTCCATAACCTTCTAGGTTCGGCCTTCATAGGATTTATAGTCTAGAAATCTTTAAACTTTCCAATCACTTAGACTTAGCATCCAAATATCTTATGGAGCTCAAGTCCATGATCATCTTGGAAAACAATGGAAATTTAAACATTCCAATCTCTTAGACTTAGCATCCAAATATCTTATGGAGCTCAAGTCCACGATCATCTTGGAAAAATGAAAGTAATACATACTAGCTTTAATAACATAGAATAAACAAGTTAGAAATCCATAAACTATCCAATCTCTTAGAGTTAGCATCAAAATATCTTATGGAGCTCAAGTCCATGATCAATTTGGAAAAATGAAAGTAACACATGCTAGCTTTAATAACATAAAATAAACAAGTTATAAATCCTTAAACTTTCCAATCTCTTAGACTTAGCGTCCAAATATCTTACGGAGCTCAAGTCCATGATCATCTTGGAAAAACGAAAGTAACACATACTAGCTTTAATAACATAAAATAAACAAGTTATTAAGAGTTCTAAATCCATTATCAATACTTGGAAAGTTGAAACATAGTATCCTAGGCCTACTTATTTATATTTTTCGGTCATCATAGGAACAAGCTATAAAAACTTCCAAGATTTATAGATCCAAGATCAAGGGATAGTTAGAAACTCAAACACATGATCATATTCCAAAAGTTGAAACAAAAACTTCCTAGGTCACAAATGAAAGCATTCGGCCTTCATTGGAAGAGAAGGTAGAGATTTTTGTTTTACACAACCTCTTAGTATGTGAAAATATAAGTTAATACAAGACTATAGAAAGTGGTTTCAACTCAAAAGGAGTTTTCTACCATTTTAGAGAGATTTTAGAAGTTTAAAGCATATAAAGAACACATAAAGTAAACGAAGAAATAAAAGATGAAACTTGCAAAAAGATTCATATGAGAATTACCCTTAGTATAAGGAAGAACTTTAATGAAGAACTCAAGTAGAAAAGATGAATAAAAACTAAAGCTTTAAGAGCTTGAACTTTTAGAAGAAAGAAGAAGATGAACTTTAATGGAGTTTGAAGGAGGAAGATGATGAAGTGAAAATGAAAGGGGTATATATAGAGAGGGGAGAGAGTGGCACGAAATTGGGGAAAGAGGAATGAGCTTGGAGAGCAAGTTTTGACCTTGTGCCTTGTTTGGTTGAAGAGTCACCCTCTAGTGACTCACCTCACTCCCTCATCTCACCTCAAACCTTTTATGCCTCCTATTCTGCTCCATTTTGTACCCGGTTGCATTTCCGATCGTAATTCTTCCGACATTTTCGCCCGAATAAAATATTATATTTTATTTTGGAACGAATATTTTCAAAATAACCAAAGTGGAAGGAAACATAATAAAAGCACTAACTATCTCATTCACGGGTCAAAATTAGGTTTTCTGCTCAGTAAACTTGCACCGGCAGTGAAAACGCAGACTGACTTCCGTCTGAATTTTCAACCGAAATTTTTACCGTAACTTCATACGATATAACAACATAAGAAAATGATTTTAGTTTAATTAAAATTATCCTCTGGGTTTAATCTAAAATAAACACATTTAAATATCTATTTGCTGCTACAAAAAACATAGGAAAAACAGGGTGTTACATCGGGTATGAAACCTTTTGATAAATATCTATTGTTTATCTTTGAATATTCATGTTAAATGGTATTTGATAGTCGTACATGTGGTTATCATTTTAAAATCCATATATTGGTTCTCACCCTTGCATGTTTTATTGTTGGTCTCCTTTCTTTATAGGTGTGTTGTTATCTGAGTTTAGATGGATCCGGCAATGCCGTTGGCGTATACGGGGGTTTGCAGTCTCCATTTTGAGGACGCTGATAACATAAACGTGTGAGTGTTCCACCCGGGAGCCCATGTCGTTCGTTACACCGGGCATGTACATACGATAGAGGGCACGATAGAGTCAGGGCCCCAGAGAGAGCTTAGATTGATGGAGACGATCGAGGTATCTCTACCTCCTATGTGACTACTTATGTAGCATTTGGTCGACCATGGACATCTTGAGACTCAGCCCTTAGCTGAGGCAGCACCTGTGCTAGCTCCAGAGGAGATTGTGATGGACCCTGAGGAGATGGTTATTGACCCCGAGGAGGATCCAGAGGAGTACATGGAGGATGTATCTGAGTACATTCCTCTAGACGATGATGACGATTCACCCGATGAGGGTGTTGCTGTGTCTTCTCCCGACTCATCGGCAGGTAGTGGGATTGACCCTGGTCTTCCCAATGGGTATCATTAGTCTGTGACCAGCTGTAGGTAGTTTTCATTTTGGGGTAGTGATGGGCTCCGACAAGCGTACCGGATCGAAGCAAGTAATAATAAAACGGTGAGAAACCGAGTATCGAACTCAGGGATTGGGAAACCAAGTACCACTTCACAAATTAAACAATTGTTTTGACTGAGAAATAAGTGTGAATAGATTTCAAGAAAATAAAAGAAAACAATAAAATAAAATCAAATATTTTTGGGATTTTAAATATGAAAAAGAGATTTCCAGGAATTGGGTTACCAACAAGACCGCTCATGCTACTAAATTGACTACCTCTCTTGTTAATTATCGAAAATTTCTTTGAAGACGAATTTATTCTAAATAAGTTAATGCTCCCTCTCGGGTTACAAGAATCGTACCCAATTAAACCAACCCCTACTCTCGTGGTAATTGAATTTAAATTGAACCCTTTAAGTTTTGTGACAGTTCGTGAACCCTCGAAGGACCACTTCTAACTCTCGTGATTTAAGTCCTAAATTTGAACCCTATAGATCCAATACCTAAGTTCACCACTAAGTTCGTCCTTAGAGTATCTATGACAAGCAAATAAGTGCGCACCAAATTCACAAGTAGTTCATGCAATAGGAATCAAATCAAAACAAACTGGAATTAACAAAGGGAAAACATCAATTCATAACATAAAACAAATCTTGGGCATAGCCCCAATCCCTAGAAACAAAAAGGCTACTCAAGCATTGCCATGGTCATGGCAAGCTTGAATAACAAAAGCATAAAAGAAAACCTAAGAGAGAAGAAGAAATTGGAGAAGAAGAGAAATCCTAGTTTTTGCCTAAAGTAGCAGCCCCGTTTATCTATTTTCAAGCCTAATTGCTCTATTTATAGAGTATGGTAACTTGAATCCCATGTAATTATAAAATCAGATCAAATCAGCTTTTAAAATTCCAGATATTGCGCGTCACGACCGTGATGACTGTCACGGCAAGGCCGTGACAGATTCTGTCTTGGAAAACTTGGCACTGATGGCCTGTCATGGCCTTGATGGCCATCACGGCCTGGCCCTGATGGCCATCACGGCCTGGCCATGACAGGTTCTGACTTTTTCGTTCTTCTTTCTTTTTAATCCCTGCTCGACATCACGGCCAGGCCGTGATGGGCTCTGTTTGGCTCATTTTTCTTTTATTTCAAGCTCCGCCTTCATTCAAACTCCATCATAATTGGTCCTGAGCATTTTAATCTTCATATCCAAATCAATATCTCCAAATTAATTGCCAAATCTTATCATATCCTTTATTGTTGTTAGAGGCAATTATTATCCAAATCCAAATTGATTTGGATCCAATCTTTTATCTCAATGCCAATTGAATTATCTTTTAATAATAATTCAAATCCAAATTGATTTGGATTCAAATCCATCATGTGGGCCCTTGAAATTTACTTGGCAATCTTCAATTTAATTGATTTCCATTCTTTTCTCCTTGATACTTTCCTAAAAATCAAAAATAAGAATAATATCATAAAATTAATCAAAATCAAATTAAAATTAATTAAATACACACATTGACTCTAAAATAACCAAAATAGGAAAACAAAGTCTAATTTGGGCTAAATCAAGCATTCAACAAAATTTAATTGATGAAATCCGCTCTAAAATAATAGATAAAACATGATAAGACATTGGATTATCAAAATACCCCAAACTTAAACTTTGCTTGTCCTCAAGCATACTAAAACTCAAAAAGACTCAGAATTGGGTAAGCTCAATTCACTCAATTAATTTCGTACAAATTTCATGCAATTTTATCAATTCATTTTTTCTTCAATGTTTCCCCCCTTTACATCAATGTAATCCCCACATTTACTTTAAACAATTGAGAATTTAATCATTCATGCAATTATTAATCTAAGCAAAGGGTTCGAGTTACACACAAAAGGGAGATCACCAATTTCAAACATTTGCCTTCCTCACAAGGGCGTTTAATAATTCACTCTTTCGCTCAATTTGTCTAGGCTATCAAATTTCACTCAATTTTCACATTTCAAGAGCACTTTCCATGAATTTGATTTTCATCTCAAACAAAGTTCCCACGAAAACATGCATGCAACATCAAAGGGTCTTTTAAAGGTTGTAATGGGGCCTGGCTAATGGTAGGATATTCAAAGGTACTAGGCTTTACATCCCTAGGAATTAAGAGAGCATGAAACTTTTTACCTTAACTTTCCACTCTTATTCCTTTTTCAAAATTTTTTTGGTGGCTACAACCTTTTCCTTTTAATACCCTTTTTTGACATTTTTGAACTTTTCTTCTTTTTCTTTTTGCCTTTGACTTCAACCTTCATTTTTTTCTTTTTCTCATCCTAAAATAACATATGAAATCCTTGTAGCCACCCCAAACTTAGTTTCTTACAACCCTTGTCTTGCTAAGCTTCCATGCTCTCCTAATTCCTAAGATTTGGTTAACATGGTTTTTCCGGATTTTTTGGCTTATAACATAAGGTCATCAAGAAACAATAGGCTTATTAGGCTCAATGTGGCTAACTAGGGAACATACATTAGGGATGGTTCTTTTTAGGCCAAGTAGCTATTTCAAAGAAAATTGCCTAAATCATTTGATGCAAACATATAACCATGCAAACCATGAAGAGATTCAAGCAAATCCGGGAAAGTGCAACTTAAAAGTGATTCACACAATTTAAAAACAATGTTGGAGGCTCAAATTCCTCACCTGGACATTTTTTAGCAAATTATTTAACCGAGATACAATCCCTAGTGTATGCACCCCTTCACCTCAAACTTGTCATAAATCATGCATTCCAAACAAAAATTCTCAAAGTTCAATTTTCAATTTTTCATGGGGATCAATTTTCAGATTTTCAAAACCTAGGGGGAAATCATCAAAAATCAACATATATCATGCAATCCATCTATGCTAAATTCAATTAAATTCCTTCAAGCTTACCAACACAAGACTCATACACATATGACTCAAGTAAAGAAAAGCAAAATAATTAAAAAGAGAAGGGTTTAGAAAAACTCAATGAAGACGCTTCCACCCGGATCCCATAGCCTGTGGTAAAAAGACCAAGAGATGCCCAAGATGTAAGACCTTCCTCCCGGATCCCATGGCTTGTGGAGTGGAGATGGAAGAAGCAAGTGTGATGAGATTCCATTGACTTCTTTAAGTGATATGATGAGCTCACTTCCTCCTGGGTCAAATGGTAAGTCACCTACTCCAAGAATGGCCTTTATGTAATTAGTTTCTCCATGAAACACTAGAACCATAACTTTTTGAGGCGACCTTAGAGCCTTTACCGCTGTTGATTAAAACTCCCAATTCTCAGGCAATGATTTGAACTCCAAAGTTGGTATTTTCACAAAGTAATGATGTAGATAGATAAAAGGTACCAACTTTGTTATATCCAAACATGCATGCAAACCAACATACTTATCCAATTCAGAATTTTTAGGCTCCTCGATAGGAATGGTGAGAGAAGTATTTTCTACATGATTGATTTCTTTTGTCCCTTGCAAAGGAATAATAGGAGATATTTCCTCCTTGCACTCCTCTTCATGATCCTCTCCTCTTGAATCATCTTCCACCACCTCTTCATCTTCATTCACGTCCATGCTAGCAAAAAGATTCTCTTCAATTTAAATTCCATGTTGCTTTTCTGCTAGCAATTTAGTAAATTCACTAGCTTGTTCTTCTAACTTTTGAAAGTTGTTACTTAGCATCTCCGCTACCAATTGAGAACGTTTCTTACGCATTTTATGCCTTTGAATCATGCCACTAAATTCCTCCATGCTACGCTCTATGCTCTGGATCAAATGTTGAACATCTATATCCCAAAGTGATTCCAGCACCTCGGGATCCAGCTTAATGTCTGGTGGTGGTTGTAAGGATGACAAATAGGATCTCCATTCCTCTTTGGAGTATATCTTCACGTGCTTATCAGTGATACCATCAAACACGATCCAATCAAGTTGATATTCCCAAGTTGGATAGTAACGATAGTCCATGTGTTTCATCAATCTTGCACAAACAAAACTCAAAAGAAAAGGACAAATATATTCAATTAAAAATTTAAAAGTCTAAAGTAGTTGCCTCCTTTGTTACTAATGATATTGGTATTGCCAATCCCAGGCAACGGCGCCAAAAACTTGAGGGGTTCCAGCAAGCGTACCGCATCAAAGCAAGTAATAATAAAATGGTGAGAAACCGAGTATCGAACTCAGGGATTGGGAAACCAAGTACCACTTCACAAATTAAACAACTGTTTTGACTGAGAAATAAGTGTGAATAGATTTCAAGAAAATAAAAGAAAACAATAAAATGAAATCAAATATTTTTAGGATTTTAAATATGAAAAAAAGATTTCCAGGAATTGGGTTACCAACAAGACCGCTCATGCTACTAAATTGACTACCCCTCTTGTTAATTATCGAAATTTTCTTTGAAGGCGAATTTATCCTAAATAAGTTAATGCTCCCTCTCAGGTTACAACAACCGTGCCCAATTAAACCAACCCCTACTCTGGTGGTAATTGAATTTAAATCGAACCCTTTAAGTTTTGTGACAATTCGTGAACCCTCGAAGGACCGCTTCTAACTCTCGTGATTTAAGTCCTAAGTTTTATTCCTATAGATCTGATACCTAAGTTCACCGCTAAGTTCGTCCTTGGAGTATCTATGACATGCAAATAAGTGCGCACCAAATTCACAAGTAGTTCAGGCAATAGGAATCAAATCGAAAGCAAACTGGTATTAACAAAGGAAAAACATCAATTCATAACATAAAACAAATCTTGGGCATAGCCCCAATCCCTAGAAACAAAAGGACTACTCAAGCATTGCCATGGTCATGGCAAGCTTGATTAACAAAAGAATAAAAGAAAACCTAAGAGAGAAGAAGAAATTGGAGAAGAAGATAAATCCTACTGTTTTGCCTAAGGTAGCAGCCTCGTTTATCTATTTTCGAGCCTAATTTCTCTATTTATAGAGTAAGGTAACTTGAATCCTAAGTAATTACAAAATCAAATCAAATCAGCTTTTAAAATTCCAAATATTGCACGTCACGGCTTTGATGGCTGTCACGGCCAGGCCGTGACAGATTCTGTCTTGGAAAACTTGGTACTGATGGCCTGTCATGGCCGTGATGGCCATCACTGCCTGGCCCTGATGGCCATCATGTCCGTGATGGTCATCACGGCCTGGCCATGACAGGTTCTGACTTTTTCAGCACTGCTCGATCATGGCTGTGATGCCTATCACGACCAGGCCGTGATGGACTCTGTTTGGCTCATTTTTCTTTTATTTCAAGCTCTGCCTTCATGCAAACTCCAACATAATTGGTCCTGAGCATTTTAATCTTCATATCCAAATCAATATTTCCAAATTAATTGCCAAATCTTATCATATCCTTTATTGTTGTGAGAGGCAATTATTATCCAAATCCAAATTGATTTGGATCCAATCTTTTATCTCAATGCCAATTGAATTATCTTTTAGTCATAATAATTCAAATCCAAATTGATTTGGATTCAAATCCATCATGTGGGCCCTTGAAATTTACTTGGTAATCTTCAATTTAATTGATTTCCATTCTTTTCTCCTCGAAACTTTCATAAAAATCAAAAATAAGAATAATATCAGAAAATTAATCAAAATATAATTAAAATTAATCTAATACACACATTGACTTTAAAATAACCAAAATAGGAAAACAAAGTCTAATTTAGGCTAAATCAAGCATTCAACAAAATTTAATTGATGAAATCCGCTCTAAAATAATAGATAAAACATTATAAGACATTGGATTATCAGGTAGTGATTGCGTCTGTCTTTCTGGCTACTGAGAGCCATGATTTTTGTTATATGGACATAGACGTTTCACTATGTGTCTTTATGTTTTTATTTCTTTTCTTAGCTTTGAGAATGGCCTGTTCTGATAAAGGTCCTATATAGTTTATACCTTGTACAAAATTGTTGATGCATATGATATATATATATATATATATATATATATATATATATATATATATATATATATATATAAAATATATATATATATATATATATATATATATATATATATATATATATATATATGTATACATACATATATACATATAGGGTTGATAATTATGTTGTCGTATGTTGTTAGATGTTGTCAAGTTAACAAGAAAAGGGAAAAAAATTATCACCATTTTTTATATTAAGCAAAGTGTTAGAAAACTTTTTTTTTCCGAAAGTAACCAGCATAATTGAACTTTATTTTCCGCAACGTTTTACCGTGTGATGATCCAAGAAGGGGTGTCGCAACTTTCGTCTATATTCATTTTAATTCTTCTTAACTGTGAAATATTGTAGTTTTTTCAACTTTGATGCTATTTAGACTCTTTTTTTGAAGAGTGGTGCTATTTAGACTTTTGCTTCCAAACATATCCTATATGTTATTATTGTTTATTGTCTAAAGTGATTACAATTGCATATATTTCTTTATATCAACCAAAAACTACTCGTAAGGTTAGTTGCATAAAGCTTTTATTTCTCCACTGATCATGACTTCTTCCCTTTTTCTATGTGTTTGATGTTATATCATGTTTAACATAGAATTTATAACTTCCAATCTGGTCTTACCGAATGACAATGTGATAATAGTTGGAAAATGATGTATAATATATAGTTGTTGTTTTATTTTTTTTAACAAAAAAAATAATGTTGTTATATTTTATTTCTCCAATGATATCCACGAGGCTCCTTTTCTTGGGCTTATTGAATCTAAGAAGTTTGATTCCTCTTACTTTTCTTACTTTTTTTTAAAATTAATTCTTTTTTTTATAGGTTGCAAAGTTTGAATCATGTAGTGTAAAGTTGAAGATTTATTTATATGATTTTTTTTGTAACATTATTTATTTAAATTTTACCACATTAATATTAAGCATTTGTTAATTTCCATGAAAATGAAAATGCAATTTAAAATGTCAAAAAATATTTATATCATCTATTTGTTTTAACAAATTGATACGTTCTCGTGCGATGCACGGGCACTAGCAAGTAAAATGCCTAAGAAAAGACGTTGATCGATATGAAAAGTCATTGTGTGGGTTTCACGGTTTCACCTTCTAGTCTCTTTCATTCTTCTAAGATGGTTATATTTATAATGGGAATATGAATCAACAATCTGTTAAGAAATTAGCTCAATTAGATAAATAAGTTTTGGAATTTTGAATTTCATTTAATTAGTTTGACTACATTTATTTTCTTTGTTGAACTAGTTACAATTCAATGAATGCTGACTTTTGTAAAAATAAATAAGGTAAATAATAGATTATATGTTATTATAATCAAATAAATTTTGGGTGTATTCCACTGGGATTTAATAGCACACACTTAATTACGGTTTTGGAGTCATCGCTTTAAAAAATGTCCAGGAATACTTAATAGATATTAGCAAGGACAATTAAAAGATACTACTTCGGACTCAACTATAAGAAAAAACAACTAATTTCACACTTATTAAGAAAATTAATTAATTTAATTTAATTATCTTGATTTATATAAAAAAAATGAGTTATAGTTACTAAACTACCCTTTAATTGTCTAGGAAATGTACAATGCTCTTGAAAAAGTAAATGGAGAATTGTTTTTTTTAAGGCAAGGTGACCAAATGTCAACATAATTTATTGAAAAAAAAGAAGAAAAACAAAAGAAAATAAAAGCATGGGGAATATAAACCAAAACCCATACAGAATAAACCATTTAAACCTAACATTAGGTTTTATATTCCTCCTCAGGTTATATTTCTGATATTTAGACAAAACCACCGTGAAATCAGAATCAACTTCAACAACATTATCATTATTTAACTTCTCTGCTTAGAGAGAGTTATTCTCTAAATCATCCTCATCCCTATTTCCTGTAACACCCCCCTTGGGCATTACATGATTAACTCAAATTCTTTAAAACCATATTAAATAAAAAGGAAAGCTGGTTGCTTTCGGAAAATAAAAAATTTCTAGAAATCCTTAACCTTACTCGAAAATGAGTATGAAGTATTAATTTTAAATTTTTTTTCACGAACTCCCACCATAAATATTTACATCATCATACTTACACATCAAGAACTTATATAAGCAGGTTATATACCTGACAAGACCAATCTCTGTGTACAATTTTTTACTAGGAAAAAGTTTTCAACATACAAGTTGAAATTCAAAATGAAAATTTAAAAAGGACATACGTAAAGACCTTCTCAAACAAAATAATCCAAAAGGAAAATCCTCAGCTGGCTGCTCTAAAAACTATCTGTAACACCCTGTATTTTACTGTTTTAAATAACAGTAATACATATAAATATGTTTATAAATTTATTTGAGTTTTAGAAAATTATTTTAAATAAATGGAGTTTAGCACTCAATCCTACTTGACCGTAGGAAGCTACGATTAAAATTTACGTTGGAAAGTCAGGCGAAACCCGGCCCGCGAATTCCATTGACAGTATAATAATACTGCTCAAAAGACCTAATTTTAATTCGTGAACGAAAGACTTAAGTTTAGTATTTTATTTTCTACAATTATTTATTTTTAGAATTATTTTCAGATAAAATAAAATAATTTACGTATTACTGGCGGAACGCGTAATCGGGTAGACGACGGAAGGGATTTCAGAGTTTCTAAGAGCCGATAGAGGGTTTAACTTAGGATTTTTAGATGATTCAAGGGTATGAATCATATTTTTAAGTCTAGAAGGTTTTTCAGGGTTAAATAGAAAATTTCTGAATTTTACGTTTAAGCCCCTGAACTTTCTGTAAATTACCCTTTTGTCCCTAAATTAGTTTTTAAGTTTTTTAAGGGAATTGGGCTAGAATCCTTGTTTCCAATCTCAAATGGTCGTGGCTTAGAAGCCCAAAAATTTTAGTTCATGGATTGATTCCATAAAACCCATTTAAGTTTCCTATCTTAAGTCTAATGCTTGAATTTTCAAGTGGGCCCCACAAGAATGAACCCAAGCCCAAACTAATGCCTCATTGTTATTAAATGACTCATGATGTTTCTAGAGTTTTCCACAAGTTTCCACATTTTTCTACATTATCCTTGATTTTTCCTCAATATTCTTGATTCTTCTCAAATGCATGAATTATCTTAACATATCTTTGACTCATAAATTCAGCCAACAAAGTCAAGATAATATAGCATTTAATGTGGCAAAATCATCATCATGACACTTTATTGAAAATTTGCAAACTAGTCCTTCAACTTATGGAATCTTTGCAACTTGGTCCTTAGAACTTAATTGCATTTGAATCCTTTAGAAAGACAACTCATCATAATCTAGAGTCTTCCTAAGATGGCTCCACTATCACTATAAATACCCGACTCTCACTTTCCACTTAGTTTATTTTGCCATTTGTTTTCAAAACCCTAAGTTTATAAGTTCTTAAGTGATAGATTTGTGAAGCAAGTTTCTTGGATTTCCTTTGTCATTGATCTTCAAGAGGTAAATCATAATCTTCATTATTAATCATGTCTATGTTCTTTAGCAAGTTTCTTGATTCAAGGCTTGTATCATAGTTGTTCATCACTTTAAAGTTTCTAACCCTAGAACTTTGAAAAGTCATAATAAATTCTAGAAAAATCTAATGATGATGAAACTACTTTATATCTTCTTGATATCATGCATATTATCTAAATACAAGAGCATGATGTAATCAAATATTTCTTTCCTAAAAATCTAGCCTTGGCCGAATCTATCACATTAGGGTTGGTAGAGTTTTGTTCATGTGTTGTCATGTATGATCATGTATTCTATATGGCATGTATGACTACACACTCTAATCCATGTTAGTCTCTTAAAATGAATATTTTTCTCAAAAACCTTTATGTTGGCCGAACCCTAAGTGGGTGAGTTTTGTTCATGGTTTTCATAAATGATCTTAGAAATCAATCTCTCAGTAGGTATGCTTTATAAATCCAAGTTGATTTGTTAAACTAAGAACCCTAGCCTTATGAACCTATTGAGTCCGAATCCATGCATAAAAGAGTTAGGAAGTTTTGAGTTTTAAACTTAGTTATTTAGTCACTAATCTATGATTTAGGTTAACCAAGGATCATTAATCCATGACTTAATCATGATTAGAAGTTTTAGTCATTCAAAAACCCTAGAGGCCGTGACTATGTATTAGGGTTTAGAATGTTTTAGTTTCTGGATTTGTAACTATTTGGTTGTAATGGTTGAAGGTTAGTTGAGTACGACGTTTACAAGGTAACTGAAATTCCGAAGGAATCTGTAAGTTCATCAAGGAGTCTTCAAGAGGTAAGGGGGAACACCGGATGATTTTATTCAATGGCTATATGCTATCCCGTGGTTGTTTGTAATTATTTGTTTGTTAGTATTTATTTATGTTGTTTATTGTTGTGTTATTTGTATCTGTGTGGTTTTATTTGCGTTAATTGTTTATCTGCAATTATATTATGTTACTGTGATGCATGATCTGCTTGGGAAATATCTGTGATATAACTGTTGTTTGATGTGTGAGAAGCCTGACAGTGGTCAGTGCACAATTAAGTAAGTCGGATAATAGCTTTAAGAAGCTTCGCAAATTATATTCAATGTTTTAACGGTAAAATATTGATATATAATATTAAAGGGAATTTATTTTGAGAAAAATCAGGAGTTTTGAAAAATATTTTTATTTAATAATTTATTTTTGGAAAAGTGAATTATGAGTCACAACGAGCGCGAAATCGTGAAAATATTTTAGCACTGCTAAATTTTACATAAGAAAACCCGGAATATTACAAAATATTCTTTTATGAAATTTATTGGTAAAAATAAGTTAATCATGATTTTAGAAAAGTAATTAAGTGGAAAAAATTAAGTTTTGGCTTAAAAAGCCTTAAAAATAATATTTGACGGCAAATTTGGAAAAATATAGACGGCAAGTATTTTCGAAACGGCAGTGCCTATTTTGAGGAAATTAAACCTCAAGTGACTCATTAGTTTGTGAAAAACTTAGTTTTTATTATTTAAGGATTTTATAATGAATTTCTACCTTGGAAAAGAATTTCTGAAAATCAAAAGTTGATTTTAACCGTGTTGAAAGTACAGTTGGACTTAGTAACCGAGACGTCGGGGTACTAATGTTCTGTGTTGTGATGGACTCAGTCATTTGGACTTTGAGGGCCTATATTGTAAACATGAGGTATACTGTGTTGAAACATTGAAGATGTTTTCTAGTACCACCAACCTAAGACAGGTGCACCAGTCGAGAGGTGTCGTGATTGAGCACTCGGACAGTGAGGTCATGTGTTGTAATGAAAGTTTTAAAAGTGTTTTAAAACTATGTGAGTCGTAAGCCATTTTGAGCTTCGGCAAAGAAAGATTGAACACAAAGAAAAGAACGAAACAAAAGTATTTCACATGCATTTGGCAGACGTGCCTGTGGTTTGTGGTTTGATGCATTAATTACCAGCGGCGAAAGGTAATTCCGATATGCATTTAATTCATGTGCCTAGTGAGGACATGAAGCCCCCATCTTACTTGCTATTGGTGCCCTGAGTGTGGACATTAGCAATGTTTAATGGTCTTGTGTACCTGGTCTTGTGTGCCTGTGTGGATGGGAAGAGGTTGCGCACCTGTTGGCAGAGTGCCAAGTTAGCCAGTGTGGCTGTGGAGTCTGATCAACTCATTTTATGTTGGGATATCTCATGAGATTAGGACGAAAATTAGATGATGAATATGAAGTGTCATGCATAATTTTGATGGATGATGTTTGGGGTGTTGAACCCACTGATAAACTGTTTGTTTATAAATGTTTGTATTTGGTAAATGCTGATGTGTTTATATGATGGCTAGTATGTGGTTATTGAGTAAGATCCATGTATTGGTTTCTCACTCTTACACACATTCAGATGGACCCAGAAATACCCTTGGTACAATCGAGGGTCCGAACGATCACTTTTGATCGTGCACAATATGGTGGTGCCTGGGAGATTAACCTTGGGGCACTCAGCGCCACATACCATGGACCGAGTAGAGAGGTGATCGGTACAGTAGAGGAAGGACCACCACAGAGAATTCACGTAGTGGAGACGGTCGATGTATCTCTACCTCCAATTTGGATTTACCTACAGTACTTGGAAGAGCACGGATTGATGGATCCGCCTCAACCACATCCTCTTCAGATATTAGGACCTGCGGAACCTCCTGTTGAAGTGGAGTTAAATGAGGGAGAGGAAGATCCGTAGGAATACATTGAGGATGATCCTGAGTTTCAACCTCCTGCAGTTGATGATGAGGATTCTTCTGATGATACAGTTGTAGCGGAGGCATCATCGTCAGATTCGTCAGTTGTAGGCGGGATTGATCATCATGATCTTCCCAATGGGTTTTAGTAGCTTGACCAGCTTTAGGTAGAGTTTTTGGGGTAATGAGTCTTGACAATTTTGATCTGGCTTCAGAGAGCCATGAGTTTTGAATATGGTTCTGAACTACTTGTTGCTGATGTGTGTATATCTTTATTTTCTTCGTCTACTTGTTACAATGGTTCTATGTTAAGAGAAAAAAAAAATTCAGCACCATTTTTGTAAAGAAACGTTTAATAAAATATATATTTTCCGAAAGTAACCAGCGTAAATAATTGAATTTCCGTTCTTGGGTAATAGTGTGATGACCCTAGATTAGGGTGTCGCACTATCCACTAGAGAACCCCGTGGTCATCACCACGTTCAACGGACTCTTCAACAATCGGGATTAATGTCCCGAGTGAAGCTAGAAACTCTTCTACCTCATCTGCATGTGGAAGAGTACACGACAACAAAGAGAAACAAAACAAGAAACAATGCAAAGGTAAGTTACCAATATATGAGCATAGACATAGCAGTTATATACTTAACATTTTGATAACCTTACAAGGAAAAGCAATATAACAATTCATATAGCAGAAGTTATATTTATCTCAAACAAAAAGACTTTAAATCAAAGATTATCATAACAAAGCATTATAATCAACAAGAATGTTCCGAAATTAAGTTTTTAACACTTATATATCCACTTTCTAAATCACAAATCTGCGGAGATCCTAACTTCCCTTCTTCGAGCATGATAGGTCACGATAATCCTCATAACATAATTGTTTCGCATGGGTGGCCTCTCGAATGGGTCCGTTCCCCCAATTGTTATAGGGTATCGTATCTCTCCTATATAATATTTGGATAGTTCCTGATTGAGCACATTCGTGCAGGTTAACCGAGTTCCACGACAAGAGGTTGCAAATCCCTAAGCATTACACGGAGTTCGATCCCGAATGTCCCTAAAGACCCAAAGACCCAAGAATTTGCCTTTGGTCCATAACTATCAAATTTTTCAGTTCACCCTGTGTGAAACTGTAGCTCGATTCACAACGACACCTCTGCCAAAATCATTTTTTCAAACATGAATTAGACTTTTAATATCCACTTAGAATTTTAAAACATTATCGAAGATTTAAAAAAAATCTTTTCCTCAAATCGAACACAAGTCCGACGTCTCGGAACCTAGGTTCTTCTCAGTAGGAATGCTAGTCCGGCTTCACAGTAATCAGAATCCAGTTTGAAATCTCAGCACGGAAGTCTAGTTCCTTTCCTTTCTTTCTTTTCAAATCAGGAACTCTATCCCGGCTTTTCGGCAATCTGAATCTAGCCCGATCTTTCGGCAATCCAGATTCAGTCTGAATCTCCGTACGGTAAAACTAGGTCCTTTCTATTTTCATCTCTTTTCCACTTTTCGAAGAAAGCCAAAATTATTTTTCTGATTTCGTACGTTTTCAATAAAAATAATTTTCTAAAACATAAGCTATGATGAACGTCATGCTTCAACCAGTCTCAATAGTTCAACAACACAGATGACAACATATACACATATTCATCAGACATACACAATTCCAATATCTCAACATCATATACCATATAAATATTCACAGTCAATCAACACATTATAAATCATCACAAGCAGTTTATAACATTAAGTATATAGCTACTAGAAACTCCTTAGGCTTACTCCCTTTACCTTTGTAGACCAGAACAAGATCCTCTCCTTTGTGGTCCAACAATTTTTCTTTCCTTCTCAATGATATCCCGGTCCCTTTGACGTTTCACAACATACGCAGACAATTCCACGACAGCTCCAAAAAGAAAAAGTCGATCTCTCATAAGCATGCGCAAACACAACTATCAACATAGGGAGAGCGTCCAAGCGCATACAACAAAATCAAAAAACATAACCATCGATCTCCTTCCTTAAAACATACAATGAAGGAAGCCATATATTTAATTTAACAATAACATAATTTATTTCCAATAAAATCGAATTTGGTAAAAAGGGGTTTTCCCAAAAAATTGTGGAAACTTTGATTTAATTTTACAAAAACTTAATCAATTTCAATTAAAATGAATTGGGGCTTGATGAGCCTCTGGTTGACCAGTTTTATAACTAATAAAAACCTTGGCTTTGTGCTAATTTTATATCATTTTCACCCAAATTATACTTGATTGTCTCTAAGCAGTATTTTGAGTCTATAAAGTATTTTTAGGTTAATTTAGCTAATTTAGAGTCGAATAAAGTACTTACTGTTATTCCTTGTTTTCAGGTAATAAAAAGGAATAATTATGGAATGTCTCGCCCCGCGAAAGTTCATTTACCTCGCGAACCAGAGGGTGACTGTTCCAGAAATTGCCAACCATTCTGTCTCGCCCCGCGAGCACTTGACTCGCGTCGCGAGTAATCCAAGCCTGGAAGTCAGAAAGCATCACGGTTTACCCGTGTGAAAGGTCATGGGCGTTGCAGTTTGGAATCTGAAGAGTCTCGCCTCGGGAATGATATGCTCGCCTCGCGAGAAGATCAAAAGTTGCAGACTATTCGCATCATTCGCCTCGCGAATTTGTGCTCGCCTCGCGAGTCCGCGTATTCCAGAACTTGTATACAAGTCAGTTTTAGACAGAACTGAAGAGTGGGCTAGTCAGGGTGGCTAGTAGGCTGGCTAGTTTTTAGTCAGAATAGGAGCCAATAGTAGTAGTTTGTCTTCTTTTCTTAGATGTGTTTTGTTTTCCTTTTGTAATGGAGAACTAGTCTCCTAGATTAATCTACTGTGATTGGTTTCCATTTACATTTGAGGTTCTGAAATTCCTGTTTTCACTTACTTTTCTCTTTTCAATACGATGCTATACGTTTCTGTTTGCTTAATTCAGGAGTGTATAGTGTTGTGTTGATTTATTTCGGTGATGTTATGTTCCTATATATAATCGCATTTGCTTAATCCGCGTGTGTTCGTTTCGTGTTCGCTTAGTTCACAAAGGGCTTAACCTCGTTTGCTTAATTCGGGAATAGGAATATATATCTGTAGTAGTGGTTTCGCTTGTAAATTGTTGCTACAACCGGGAGGGGATTAGAATCTGCTTAGGGCTTGGATTTATATGAACCGATGATAGTGGGAAACCGAGAACAGTAGGTTGATCGTTCTTAGTTTATTTGGTAATTATTTTTTATTGCTCTGTTTCTGTTTTTGTTTTCTTTATTTTATTTCAATCCAACCAACCCCCCAAAACTAACTTTTGATTTTCTGTTAATAATAACAACACCAAAGAGTCCTTGAGAGACGATACTCGAGTTGTCGCTTCCCTATCTATATTATTTTGTAAACGCTCGTTCTTTTTGGCGCGTGGCGACAGCGCGGCCAAAAATTGGCACCGTTGCCGTGGACTCTTGTTTGTTGTTATTAGCAGAAAATAAATAAAAAAAAATTTGCTGAATTAGTTTTAGCTGTTTTGTCTGGTTACAATTCCTAGTTCCTTCCCATGGATAATTATATGCAAGGTTACATGCCTAATGTTAATTATGAACCACCATGCATATATTTTCCTGATTTTTATGGTTTATCATACTGGTTGCCAAGGTTTAGTGGTCTTGCAGGTGAAAATCCGCAGGAGCATCTGAGGGAATTCCAGATTGCTTGCTCTATAATGCTGAGACCTGCAGGAATAACAGAAGACCACATCAAGATGGAAGCTTTCCAGTTCTCACTTGAAGGCGCTGCAAGGGATTGGTTGTATTGTCTTGATGAGAGTTCCATCTCAAGCTGGTTTGATTTGAAGGAAGCCTTCCTGTTTAGATACTATCCTGCCTTCAGAACTGCACCTTCCGGACCATCACTAGAGGATCTGTTCAAACAGATGACTGCACAAATGGAAGAGAGCGACCAACGGTTGGCACAACAAAATCTTGAATTCCAACAGAGGATGGAGGCTGAATACCAGAGGAGTAAAGCTGAATCTCAGAAGTTGTCCATTTTAATTGATCAAATTGTTGCCAACTCGGCTGCAATGCTAACTCCACAGCCCCTTGAAGAACATACAGAGTCACAAGTTATTCTTGAAGACACTTCTGATGATGATTTTGATAATACTTCTGTTGATGAACTGTGTGTTGAATCCCCTGATTCTAATACATGTGTTGATTGTTATTGTTCTGGCACTGCTTTGTGTATAGACTGTTATGCAGGTTTAATCTTTTCAGGAAACATAGAAAATGAGGATCAGGAGGATCAGGAGGACATCTGCTTCACTGTGCTTGAGGATGATGAAGAACCTTTGGGAGTAGATGATTCAATTAAATCAAATGCATGTGTTGAGAGTAATGGGGTGGATGAATTGAGTGCTGAATTTCCAGACATTCTAGATTTTACTGATTCAGTTTATTGTGATATATGTACTGACTCTACTAACACTAACCTTTGTGTGGTGTGTGCTGAAATTTCTGCATGTATAGCAGGTGATAACTTTGTTAGTGCAGTGAATGAAGAAAGTGCAGAAGATGAAGCAGCACCAGTAACCCCAGCTACCTGTTTGCCACCTCCCACTGTGGAACCACCGGTGATGGAGTTCCAGCCTTTGGATTTGTCACTGTGGCCATTTCAAGAGGTTGAACCCCAATTTTATTGGGAGGATTTTGTTGAGAAAGTGGTCATCTTTGACCCAAGAGGAAGTGAGAAGTCCGCCGCACTTGGCGGAGTTACCATGATTGTCAAGCACCCACTTCCATATAAAGGCTGCGAGTTAGGGAAGCATGGAATGAACTTCCACCCTTTGGCTACCATGTGGGACTTATGTTACAAGCAATGGGATCCTGGTGGAACCGCCCTCCAATGAGTTTTTCTGAACCTTGCTTCTTTTTAATTTTCTTTTCTTTGCTTTATTTTTGTTTTGTTTTTAATAAAGCTGCTGAATAATTTGAGAAGCTCAGGAGTTGTGTTAAGTCTAGTGTTGGCAAGTTTATTGGATTTTATTGATTTTGCATAGATGGATTGCATGATAGTGTTGACTGTTTTCCCCCTAGGATATGAAAAATTTTTGAAAAAAATGATCCCCATGTGATTGAAAACTGAACTTTGGGATTTTGTTATGATGGCATGATTTATGATAAGTTTGGGGTGATAGGAAGCACACACTAGGGATAGAATCTCTGTCAAACAATTTGCATGAATGTCCAGGTGAGGTTTTGAGCCTTCAACATGTTTTTGACTGTGTGAAATCACTTTTTAAGTTGCACTTTCCTGAACTTGCTTGAATCTCTTTTTGGTTTGCATGATTATGTGTTTGCTTCAGATGATTTAGGCATTTTCTTTGTAAATAGCTATTTAGCCTAAAATAACCATCCCTAATGCATGTTCCCTAGTTAGCCCCATTGAGCCTATTAGCCTGTTAATTCTTGTTGACCTTATGTTATGAGCTAAAATCTAAAAAACCATGTTAACCCGATCTTAGGATTAGGAGAGCATGGAATCTTAGAAAGAGAATGGGTGCAAGAAACTAAGTTTGGGGTGGCTACCAGGTGCAATGTGTTGTTTTGGATTGAAAAAAAAAAGAAAAAAAAAGAAAAAAAAAAGTGTAAAAATTTTAAGAGAAAAAAAAAGTATTAGAAAAAGAAAAGGCTGTAGTCACCCAAGGCAAAAAGAAGAATGAGAAAAGGAACTTGATTTTAATTTCAAAGTGTAAAAAGTTTCATGCTTTCTTAGTTCCTAGGGTCCTCAGCCTAGTACCTTTGTATATCCTACCCTTAGCCAGGCCCCATTACAACCCATAAAAGACCTTTTGATGTTGCTTGCATGTTTTCTGTGGGAATCATTTGGAGATGAAAATCAAATTTATGGGAAGTGTTCTTGAAAAGTGAAATTGAGTGAATTGTTGATAACCTGACACAAACTGAGCGATTGAGTGAAACACAAATTTCCCTTGTGAGGAAGGCAATTGTTTGAATTTGGTGATCTCCCTCTTGTGTGTAACTTAGATCCCCTGCTTAGATTAATGATTGTTTGAATGATGAAATTCTCAATTGTTTAGAATAAATGAATGTGGGGATTGCTTTGTTTGAAAGGGGGGAACATTGAAGGAAAAAAATATTTTGGTAAATTGCTTGAAATTTGTGCGAAGTTGATTGAATCTTTTGAGCTTGCCAAGTCTGAGTCTTGTTTGAGTTTTAGTTTGCTTGGGGACAAGCAAAGTTTAAGTTTGGGGTATTTTGATGAGCCTCTGGTTGACTGGTTTTATAACTAATAAAAACCTTGGCTTTGTGCTAATTTTATATCATTTTCACCCAAATTACACTTGATTGTCTCTAAGCAGTATTTTGAGTCTATAAAGTATTTTTAGGTTAATTTAGCTAATTTAGAGTCGAATAAAGTACTTACTGTTATTCCTTGTTTTCAGGTAATAAAAAGGAATAATTCTGGAATGTCTCGCCCCGCGAAAGTTCATTCGCCTCGCGAACCAGAGGGTGACTGTTCCAGAAATTGCCAACCATTCTGTCTCGCCCCGCGAACACTTGACTCGCGTCGCGAGTAATCCAAGCCTGGAAGTCAGAAAGGATCACGGTTTACCCGTGTGAAAGGTCACGGGCGTTACAGTTTGGAATCTGAAGAGTCTCGCCTCGCGAATGATATGCTCGCCTCGCGAGAAGATCAAAAGTTACAGACTGTTCGCATCATTCGCCTCGCGAATTTGTGCTCACCTCGCGAGTCCGCGTATTCCAGAACTTGTATATAAGTCAGTTTTAGACAGAACTGAAGAGTGGGCTAGTCAGGGTGGCTAGTAGGCTGGCTAGTTTTTAGTCAGAATAGGAGCCAATAGTAGTAGTTTGTCTTCTTTTCTTAGATGTGTTTTGTTTTCCTTTTGTAATGGAGAACTAGTCTCCTAGATTAATCTACTGTGATTGGTTTCCATTTACATTTGAGGTTCTGTAATTCCTGTTTTCACTTACTTTTCTCTTTTCAATACGATGCTATACGTTTCTGTTTGCTTAATTCAGGAGTGTATAGTGTTGTGTTGATTTATTTCGGTGATGTTATGTTCCTATATATAATCGCGTTTGCTTAATCCGCGTGTGTTCGTTTCGTGTTCGCTTAGTTCACGAAGGGCTTAACCCTGTTTGCTTAATTCGGGAATAGGAATATATATATGTAGTAGTGGTTTCGCTTGTAAATTGTTGCTACAACCGGGAGGGGATTAGAATCTGCTTAGGGCTTGGATTTATATGAACCGATGATAGTGGGAAACCGAGAACAGTAGGTTGATCGTTCTTAGTTTATTTGGTAATTATTTTTTATTGCTCTGTTTCTGTTTTTGTTTTCTTTATTTTATTTCAATCCAACCAACCCCCCAAAACTAACTTTTGATTTTCTGTTAATAATAACAACACCAAAGAGTCCTTGAGAGACGATACTCGAGTTGTCGCTTCCCTATCTACATTATTTTGTAAACGCTCGTTCTTTTTGGCGCGTGGCGACAGCGCGACCAGGGCTTTAGGGTTCATAACCTAAATTGGGTAAAATCCAATCTATAGCCAAAGAACAATGAAATTGGCTTAAGGAAACACTAATTCACAGTCTCAAAAGCATAAAACAACATTCAATTTCAAGATTAAAAATCTGAAATCAAAGGGTTAGGGTTAGGGTTTTGCAAATTGACTTGGGGTTTTTCATAATCACAAAGGATTAGGGTAAGAAACTCACCCAAGGTGAAGAGGAAGAAGTTGTGGTGGTGCTGACAATGACGGTGGGCGGCAACGATGGCAGCTGTAACAACCCCTTGGCACTACATGTTGAAACTAAAAGATTGAAAATAATTACGCTGGTTACGTTCGGAAAATATAATTTTCTCTAGTTCTTAACTTACTTGAAATTAGTTATAATTTTTTTTTCTTTTTCTTTTCCTCTACTGATACAAACCAAACCTTTATAATTAACATCCGAGTACATACATATATCTATATATATATACATGCATCAATACAATTTTACATAGGGACCTTTATATTATAGATTATTTATTAAAACCATAACACAAGAAAACACACATAAACTAAACCTATATAGTAGCGGTATTACTTCCCAAAAGTAAACCCAAATCAGATCCTACAGCTAGTCTCACTTAAGAAAAAACCATTGGGAAGTCCTCCTTAGAACTCCCCAACCGCAGAAGTATCCAGGTTAGTCTTCCACACACTTCCATCATCAGACTCGTCAAAGTGCAGGGAACGTGTTCCCGTGTCAATATCAGACTCATTGGCTCATCTGTACTCGAATATATATATATAGAAGCATAGTAGAAACCCAACATGAAAAGAAATAAAGCAAGGGTGAGATACCAATATTGAGTTTCATTATGATAACTACATGTACGACCCTCAAACAAACATCATGCACACATACTATAAATATTTCCTACCAATGGGATTCATACCCGATAGTCCAATCGTGATTTTTAAAAAATGCATGGCACTTCAATATCCATCCTATGAGTCTTGACCTTTATTCTCCGGATATTCCTAACTTCCCTGTTTCAAGCAATGATTAGGTTGCGATACCCTTAACACAATTGTCTCATGCGATGGGCCTCTAGATTTAGGTCCGGCTCCAATTGTTTAGGGAATATCACGATGGAGCACCTAAAATAATATTGGAATAGTTCCCTATTGAGTACATTCGTGCCAGGTAACCGAATTCCACGACCCAAGGTTGCAAGGCCCTAAGTATTTGCTGGATTTTCGAAGCCCGAATGTCCCTAAGATCCAAAGACCCTAGAATTTATCTTTGGTCCGTAACTAACCAATTTACCCAATTCACCCTTTGTGAAATTGTAGCTCGATACCCATGGCATGCACTAGTGGAAATAATGTAATATACGGGAACGTTTTACGTCAGTTGACCATATGTTTGATGTTAAAAATGAGGCGGTGACAGTTTTGTAAATATTAAATCACTATTTGCATCAGTTGTTTATACAACTGACGTTAAAAGTGTGATTTTTACTTCAGTTAAATAAATAACTAACGTAAATAATACTATATTCCTCTCATACCTATCTTTCTTTCGTTGTCATATCCATGTTATCACTCTTAACGCAGATCACTCCATATATAGTGCAGTTTATTTCTAATCTTTTTTTTAAACAAGTTTATTTTTAATCTTAATTAATTAGCTTGAATTAGTAAACAAATTCTTGTGCAAATTAAAATAAATAAACACTTAACATAAACCAAGTTATATGTATAATCAAATCGTATCTCATTGAAGCGATTCATAAGTTACAATTATACATGATTAAAAGATAAAAAATTTCTGCAAAATGGCCCTAAAATATAAAAAAATTTCTGCTTCAATGTCATTTTCTTCTCAGTCCTGTGTCCTCATAAACTCCAATGGATGCATCTCCTCCCTCACTTGAATTCCTTGATGCTCCATCTGCTTTATCCACAGTCACTTGCTGCCAAAGCAGAGTGAAGGGGATCGATGAAGGGGATGAAATAAAGTGAGGGAATCACATTACGTGATTCACCCAACCTTACCATCCATGTTACGTGATTTACTCAACCTCAGAAGTTTTTTGACCATTAAGACAGAGACCTTTAAGTCTAGGTATAGGAAGAAATAACAAAAGTCTCAAATATGATAGACCCATATAAGTGTGAAGGAATAGAAAACACACGAAATATAGAGGAAAAGAAGAGGGGGGTGTATTACAGACTGATACAGAAGAATGGTACTTTATATAGAGAAGAGAGACTACCTGATTTTCTTCAAAGTACTGATCTATAAACTTAATGCTCATTAAGAGGATTAAGTTACAAGGTGCGTGGGTAAGTAGCACAGCAGTCAAAGGAATGAATGTTTTTGAAGAAACTTATACACTTTTAACGTCAGTTGTCTTCAACAACTGACGTTAAAAGTGTTTTTAAAATAAAAAATATTTATTGTTAACGTCGGTTGTTTGTAACAACGGACGTTAAAAATCAATTATGTAACGTCAGTTGTCTTAAACAAACTGACGTTAAATGCTTTTTTAAAGATGGTTTTTAATTATAACGTTTACACCCTCTCGCCTTCTTCACTTCGCTCTGTACATCTCTGTTCTTCTCTTTTCATCACGCTCACTCTCACTCTCACTTTGCCCTAATCGCCAGCTCCTCTCCACCGCAACCATCGCGAGGGCTTCTTCGCCACCACCGTGAGGTACACTCTTAACCCTAACTCTGTCTTTCTCGCTCAATATTCTTTGCAATAACTTGACATCTCTCTTTCCCCTTATCGTGCACTAACTCTCCTTGTCCCTCTACTCTCAGTAACCACATCGAACATTGGCCACCACTCGAGCTCCCCTCCCCACCACCACGCGAGCACCTATTTCTGGTGAGTCTTTAGGGCACATTTTTTTATTTTTGGTTTTGAGTGTATGTTGAAATTGTAGTCTCTGTAGTGAAACTTGAAACTGTGAGTTTGAGTTGTTTGGAATGTCTCTATTTCTGGTCGTGGGTTTTGTGTTTTCTCTTGTTTTTCTTCTGCTATCATGACCTATTTCAAAATGGGAAAAAATTTAAAGTTCCTTGTAGCATGTGACATCAACAATATATTGCTCATTGGAATTCTGTTTTGTTAATTTATCTTCATCTGCTTATTTCTTTTGTCTTAAGAAACCTGAAAATGGTGTAAATTTGAAATAATTTTTAAACGCCTTGGATATATGTTTTGTATATCTACAGAACCTATCTAGTTATGGATCGTAGTTGGATGGTTTGTAAGCGCACTAGTGCTGAGTATTTGAAGGGGGTGGGAGAATTTATAGAATTTGCTCAAAGGAATGTTCCTAATAGTAATGGAATGTTCTATTGTCCTTGTGTCAAGTGTTTGAATACGAGGAAATGTACGGTGAAAGATATACATACTCATTTGATTTGTGAGTGGATTTTCTTGAGTTATACAAGATGGATATGGCATGGTGATGTGTTAAGTAGTACGGCAAGTGTCTCCCAAAGTGAGGACGTTGACGTAGATATGGAGGATGATCGAGTATAGGACATGATCCGTGATATTGGACAAGAATCTTTCCATCGAGCTCATGTGTATGATAGGTTGTGTGGTGATGCGGATAAGCCTTTATATCCAGAGTGTACTACTCATACACGGTTGTCAGCGGTGCTAAAATTGGTTTGTGTGAAGGCGAGAAATGGTTGGACTGATGAAAGCCTCACGGAATTGCTTGAAGTGTTGAAAGACTTGATTCCGGAGGACAACACATTGCCTGGCCGTAACTATGAGGCCAATAAGGTATTGTGTCTGATGGGTATGGAGTATAAGAAGATACACGCATGCCCCAATGATTACATATTGTACACCGGTGTTCATGAAGACAATCACGATTGCCCCAAATGTGGGTTATCACGATACAAAGTGGAGGGTGGTGATGATGGTGATGATCTTGATGATGTGAGAAAAAAGGGTCCTCATGCGAAGGTGTTGTGGTATCTTCCAATAATTCCAAGGTTCAAGCGATTGTTTGCCAATGCGAAAGATGGAAAGAATCTTAGATGGCATAATGATGAGAGGAAACGTGATGGAAAGGTTTGTCATCCTGTTGATTCTATGCAATGGAAGAATATTGATACTATGTTTCCGGATTTCGCCGAAGAGCCAAGAAACCTAAGGCTTGGACTTGCTACGGATGGAATGAATCCTTATGGTAACATGAGTAGTATTCATAGTTCATGGCATATTCTGTTGATAATTTACAACCTACCCCCTTGGTTGTGCATGAAGCGCAAATACATGATGTTGTCTATGATGATTTCGGGCCCAAAGCAACCGGGAAATGACTTAGATGTTTATCTAAGTCCCTTGATTGAAGACTTGAAAACGCTGTGGGTGGAAGGTGTTGATGTAGTTGATGGGTATTCTCATGAGACTTTCAAGCTTCGTGCCATGTTATTTTGCACCATCAACGACTTTCCAGCATACGGTAACTTGTCCGGGTACAGTGTCAAGGGGCATAAAGCATGCCCTATATGTGAAGAAGTCACATGCTACACTCAGTTGCATCATGGAAAGAAGACGGTTTACCTTAGGCATCGGAGATTTCTTAGACATGATCACCCATATCGTAAGATGAAAAAAGCTTTTAATGGATGCCAAGAGACAAAAGAAGCTCCGCGCGGCCTTAATTGGAGAGCAGGTTTATCAGAGGGTAAAGGGCATCGAAGTTATATTCGGCAAGTCCAAAAAGAAAGGTAAAGCTGCTGAGAAAAACATATGGAAGAAGAGGTCGGTATTCTTTGATCTTCCATACTGGCGCAAGCTTGATGTCAGACACTGCATTGATGTGATGCATGTGGAGAAAAATGTGTGCGATAGTGTGATCGGGATGCTTCTCAACATTCAGGTCAAGACAAAGGATGGTGTGAATGCTCGTCTCGACCTCGTTGCTATGGGTATACGAGAGCAGTTAACTCCAGTTGTTGAGGATGGTAAGCAGACTTATTTGCCGCCAGCATGTCATACTTTGTCAAAAAAAAAGAGACAAAGTTTCTGCGGGTGTCTTCAGGGCATCAAAGTTCCACATGGTTACTCTTCAAATATGAAGAGGCTTGTCTCTAGTGATCTTAAATTAGTTGGCTTAAAGTCTCATGATTGTCACATCTTGATGCAACAACTTCTGGCCGTTGCTATTCATGGTATTGCTCCAAAAAATGTGAGACAAACCATTACTCGGTTGTGCTCATTCTTCAATTCTATATGTAGCAAAGTCGTTGACCCCCGTATGTTGGATGACTTGGAAGTTGAGGCTGCTACAATCTTGTGCCAATTGGAGGTGTATTTTCCTCCTTCCTTTTTCGACATAATGGTTCACTTAATTGTTCATTTGGTGAGGGAGATTAGATTATGTGACCCGGTTTTTCTGAGATGGATGTACCCAGTTGAGCGCTACATGAAGATCTTGAAAGGGTACGTGAAGAATCCTCATCGTCCGGAAGCATCTATTGTTCAAAGGTTTGTTGCAGAAGAAGCTATTGAGTTTTGTTCGGACTACCTTTATAACACGGATCCTATAGGGGTTCCTAAGCCTCGGCATGATGAGATAAGATGTCAAGGTAAAGGTACACATGGCTTAAGAATTAATAGCAAGGGTCGGGAGGAAGTGCTTCAAGCACATTTGTATGTATTGAACAACATCGATTCTGTTCAACCTTTCTTACTTGAACATAAAAGAAAAGTCAATCAAGAAAACCCTCGAATGAGCGAAAGGTAGTTATTGAAAAGGCATAACAAGACTTTCTTACCATGGTTCAAGGAAGAAATGCTTAAGGATGACAGTACTACTTCTGATAACGTAAGATGGCTAGCACGTGGGCCTAGCTTCAACGTCATATGTTGGAGCGGATACGACATCGATAACTTTTCCTTTTATACAAAGGACCAAGATAACAAGAGTACCATGCAAAATAGTGGGGTTATGATCGTGGCCGAAGCAATGCACTTATCTAGTGCAAAGGACACAAAACCCGTTAAAGCACCGACACCTTACTTTGGATATATTGAAGATATTTGGGTGCTCGATTACACTAAGCTTACAGTGCCGGTTTTTAAATGTAAGTGGGTTGATAGTAACGGTGGTGTACAAACCGACGAATTAGGGTTCACATTGGTAGACCTCAACAAGTTAGGTCATATAAATGAGCCTTTCATAATGGCTTCCCAAGCAAAACAAGTGTTCTACATCACTGATCCTGAGACACTCCGTTGTGCCCCATTGTATTATTAAATTAGAACCTTATTATTTATTTACTTAATCGCGCTCTTATTGTTGAAAATACGTAAAAATTAAAACTTCTTTAATTATCATATAACTTCTTCAAAATTAACACACCAACGTTATTATATATAAATACACACCTGTTTATTTATGACAATACCAAAACACTGTTAAGGGTACCCTCTCAGTAAGATCCCTCACAGGCATAAACTTCACTACAGACATACTTAGCGGAAATATAAATACTCCTTAGACACACTGGTCATAATGTCTATACTATAATCGCCATGTAGCACAGCTCGACCTCCAGCATCTGGTCCGTAAGGAGTTCCATCTAACTCCTCAGGAATTGGTTCCTCCATCGGGTCTTCTCGTACGATCACATCAGAAATAAAATACAACACACAGAAAGATATAGGGAATGAGAAACAGTTCTATCATCAAAAGGAGGAAAAGAGTAATAGTAAATTATACAATAATTGTCACAGACATAACATCATTCAACACCTAACAAAACATCCTCAAACTCAAGTATCATCCTCTACCCTCCAACTCATGCAACTAAACCTTTATGCTGACGTGGCCACTGCTAATCCTGTCACACATCCCTCGTTAGGAATGTCAGTCAGTCGTCCAAGTGACACGTTCCCAATGCCGGTGCACATTCTCATCCATGGTGAGAATGCTCATGCAAAGCAATGACACTATAGCTGCACAGTACCGTCGGTGCACACCCTGATTTTCTCTCTCACTCTGTCAAGGGTGCTCATGCATAGCAATGACATTATAGTTGCACAACTTAACTTCTAATTTGGAACGGTCCACGAGAACTTTGGACCTCGTGTATCTCAAATACACGGTTATGAACACCAATGCAACATATGATCCTCACTGACTTTTATCAATAACAACCTAGTACCTCAAGCTTTTCCCCATAACCTCCACTTACATTCTATATCACATCACTTCTATAAAATAATAGCGAGGCACCTCTAATTCATATTCAAAACTCTCACCCAAACAAAATACCTCCGAGCAATATATATCTTTCCTTAAAATCATCTAAGCAGAGTATTAAATTAAACCCAGGAAGATCATGCATAACACATTAATCAACAGAATATTCAAATATCTCAATATCATATAAGGCAATTTATCACAACCAACTCATAATGGTCCAACCAAATAAATAACAAAGTCAGAATCTGTCACGGCCTGGCCATGATAGCCATCACGGCCGTGACAGACAACAAAGGCAAGTCAGATTCTGTCACGGGCTATCACGGCCGTGACAAACATCAAAGGCAAGAATTCTACAAAACAGAACCTATCACGGCCTGGCCATGACAACCATCACGGCCATGACAGACAACAACCATCCTCAATATCATAAATATTCAAACACCGAAATAATACGTCGCATGCAGATGGAATACCTCAACCAGCGTATCATAGTAAATTTGATAACATAAAATCAAACATCCTCAAATACTTAAAATCAACTCAATGTCGATAAACCTACAATCCCCGAATCACCATTGGTTTTACAGAAAAGGTTTCCAACGGGATTTTGGTCTTGTCGATTACTCGACTACTAGTAGGGTTTAGGTCGCCCTACACAATTATCATATAATCTACTACTTATCGATTCCGACGATAGGTTGATTCTTTTCCCCACCTGAGCTAGCACCGAATTCTCGAACTCGAAGTTCCTCGCTATCACACCACAGCTTAATAGTTTCACCTTGAACCAAACAACATAACTATAATTAATCAAATAACAACCATCTATGACACTTTAGGGCTAGGTTCGGCCAAGACTTAGAAAATAGGTTTAGGGTTATCTTCTTAATGCCATCTTTTGGATCCTAGTTACTAGAGTCTTAACTAACATAAATTACTTATTACAAGACTAAAATTTGAAACAAAATCCTCTAACCTTTAGGGTTAGGGTTTCGGCCCATATTAGGAAAATAGGCTAGGAAATTTAGTTGGATTCAAGCTCTTGGATTTAAGCTATATATGTATTATAGAACTTAAGTCAAGTACTAACTTTCAAAACAAACAACAAAACACCAAACCCATTTTCCTACCTAGGTTCGGCCCTTAATGGTTAATAGGGAAGGAAAATGATTTTGATCACATGCTGTTGGATAAATAAAGGAGGGATCATAACTAGATCATAGAAATTGGTTTCACATTTTTATGATTTTTCTACAATTTTCTAGAATTATTTGAAGTTCTAGATCTAGGAATGGAAATTTATGAAAACTTGATGATCATGGCTTGATCTTACAAAATAAATGAAGGAGAAGACTTAGATGATTAATGAGAAGAGCTTTTACCTCTTGAAGATTGAAGAAATGAAGAAAATGATCAACCTTCACTAAACTGAAAACTGGACAGCTTGAGGGTGTGATGGTATTGTGAGTGTATCTCACAATATACTCATCCAAAAATCATGAACTTTTCTTTATAGAAATATAATAAGAAAAGGAACAACTTTGGTGTTGAAGGTTTCATTTGGTTCAGATCATAACAGGGGTGAAAGGGGACTTCTTTCTACTGTTTCGTGGGTTGCTGAGAATTCTGGGAAGTTTCGGTATTTTGAGCCTATCTCCCAATACCCTTATCCGTTTTTTATGATCTTTAGCTTGTTGTAAAGAAGAGAGAAATAGGAACAACTTTTATGTTGAGTGTTTTCAGAGTTTCAGAAAGGAAGAGGGTCATATGTTTGGTGGTGATTCGGTGTTCTTTGGGTTTTGTAACTTAGTTGGTGAGGAAGATGAAGAGAATGAAGAAGATGAGTGAAATGGTGAGGGAGGCCACGGTTTGGAGGGTATTTATAGGGGTTGGTTGTGCCACTTTATAAGGATCTAGTAGGAATGAGTTGGCTTGTTCAAAGGATTTAAGTGCAAATAATTCCTAGGGACCATTTTGCAAAGATTCCAAAAGTATAAGGACTATTTTGCAAATTGCCAATAAATTGTAATGATGACCATTTGCCACATTAAATGTGGTCTTATCTTGAATATTCTTGGCTGATTTTCTTCATGAGATATTTTAAGAAAAAGCTAGAATGTTTGAGAAGATTTGAGAAGATAGTAGAATGTAGTAGAATATTGTAGAAGAATGTAGAACATTCTAGAACAATCTTGGCTCTTCCAAAAATTATGAGGGAAGCCCCTTCTCCCTCATGGGCTTGTGCATGGGCCTAATCAATTTTGGGCTTGGATTTATTTATGTGGGGCCCACTAAAATGCATAAGGCTTAACATGACATAGGAAACTTATATGATTTCTAATGGGCTTTATGGAATTAATCCATGAACAAGGAATTTGGGCTTCATATCCACGTCCACTAATGGTCTTGTAACAAAGATTTTGGCCCAATTCACTTAGAAAAACATAGAAACTAACTTAGGGACCAAAATGTAATTAATAGAAAGTTCAGGGACTTAAGCGTAAAATTCATAAATTGCCACTTTAACTTGTAGAATCTTCTAGACTCAAATGTGTGACTCATCCTCATGAATCATCATGTATGACTCGTTATCCCGATATCTTGACGGGTCTCTGTAGTTCCGTTTTCGACTCCGTCGATTTCCTGATTAGGGTTTTACGCCTGCGTAACAGCGTAATATTTCGTTTTTGACTGAAAATTTTCAAACTAACCAAACTCGTTGGAAATATGATTTAAATATAAACCATTTCGTTCAGGAGTCAAAATTAGGTTTTCTGCTCAGTAAAATTATACTGTCAGTGAAAACGCAAACCGATTTTCGTCTGAATTTTCAACCCAAAATTTTATCCTAAGCTTCTACCCTAAGATAGAGTATGGATATGATTTTTATTTCATAAAAATCAATCTTCATGAACTCGGATAAAAATATAAATAAATACATTTATACCGATTAATACAGCGAAAATATTTTTACTGAAAAAAAAATAAAAATTGGAAAATAAAAAGTAGGGTGTTACAGATCCTTCTAACAACAGGTTGTCCGTGGTTCTCCAAGTAAAAAGCATGTATAATGGTAGTGATGAAAATCAAGATTCAAATCTTGATATTCCTGAGACTCCTTCTTTTTCAACAAACATGCCTACTATAATCAAGGAGACACAGGTGGACGATATACATGCCACTCGTGATGATCATCACGAAGGGATATTGATATAGGTAGTTTAAACTTCGTATACATTTATTTTTAGACATGTATATATATATATATATATATATACTTAGATTGGTAGTTTTGTTTTTAGACATTAGAGACTAATATATATATATATATATATATATATATATATATATATATATACTTGTAGATAGTTATGTTTTTCGTATACATGGGTTTTGGTTTTAAGTCCCCCCATTGCTCCTTTGTATATTTCTTTTCTTTTTGTTAATATTGAAATTTAAGGGTAGTGTTTGCAATTCTGTAATGTGTGTGATATTCTGTGTTGCTGGGATAGTTACTGAATGCAGGGATAGCTGAGGGGAGTGATATTTTAAAACTGAATTTAAAAAAAAAATCTATTAACGTCAGTTGGATCAAATAACTGAAGTTAATAGTATTTTATAAAATATACAGTACACTATTAACATCAGTTGTATAAGGAAACTAACGTTAAAAATAAAACCTTTAACGTCAGTTCTTTAACACAACTGACGTTAGTTTGAACAACATTAACGTCGGTTGTGTTAAAGAACTGACGTTAAAATTTTTATATTTAACGTCAATTGTTTAAACAACTGATGTTAAAATATTAACTATTAACGTCAGCCGTATTTACGTCAGCAATATTCTGACGTATAAAATTAATTTTAACTGACGTAAAAAGCACTTATTGCACTAGTGATGTCTGCCCAAAATGGCATGTTTGCCAGACTATGCATGTAAAACCCTTTGTTATCGTAATTGTTCTTTGTCGTATGTTTTTCCTCTGTCGAGGCTTAAAGCTCCCGCCTACCCTTCCTTAGGTATTCCAATTCCTTTCCCTTCGAAGTGCAATTTCCTTTTAGGAAAACTAGCCCGACATCTCGGCAATCTAGGTCCTTATCCTTTCCTTTATTTTAGCCAAAGAATTTTAGTTCAGTGAAAGACAAATACCAAAACAAAAACTCCGAAAACTTATCCAAGTTTGTCGGAAAATTTCCGCTGTTCTTAAATTCTTTTCCAAAATCCTTTTCTAATGAAATCCGTTTTAAAACGTAACGAAAATCATTTTCCTTTCTTATTTTATTTTTAAAACCTATTAACCCTTTGAAAATCATTCGTCATGTCAAGTTATTTTTCCCTACTTAAAAGATCATTTTTTTATACTGACGTTAGGCAAATAAAAACCCTTATTTCTTGAAAAAATATTTATCAACAACCTTAAAAAAAATTAAAATACATTTCATAAAATTAACATTAATTATAGCATGCTTTCATAGATAAATCATGCATCACAGAATATTACATAATAATTTTAAAACAAACCCCACAAACTACAACAATTAATTACAGACACACCAAACAATTTATACACATAGTTATCGAAGCTCCTCAGGCAAACCCCCCTTACCTCTTGAAGATTCAAGTTCCGATTCAACGAAGTCTCGGTTTCAAATCCGGTTTCCTCCACGAACTCCAAACACAATTACTCAACGAATCCTTCACAAACATGTAGAGAACAAGTAACAAAATGAACTAAAATCTCCTAAGACCTAAAGGTCTAGGTTCAACCTTCATTGGAAAAATGGGCTAGGGATCTCAAAATTTTACATACTCTTAAATCCATGACCTTAGAGTAATATAGAGCTAGGAAAAATTATCATTAGTTGAAAATGAATCAAAATCATCTAAACCATTTCATGGTTAGGATTCGGCCCTCAATAAAAAAAATGCTAGGGTTTTCTAAAATTCACATGCTCTTAGATTAGTGATCCTTAAGCATTGGATATGACATAATTAATGATCATGACTTGAAATTGAAACAAAACCTCCTCCATCCTCACAAGTGAGGTTTCGGCCTCATATAGAAAAGCAAGGAGGAAATTTTTGTTTGATTCGTGCTATTGGATTATAAACATAGAGATGATTATAAGATCATAGAAATTGGTTTCATGATCATAGGATTTTTCTACACTTTTCTAGAGATTTTCAAAGTTCCTAGATCAAGAAATGAAATGTGATGATCATGGCATGAATTTATGAAATAAATGAAGAACAAGGCCTAGATGATCAGGAGTAGAGAGGCTACCTCCTGAAGATGGAGAAAAGATGAAGAGTTTGATCCAAACTTGCAAAAGAATCCTTAAGAACTTAGGGTTTTTCTTTGTTGTTCTTGGTTGAATGTTGAAGAAAATGAGAGGGTGGGTGGGTGGGGTGGGGGGTGGTGGGAGGGGGGGGGAGGTAAGGTGAGTGAGTCATAGGGCTAATCTTGTAGTTTCTAATTACACTCAGGGGTAGTTTAGTCTTTTACTAACTAAAATATCTAGATATTTTGCAAAAATAATGATGACATAGGTGAGTCATTAGTGGTGACTCACCACAACCTTGTGACATGTGTCCCTCCGTGGCCCAGTGTCCGGATCAGTCTCCGTAGTTCCGATTCCGACTTCGCTATTCTCCCAATTTAGGTTTTCCGCACCCGATTTATTTCAAAACTTCGCCCAAACAAAATATAATATTTTATTTTAGAGCGAAATTTTTTAAAAGGCCCACATCACTTAAAAAGTGAGAATAAAATTTGTCGTTTCGTTTTCGGGTCAAAATTAGGTTTTCTGACCAGTAAAATCTTACTGTCAGTGAAAACGCAAACTAGGTTTCGTCTGAATTTTCGACTCAAAATTTAACTGTGGGCTTTCGCCAAGAAATCGAGTCAAAATATGATTTTGTTTCAACCAAAATCATTTTCTAGATCTCAGATAAAAATATAAACAAATATTTATTTATCGATACAGAAAACGACAGAAATCGGGGTGTTACATCAGCGGTGGCGGTTTCGTTTCTATGATGAATCACAACCAAAATCAAAGGAAAGAGACTAAAACTCAAGAAATAAGATATGATGGTTCAAAGGAGTTTAAGAATGGCGAAATCACCATGGAAGGCGGCGGCCGGAGCATCACCGCGCTGGAGGGCACGATATCTACATGAAACAGGGCGGCGCACGGCGGGACAAGGCGGTGTGTGCTGGAACTGAGGCTAGGTCGCCTCCCTTGCGTCTGCGGATGCGAGCGGCGGCCGGCGGTGGTCATAGGGGTGGCGCCAATCTGAGCAAAGGAGGGAGGGGGATGAAGTTGTGATGAAGGAGAAGAAGAAATTAGAAGATAGGAGAAGGGGATGGGTACCGGGTTTAGTAAGGGAGGGAGGAGAGAGAACTTCTATTTTTAAATAACATTTAGTAATAGGTACAAAAATGAGAGAGAAATATTGAGTCTAAAAATAAACATGTTTTTAGTTTTTGAATCTAAAAATAAAGGGTGACAAATATATAGTTTCAAAATTTGAAATAAAGTAGAGATTAATAGTTGAATTGATCAACTTAGAAAATCCACGGTACAACATTTAATTTCCGATTAATGTCAAAATAATTTATTTTCAAATCTAAAATTAAATAGAGTAAAATATGAAAATAATTTTCTTTCAATCATACCATTTAAAATATTTTTCTAAACAAATACTAATAGTGATAATAACATAACATTATTGTCTACTAAATGTACTTATACTGGAATAAGATAGTGCTGACGCACTTAATAAAATATTTTTAAATGAGTAATTATAATTACTTAACTATACCCCTTAAAATAAACAAAGGTAGACATTCAGAAAATTAATCTTTCCAATTAAAATAGTATAAACATATATATATATATATATATATATATATATATATATATATATATATAATTACTGTATTGAAGAACAGTAAAAATCGGGGTGTTACATTACTACCCCACTTAAAAAACAATTTCGTCCTCGAAATTTCGTGACTCGTAACAAGACAGGATCTTGTAATTACTTCTTAATCCCAAGATCCTACTTTATACTTCCCGTATTCACTTTCCCTTCGATGACTTCCACAACTTAATAAAAAAATTCATTCTCAATCTTCGTTCTATTTATCCCCAAAATCAAATTGATTATCCTCAATTCATACTTCCTGCCATTGACAATTTTATCTTAATCTTCTACACATAAAAATATAATCAAAACTTAATCTCTTCTTCCTTTAATACCATTCCATTAGAAGAATTTCCTTCTACATCCTTAACTCTCACTTTTGACACCAAGATTCAACTAAGATTCTCACTTCTCTCACAGCATACACATCAATTTCCATCCAAGACTCTATGTTGTATTTTCAACCGCTTCATTCCTCTTAACAGGTAAGAAGGGTGTCGACTTCGCCAGTCGGTCCACGATCACTCGAACTTACAAAAGACTGTTATAGGTCTTCAGTAGAATCATAACGAAAAATCATGGCGACACCAACATCTTAACAAGGGAGGTCTCAATTTCCAAATTATAACTCTTTCACTGTACCCGACTAACTCTGACATGCTGATATGAATCAGATACCCATCGTCATGACTCTTGAGATAGGTCACATGTCAATGACGTTTTTTTTTTTTGAAAAGATACAGGGTAAAATTGATCAACAAATGATAAGTTTTATTGAACTATAACAAGACATGGTCTTAAGGATCATAGAAAGAAACTTTCAAGAAAAGAAATTTCTTGATTTCACTTTCAAAAAAAAACTTAGAGAAGAATTTCATCAATTTGAAAGATACAAGAACATCCGGTATGGAAAAAATTCTTCAATTATGTTCGTGGGTGTAAAAATGCATGATCAATACATATTTACAAACACGAATCTAATAAAGTTCATTCTTCCACAAGAATTTCCAGCGGATTTAGGGAATCAAAGGATGAATAGTTCCTAATCCCAAGAGGATTCATTCTTAGTACAAAGAATTTACAAAACGACGATTTTAAAAGAATAACCAGTCTGGCCAAAAACATCAGACTGGGTCACCTCTACCAAATGTAGTAAATTTTTGAACGAAATGTGAAAATTCCATACCAATGAATATTACCAAATCAATCCACTCGAATGTCTAATACACTGAGGGTTATTCAGAAATGTTAGGGTAAATTAAAATTACTGACTAGCACGACCAATTGCTAAATCATGATAGACCTTAAATCAAGATTAGAAAATCAGTTTTACATGTACGAAATTAACCATAGTGATTGTCTAATACAACCATAGGAATTTAAGAGACAAATTGTCAATTTGTAAATTCATAAGAATCGAATAGTACAGTGAAGAGTTTTCTTATTCGAGTGACACTCACCTAAGGTTGAAATTTCCATTCGATTCGCCTTGGTTCTAACCAACATACATGTCTTTCTAAACATTTTTAGTATGGTCACCCGGAATCGGGCACTATCACGGACAACTTAATTCATCTATTCAACATACGAAGAGTGGATCTTTCTTCATATGCTGAGTTAACGGTGCAAAATCTCTAATAGGTCCTTACTTCAATCTGATGATAACCCGTATTTAAGTCGATCTTTGAGTAAACAAAGACCTCCCACAATTTATCTATCAAATCAACTACACACGATAGAGAATACTTGTTCGTAATTGTCATTTTGTTGGGTTATCAGAAATCCACGTAGAGTCTCAATCCTTCACACAACATTGGGGCTTCCTACGGAAAACACTTTGTCTAATAAACCGTTTAGACCACAGATCTTTCAGTTGAAGTGAATCATCTAACTCGATTAACTTTGTAGGCTACTTTCTACACGAAACAATAGAGAATCAGACCAAATCTAGAAACTATATTCATCGAAAATCAAAGTCCTTATCTAGCAGCAACCTGGGACAATTCCAGGGAAAACTCCAGGAAAATCCTTCACAACAAGCACCCTATTCAAATGTCTGACACAATCCTAAAGGATAACTGAATGTGTCACACATGGACCAAAACACAATTACTAGCCATGGGTTCCTACAAGTCAAAACTCGTGTAGCCCATCAAGATAAAAACACATGCTTATAAGCTAGCACACATTGTTTCGACAAGGAAACAATTCAAATAGTGACCAACCAGAGATCACACAACAAAAACATAACAGACCTATTTCCCAAGGTTCCCGAAAGACTCGACCAGCTCTGATACCACTAATGTAACACCCCCCTTGGGCATTACAAGAATAACTCAAATTCTTTAAAACCATATTAAATAAAAAGGAAAGCTGGTTGCTTTCGGAAAATAAAATTTTTCTAGAAATCCTTAACCTTACTTGAAAATGAGTATGAAGTATTAATTTTAATTTTAATTTTTTATACAAACTCCCACCATAAATAATTACATCATCATACTTACACATCAAGAACTTATATAAGCAGGTTATATACCTGACAAGACCAATCTCTGTGTACAATTTTTTTTCTAGGAAAAAGTTTTCAACATACAAGCTGAAATTCAAAGTGAAAATTTACAAAGGACACACATAAAGACCTTCTCAAAAAAATAATCCGAAAGGAAAATCCTCAGCCGGTCGCTCTAAAAACTATCCACTAGAGAACCCCGTGGTCATCACCACGTTCAACGGACTCTTCAACAATCGGGACTAATGTCCCGAGTGAAGCTAGAAACTCTTCTACCTCATTTACATGTGGAAGAGTACACGACAACAACAAAAAAAAGAAACAATGCAAAGGTGAGTTACTAATATATGAGTATAGACATAGCAGTTATATACTTAACATTTCAATAACATTACAAGGAAAAGCAATATAACAATTCATATAGCAGAAGTTATATTTATCTCAAACAAAAAGACTTTAAATAAAATATTATCGTAACAAAGCATTATGGTCAACAAGAATGTTCTGAAATTAAGTTTTTAACATTTCAATATCCACTTTCTAAATTACAAATATCCAGAGATCCTAACTTCCCTTCTTCAAGCATGATAGGTCACGATAATCCCCATAACACAATTGTTTCGCGTGGGTGGCCTCTCGAATGGGTCCGTTGCCCCAATTGTTCTAAGGTATCGTATCTCTCCTATATAATATTTGGATAGTTCCTGATTGAGCACATTCGTGCAGGGTAACCGAGTTCCACAGCAGGAGGTTGCAAAGCCCCAAGCATTACATGGAGTTCGAGCCCGAATGTCCCTAAAGACCCAAAGACCCAAGAATTTGCCTTTGGTCTGTAACTATCAAGTTTGTCAGTTCACCCTATGTGAAACTGTAGCTCGATTCACAACGGCACGACTGCCAAAATCATCTTTTCAAACATGAATTAGAAATTTAATATCCACTTAGAATTTTAAAACATCATCAAAGATTTCAAAAAAAAAATCTTTTCCTCAAATCGAACACTAGTCCGACGTCTCGGAACATAGGTTCTTCTCAGTAGGAATGCTAGTCCGACTTAATAGTAATCGGAATCCAGTCTGAAATCTCAGCACATAAGTCTTAGTTCCTTTACTTTCTTTTTTTCAAAATAGGAACTCTAGCCCGGCTTCTCGGCAATTTGAATCTAGCCCGATCTTTCGACAATCCAGATTCAGTCTGAATCTCGACACGGTAAAACTAGGTCCTTTCTATTTTCATCTCTTTTCCACTTTCCGAAGAAAGCCAAAATCACTTTTCTGTGTTCGTACGTTTTCAATAAGAATAATTTTCCAAATCATAAGCTATGACGAACGTCATGTTTCAACCAGTGTCAATAGTTCAACAACACAGATGACAACATATACACATATTCATCAGACATACGCAATTCCAATATCACAGCATCATATAACATATAAATATTCACAGTCAATCAACACATTATAAATCATCGCAAGCAGTTTATAACATTAAGTATATAGCTACTAGAAACTCCTCAGGCTTACTCCCTTTACCTTTGTAGACCAGAACAAGATCCTCTCCTTGGTGCTCCAACAATTTGTCTTTCCTTCTCAATGATATCTCGGTCCCTTTGACGTTTCACAACATACACAGACAATTCCACGATAACACCAAAAAGAAAAAGCCGCTCTCTCTCAAGCAAGCATAAACACAACTATCAACATAGGGAGAGCGCCCAAGCTCATACAACAAAATCAAATAGCATAACCATCAATTTCCTTCCTCAATACATACAATCAAGGAAGCCATATATTTAATTTAACAATAACATAATTGATTTCCAATAAAATCGAATTTGGTAAAAAGGGTTTTTCAAAAAAATTTATGGAAACTTTGATTTAATTTTACAAAAACTTAATCAATTTCAATTAAAACGAATTGGGGCTTTAGCGTTCATAACCTAAATTGGGGAAAATCCAATCTAGCCAAAGAACAATGAAATTGGCTTAGGGAAACACTAATTCATAGTCTCCATAGCATAAAACAACATTCAATTTCAAGATCAAAATCTGAAATCAAAGGGTTAGGGTTAGGGTTAGGGTTTTGCAAATTGACTTGGGGTTTATCATAATCACAAAGGATTAGGGTAAGAAACTCACCCAAGGTTAAGAGGAAAGAGTTGTGGTGGTGCTGACAGTCATGGTTGGAGGCGGCAACGGCGGGGGCAGCGGTGGCGGTTTCGTTTCTTTGATGAATCACAACCAAAATCAAAAGAAAGACACTAAGACTCAAGAAATAAGATATGAAGGTTCAAAGAAGTTTAAGAATGGCGAAATCACCATGGAAGGCGGCGTGTGTGGGAACCGCGGCTGGGAGGCCTCCCTTGCGTCTGCAAATGCGAGCGGCGACCGGCGGTGGTCCTAAGAGTGGCGGCGATCTGAGTAAAGGAGGGAGGGAGATGAAGTTGTGATGAAGGAGAATAAGAAAGTTGAAGATAGGAGAATGGGATGGGTATCGGGTTTAGTAAGGGAGGAAGGAGAGAGAACTTCTTTTTTTAACTTAACATTTAGTGATAGGTACAAAAATGAGTCAGAAATATTGAGTCTAAAAATAAACATGTTTTTAGTTTTTAATCTAAAAATAAAGGGTGACAAATATATACTTTCAAAATTTGAAATAAAGTAGAGATTGATAGTTGAATTGATCAACTAAGAAAATCCACGGTCCAACATTTAATCTCCGATTAATGTGAAACCAATTTATTTTCAAATCTAAAATAAAATAGAGTAAAATATGAAAATAATTTTCTTTCAATCATACCATTTAAAATATTTTTCTAAACAAATACTATTAGTGACAATAACATAACATTATAGTCTAGAAAATGTACTTATACAGGAATAAGGCAGTGCTAATGCACTTAATAAAATATTTTTAAATGAGCAATTAGAATTACTCAACTATACCCCTTAAAATAAACAAAGTTAGACATTCAGAAAATTAATCTTTCCAATTAAAATAGTATAAACATATAAACATATAAAAATATATATATATATATATAAACATATATATATATATATATATATATATATATATATATATATATATATATATATATCTTGTAGTGAAGAACAGTAAAAATCGGGGTGTTACATTACTAGACACGATCTTGTAATTTCTTCTTAAACCCAGGATCCTACTTTATACTTCCCGTATTAACTTTCCCTTCGATGACTTCCACAACTTAATAACGAAATTCATACTCAATCTTCGTTCTATTTATCCCCAAAATCAAATTGATTATCCTCAATTCATACTTCCTGCCATTAACAATTTTATCTTAATCTTATACACATAAAGATATAATCAAAACTCAATCTCTTCTTCCTTTAATACTAATCCATTAGAAAAATTTCCCTCTACATCCTTAACTCTCAATTTTAACACCAAGTTTCAACTAAGATTCTCACTTCTCTCATAGCATACACATCAATTTCCATCCAAGACTCTATGTTGTATTTTCAACCGCTTCATTCCTCTTATTGCTAATCATAACATAATCAATTCTTACGTCGTTCTCTTTCATACTCGAAATTTTCTATCATCACATTATATCTTCTATTCATAACATTGTATCTTAGTTCCTCCCACATGAAGAACAAAAGCAAAACTCAATCACTTCTACCCTTAATCACTGGTCCACTAGAAAAGCTGACTTCCACACATCTAACTCTCATAGTCATTACCAAGATAAAAACTAACCTTACCACAACATATATCAACTTCCTACTCACTGTATACAATTGTATTCTTAGTTTCCTTTGAACATATTCCACTACTCCAAATCATATCATAATCTTACATTTCAACCTTAAAGAATATGATTACACTCATTCCTGCAACTACAACCAAAAGGAATTACTTCAGTTTGAATTATCCAAAATCATAACTCTTGAACTTTTATAACAACTTAGTTTTACTCCAAAACTCCTCTTTACGGTTCCCGTTCAGCTTAGGGAAAACTACTATAGACACTTTCCTGTAAATCTCTAAACTCATACAACCAATCTCAACTACAGACATTAATCATTACCCTACGTTCCTTTAACGGTATTCTGCCTCGATCAACATTTGATTTATAATAATTGTCTCACTTGTTGTTATTAATCTTAAGGATTCACATCTTACTAGTCACAATTATTCCTCAACAAAACTCTCGTCACTACTTATCAATCCGACTAAAGAGATGATCGTAGTTAGATACTATACTTACCCTCACCCAACTTTCTAAAGATTAGATCATTTTTCTCGCTCACCCACTCGAGTCGAGAATGATCCATTGAGCTTAGCCTCAACTTGGTCCTCAACACTTAGAGCAAGCTTTACCAATAAACATTGGTAAGCTTCAGGTCTTCATTTGAAAAGATACATGAAGATACTCCATGAAGTCTCACCAGTTTTTTGATACATATTTTGGTAAGCATCTCCATTGCATAGTGAATATTAACAGGTAAGAAGGTTGTCGACTTCGTCAGTCGGTCCACGATTGTAACACCCCGATTTTTCGCTGCTTTCTAATGTCGGTATTAAATATATAAAAGCTTATAATTTTATTCAAGACTCGGAAAATGATTTTGGGTAAACCACTGTCATTTTCATGTCATGCTTTATAGCATAGGATTACGATGAAATTTTGGGTCGAAAATTCAGACGGAACCCGGTCTGTGTTTTCATTGACAGTAAAAGTTTACTGCTCAGAAAACCTAATTTTAATTCGTGAACGAGATGAATAATGTTTTTATCATATTTGCTACGATACTGGAAGTTTTGAAAATTTTAGCATAAAAATATAATATTATATTTACTGCGGGTGAAAACGTCGAAATGTCTATAGGAAAACCTGAGTCAGATGAACCAGGGGGTCAGCAACGGAGCTGAGATGACTAATGTGAATGATGCAATGAGCATTTATGACTATCCTATCCAAGTCATAATGACCATAATGGCACATTAATCACATTAGATATTTTTATGTGGAAAAGACCATTTTACCCCTAGTTTCACTTGATAATTTCAAGCCTTGCCATTGTAATTTTGGACCAAAATACCTCCCAAACTCACGGCCCCATTAACAACACCATAACTTAGGCAAATTCTCATTTCATTCATGTCATCTTCTTCATCAAAACTTGAAGTTTTCTCACTAAAGTTCATCTTTTGCCTTAAGAACACTTAAGCTTTTTTGTGAAGAACATCATACAAATCATCCATTTATTTGATCATCAAGAGGTGATTTCTTCTCTCCTTGATCATTTAACTCTTTCATTTCATAAATTTTATGATTTTATGCCTTTGATGATCATGTTCTTCATATGATTCAAAGTTCATGAAGCTTTCTTAAAAAATTCATAAGAAATTGTAGAAAAATCCTTTTGATTTGAAACCAATTTCTATGAACTAATCTTGATACCTATATTCATCATCTAGGAGAATGAACTCAGAAGAAATTTCTTCCTTATGTTTCTAAGCAAGGTGATCAGTCTCTGGCTAACTAGTTTTATAACTAGTAAGATCGTGGTTTTTGTGCTAATTATTCGAGTTTCAATCTCGTCTTAGCCCAGATTTGGATTTAACTGTCCTCAAGCAACATTTTGAGTTTCTTAAGTAGTTTAGGACATTTTAGTTAGTTTTTTAGTCAAATAAAGCATTCACTGTTGTCTCATGTTTTTAGGTTAAAAGGGGAAGCACTTAGAGCCAAGGGAATGAAGAAAACAATGGAAAAATGCAATTCTGGAAGATTCGCCTCGCGAGCCTGAAGGGTGACTGTGCAAGAGAAAGCAACCCTTTTTGTCTCGCCTCACAAACCATGTTTCACCTCGCGAGACTGAAGACCAGAAGCTATCACGCCCAGGCCGTGATACTCATCACGGGCGTAATGAGAAGATCCTTTTCTGTCTCGCCTTGCGAATCACTATTCGCCCCGCGAGAATCCAATTTTGAATGCACGCCACATTTAATATTCGCATTGCGAGAGGCTACTCGCCTCGCGAGCGGGCGCATATGCTGAAGGATATAAATTGTTGTTTTAGGGCAGATTGCAACAGTTTGGATCATCATCTTCTTTTCCTTTTAGATTAGATGGTTACGAATTAGGTTTTTGTCATATTTGTAATGGAGAACTAACTCCCTTGGATTGATCTACTGTAATCGGTTCCCATTAACACTTGAGGTTCTGTAATTCCCAATCTTATTGCTTTTCTCTTTCAATAGTTATGCTATATGTTCTGTTTGCTTAATTCAGGATTGTATAGAATAGGTATTGATTTATTTCGATGATTATGTGTTCCTATACATAATCGTGTTTGCTTAATTCGCGTGTGTTCAATCGTGTTTGCTTAATTCACGAGGGCTTCACCCCATTTACTTAATTCGGGAATTAGGAACATACGTCTCGTAGTGCCGGTTTCGCTTGTTAATTGTCGCTACAATCGAAAAGGGATTAGGATCCGCTTAGGGCATGGAATTACATGAATCAATGATGGTGGGAAACCGAGATCAGTAGGTTAATCGTTTTCAGCCTGTTGATAATCATTTAGTTTGCACTGTTTTTCTTAACTCTTTTCTTAATTGAATCCTTAATTCCAAACCCCCCAAAAACTGATTTTTCTGCGAATAACAATCCAAGAGTCCTTGTGAGACAATACTCGAGTTGTCGCACCCTAACTGCAGTTTTTTACAAACCACTCGTTCTTTTTGACGCATGCGCGACAGCGTGTCAAAATTGGCGCCGTTGTCGGGGACTCTTGTTGTTATTAACAGAAAATAAAAAAAAATGTATTGCTGAATTGTTTTGGCTACTAGGTCTGATTGTGAATCTTCCCATGGATAATTATATGCAAGGTTATATGCCTAATGTTAATTATGAACCACCATGCATATATTATCCTAACTTTGCTGGAGGTTATGAGCTTAGTAATGATTTTGGCATGTTTGGGGTGAATGATTATTCTAGCCAACATAGTGGAGGACAAGGCATCTTGGATGAGATAGCTTCTATGGTGCAACAGATGATAGAAAACAATCTTAAACTCCAACAAATGACAGAGGCAAGTCTTCAGGATTGGGCCACTGACAATCTTCAATCCCAGCAGAGGATAGAAGCTGGTTTTCAGAAGTTGGCCACTCAAATTGATCACATTGCCTCCATCTCGGCTACACTGCAAACTCAACATCTCCTTGAAGAACATACAGATTCACAAATAGTTGTTCTTGACAATACTTCTTTTGAGCATAATTTTGATAATGACGTCAAGAATACTTCTATTGATGAACTGTGTGTTGAATTTCCAGATATTCACACCTTTCCTGATTCTATCTATTATACTTCATGTGTTGATTGTAATGAATTTGCTTCGTGTGTAGCATGTGTTGAAAGCTCATCCTTTTTAGGTTATGAGGAGCAAAACGTCCATATGGAACATGAGACACATGAAGTTGAGGGTCCTGTTTGGCCAAGAAATATAGAAAATGAGGATCAGGAGGACATCTACTTCACCGTGCTTGAGGATGATGAAGAACTTTTGGAATTAGATAATTCTATTGATTCTTATGCATGTGTTGATTGTGCTAACACTAACTTTTGTGCTGTGTGTGCTGATATTTCTGCATGTATAGCAGGTGATGGATCTGTTAGTGCAGCGGGTGAAAATCGTGCAGAAGTTGAAGCAGCACCAGAGATCCTCTCCACTTGTTTGCCACCACCTACTGTGGAAAAACCTGCAATGGAGTTCAAGCCTCTGCCTGAAAAATTGAATTTTGAATCTTTAGCTTTGAAGGCACCATGGCCAGTCCAAGAGGTTGAACCCCATTTTTATTGGCAAGACTTTGTTGACAAGGAGGTCATCTTTGACCCAAGAGGGAGTGAGAGGTCCGCCGTACTTGGCGAGGGCACCATAACTGTCAAGTGCCCACTTCCATATCAAGGCTGCAAGTTATGGGACCATGGAATAAGCTTCCGTCCTTTGTCTATCACTTGGGCCTTATGATGCATGCCATGGGATCCGGGAGGATCATATTGCATTTTGGGTATTTCTTGGCCGCAGTATCACAGACAGTGGGATCCCGGTGGAACCGCCTCCATGAGTTTCTCTAAACCTTCTTCTCTTTAATTATCTTTTCCTTGCTTTGTTTTTGTTTTGTTTTCTTGTAGCTCTTGAATAATTTGAGAAGATCAAGAGTTTGTGTGTGAGTGTTGTGTCGGCAAGCTTGGTGGATTCTGTTGAATTTGCATAGATAGATTGCATGATATATGTTGGCTTGATGATTTCCCCCCTAGGTCTTGAAAATTGGAAATTTGATCCCCATGTGAAAAATTGAAAATTGAACTTTGAGATATTTCATTGTGATTGCATGATTTATGATAAGTTTGGGGTGAAGGGATGCACACACTAGGGATAGAATCTCGGTCAAACAATTTGCGAAAAATGTCCAGGTGAGGAATTTGAGCCTCCAACATGTTTTTTAACTGTGTGAATCACTTTTGAGCTGCACTTTCCCGAATTTGCTTGAATCTCTTCATGGTTTGCATGTTTATGTGTTTGCATCAAATGATTTAGGAAATTTTCTTTGAAATAACTACTTGGCCTGAAAAGAACCATTCCTAATGCATGTTCCTTAGTTAGCCACGTTGAGCCTAATAAGCCTACTGTTTCTTGATGACCTCATGTTTTAAGCCAGAAACCTGGAAAAACCATGTTAACCCGATCTTAGGATTAGGAGAGCATGGAAGCTTAGCAAGAGAAGGGTTGTAAGAAACTAAGTTTGGGGTGGCTACAAGGTGTGATATGTCATTCTGGGTTGTGAAAAAAAGAAAAAAAAGAAAGGTTGGAGCCAAAGGCAAAAAAAAAAAAGAAAGAACAAAAATGTCAAAAAAGGGGTATTAGAAGAAAAAAAGGCTGTAGTCACCCAAGGCAAAAAGAAAAATGGAAAAAGGAACTTGAGTGGAAATTTGATGTATCAAAATGCTCATGCTCTCTTAGTTCCTAGGGACTTAAGCCTAGTACCTTTGAATATCCTACCCTTAGCCAGGCCCCGTTACAACCTTTAAAAGACCTTTTGATGTTGCATTCATGTTTCCGAGGGAACCTTGTTTGAGATGAAAATCAAATTCATGGGAAGTGCTCTTAAAAGTGAAATTGAGCGAAATGTTGATAGCCTAGACAAATTGAGTGAATGAGTGAAACACTAAATGACCTTGTGAGGAAGGCGATTTTTTGAATTTGGTGATCTCCCTTTTGTGTGTAACTTGGATCCCTTGCTTAGATTACTGATTGCATGAATGATGGGACTCTCAATTGTTTAAAGTAAATGAATGTGGGGACTACATTGTTGCAAAGGGGGGAAAACATTGAAGAAAATTTGTTTTGTTGAAATTGCATGAAGTTTGTGCGAAATTGATTGAATCCGTTAAGCTTCCCAAGTCTGAGTCTTTTTTGAGTTTTAGTTTGCTTGGGGACAAGCAAAGTTTAAGTTTGGGGTATTTTGATCAGCCTCTGGCTAACTAGTTTTATAACTAGTAAGATCATGGTTTTTGTGCTAATTATTCGAGTTTCAATCTCGTCTTAGCCCAGATTTGGATTTAACTGTCCTCAAGCAACATTTTGAGTTTCTTAAGTAGTTTAGGACATTTTAGTTAGTTTTTTAGTCAAATAAAGCATTCACCGCTGTCTCATGTTTTCAGGTTAAAAGGGGAAGCACTTAGAGCCAAGGGAATGAAGAAAACAATGGAAAAATGCAATTCTGGAAGATTCGCCTCGCGAGCCTGAAGGCTGACTGTGCAAGAGAAAGCAACCCTTTCTGTCTCGCCTCGCGAACCATGTTTCGCCTCGCGAGACTGAAGACCAGAAGCTATCACGCCCAGGCCGTGATACTCATCACGGGCGTAATGAGAAGATCCTTTTCTGTCTCGCCTCACGAATCACTATTTTCCCCGCGAGAATCCAATTTTGAACGCGCGCCACATTTAATATTCACGTCGCGAGAGGCTACTTGCCTCGCGAGCGGGCGAAGATGCTGAAGGATATAAATTACTGTTTTAGGGCAAATTGCAACAGTTTTGATCATCATCTTCTTTTCCTTTTAGATTAGACGGCTGTGAATTAGGTTTTTGTCATATTTGTAATGGAGAACTAACTCCCTTGGATTGATCTACTGTAATCGGTTCCCATTGCCACTTGAGGTACTGTAATTCCCAATCTTATTGCTTTTCTCTTTCAATAGTTATGATATATGTTCTGTTTGCCTAATTCAAGATTGTATAGAATAGGTATTGATTTATTTCTTTGATTGTGTGTTCCTATACATAATCGCGTTTTGCTTAATTCGCGTGTGTTCAATCGTGTTTGCTTAATTCACGAGGGCTTCACCCCGTTTGCTTAATTCGGGAATTAGGAACATACGTCTCGTAGTGCCGGTTTCGCTTGTTAATTGTCGCTACAATCGAAAACGGATTAGGATCCGCTTAGGGCATGGAATTACATGAATCAATGATGGTGGGAAACCGAGATCAGTAGGTTAATCGTTTTCAGCTTGTTGATAATCATTTAGTTTGCACTATTTTTCTTAACTCTTTTCTTAATTGAATCCTTAATTCCCAACCCCCCCAAAAAACTGATTTTTCTACGAATAATAATCCAAGAGCCCTTGTGAGACGATACTCGAGTTGTCAACCCTAACTGCAGTTTTTTACAAACCACTCGTTCTTTTTGACGTGTGCGCGACAGCGTGTCACAAGGCCGAACCTATGTAGGTTAGGTGTAAATGGGTTTTGTTTCAACTTTGAGTTATGTTTCATGATTTCATCTCTTAAGACCATGATAGCTATTGTATATTAGTGATTATAAAACCAAAAATCAAACACTAGCCTATTTTCCTCAAAAGGGCCAAAACCCTAATTTCATTTGTTGGATGGATTTTTGATTCAAAGTTGTCTTGTGACACTTAAATCCAACTCTATACTATGTATATTTGTTAAATCCAAGATATGAGAATCAAGTGAAATTTGTAATCTCACTTTTGTGATGAGGCCGAAACCCTAGTTCATTGATCTAGATAAGTTTCATTCAAAGTTCTTAGTTCATGATCTTGGATTAAGTGCTTAATCATGTTTAGGTTGCTTAAGGATCATAAATCCATAAGTTAGAAAATTTTTAACTTTCCTAACCTAGTAATCTAGAAGAGGCCGAACCCTAACCCTCTTGAATAAGTGTGTTTTTGTTTGATTTTAATTTATTTTAGTTGCAATTCGTTATGAAGGAACCAATCGGATTGAGTTGATCTAAGTCGACGGAGGAAACCGGATCAAAATCGGAAGGTTGTTTGAGAACGTTAGTTTGAATCTCTAAGAGGTAATGGGAGTTTTCCTGAGGAGTTTAAGATAATCGCTTGTTAGTTGTTTGAGATGTCTGTATATTTTCCATAATAATTTCCTGTGATTGAAACTGTTAGTTGTTAATTATTGATTTGAATATGTGTTTAATTGATTTTATTTTTTTTGATATTTGGATTTACATGATTATGATTAAATTGTTAAATTATAATTGTGATGTATGGCATGAATTGGATGTATGTTATGCTATTCTATGATGAAATTATCTACTGTTGAGTGATGGATTGAGAAACCTGACATTGGTCAGTGTTCAATTTAATTTGAGGATAAAAGCTTAACAAGCTTGAATAATTAATCGAAGTGATTAATTTGTGGGAATTTGAGAAAAAGTGGAAAAAATATTATTTTAATAATATTTTTGTAGAAACTATGTCAATAAGTGAAAGTAAGGGTAAAACTGTGAAAATTTTTCACAGGTGCTAGTTTTTCCAAAACAAATTCTATTTTACTATAAATTGTTATTTAAAGTGATTAAGTTACGAAAATAACGTGATATAGCCATCAGAACAATTACTTATGACAGAAAAGTCATTTTAGTTATAAAAATTTTCTTATGAAATTTTTTGAGAAAAAGGTTTTATTTTATTATTATAGATTTTATTTAGAAAGGACTTTTTAAAAGTTGACGTTTATTGAGAACGATTTTCAGAAATGAAATAATTGGAAAAAAAAAGTATTTATCAATGATTTTCTAGTGTTCTATGGACCCGTAGATCGGGGATCTGTGTCATTGGACTGAGTGTCATGCGAAGGTTTTGTGGACTGTGTCCTAAATTTGATGTGGAAAATGTGAATTCCATATCCACGAGCCTAAGACTGGTGCATCGGTTTAGGGCTTTGCGATTGAGCACTTGGACTGTGTTGGCCTGTGTTAAGTTTGAAAATTTTGGACTGTGTGTCCTGTGTTTGCTTTAAAGTGAAAAAGTCTTAATATAAAATTAAGCATGGTCGTGAGCTTTGGGCTTCGACAAGGAAAGGTTATTACAACAAAGAAAACGAAATGAGAATAAAAATTTTTCTCATGCATTTTTGGCATACGTGCCATGTGTTTTGATCATTGAGTCCTGAGTGGATCAATGTATCTTTCATGGGCTATGTTTCCATTTGATCATTGGATTCTGAGTGAGCCAATGTATCTTTACTGGACTTTGTTTCCAATTTAATGCGATGACTATTGAGGTTCTGAGTGATGCAATAGGTTATGGATAATAAACTCCATTGATCGCAGTAACTATTGTGTTCTGTGTGGACCAATGAGTTACATTTTTGAACAATAACCTTGGTGTACTGAGTGATGACCAGTGTGTTATATGTTCTTTTCAACATTGTTTTATTTCGTTTTTACAATGGGCCATATAAAGAGCTTGATCTGCTCAAAACGAAACAGAAAGTTGTGGGATCTCCGGAGATTTGGTATCAAAATATAGCCTGAATATTGAAGTGTCATGCATTTTTATAAAATGACGATGACTGTCGGGTATGGAACCCTTTGGATAAAATTATTCTACTGTTTATGTAATGTTTGTATGCTGTGAATATCTGGTATATGCTGTTTTGTGTGTCGTGCATACGGTTGTCTTATGAAAACTCAAATATTGGTATCTCACCCTTGCATATCTGTTTGTTGTTTCCTCTTCTATGTTATATATATATATATATGTGTGTGTGTGTGTGTGTGTGTGTGTGTGTGTTCAGATGGATCTGGACGCAGTGGATCTGAACTACTCGGGGGTTCGAGCCCTGACGTTTGACAACACTGATCAAGGGAACGCCTGGGTGATCAACCTAGGGGCTCGGAGTGCTACCTACACGGGTCCGATGAGGACACTTCGAGGGACTGTAGCAGACGGACCACAGCAACTCATTCATAACAGGGAGACGATCGAGGTTTCACTACCCCCATTTGGATGATCCTGCGGTATTTGGTACAACACGGGGACTTAGAGCATCAACCACCTCCGCACATTCAGTCTTTACAGCAGGTAGCCCCGGAGTCACCTCTTGGGCCTATAGTCTTGATCCCGAAGGATGCACGGGTGGAGATGGAGGAGGATCCTGAGGAGGATCCGATGGTTGATCCGGACTATGTTCCTCTGGAGGATGGAGTAGTCCCGGATATCGAACAGGGGGACTGATGTATCCTCTCCAGATACACCTCCTGGAGGTGGGGCTATCTATACTGGACTCTCCAATGGGTTCTTGTAGTGGTGACCAGCTGTAGGGTGTAGTCTTTTTGGGTAGAGTGGGATTTTAGGGTGTATGTACAGTAAAGAAAAGGAAAAAAATTTATCACCATTTTGCAAATAATAAGAGATTTGAAAACTTATTTATTTTGTTTTTCGAAGGAAACCAGCAAATTAATATTTTCGTTAAGTTTGATTGTTGCAACATGTTACGTAAATGTGATACCTTGGGAATGGGGTGTCACAACGATCACTAGAACTTAAAAAAGATTCTTATAGGTCTTCAGTAGACTCATAGTGAAAAATCATGGCGACGCCAACATCTTAACAAGGGAGGTCTCAATTGCCATATTATCACTCTTTCACTGTACCCGACTAACTCTGATATGTTGATATGAATCAGATACCCATCGTCGTGACTCTTGAGATAGGTCACATGTCAATGATGTTTTTTTAAAAGATACAGGGTAAAATTGATCAACAAATGATAAGTTTTATCGAACTACAATAAGACATGGTCTTAAGGATCACAGAAAGAAACTTTCAAGAAAAGAAATTTCTTGATTTCACTTTCAAAATATATATGAAACAACCTCAGAGCAATCAAAATGACAGTTAGATAAATAGGACAAGAGCATATACGATCAAACCCATCATTCAAAAATAACATTTTATTATACAGTTTAGATACAAAAGAACTAAAGCATTAGATTGAAAAGAGTGCGAAAAAACAAATAGAGCACTTAAAGAACTTTATATGGATATCCAATAGATCAAAATATATTGATGTTCAGGTTCTCAAATGGTATGAGAAAGAATTATACGATACCCACTTAAAGCTGTCTATACTCTATATTGAATGTATACGACAGCCACAATCTCTCTTTTCAATCCATTTTTAGCCTATCCTTCACTCTCAATACAAAAAGAAATCTCCCCAAACAAATAGGATTTTAGAAAGAATTACAACATAAATTTTAGGAATCTCTTTCTCTCCATGTATATCCTCCCTCTGTTTGTGACTGTGTTCTTCACTTGCACAAAAATATATTGGGCTACTTTGTTTTTTCTTCTTTTTTTTAATTGGTTAGATTAAATAAATAAAAAAATAAAATAAATAAAGAGAAGAAAATAAATAAAAAGCAAGTTAAAATAACATAAATGTCGGACAAAATTAGGTATTCACACGCTTGAATCATGTTGAAATGGACAGACAGAGGAGGGAGAAGCTCAATCAGAAGTTCCATGCACTTAGAGCAATGGTTTATCTCTATCGATCGTTGAAAAAATTGATGTACATTGGACGGACACTAGTGCAATAAGTGCTTTTTACGTCAGTTAAAATTGATTTTTTACGTCGAATCATCGATCGACGTAAATACAACCGGTGACGTTAATAGTTAATGTTTTAACGCCGCTTGAGAATCGACGTTAAATATAACACTATTAACGCCGGTTCCTTAACAAAACCGACGTTAATTTTGTAAGAATTAACGTCGGTTTTTTTAAACAACCGACGTTAAACTAAAACTATTAACATCGCTTCTTTAATACAACGGACGTTGATTTTGTTAAAACTAACGCCGCTTGTTATAAAGAACTAACGTTAAATGTTTAGTTTTAACGTCGATTGTAATAAACAACCGACGTTAATAGTGTATCGTATATTTTATAAAATACTATTAACGCCGGTTGTTTGATACAACCGACGTTAATAGGTTTTTTTTTTTAAATTCAGTTTTAAAATATCACTCCCCTCGATTATCCCCGCATTCAGCCCCAAGAATACGTAATATCACACACATTACAGAATTGCAAAGGAAAATTGAACAATGGGGGGACTTAAAACCAAAACCCATGTATATATATAAATAAATTTTTGTTCCAATGTCTAAAAAACAAAACTATCTAAGGATATATATATATATATATATATATATATATATATATATATATATATATACATGTTATTAATTAGTTTCTAAAGTCTAACAAAAAAACTATTTATCTAAGTAGTGCGGAGGTATGTTGGCAATTCCTTTTTCAGCCGCATACTTGAAGAAGAATTCAGCGAAGCGCATCCTCAAGTCTCTTAACTCATCTTCTTGAATAGGCGATTGGTCGATAAATGCCTAGACACGTTCAAATAATAACAATAACAATAACATCAATGCAAGCCATCTTCAAAACTATAATATATAATTTAACAAGTATTTTAAATATTACCTTCTTCCATCCATCCGTAATAGATGCGGAGACTATGTTCAGCATATGAAGCGTCACATAATAGCCGCACGACCACTGTCAGGTTGAAATCGAGACTACCAACAAAATTAATTTCAACGTCAGTTGAATATAAACATAAATTAGTAATTATAATAATAATTATTTGATAAATAAACTACCAAACCTTGAGGATGTTCCATACAGGATTTGCTTTAGCCTTAGAAGTCCTACTTCTCCCGTTGGCGCAACTTATGCTACTCGCCTTCAGCGCGCTATCATAAACAAATAATCATGTCGATCAATTAACAAACTCATTTATCATGTGTGTAATAAACTAAAAATAACTGATATTAAAACTTAAATTAAATTTAAGATTAGTTACTTACATATTTACAGCTTCCACCACCTTCGGTGGCGGATCATGGTGGAGAGAGAAGAAGAATATGACAGTATGCCTAGACGGGTGAAGTACCAACAAACTGCCAATGGTCATCCATACAGTAGGGAGCCAGATATAATTCTTTCGGATTGTCTCCCAACAACTTCCCTATGTATTTACTCAATGCATCGCCATCAAAGAACTCGGACAGAAGGATTGACGGATCTAAGAAACCGTAAACTGATGCAACGCCCTTATCAAGCTGAAGACGATGGAGATACCTAAGATATGAAAAGGGTGTGGATGTTAATTACATAATATATATATTGAAATTAAAATAAATTATTAAATGGAAAAATACCAAAAATAAATAAGTTATAAAATTAAAATTAACTTACGTGCACAAGAGACTGATGACATTGTTGTTCATCCAGACGTTATTTCTGCAGGCGTTCCCGAGATCGTCACCAACGAAGGAAAATATCCTCTGTTGATCTGGGCGTGCCACCCATCCATCGTGATCCAATGGACATTCAAAAATCTCATACGCATAATCCTCCCCAAGTGAGAACAAACGAGTGATAGGTGACAGCGACACCGACGTCGACTTGGCCTTCAGTTTAGGAAAAATAAAATATATAAGCTTTTGATAATTAAAAAAAACACAAGTAATTATTTGACTAATTTGGACATTAATAATGAATAAATACCTTTGCTAACATTTCGAGCTCACGTCGTTTGGAGTCCAACTCAAGCTCACGCCTTTTCATTTCCAACTTATGCTCATGGCGCTGGACTTCCAACTCCCGCACCCTAGCTGCCAACTCATCGTCCTCCACATGTGCCATACTAAAACTATCTTTTGTGCTCACATGTGAAGCGTTGGCAAGCCTTGAGATGTCCTGGGATGTACCGACGGAGGAAAGCTCTCTGGCAAGCGCCAGCTTGAATTCTGGGTTGGCTATTAAGCCTTGCATCAGATGTGTTGTAATATCTGGGTTGGTCACGAGGTGCTTGAGTAATGTCACCAAAATTGATGCTTCATTGACCACCCGCTTTCGTGAAGCAGACTTGCCATAATATTGTTTGATGGTCACGCTCCCGGGAACACCGAGAACCCGACTAGGATGGTCTTTCTTGCCTAGAGCAGTCATCAAGACGCCCTGCCGCCCGTAAGGGACGAATGCGCCCGGGAGGATTTTTCTTTAAGATCCATCTACAATGAAAAAAATGAAAAACGTGCAAGTGAAAAGTGTTGCAAATATCTATACAAATATCAATTGAAATCAAGTTAATTATTTACTTACAATCTTATCCGCCACTTCGCGAGTGGCATCGACTTTAAAAGATCCCGCCTTTGTCATGCGGCCGGCTAACCCGGACATCCTCGCGGTCGATGTCCGACGGAGGACTTTATGGTGTGCCCTCAGGCACCTCTCCTCTTTCAATCCTAGCAGAGTGCTCTTCCTGCTTCGCCCTCAGCCTATCCGCCATCATCTGCTGGATTGGAGTATGGTACCCACCCTGAGACATGGTGTGGCGGTGGACGTTCTTCGCCTGATTCTACCGACCCTTATTTGCCTTAGCCTATTCAAACAAAAACACATAATTAAATATAGTTAAATGATCTATAATAAGCATACAAAATTAACTTAATCAACCAACCTGAAATTCTTCATCCTGTCGACTCCTGGCAAACATATCCCAAGTATCCTGATCAATCCAGGGATAATCCGAGAACATTTTATCAAGCCGCTTCTTCCCAGATAGATAGTACCTGGTAAGATCATGCTTGAACCCATTCCAACGCTTTGATGCCATTTTCATACATTTATGATGATGATCCTCGTCATTTGGCACAGTCCAAGCTACCTACACATTAGATACATATATAACAACTGGATGGATTATAACTCGGATAATTATCTAATAATGTAAATCAAACGAATGTAAAGGTAAAATACCGTGATAGCCTCCCAAATCTAATCCTTAACGCTCGTGGAACGTCATTCCAGATGGTTGTAGTTGATGCTTACGTCGCTTTTCGCTTGTAGAAACACCCACTTATTAAATTCTTTAGCACGGGTCCCGGGCATTTAGATTAGCATCGAAGGACACCTCAAGCTTCATCCGCTCTCTCTGTCCTTCTCTAGTTTCTTCAACGAGGTGGCTCCTCTACCCCGTTTCCTATGAGCCTGTGATGTCTGTATGGACAAAAAAAAATGATAAAATAGAGGGTTGTAACATTATAAACTTACATTAACAAGAAGGACTAAAGATAGTATATAACATGCATGTAAACTTACACTAGAATCAGCAGGCGTAGGCGTGATCGGGTCCTGCGAAACCCCCACAGTGTCCTCCCGTGCATGTGGGCTATCTGACTGATCCATATGTATGCCTGTTCAAAAACAATATATATGTATTAACATAGGTTATAACTCAAAATAAATACAGAAGTATAAATAAAAATAACTAGATAGGTCCTGTAGATATACAAAACATCTATATATCCAATATAAGGACAATATGGGAGATTGAAAACTATAGTTTTTGAAGATTGCCAAGCACTGGTCACGGCCTGGCCGTGATGTCCATCACGGCCGTAACGTGCCAACTGAACCAGACCCTCATAGGCAGAACTGATCACGGCCTAGCCGTGATGAGCATCACGGTCGTGACAGATCAACCAGCAGAGCAACATGCACTCAAAACCAAAAATAGAGACATTCCAAACAACTCAAACTCACGGTTTAAAGTTACAACCATCGAGACTACAGTTTCAACATACACTCAAAACCAAAAATAAAGACATTCCAAACAACTCAAACTCACAGTTTCAAGTTTCAACTACTGAGACTACAATTTCAAACCAGCAGAGCAACATGCATGCACTCAAAACCGTGAATAAAAAAATGTGCCCTAATTAAAGACTCACCAGAAATAGGCGCTCGCGTGGTGGTGGGGGGGAAGCTCGAGTGGTGGCCAACGTTCGATGTGGTTACTGAGAGCAGAGGGACAAGGAGAGTTAGTGCGCGGGAAGGCCAGGGGAAAGAGAGATGTCAAGTTATTGCAAAGAAGGAGCAGGAAAGACAGAGTTAGGGGTTAAGAGTGTACCTCACGGTGGTGGCGAAGAAGCCCTCGCGGTGGTTGCGGTGGAGATGAGCTCGCGATTAGGGCAGAGTGAGAGCGAGAGTGAGGGTTGAGCGTGATGAAAAGAGAAAAGACGTATAGAAGTGGAGCAGTTAGTGCGCGGGGGTAAACGTTATAATTAAAATAAAACAACATTTTACGTCAGTTTTTGGTAAAACCTGATGTTGAAGATCATATATTTAACGTCAGTTGTATTAATAAAATGACGTTAAACACTCTCACACTTATTACGTCAGTTGTTAGTAATAACTGACGTTAAAGGTCATATATTTAACGTAAGTTGTGTTAAGAAACTGACGTTAAAAACACTCACAACTTCTTACGTCAGTTGTATTACACAACGGACGTTAAAGGTTTATTAGTTTCTGCAAAAACATTCATTCCCTTGACTACTGTGCTACTTACCCATTCACCTTTGTACCTAATCCTCTTAATGAGAATTAAGTTTATAGATAAGTTTTCAAGAAAATCAGAATAACTTAGTAACTTCATCCACTGCTCCTATAAATAGCTTCCTAGCTTCCATCTCCTTTTAATTAATTTTCTGCTTCACAATATGGCTCTGCCGTGGAGATTAACTTCATCACTCTTTCTTCCTATTCCTAGACTCAAAGGTCTTTGTCTTAATGGTCAAACAAATTCTGAGTTTGAGTAAATTACATTGCATGGATATTAAGGTTGGGTGAATCACGTAATGTGATTCTCTCACTTTATTTTGTCCCCGTCATCCCTTTCACTTTGCTTTGGAAGCAAGTGATTGTGGATTCCAGATGATGCATCAAGGAACTCCACTGAAGAAGAAAGATGCAAAGATCCATTTCACTTTGCTTTCGCTGCTAGTGACTGAGGATTTACTTTGCATCTTGGAATTCAAGTGAGGGAGGTGATGCATCCATTGGAGTTTCTGATGACAGGACTGAGAAGAAAATGATGTTGATGCAGAAACTTTTTTTACATTTTAGGGCTATGTTGCAGAAATTTTTTATCTTTTAATCATGTAATTTTAACTTATGAATCGCTTCAATGTCATACGATTTGATTATACATATAACTTGTTTTATGTTAAGTGTTTATTTATTTTAATTTGCACAATAATTTGTTTACTAATTCAAGCTAATTAATAAAAATTAAAAATAAACTTGTATAAAAAAAGGTTTAGAAATAAACTGCGGTACTATATGGAGTGATCTGCGTTAAGAGGGACAACAGGGACATGACAACCAATGAAATGAGTTTCATAATTATTTACGCCGCTTATTTATAGAACTCGACGCAAATAGTTTACCCACCACCTCATTTTTAACGTCAACTTAATTGATGACTACCAAGTTCCCGTATATTAATTACATTATTTCCAATATTCATTCTCGCACGTTTATAATATATAGGATTATTTACGCAGCTATTTATTTAATCAAGTAAAAATCAAACTTTTAACGTCGGTTGTATAAAAATCGACGTTAACAATTAATATTTTTTATTTAAAAACACTTTTAACGTCAATTTTTTAAAAAAACTGACGTTAAAAGTGTATAGATATCTGCAAAAACATTCATTCCTTTGACTGTACTGTGCTACTTACCCATGCACCTTGTAACTCAATCCTCTTAATGAGCATTAAGTTTATAGGTAAGTTTTCAACAAAATCAGAATAGCTTAGTAACTTCATCCCCTGCTCCTATAAATAGCTTCCTTCCATCCTTTTATTTTTCTGCTTCACAATATGGCTCTGCCGTGGAGATTAACTTCATCACTCTTTCTTCCTATTCCTAGACTCAAAGGTCTTTGTCTTAATGGTCAAACAACTTCTGAGTTTGAGTAAATTACATTGCATGGGTGATAAGTCTGAGTAAATTACATTGTGTGAGTGATAAGCCTCTGGCTTATCTAGTTTTATGACTAGATGAACTAGGGTTTTTGTGCCAATTTATTCGAGTTCACTCTCGTTTTCGCCCAAATTTGCCTTGTTTTGTTCCTAAGTTGGACTTTGACTCGTTTTGCGTCTTTTGTGTAGTTTTTAGGTTATTTTGAATAGAATTACGCTTGTGGGTGCTTTTGTTGTTTCAGGTTAAATAAGTGAAGCTCCGGGAGTCAAGGAAAGTCGAAAAGCAGTGGAAATTGCAAGTCTGGAGACACTCGCCTCGCGAGTGTATGCTCGCCCGCGAGCCTCGAAGGTCGCAAGCAAAGCAAAAGTCATCACTTCGGCCTCGCCACGCGAGATGTGTCTCGCCCCGCGAATCATGAAGACCGCAAGAAGACAGAGCATCACGGCTTGGACGTGATGAATACCACGCCCGTGGCGCTTTAAGGTTGAAGACTCGCCCGCGAGAAGCCTCTCGCCCTCGAGAGTTTGAAGACCCTGGAAGTCAGAGACCTTCACGGCCTAGCCGTGATGAAGGTCACAGCCTAGAATTGAAGACTAGCCTCGCGAACATACCTTCTCCTCGTGAGAGTTTAAATTGAAAGCGCGATAATTTTAATTCTCGCCTCGCGAATGTCTGCTCGCCTCGTGAGAGAGCGCAGATCAGGATTACTATTTAAGGGCTGTTGCATATCAGAATTAGGAATCCAACTTTAGGAGGCTGTAGGGCTTTTGGAGGGCCGCGAATCGAGTAGTTTTCCATTGTTTAGAGTAGCGTAGGGTAATTTCTTTTCTCTTTGGAGCTGCGTCTCCCTTTTTCTTATGGAGATTATGTCCGAGCGCTTGTCTATGAGCATGAGGAACTAATCCCCCGTCGTCCGAGGGAACGATGAAGCCACCCATGACGATGTAAATCCGATATGATCTATGTCTTTCTCCTTAATTCAATTCTTGTTTTCTAATTCTGATTTGAATGTGTTGATCATACGTGTTGCGTGATTGACTTGTTAACGTTGATGAGGCTTAGTCAACGATTCACGTTTAGAACTTGAATTAGAATCATCGATCGAATATTGCACGAGAGTGAGTAGGAGATTGGTGCGACCTTATAGGGAACACGAATTAACAGAATTCGAGATTAGGGTTAAGAGACCTAGCAAGTAATTAACTCAAATCATCGAATACGTCCTAATGAGCACGGAAGTGGATTTAGGAGAATTTAGGGGTCCCGGTTGACATTGTAATTGAACCTAGGGAGGAATTCATCATCACTTGGGTGTACATATTGGGTAGGTGGATTTGTGACCTTGGACATTTCAGTTTTCTGATTTTTAGTTAATTAGTTTATTTAGATTGTTAGTTGAATTTCGCTATTATTCTCTTTCTCTCAACCACCTTCTTCCGTAACTTGACCGAACATATCTGACTTCCCGCGGATTAGTCGAATTGGTAACCCAATCCTTGAGTTCGACCTCGGTAATTACTTACCGTGTTTATTTTTATTACTTGCGACGACCGGTACACTTGCCCGGAGTCACAACAAGTTTTTGGCGCCTGTTTGGGGATTGGCACAACCAATTTTTCTGATTTTAGGGGAGTTTGATTATTTGGTTAAGTTATTTTTGTTCTTATTTTTATTTTTATTTTTATTTTTATTTTCTTTTTATTTTCTACTATCTTTCTCTATTTCTTGATCCCACTTGGTCTTGGCCCTGTTTTGTATGCGAGGTACCCTTTCAAGGCGGATTGCGAATCATGGAGACTGTTTATTTTCCAGCCTTGGACGGTGTTACAAAATATGACTTTGGGCCTAATATATCCCTCGGGAGATCACGCGCGCTGGGACGTAATTGCCCTCATGCACAAGCTTATAGTATAATCATGAAGCATGAGGAGGAATGGGAATGGAATGAGCAAACACCGTTGAGAGCTGCTCTAGAACAATATTCCCGTGGAGCAATCCACCTCTCGAGACCAAGGCAAGAGCCACCGTGTGAAAGATCGAAACCGTGATGCAGAATTTCAAAGCGCAAGCCGAGGAGATTTGCAATCAGTTAGAACAAGACTCACAAGAAGCCCAATTTGAAGAAAATCTGGTTTTGGGGATAGATCAAAATGAAGACGAAGTGGTAGTGGATTCCACACTGTTTGCCAAGCAACCAAAAATTTCTGCATTGGATAACTATGTTGGCTTACATGCATGTGTGGACATGGGTAAGTTAGACCCTCCCACTCGTCTGGCACACTTCCTCGTGAAGACACCATTTGGCCCGAGAGGAAGTGAGTTCATCAGTACGGAGGTCAATGGAGTTTTCACACACCGGGCCGGGTGGAGTGGATGATAAGGTCATATTGATGCTACGATCTCCACTCCAATTACCATTTGATCCGGGTGGAGGATTTGATATGATGAGCGTCCCTTGGCCTCTGTACCACAGACTATGGGATCCAGGTGGATGCTTCTTAATAAGTCAAGCTCGGGACGTTAAACAAGCGCTTCTTGGGAGGCAACCCAAGCTAGGTATCCCTCTCTTCTCCTAACTTTTGTTTTGTTTTTGTTTGTCGCTCTTGAATAATTTGAGAAGATCAAGAGTTGTTGTATGAATGTCGAGTCGGCAAGCTTGTTGGATTTTAATTAGATTGAGCATAGATTGATTGCATGAATTGATTTGACCATTGATGATTTCCCCTAAGTTATGATATTAGAAAAGTTGATCCCCACTTAAAAATTGAAAATTGAACCTTGAGAATTTTATTGTGATTACTTGATTTATGATAAGTTTGGGGTGAGGGGGGTGCACACACTAGGAATCGTATCTCGGTCAAACAATTTGCAAAATGTCCAGGTGAGGATTTGAGCCTCCAACTCTGTTTTTGAATGTGTGAATCACTGTTAAGTTGCACTTTCCCGAATTTGCTTGAATCTCTATATGGTTTGCATGTTTATGTGTTGCATCAAATGATTTAGGCAATTTTCTTTGAATTAACTACTTGGCCTAAAATGAACCATCCCTAATGCATGTTCCCTAGTTAGCCAAATTGAGCCCAATTGACCTATTGTTTCTTGATGACCCTACATTACGAGCCAAAATCTGAAAAACCATGTTAACCCAATCTTAGGATTAGGAGAGCATGGAAAAGAGCAAGAGAAAGGTTGTGAGAAACTAAGTTTGGGGTGGCTACGAGGTGATATGTCATATTGGGGTGAGAAAAAGAAAACAAAGGTTGGAACCCAAGGCAATAATAAAAAAAAAAGAAAAAAAAGAAAAAAAATATTCAAAATAAATTGCCAAAAGAAAAGGGGCAAGTCAAGAGATTAGCAAGGAAAAAGGCTGTAGTCACCCGAGACAAAAAGAAAAATGAAAAAAGGAATTTGAGTCGAATACGTGTAAAAAGGTTCATGTTCTCTTAGTTCCTAGGGACTTAAGCCTAAATATCCTTCATTATCCTACCCTCAGCCAGGCCCCATTACAACCTTTAAAAGACCTTCTGATGTTGCATGCATGTTTTCGTGGGAACCATTTTTGAGATGAAAATCAAATTCATGGGAAGTGCTCTTGATAAGTGAAATCGAGTGAAAAGTTGATAACCTTGACAAACTTGAGCGAATGAGTGAAATTTTAAATGCCCTTGTGAGGAAGGCAATTGTTTGAGATAGGTGATCTTCCTTTGTGTGTATCTCTGATCCTCAACTTAGAGTAATGATGGAGTGAATGATGAATTCTCAATAGTTTAAAGTAAATGAATGTGGGGATTACATTTATGTAGGGGGGAGATCATTGGAGAAAAAAAACTGTTTTGTAAAGTTGCATTAAATTTGTGCGAAATCGATTGATTCCTTTAGGCTTGCCAAGTCTTGAGTCGTTTTTGAGTTTTAAGCTTGCTTGGGGACAAGCAAGGTTTAAGTTTGGGGTATTTTGATAAGCCTCTGGCTTATCTAGTTTTATGACTAGATGAACTAGGGTTTTTGTGCCAATTTATTCGAGTTCACTCTCGTTTTCGCCCAAATTTGCCTTGTTTTGTTCCTAAGTTGGACTTTGACTCGTTTTGCGTCTTTTGTGTAGTTTTTAGGTTATTTTGAATAGAATTACGCTTGTGGGTGCTTTTGTTGTTTCAGGTTAAATAAGTGAAGCTCCGGGAGTCAAGGAAAGTCGAAAAGCAGTGGAAATTGCAAGTCTGGAGACACTCGCCTCGCGAGTGTATGCTCGCCCCGCGAGCCTGAAGGTCAGCAAAGCAGCAAAAGTCATCACTTCAGTCTCGCCACGCGAGATGTGTCTCGCCCCGCGAATCATGAAGACCTGCAAGACAGAGAGCATCACGGCTTGGCCGTGATGAATACCACGCCCGTGGCAGTTTAAGGTTGAAGACTCGCCCCGCGAGAGTTTGAAGACCCTGGAAGTCAGAGACCATCACGGCCCAGCCGTGATGAAGGTCACAGCCTAGAATTGAAGACTCGCCTCGCGAACATACCTTCGCCTCGCGAGAGTTTAAATTGAAAGCGCGCTAATTTTAATTCTCGCCTCGCGAATGTCTGCTCGCCTCGCGAGAGAGCGCAGATCAGGATTACTATTTAAGGGCTGTTGCATATCAGAATTAGGAATCCAACTTTAGGAGGCTGTAGGGCTTTTGGAGGGCCGCGAATCGAGTAGTTTTCCATTGTTTAGAGTAGCGTAGGGTAATTTCTTTTCTCTTTGGAGCTGCGTCTCCCTTTTTCTTATGGAGATTATGTCCGAGCGCTTGTCTATGAGCATGAGGAACTAATCCCGTCGTCCGAGGGAACGATGAAACCACCCATGACGATGTAAATCCGATATGATGTATGTCTTTCTCCTTAATTCAATTCTTGTTTTCTAATTCTGATTTGAATGTGTTGATCATACGTGTTGCGTGATTGACTTGTTAACGTTGATGAGGCTTAGTCAGCGATTCACGTTTAGAACTTGAATTAGAATCATCGATCGAATATTGCACGAGAGTGAGTAGGAGATTGGTGCGACCTTATAGGGAACACGAATTAACAGAATTCGAGATTAGGGTTAAGAGACCTAGCAAGTAATTAACTCAAATCATCGAATACGTCCTAATGAGCACGGAAGTGGATTTAGGAGAATTTAGGGGTCCGGTTGACATTGTAATTGAACCTAGGGAGGAATTCATCATCACTTGGGTGTACATATTGGGTAGGTGGATTTGTGACCTTGGACATTTCAGTTTTCTGATTTTTAGTTAATTAGTTTATTTAGATTGTTAGTTGAATTTCGCTATTATTCTCTTTCTCTCAACCACCTTCTTCCGTAACTTGACCGAACATATCTGACTTCCCGCGGATTAGTCGAATTGGTAACCCAATCCTTGAGTTCGACCTCGGTAATTACTTACCGTGTTTATTTTTATTACTTGCGACGACCCGGTACACTTGCCGGAGTCACAACAAGTTTTTGGCGCCGTTTCTTAGGGATTGGCACAACCAATTTTTCTGATTTTAGGGGAGTTTGATTATTTGGTTAAGTTATTTTTGTTCTTATTTTTATTTTTATTTTTATTTTTATTTTCTTTTTATTTTCTACTATCTTTCTCTATTTCTTGATCCCACTTGGTCTTGGCCCTGTTTTGTATGCGAGGTACCCTTTCAAGGCAGATTGCGAATCATGGAGACTGTTTATTTTCCAGCCTTGGACGGTGTTACAAAATATGACTTTGGGCCTAATATATCCCTGGGAGATCACTGGCGCTGGGGTCGTAATTGCCCTCATGCACAAGCTTATAGTATAATCATGAAGCATGAGGAGGAATGGGAATGGAATGAGCAAACACCGTTGAGAGCTGCTCTAGAACAATATTCCCAGGAGCAATCCACCTCTGAGACCAAGGCAAGAGCCAGCTGTGACAGTATCGAAACTGTGATGCAGAATTTCAAAGCGCAAGCTGAGGAGATTTGCAAGCAGTTAGTACAAGAGTCACATGAAGCCCAATTTGAAGAAAATCTGGTTTTGGGGATAGATCAAAATGAAGACGAAGTGGTAGTGGATTCCACACTGTTTGCCAAGCAACCGAAAATTTCTGCATTGGATAACTATGTTGGCTTACATGCATGTGTGGACATGGGTAAGTTAGACCCTCCCACTCGTCTGGCACACTTCCTCGTGAAGACACCATTTGGCCCGAGAGGAAGTGAGTTCATCAGTACGGAGGTCAATGGAGTTTTCACACACTGGCTGGGTGGAGTGGATGATAAGGTCATATTGATGCTACGATCTCCACTCCAATTACCATTTGATCCGGGTGGAGGATTTGATATGATGAGCGTCCCTTGGCCTCTACGCACCACAGACTATGGGATCCAGGTGGATGCTTCTTAATAAGTCAAGCTCGGGACGTTAAACAAGCGCTTCTTGGGAGGCAACCCAAGCTAGGTATCCCTCTCTTCTCCTAACTTTTGTTTTGTTTTTGTTTGTCGCTCTTGAATAATTTGAGAAGATCAAGAGTTGTTGTATGAATGTCGAGTCGGCAAGCTTGTTGGATTTTAATTAGATTGAGCATAGATTGATTGCATGAATTGATTTGACCATTGATGATTTCCCCTAAGTTCTGAAATTAGAAAAGTTGATCCCCACTTAAAAATTGAAAATTGAACCTTGAGAATTTTATTGTGATTACTTGATTTATGATAAGTTTGGGGTGAGGGGGGTGCACACACTAGGAATCGTATCTCGGTCAAACAATTTGCAAAATGTCCAGGTGAGGATTTGAGCCTCCAACTCTGTTTTTGAATGTGTGAATCACTGTTAAGTTGCACTTTCCCGAATTTGCTTGAATCTCTATATGGTTTGCATGTTTATGTGTTGCATCAAATGATTTAGGCAATTTTCTTTGAATTAACTACTTGGCCTAAAATGAACCATCCCTAATGCATGTTCCCTAGTTAGCCAAATTGAGCCCAATTGACCTATTGTTTCTTGATGACCCTACATTACGAGCCAAAATCTGAAAAACCATGTTAACCCAATCTTAGGATTAGGAGAGCATGGAAAAGAGCAAGAGAAAGGTTGTGAGAAACTAAGTTTGGGGTGGCTACGAGGTGATATGTCATATTGGGGTGAGAAAAAGAAAAAAAAGTTTGGAACCCAAGGCAATAAAAAAAAAAGAAAAAAAAGAAAAAAAATATTCAAAATAAATTGCCAAAAGAAAAGGGGCAAGTCAAGAGATTAGCAAGGAAAAAGGCTGTAGTCACCCGAGACAAAAAGAAAAATGAAAAAAGGAATTTGAGTCGAATACGTGTAAAAAGGTTCATGCTCTCTTAGTTCCTAGGGACTTAAGCCTAAATATCCTTCATTATCCTACCCTCACCAGAGCCCCATTACAACCTTTAAAAGACCTTCTGATGTTGCATGCATGTTTTCGTGGGAACCATTTTTGAGATGAAAATCAAATTCATGGGAAGTGCTCTTGATAAGTGAAATCGAGTGAAAAGTTGATAACCTTGACAAACTTGAGCGAATGAGTGAAATTTTAAATGCCCTTGTGAGGAAGGCAATTGTTTGAGATAGGTGATCTTCCTTTGTGTGTATCTCTGATCCTCAACTTAGAGTAATGATGGAGTGAATGATGAATTCTCAATAGTTTAAAGTAAATGAATGTGGGGATTACATTTATGTAGGGGGGAGATCATTGGAGAAAAAAAACTGTTTTGTAAAGTTGCATTAAATTTGTACGAAATCGATTGATTCCTTTAGGCTTGCCAAGTCTTGAGTCGTTTTTGAGTTTTAAGCTTGCTTGGGGACAAGCAAGGTTTAAGTTTGGGGTATTTTGATAAGCCTCTGGCTTATCTAGTTTTATGACTAGATGAACTAGGGTTTTTGTGCCAATTTATTCGAGTTCACTCTCGTTTTCGCCCAAATTTGCCTTGTTTTGTTCCTAAGTTGGACTTTGACTCGTTTTGCGTCTTTTGTGTAGTTTTTAGGTTATTTTGAATAGAATTACGCTTGTGGGTGCTTTTGTTGTTTCAGGTTAAATAAGTGAAGCTCCGGAGTCAAGGAAAGTCGAAAAAAGTGGAAATTGCAAGTGGAGACACTCGCCTCGCGAGTGTATGCTCGCCCCGCGAGCCTCGAAGGTCAACAAAGCAAAGCAAAAGTCATCACTTCGGTCTCGCCACGCGAGATGTGTCTCGCCCGCGAATCATGAAGACCTGCAAGACAAGAGAGCATCACGGCTTGGCCGTGATGAATACCACGCCCGTGGCGATTTAAGGTTGAAGACTCGCCCGCGAGAGTTTGAAGACCCCCGGAAGTCGAGACCATCACGGCCCAGCCGTGATGAAGGTCACAGCCTAGAATTGAAGACTCGCCTCGCGAACATACCTTCGCCTCGCGAGAGTTTAAATTGAAAGCGCGCTAATTTTAATTCTCGCCTCGCGAATGTCTGCTCGCCTCGCGAGAGAGCGCAGATCAGGATTACTATTTAAGGGCTGTTGCATATCAGAATTAGGAATCCAACTTTAGGAGGCTGTAGGGCTTTTGGAGGGCCGCGAATCGAGTAGTTTTCCATTGTTTAGAGTAGCGTAGGGTAATTTCTTTTCTCTTTGGAGCTGCGTCTCCCTTTTTCTTATGGAGATTATGTCCGAGCGCTTGTCTATGAGCATGAGGAACTAATCCCGTCGTCCGAGGGAACGATGAAGCCACCCATGACGATGTAAATCCGATATGATGTATGTCTTTCTCCTTAATTCAATTCTTGTTTTCTAATTCTGATTTGAATGTGTTGATCATACGTGTTGCGTGATTGACTTGTTAACGTTGATGAGGCTTAGTCAGCGATTCACGTTTAGAACTTGAATTAGAATCATCGATCGAATATTGCACGAGAGTGAGTAGGAGATTGGTGCGACCTTATAGGGAACACGAATTAACAGAATTCGAGATTAGGGTTAAGAGACCTAGCAAGTAATTAACTCAAATCATCGAATACGTCCTAATGAGCACGGAAGTGGATTTAGGAGAATTTAGGGGTCCCGGTTGACATTGTAATTGAACCTAGGGAGGAATTCATCATCACTTGGGTGTACATATTGGGTAGGTGGATTTGTGACCTTGGACATTTCAGTTTTCTGATTTTTAGTTAATTAGTTTATTTAGATTGTTAGTTGAATTTCGCTATTATTCTCTTTCTCTCAACCACCTTCTTCCGTAACTTGACCGAACATATCTGACTTCCCGCGGATTAGTCGAATTGGTAACCCAATCCTTGAGTTCGACCTCGGTAATTACTTACCGTGTTTATTTTTATTACTTGCGACGACCCGGTACACTTGCCGGAGTCACAACAGTGAGTTGCTCACCTTATCACCTTCCGGAGAATCAGCTGCTGGAGGGCTAATCAGGTGGTCGGGGGTCACAGTTCCAAAACCTCAGCTTTGGCAGCAAGTGACCGTCTTGGAAGTCTTTGGAACCACTGCCTTTGCTTGAAACGGATCTGGTGCACCTGTTTTTGCCTCTCTCTTGAGCTCTCTCATGCCCCCCAGTTTTCTGAGGTCTTCGGAGTATATATAGTTTTCCCTTTGGCATATTTCATAAAACTCTCTGATGGGATGTAGCTTTAATGTTTAGGATTTTAAACCCTTTCAATGTAACTTTTTATAGGATTTTAAACCCTTTCAATGTAACTTTTTATAGGATTTTAAACCCTTTCAATCTTCTGTATCGATCAGTCTATATTACACTTCATGAATGAGATCCGGTTTGGGTTATTGATTCAACTTATACTTCGCACATATATTTTAGTTTTCAAAACAGAAACACAAAACATCAAAGCAATTCATGTGAAACTGAAACTTTGAGGAAGGCAATGCGGAAGGAATCGTATACTAGATAAAAAAATTATTAAAATAACTTTTAACGTCTGTTGATGTAGGGACTGACGTTAAAAGTGAAGAGACTTACTTCTAACGTCAGTTCTTTATCGAACTGACGTTAAAATGTTCACTTTTAACGCCAGTTCTTTATTGAACCGGCGTTAAAAAGTGAGTCTCTTCACTTTTAACGTCAGTCATTAAAACAACTGACGTTAAAATTGAATTAATGAAGCCTGATATTTACAAAACTGCCATCGCCTCCTTTTTAACGTATAGCTTTTGATTAACTGACGTAAACCTTTACCGTCTAATGTATATTTTCCACTAGTGGGAATTACCAAATTTGTAACATGAAAAAATAGAGGGACCAAATGTGCTAAAAAAAACTCAATAATAAACCAATAATCGCGTATGACCAATAATAGAGGGACCAAAATTACAATTAAGCCTTAACAAAAAAAAACCATAATGCAGAATTCGTAAAAATTATTGAAAAAAGTTCCAATGCTAAAAGTATGATTTATTTTATTTTCATATATGCTGAAGGGGTACAATATAACTCAATCCCTATAGCAGCAACATGTTAACCAAATAAATTTCTGACACTGGCCCCCGTATTTATAGCCTTTGTTAACGCAGGTTTTAAAGCAATCGTTGTCATCTACGCAACGCAGTCCGCAGGTTAGCCAAGGAGGCTTAATTTCGTTAATTCCAGTAGCTCCTCCTACGAAAAACACAAAAAATGAAATATTATTTCACATTTGGGTTACTTGCATTTCTTTTGTAAAATTCCATATCATCATTCATTTGGATATGTACAATCCACCCAATATGACTTTGCGAGAGAGAGAGAGAGGGGGAAAAAAACCCTATCGATATGATCTAGAAATTGATAGACAGATACCTTGAAAATTTTATAAAAAGTCACATTAAAAATCATAATTTTTTTTTGATAAACCAAAGTATATATATGAATTTTGTTGTTGAGTGATACACACCTAGCAACCGAAATATGTTCTTGAAGCAAAACATTAAGAGCACTAAAAGAATATACAATATTATTATCCACTTTACTAGTTAATTGAATATAGGAAATGCAGATTAAGATATTAAACTTTTTTTCTTCTCACCTGAAGCTAAAACCAAAGCAATGCATAAAAGGCCTAAGAAAAGACGTTGATCGATGTGAAAAGTCATTGTGTGAGGGTTTCACGGTTTTACCTTCAAGTCTCTTTCATTCTTCTTAGATGTGGTTATATTTATAACGGATACATGAATCCACAATTTGTTAAAAAATTAGATAAATAAGGAATATTTAATTATTATAATTGAATTAAATAAATTTAATTGAAGGATTATGATAAGTATTTAAAATTTCATTTAATATGTTTGACTACATTTATTTTCCTATGCTGAATAGTTATAAGTATTTAAAATTTCATTTAATATGCTTTGATTAGATTTATTTTCCTTGCTGGAATAGTTACCATGAAATTAATGCTGACTTTTCTGAAAAGAGAAAAACGGTAAGCAATAAATTAGATTAATTTTCCGATACCTCACAGTATTTTGGGTAATGTTTACTCTGCTCATGTGGTCCAATTAGTATTGGCCAACTCATTTAAATGATGTCAGCTTATCACCAATCTTTTTCAACTTTTCATTTTATTCTATAGTCCCTTTCAACTTTTGATTTTCACTATAATCCAAAGTGACCTTTTTACAAACTTAAAAATATTTATTTTATTTTTTAAATCCCTTATTATTCTCTTCATCTTCCAAAATCAAAATCTAAAAAACCACAATCAAAAGGCTCATCTCATCGCTTTGAGTGATTCGATTATTCTACGAAATCAGAAGGCTAATTGAATTGATGGTGTTCGAGAACCCTAATCCAGCTCCATGATTTCACTTCTTCGATCCTCTAAATTTCAATATGACCCTTTAAATGCTACTATTTTTTCCTTCAAAGCTTCACGTGGTCCAGCTTCATTTAACTTTTTCAATTCCAATCTCATTTGGATTCCTTTCGTCCAGAAGCATCACTTTCACATTGGATTTTCCTATTTTTTTCAAGTAGCTTCTTTACTCCATTTAAATCACCAAGCCTCATGGAAGTCCAGCAAGTTACCTGTAAGCCCAATTCAACACAATATGACATTTACTTGGGCTTTTTTCATGGATTCCAAGCCATTCATTAATTATTTTCATACAAAGCAAGTAAAAATATAATTAGAATAACTCTAAAAACAAGAATTTAAACTAAAAAAAATATAAAACACAATTAAAAACTCAACTAGCTAAACTTTTGGACAAAACTCAATCAATTAGTACAATTGGGAGAAAAAATTCACTCAATAAGCACACGAAAATCATATAATCTAGAATATTACCAATCATGTTGATTTGCTCTGCATCCGGTCATTGTCGTTTGTCTCTTTCTATCACTTGCAGATTTGTTACTTGTTAGTGAGTCCCCTTCTCGAAATCGACAATCTAGATTGTGGATTTGCGGCAAGGTTTTGAAGGGATTAAATAGAGGTTTGCAAGGGTAAGAGTAAGTGAAATTATGTTTCTTTTAAATACTATCGGATGCAGTTTTGAGCCGGAGAAAAGGAATAAGGGAAGCTAGAAAACAGAAGGATCTTTTAGACACATAACATCTTGGGCTTTTTTTAATGACCCAACTTGACCTATCCGACTCAAACTAACCCAATTAATATCACTCTAGTTTGTTTTAGGAATCCAACTAAAATTCTAAATACCTAACCCAATCTTGTTTGTGACTCTCATATAGGAGATCTGCTTCATTCTTTCTTCTTGCTTCTTTAAGGTACATTATATATATATAAGTGATTGTGAGAAGCCGAACTTGAGTCTGTGCACAATGATTATAAGGATTAAAAGCCTTAATAAGCCTTGAATAGAGCTTTGAAAGTATTGGTTTCATTTATAAAAGTTACTTGTTTAAAATGGTTACTTCAAAAAGAATAAGATTCTCATTTTTGAAAGAAATGTTGAAGTGATTTTAAGTCAATGGAAACTACCCTTTCATGATCTAAAGTTTTGTACGAGAGAAAAACTTTTTCGAACTGTGTGTTTTATGAAGGAAAAACCCTTTTGAAAATATTTGACTTTATTCCATCATGGATTTCAAAAGCAAACGAATTTCCTAAATGTTTTATAAAAGAATTTGTAAAGGAAAATATTTTCTCCTAAATGATTTAGAAACGTTCCGATTACTTGGATAAGTGACCAAGGTTTTATTTTGGTTTTGATTTTCACTGAGCGAAAAGTAAGCACATGTGAAAGAGAATACTAGTTCACGAGACGTCGCCTCTGGCATTCAGTTTATGCACGTGATCTAGGATCTGTGTAAAGAATTATGGACCAAGGGTCCTAATCGTGATATTATGGGCTAGGAGTCCTAATTTTGGAATTGAGGACTGTGTGTCCTAATTTCGTTGTTATGGGCTAGGAGTCCTTATCATGTTGAAATAAAACATGGATAAAATTATAATTGTTTCTACGACCACAACCTTGGACTGCAGTATCGGTCTAAGGTGTTGTGATTGTGCACTTAGACTGCGTGTCCTGTGTTATTGATTTTCAAGTGATGAAAATTGTGAATAGTCGTTAGCTTTGGGCTTCAACAACGGAAAAGAGTGAACACAAAGAAAAGTATCGATAATGAAAAGTCTTTTATTCATATGAATTTGCCCTTAGCAGACGTGCTTGAGTTAACCGAATACCCACTTAAGATGTGGTATTCGATGAGGTATACATTCGAATGACCGTTATAAGGGATTCGTGATGATGTTAATTCGGGTGCATGAGGTGACGGAGACAACTTGCCAAACATGGCATATGAGCCTGATCAACTCTTTCTTTCTTAATGATAAAACGGTGATGGTATCTCATGAGATTAAGTTTAGAGCCTGATGATTGAAGTGTCATGCATTATCTTTATAAAACTGATTGATTCGGGTATGAGACCCACTGATATAATACTTGTTGTTTTATCTATGAATAATGCTTAAATGCTAATATGCCAATGTGTTGTATGTATCATGTATATGGTTGTTGTATGATGTATCCATTTGCCGGTATCTCACTCTTACAGTTATATCAGGTCTCTTCGGGTTTTATTGGAGTACCTTGGTACTCTAGTACCGATGTTGCAGAGGAGTCCTTCTAAGTCACTTGGAGACCTAGTGTTAGAGGTTGGGAAAGTATTATGATTGGGGGTCTCTCCAATGAATACTTGATAGAATGACCAGCTTTAGAGTTTGAGTTGGGTTTGTATATCTAAAGAGGTCGGTAAATGTAGTGTTATGTACATCCATCTGTAGTTTTAACTTTTCTTTCGAAAATGGAAACTTAGAGAAATGTTGTATGTCATGGTAACCTTGTTATGAATGTAACTTTACGTTTTAAATGTATGTATGATGTTTTTCAGAGTTATCCTTAAAGAAAAATTTATACCCCAGTTTTCTGACTTAAAAGAAAACAATTTTTCGAAAGCAACCAACAATTTATCTTTTAATTTACTTCCGCATGTGTTACGTAGTAATACCCTAAGGGGGGCGGTGTTACAGGTGGTATCAGAACTGGTCGAGTCTTTCGGGATCTTTGGGAAATCGGTCTGTTGTGTTGACGTTGTGTTTTCTCTGAATTAAGTTTTATTTGGATTACTTCTTAGAAGTAATGTGTGTTGATACACCTTTACACGTTTCATTTTATGGTTGTGGCCTGACTGATTTGTTCGGTAGGTCAGTTATGGAACCAGCACCAGAAGGTGGACGTGGACGAGGACGTGTACGCGGTCGTGGACTTGGTCATGGACGTGGTCGCAGAGGTGGTCCTATTGGCAGTCGTGCCAACATGAATGAGAATTACGACGGTGGGATGGACTTTGCTGCCCAAGCTTTGGCTGACGTTGCTACTACCATAGCTCTCCAGACTGCCAACGCGGCTACCCAGAATCAGCAGGAGCATCAAAGAGCTGAACATGCTATAGAAGGGAAGAATTTGAATGCCTTCCGACGCCAAAATCCGTCACAGTTTGACGGGGACGTAGACCCAACTAAAGCCGATCTTTGGATCCAAGAGCTGGAGAAGATCTTTGATCTAGTGCACACCCCAGAGGAAGCAAAGGTGCCTTATGCAACATTCCAACTGGTTGGAGATGCTGAATACTGGTGGAAGGGCACTGCACAAGCTTTGGCGGTGAGCATCAGGCAATCACCTGGGGAGTATTTCGCAACAAATTTTTGGACAAATATTTTCCCCAGAGTCCTCGGACAGAGAAAGAGCAGGAATTCCTGAGACTGAGTCAGCGGGACATGACAGTGGGGGAATATGCAGCAAGGTTTGAGTCCCTTGCCAAATATTTCCGCTTTTTCCAGAACAACCCCGATGAGGAGTGGAAGTGCAAAAAGTTCGAAGCCGGTCTACGCTTCGAGATCAAGGAATCTGTGATGCCATTGGAAACCCGGAATTTCCAAGCCTTAGTAGAGAAGTGTAGAAAAGTGGAACTAATGAGGAAGGAAAGAGGCAACGGAGAAATTGTTGGAGGACCCACTCGTTCCAAAGACCAATATCAAAATCAGAATCAAAAAGGGAAGCAGCATCAGAGGGAACCTTATTTCCGACCACAAGGGAATGACCAGAATCAACAACAGCATCGTTCTGATAACTCTGAATCGGGAAGTGGAGGCCAACAGAACCAAAACCGAGGTCAATTTAGAAGATGTTACAAGTGTGGAAACCCAGATCACATGGTTGATGTTTGCCCATGCAAAGGAATGAAATGTTACAACTGTGGACAAATAGGACACTTGTCAAGGGATTGTAATGCACTAAGGTTTGAAAGGGTTGTCAACACCTTAGGGACTGATAGATCCATGGAAAATGAAAGAGTTTACACCATGGCTGGTGCTGGAGCTTCACAATCTGATGATCTTTTACGACAGAAGTAGTGTGCAATTTGATGGTCTTATGGCAGTGTTTTATAATTCTAAGTTGTAATAGGATTCTAAGTATAGTCGTGTTTTGACGCCCTTAAGTATTTGACTCTCTAGGGTCTCCTATGTTACTAGTATTTCCAGTGAATGTATGTTTCTTATGACTTTTGGGAATAAAAGTCTCTTTAAGAAATTTATTCCAGTTCCCTTCTCTTTTTATTTTTTATTGCTGTGGTCAGTTTAGATTTTGGATCCAATCTTTCTTTCCCTAGAGTTGTCAATTACCTTGTTGTTGCACGGGATGGGTATGTTTATAAAAGAAGTTTCTTGATGAAACTTAATCTAATCACTTCTACTTTTGGTGGAAGTGATTCAGTTTGAATTCTTATAGAACCGTTGCTCTTTTAAATTGTTGACCAGGAAATTCTAGTGAAAGGAGAAACTTTTTAGATTCATGATTGTAAACGTGTACCGATCATACATTTTTACCTCCCTGGACCTACTAAAGGATCTTCATACATTGGATGTTTCTGTATTCTTTTGGATTGATGAAGTTCTTTTAGATACTTTCTTCTAATAGTATGATCTTGATAGTGAGAGATCATATTTAGTTTCAAGTTACATAATTTCGAGGACGAAATTCTTCTTAGAGGGGTAGTATTGTAACATCCTATTTTTCCTATGCTTTCTGTAGCAGTAAATACATATTTAAATGTGTTTATTTTAGATTAAATTAAGAGGATGATTTTAATTAAACTAAAATCATTTTATTGTGTTTTTATATCATATGAAGTTACGGTAAAAATTTCGGCTGAAAATTCAGACGGAAGCCGGTATGCGTTTTCACTGCCGGTACAAGTTTACTGAGTAGAAAACCTAATTTTGACCCGTGAACGAGATAGTTAGTGTTTTTATTATGTTTCCTTCCACTTTGGTTATTTTGAAAATTTTCGTTTAAAAATAAAAAATAATATTTTATTCGGGTGAAAACGTCGGAAGAATTACGATCGGAAATGAAACCGGCTACGAAATGGAGCGGAATAGGAGACATAAAAGGCTTGAGGTGAGATGAGGGAGTGAGGTGACTCACTAGAGGTATGGCCTAAGCTACCTCCTAAAAAGTGGTCATGATGACACTTTTTGAAATATATCATATTATATTCTAAAAACCAATTTTTCACTCTCTTCTCAAACCAAACAAGGCACAAGGTCAAAACTTGCTCTCCAAGCTCATTACTTTCTCCTCAATTTCGTGCCACTCTCTCCCCTCTCTATATATACCCCTTTCATTTTCACTTCATCATCGTCCTCCTTCAAACTTCATTAAACCTTCATCTTCTTCTTTCTTCTAAAAGTTCAAGCTCTTAAAGCTTTAGTTTTTATTCATCTTTTCTACTTAAGTTCTTCCTTATACTAAGGGCAATGCTCTCATATGAATCTTTTTTCAAGTTTCATCTTTTATTTCTTGGTTTACTTTATGTGTTCATTATATGCTTTAAACTTCTAAAATCTCTCTAAAATGGTAGAAAACTCCTTTTGAGTTAAAACCACTTTCTATAGTCTTGTATTAACTTATATTTTCACATACTAAGAGGTTGTGTAAAACAAAAATCTCTACCCATCTCTTCCAATGAAGGCCGAATGCTTGCATTTGTGACCTAGGAAGTTTTTGTTTCAACTTTTGGAATATGATCAGGCGTTTGAGTTTCTAACTATCCCTTGATCTTGAATCTATAAATCTTGTAAAATTTCATAGCTTGTTCCTATGATGGCCGAAATATGAATAAGTAAGCCTAGGATACTATGTTTCAACATTCCAAGTATTGATCATGGATTTAGAACTCTTAATACCTTGTGATTCTAAACCTAAGAGTTATTGTTAAACAAAGAATATTTTCCTCATCATCGTATGATGGCCAAAACTTAGAGTTTAGGTGCTAGGATGTTTAAGTTTTTATTTTTCCAAAATGATCCTGGACTCGAGCTCCATAAGATATTTGGATGCTAAGTCTAAGAGATTGGAAAGTTTAAGGATTTCTAACTTGGTTATTCTATGTTATTAAAGCTAGTATGTACTACTTTCATTTTTCCAAGATGATCATGGATTTGAGCTCCATAAGATGTTTGGATGCTAAGTCTAAGAGATTGGAATGTTTAAGTTTCCATTGTTTTCCAAGATGATCATGGACTTGAGCTCCATAAGATATTTGGATGCTAAGTCTAAGAGATTGGAAAGTTTAAAGATTTCTAGCCTATAAATCCTATGAAGGCTGAACCTAGAAGGTTATGGACCAAGGATACTTTGTTCTTATTTTTCCAAAATGATCATGATTTGGAGCTCCTTAATACATATGGATGCTAAACCTAAGAGATTGGAAGGTTTAGTGAATGCTAACCTATTTTACTAGCCTTGGCCGAATACCCTAAGTTTATAACTTAGTTGGATTTTAATTCCACTTTGTTAAATGATCATTGTTTATGAACTCCTAACACTTAAGGATCATAAATCCATGAGTTGTATAATTTTTGGGAATCTCTGACCCTAAGAACTAGTCTTGGCCGAACCTATACCTTGTGGTTTAGTGTTCTTGTTTGATTTTAACTTGTGATTTTGTGTTCACAACCTTAGACTTCCATCGCGGAGAAAATGAGGACGTTTGTGGTATACCTCTTCGAGCATCTAATCTCTTTACCTTCACCGAAGCTAAGAGAGGATTGCCTAGGGATATTCTATGACTATATGCATGTGTGTATGTGTTTACTTGAGTGATTTGAATATTATTATGATGTGGAGCAAACACTTGAATGACTTGTTTACTTGAGCTATTGTGATTATTACTTGAAGTTGATTATTACTTGCTTTATAGTATTGTGAATTATATATATGTGATGAACTGTCATTAACTGTGATATTACTGTTTGAGATATATTACTGTTGATTGAAGTTTGAGAAGCCGGACTTGAGTCTGTGCACAATGATTATAAGGATTAAAAGCCTTATTAAGCCTTGAATAGAGCTTTGAAAGTATTGTTTCATTTATAAAAGTTCCTTGTTTAAAACGCTTACTTCAAAAAGAATAAGATTCTCATTTTTGAAAGAAATGTTGAAGTGATTTTAAGTCAACTAAAACTACCCTTTCATGATCTAAAGTTTTGTATGAGAGAAAACCTTTTTCGAACTATGTGTTTTGTGAAGGAAAACCCCCTTTGAAAATATTTGAATTTATTCCATTAAGGATTTCAAAAGCAAACGAATTTCCTAAATGTTTCATAAAAGAATTTGTAAAGGAAAATATTTTCTCCTAAATGATTTAGAAACGATCCGGTTGCTTGGATAAGTGACCAAGGTTTTATTTTGGTTTTGATTTTCACTGAGCGAAAAGTAAGCACATGTGAAAGAGAATACTAGTTCACGAGACGTCGCCTCTAGCATTCAGTTTATGCACGTGATCTAGGATCTGTGTCAAGAATTATGGACCAAGGGTCCTAATCGTGATATTGTGGGCTAGGAGTCCTAATTTTGGAATTGAGGACTGTGTGTCCTAATTTCATTGTTATGGGCTAGGAGTCCTTATCATGTTGAAATAAAACATGGATAAAATATAATTGTTTCTACGACCACAACCTCGGACTGCAGCATCGATCTAAGGTGTTGTGATTGTGCACTCAGACTGCGTGTCCTGTGTTATTGATTTTCAAGTGATGAAAATTGTGAATAGTCGTTAGCTTTGGGCTTCAACAACGTAAAAGAGTGAACGCAAAGAAAAGTATCGATAATGAAAAGTCTTTTATTCATATGAATTTTCCCTCAGCCGACGTGCTTGAGTTAACCGAATACCCACTTAAGATGTAGTATTCAATGAGGTATACATCTGAATGGCCATTGTAAGGGATTCGTGATGATGTTAATCCGGGTGCATGAGGTGACGGAGACAACTTGCCAAACATGGCGTATGAGCCTGATCAACTCTTTCTTTCTTAATGATAAAACGGTGATGGTATCTCATGAGATTAAGTTTAGAGCCTGATGATTGAAGTGTCATGCATTATCTTTATAAAACTGATTCATTTGGGTTTGAGACCCACTAATATAACACTTGTTCTTTTATCTATGAATAATTCTTAAATGCTAATATGCCAATGTGTTGTATGTATCATGTATATGGTTGTTGTATGATATATCCATTTATCGGTATCTCACTCTTACAGTTATATCAGGTCTCTTCGGGTTTTGTTGTAATACCTTGGTACTCTAGTACCGATATTGTGGAGGAGTCCTTCTAAGTCACTTGGAGACCTAGTGTTAGAGGTTGGGAAAGTATTCTGATTGGGGGTCTCTCCAATGAATACTTGATAGAATGACCAACTTAGGAGTTTGAGTTTGGTTGTATATCTAAAGAGGGCGGTAAATGTAGTGTTATGTAACATCCATCTGTAGTTTGAACTTTTCTCTTGAAAATGGAAACTTATAGAAATGTTGTATGTCATGGTAACCTTGTTACGAATGTGACTTTACGTTTTAAATGTATGTATTATGGATTTCAGAGTTATCCTTAAAGAAAAATTTTATACCCCAGTTTCTGACTTAAAAGAAAACAATTTTCCGAAAGCAACCATCAATTTATCTTTTAATTTACTTCCGCATGTGTTACGTAGTAATACCCTAGGGGGTGTTACACTAGCCATAGGAATTAGGTTATTTTAGTTGTTTTATGTTGTTAATTTTGTTGTGGTTTGTTGAAGGATAAACTGTTATGTGAACGTTGTACGTTGCGAAAAGGAAATCGGGAGATCGGCGAGAAAGTTTGACAAAAAGAACTGAAAACTTCAAGAGGTAATGGGAGTTTACCTGAGGGATTTTCCCGATAGCTATATGCTATTAGTGAGTAGTATGTAAAATTTATTTGAGCTTTGTTGTGATTATTTGGATTTATTTGAGTGATTGTTTTATCTGCTTTTAATTATCTGCTTTTGGGTAATTATCTGCAAACATGTGGTATAGCTTTGATGCATGTTATAAACTGTATTATATTCTGTAACGTTGACGTGGCAATTTTATTGATGTTGATTGTTGATTGAGAAGCTTGATAGTGGTCAGTGCTCAATTATTGATGAGGAATATCAATTATTTAATTAATGAAATATTGGAAAATAATATTATTTAAATAATTGATTTATTGAAAATGAAAAATAGTTGAAAATACTTTTTTTTAATGATTTATCGGTGTAATATTGATCTATGAGCAATAGTCATAGCGTAACAGTGAAAATTTTTTAGTGATGCTAATTTTTATGAAAGAAATTCTAAAATAAAATAAAAATTTATTATAAAAAGTTAAATTTTAGAAATAACTTAATTATTTTGTTGAGAAAATTATCATAAGGTAAAAAGTCAAATTTTGACTTAAGACGTTTTTAAAATGCTAAATGACTGTTAATTCTGAAAATGTTTACGAAAAGTATTTTTTTTAATAGTAGTATTTATTTGGACAGAGAGTTAGTCTCAAATGATTTTTCCAGAACTAAAGTTTCGGAAAAAGATTTTCATAGGAAAATGAAATTCTTGGTGATTTGACGATTTTTTAAATGAATTTCAAACGAAAATGATTTTCTGTAAATGAGTTTTACTCAACGATGTTATTTCCGACAACTTGGATAAGTTGCGGAGGTTTTGTTTTATATTTTGTGTTTCACGGAATGAAAACGATGTAAACGTTGAAACGTGAACCTAGTAACCGAGACGTTGTGATACTAGTGTTCTATAATAAAAGCTCGTAGATCTTTAATCCGTGTTACAATGTTATGAACTTTATGTCTTATTTACGGTGTGATGAACGTTGTTAAAGGTGAATGTTGTTTTCTATCACAATGAACCTAAGACTGATGCATCAGTCTAAGGCTTCATGATTGAGCACTCGGACTTAATGACATGTGTGGACGATGAAAAATCTTAAAACGTTAAAAATGTTGAATAGTTGTGAGCCTTTGAGCTTTGACAGGGAAAGAATGAACAAAAATAAAAGTGATGAGGACACATCTTTAACGATGCATATTCATTCCAAAATAAAATGCAATCGTTAGGACAAGCATGTATCCTCTCATAGCTCATGCATAACATTTGTTTAGTCTCATATGTCCGACTAGGAAGCACATTATCCTCCGGCAACATGTCTTTCAATAGTGTGAGTAAGTCTGTAAAGCTCTTATCAGTCCATCCGTTGCCCGATTTCAAGTTATACAACTTTAACATCGCTGACAATCTTATGAATTTAGTACAACCATCATACAATGGTTGCTCTGCATCACTTACCAACCTCTCAAACATTTGAGGACAATCCCGAAGATCCTCTTCAACAGCATTTGCAATGTCTTCAAAACGATCGCCCTCATAAGTATTTGTGTCGGTATTGTTTGATGAATATCTCACACGATTCCTCATTTCACTAGACTCATCTCTTGTCTCACCATGTTTTGTCCAACATGTATAACTTTGATCGATTCCATTACACACTAAATGTTCTTCCAACTCGGCTGCACTAACTCGCCTTGCATAACAACAATCTAAACAAGGACATATGATTGTACTAGGGTTTTCCGCATGCCGAACTGCAAACCTAATGAACTCTTTCACCCCATCCTCATACTCCTTCGTTAAACGATTGGCAGACATCCATTTCCGATCCATGTTTTCCCGATCTACAAAAATATTTATTAAACATATTTACTTTGAGTTTAGAGTGGTTGATGTCTACATGCACTGTATACAGATTAAAATAAACATCCCTAATGCTACAACTAAAGGATTAAAAAAAACAAATACCTGGTAGAAGATATCCTTTGTGGGTGGGGAATGATAGAAAGCAAAGTAGCAATGCCAAGCTAAAGCAAAACAACACTAGAATGGCAGAATTCAAGGTCTTCCTTGGTTTGTGAGGCAGATATGCAGATTCCCTGTAAAAGAGTGTAAAGCATGATTGGCTCTACTTGAAAATCATTATTTTCAAGAAATTCAAAACCCATCTTCAGCTCATCTCATCTCAAGAAATTCAAAATCATTATTTGTAGGGAATAAAGGGTTAAATAGTGGGGCCCAAATCTGTTAATAACAGTTAGAACAGTTGTAGGCATTTAGGACAATTGTAAAGGGTACATATCAGTAGGTAGAAGAGAAGGAATCATTCAGGAATTGAGAAGGAGAAAGAGTTAGGAGAGTTTGGGTCTTCCAAATACCCAAGAGGAGACTGTCGGTCTCTCAAATAACCATGAGTGTGTGAATGTGGGTCCATCTGTAATTCTATTATGTTAGAGGAATTCAGAGTAGCATTGAATCAAGATCGATTGATTCTTCTGCTTGAATAACCAGTTCTTATCAACTTCACGTCTCTCTTAAAAACCGCATACATATACATATTGAAACAAACACTACTATGAGGTTAGATTATTTTTATCTACTTAGTACACATCCAAAAGAGAAAATCAAAACATGCCAAACAGATAAAAAAGAATATGTTCTTATAACAAATCATGGAGTATAGAGCAGAAATCTCTTACCTGAAATTTTCAAAATTTTTTGCTGAAAAACAGAATCGAGAACAGATTCAATTTACACATATATAATAGGGGCCAGAGTTGGGTCCGTCAGTGCCACAAACTCGAGCAGAGATGCAGCTTTTTCTTGTACACTGGGGGAAGAGGACTTTAGAATCTCAACAAGGTGTGCAATGAAAACAGAACCCAGAATATCATTCCTGAAAGATTTACAAAATACAAAGAAAGTCGATGTTAACTACAACTGTGCAGAGCACTTATGACCTGTTCCTCAATCCAATAATGTTAAGATCAATCATGAAATTTAAAAGATTGAGGATTTGTTTTATCATGCCCAAAAAGAAATTGTTCATATATATAATCATATACATATAATATCTCAAGAAAGGTTCAGATTCATTTTGCAAGTTTTAGTTAGGCAATGCAATATTATTAGAAAACTAGGAAACTAGGAAGATTGGTTCCTGATTGATTAACCTATACTTATTCACTTAATAATATGTTTTACTCACTGTGGCAGCAAAGAGAGGATGGTTAATTCACCAATTAGATGTGAATTAAAACACCCAAACACTAACTTGAATGATATGCCAACAATTCAGAACCAGAATAATATAAGTAGTATTGCACACAAGTTTGATGAATTACCAATTCCTATGTCCCTATCACATTCCAAACTCTATGTCCCTCCCCCAAACCAACCCATCCTCCTCATCAAGGTGATTGTAACTCTCCAATGGCTGATGATAATCATAATGGTGCTGCTGCTGGAAGCTAAGACCAAAGAGAAATATTCTTAATCCAGCTCGTTACAGAGATGAAAACTTTGTAAGTACTTATTCTTGTTTTCTTCCTAACCCAATTGATGAAAGATCCCTCTAGTTTTGATGAAGCTAAAGGTGTTGAAGCGTGCTAAGGATGAGGAAATGAATGCCTTAAAGAAGAATGAAACGTGGGATTTTGTGCTATTGTCTAAACCCAAGGATGTTCAGCTTGTTATTTGCAAATGGGTGTATAAGAGAGTTCTTTCCAACCCTTCAAGGTCATTATGAAGCTATACCACAAAAACTGTTCAGGTTTCTTTGGCAGAAAAAAGGAAAGCATACTTTACTGTCAAGGAAAGGAAATATATCGAAGGGACTAGAAAATTTATCCAAATCTTGAAAGAAAGATATTTAAATCTGAAAACTAGTACTCTTTCAATCTCTAGGGTCAACCAAAAAAATTAGCTCTCACATCATAGAATAATGCAATTTGTCATGCAGAAGCATATATAAGATCATCTTTGACTTTAAGCAATCTTTTCAAGGTTATCATGGTCATCACTATCCAATGGAATTAGTTCAATGCATATTATTTTATTTGAGAACTGTTGAGCTGTAGATTTTTTACATAAATTTCTAACTAAACCAATCAATTGTCAATACTCAATAATACTGCTTCTAGGGTGGGGCTATTGACACTCCTTATTGCCAATTCACACTCCTCATTGACCGATAGAAATTTAATAAAATAAAAACTTAAGACAACGATTGGTTAATAACAAGGAGTGGGAGCAGGCAATTTGGACTTCGGAGTGTCAATATCATTACCCCTGACTCTATTCTATGTTTAAATGTTTTTGCAGTGCTACTTAGAAAATATTATTCCTTTTGATTTTCAGGGATTGAAGGCATTATCAACACAATTTCGGCATCTATCTATCTGAACATACAGCATAAATTAAGCCATATTCTTTTAATCTAATTCTCTTCATCTCATGACTGTGTTCACCTATGATGTTTTAGCAGAGTTATTCAATCCAGCAAATTGCAGTACCCCACTCACAAACACATGGGTTCATTCAGTTATAATGTTTCAGCAAAACCATCCAAAGCCAATCAAGTCAGTGACAAAAACAATTTCTACTAAAGAAAAAAGTTATTAAACATAAAAATATTAAAACAACACACAAACACACACAGACTCAAAAGTTTAGGTGGAAACTCACCTCAAACAACAGTGAGCAACCTAACATAGAAATCAGAACACTTGCAGCACAGGTCTTTTCCCAAGCCTCTTGATCTCTCTATCCATTTGACCAGTAAGCATCAACCCAAACATCTTGGAATCACAGAAGAATGACCAAAAAGGGTGTCCAAAAGTGGCTGGAACATTCCCTTCAACAAAGAAGTGACTGTACCATGCACATCCATACCCAGATAAATTAGTTGCAACTTGCTATGGTCATTGAGACAGAACATCAGAAGCCAACATAGAAAGGTTTAGTTTTCATCAACTTCCTCCAACAATTTAATCCAATGAAAATCTGAACAGACTGATTAAACCAAAAACATAAACGAGAAGAGTTGTTACCTGTAAAAGGGAAATCAAACCGAAAGAAGCAACTTGCGAGATTTTGGAAACTTGAAACTGAAAAGTGAAAACCCACTCTCTTAAGAAAGGAATTTCGAGAAAGAAGCACACAGACGACTCAAAGAATGGCGAAGACAACGCACAAATGGTGGAGACAGCGAGCAATGAGAGGGGACGAGCTCTCTGGATGCAATGCGAGGATCAATCTGCAATGGCAAACCTAGACTTGAACTGAGGTCAGTGATGAACTGAGGATGTTAGGGTACGCAGAAACTGAGAATCGAAGGATCAAAGCATACGCGCGCGCGGGTAGTTCTAATTAAAAGTTGATTTAATTTTAATTATTTATTTCAAATTAGAAAAGATAGCGTTTCCGTGTGGAATCACTATCTTAGGTTGTTAGTTAGGATAGCGCTTCCTGATGGAAGCGCTATCTTTTCCTGCAACTTGACTTTTAATAGTGGTTCCTTAAGGAAACGCTGTCTTAGGTGATACCTAAGACAGAGTTTCTTTAAGGAACCGCTATTAAAAGTCCCCCCATCACTTTTAATAGCATTTCCGCATGGAAATGCTATAAAAGGTGCGTTATTAAAAGTCTAATCTGTTGTAGTGTGCCATGTAAATTTTATCACTGTACCTTAATGGACAATGTATCTTTATGGCAAATGTTCCATTTATCGTGTTGACCATTGTGCCTGGAGTAGGACAATATGCCATGTTTGTGTTGACCATCGTTTCTTTCGTTGACAATGTGCCATGTAAGAGCCCGATCTACTCGAACGAAAAGAAGTTTGGAGTATCCAGAGATTAAGCAAAAAGTAGATATTGAATGTTGAAGTGTCATGCATTTTTAAAATGACGATGATTGCCAGGTATGAAACCCATTGATAATACTTGTTTATTTCTGAGCATTTTATGTTGTCATAACTATATATGCCTATATGTTGTTTTGTATGTCGCTGATGGGACTCTGGCTAGTGTACCGGATTTGTCGTCAAGTAATAAAAAGATCGATCCCACAGAGACCGTGATCTCAAACAACAATTAATTATTAAATCAATTAAACTAGACTATATAAAAAAGGATTTGGAAAAGATTTGATTTTTTTTAATAAGAATTAACTAGAAAATCAGATATTTAAGAACGCAATCAATTAAAATAGGAAATCAAATCAATTAGGGGTTTTTCAAATCAAAAGAGATTCCTAGGAATTGTGTTACCAACAAGATTGTTCATGTTACCAAATTGACTACCCCTTGTTAATTATCAAAATTGCTTTGAATGCGAATTTATCCTTAATAAGTTAATGCTCCCTCTCGGGTTACAAAAACCGTGCCCAATTAAACCAACCCCTACTCTCATGGTAATTGAATTTAAATGGAACCCTTTAAGTTCTATGACAATTCGTGAGCCCTCGAAGGACCGCTTCTAACTCTCGTGATTTAAGTCCTAAGCTTGATTCTTATAGATCCAATACCTAAGTTCACCGCTAGGTTCCTCCTTAGAGTATCTACGACACGCAAATAAGTGGCCACCAAATTTACGAGTAATTAAAGCAATAAGAGTCAAATCGAAAGCAAAATCGAAATTAACAAGAGATCAAACGTCAATTCGTCACCATAAACAAATCTTGGGCATAGCCCCAATCCCTAGAAATAAGACTACTACTCAAGCATTGCCATGTTCGTAGCAAGCTTGATTAACAAAAGCATAAAAGAGAAAATCCTAGAAGAGAGAAGAGATGGAGAAGAAAAAGAAGAATCCTAATTTTGCCTAAGGTTAGCAGTCCCAAAAAGTCCCCAGATTCGAGCCCTAGAGGGCTATTTATAATCTGGGGTAACTTGAATCCCAAGCCAATACAAAAACCAGATCAAATCAGTTTCTAAAGATCCATAGATTGCGCGTCACGGTCGTGATGGCCATCACGGCCTGGCCGTGATAGATTTTGCCTTGAAGGTTGCCTCACTGATTGGCCTATCACGACCATGACCACCATCACGGCCTGGCCGTGACAGATTCTGCCTTGAAGGGGTCTGGCTCAGTTGACATGTCACGGACGTGATGGGCATCACGGCCTGGCCGTGATCAGCTCTGACTTTTCCATTCTTCCTCTTCAGCTCCACTTGATCATGGCCGTGATGGCCATCACGGCTAGGCCGTGATCAGCTCTGTTTACCTCATTTTCTTGCCTTCCAAGCTCCATCTTCATGCCAGGTTCAACACAACTGATCTTGAGCAATTTAATCTTCGATTCCTGCACATAAGCACCACAAAACCACCTTACCCGTTCCAAGGTAAAAACTAACAAATAATCAAATAAAATATGCCTAAACTATATGAAAATGCATGCAAAATGTCATGGAAATTTGAGGTGAAATCACACTCATCAAACTACCCCAAGCTTAAGATTTTGCTTGTCCTCAAGAAATAACTAAGACCAAAAAAGATAATCAATCAAAGTATGGACAGTGAATCTAGAACCTGAGTAATGAATTCAAGTAACAGGCATATTCAATAAAAAAAACCAAGAGACAATCAATTTCAAGTCCAATTAGAAGCTTAGGTTCCCCAGATTCACATCTCTTACTAATTCGGGCACTCTTCTCACCTCACTCATATGTTTGAGGGTATGTGACAATTCGCTCAATTTCCTCAAGGAAGGTACCCTACCATAAGCTTGACTATCAACCAAATCTCTATTTTATTAATGAAAACACATAAGAATCAAGAGGTCTTTTATTTTGGTTGTAATGGGGCCATGTGATTAATTGTTAGGTGGGAAAATCAAGAAATGGAAAAATCAAGAAGGCTAAAAAATATCAAACAATGCCAAGCATGACACCTTCTAAAATTCCTTTTTGGGCTTTAGTTCAGTTTTCCACCTTTCTTTCTTTCTTCCTTTTTACTTTTTATTTCTCACTTTCTTTTTCTCATCCCCTTCTCCATTTTTTCTTCCTTCTTTTATTTATTTATTTATTTGGAGAAGGGGAGATTTTCAACTTAAGAGAAATATTTTTTTTTCTAACCTTTTATCCCACAATTTATTCTTCAAACTACCTTTTTGACCTTTTGCAATACTTTAAAAGGTGTCATACCAAGCATCGTTCATTAAAATAGATCAAGATAACAAGAAAAGTATTTTATTCTTTTAGGCTCAAAATTGGGCAACTAAGGGGTAGCATTTAATCAATCAAAGTTCAGAAGGCCGGAAAAATACCTAGTGCCTCAATCATTTTCAAATATGTTTTCAAAAATTTTTAAGTTTCAAAACGGTTTTAAGTCAAGTTCTAGAGGACACAATCCAAGAGGAATAAAACACTCGATCACAAGGAATGGGGTAGATTTAGTGAGTACCCCTTTTAGGCTCAAAATCTCACATATAATAGTTCAAAATCAATGAGAAACCCAAATCTAAGGAACCACATGCTAATTATTAACTATCAAAGATCATCTCAAGCATTTTTCATTTTTGGCCTATCACAAGAACACAAAAATTGGGTTCAAAAATTCACTGTCTTAATTCAATTGGCACAAAGCTTTTCACAATTAGAGGCATACCCTAAGCAAGCGGCAATCTAATCATGTGATATATGTAAAACTAACCCTAAATGAATGCAACATGCAAGAATGCAAAAATAATACCCTTACCCCAAGCTTAAAAACTTACAATGTCCCCAATGTAAATAATTAAGTCGCAGGGAGGATAAAATAAAATATAAAAAAAAACAAAAATAACTCACTGAGGTGGTGGGTGCTGGCTCAGATGCCAGTCATAAAGTTGTTGGATCATGGCTCTCTGCTCACTCTACTCCTCCATGATGCGCTCCTAGTTCGCTAAGATAGTGTCAAAGGTGGATGCGAACCGCGCATAGGGATCATCGGACGACGTACCTGCAGAGGAAGAAGATGGGTGCCCATATGGCCTAGCCTACGGTGGCGGGTGTAACGACCTTTGTATCCGAATAGGATGAGGCTCCTCTCCCACCGGTACCTTCCAATTTGACGGATTTGTTACATCCAAAAGTGTGGGGTTAAGGAGAGAAATTGGGTGCCTGCGCCTTGGGTGTTTCAGGTAGTACATATCATCCTCTTGGATGATCATCCCCATGGCCTCACAAGCCTTCAAGGAGATACGTGTCCGTCCTGGGGCTGCCTCAAAACCATCCAGATCAAATTTAAAGTGGTGGCATATTGTGGTGATCAAGCCACCAATGACAATAGTGCCACTCGAACTCTTGGCGACCTTTAAGAGGTACCTAGCCAAAAATGACCTTGTGTCCACGTTGCTCTCAGGGTGGAGCATGACCCATAGTATGAAGACCTCATCCTGGCAGACGGATCTGTCACTCGCTCCACGGCCAAACAGGGTATTGGCTATGACCCTATGCATATATCTGATACTTGGGTTAGCAAAGGCTGTGTACTTGGATGTCCGAGGGTCAAAACTCCTGCCTTCATAGTCAGTTAACGACCAGAAACTATGTGCACTAAACCCTAAGGGGTATCTTCTGTCACCCCCTATTTGTAAACCAAAAATCTCACTAAATTCAGCTAGGGTTAGTACGAAGTCCTGGTTGAAGAGCCGGAATGTGATCCGTCCCTCTTGGCAATGCGGCCCTTGGAGAATTTTTGCATTCAGAGAGCTTAAGAATTCCATAGTAGGACCAGCAAATGCATGGTATCTAGTGCGAGCAAACTCGCTCCACCCTATGTTTTCTAACATCCAATTGATGTCAACAGTCAGGCCTAGGGTGTCTATACATGCATCATCAAGATATTTCGTTTGGACTATCTTCCTATTTTTCAAAGCATTGAATCTATCTTGTTAAGCATTATCCTTGAAAAAAATCCCATACCCATGTTCATTAGTCTCAGAGTTAGAGGAGTCAGAGTCAGAGTAGTTACCTGGGTTCCTGCTTCCTCTGGTGCGAGGGCATGAGGCTTCGGTTGCCCTTTGACATTTGCTTGCCATGATCTCAGAGCACCAAAATCCACAATCCCCTTCTTCACTGTTTCTGAAATTCGTATTTTCTAGGGGTTAGGGTTTCAAATTTGGGACTTTTTGATTTTGCCCAAAATTGAAGGATTTGACTAGTGGGTTTTGTTGGGTTAGGCCTAGGGAGCAAGGTAGTAGAGTTGGTTGGGTGTGGGTGTCATGGGGAGGTGAGTGTTCAAGCTTTTTGGGTGAATGGTTATGATGGAGGTTGTGAGAGGAAGAAGAAGATGATGAGTGGATGAAGAGGAAGATTGTGGGCTTGGGTTGAGGGGGAAGGTGCGTTGATGATTGTGAGATGAAGGAATGGAGGAGTTGGAAGGAAGGGGAGAGAGTTTGGTGGCTATGGAGGTGGAGAGAAAGTGGAGAAGATGAAGAGAGTTAGGGGTTTTTGTTTGAGCAGAGGGGAGGATGCGTTTAAAAACCTAAGTTAACGCACGTCACGCTCGTGACCCTCATCACGGGCAGACCGTGACGCGTTCTGTGTCACACAATTCAATCTTTCATGGGCGTGATGCGTATCACGGCTGGCCCATGATGGAATCTGTCCTGTGTCAGCTACCTATCACGGTTGTGACCACTATCACGGCCTGGCCATGATCCTTTCTGACCCTTCTTGGTCTTCACGTCACGGCCGTGACATGAATCACGGCTAGGCCGTGATGGATTCTAATCTTCTGGGGCCTTCTTGTCACGCCCGTGGTGGCAATCACGGCTAGGCCGTGATGGGTTCTGACTCCTAGCTGTTGGTTCATCACGGTCGTGACCACCATCACGGCCTGGGTGTGATCGTTTCTGACTTTCTTTTCCATGCCCTTGTCACTCTTCATGACTTTCTGACCTGAAAACACTTGACAAATCCATTAATTGATGATCTTTCTTCTCTAATTCTTCTCAATTATTAAAAAAACAAAATTCAAAAACAAACTAAGAAGGGAAAGAAAACTTGTGTTGCCTCCCAAGAAGTGCTTATTTACGGTCTTAAGCTTGACCATAGTCCTTTTAATCCTTCGATGTTGGATCGAGGAGGGAAATTGCAACCTCATGTTCAAGTGGATGTTCTCCAAGGTAGTGTTTCAGTCTCTGTCCATTGACCTTGAATGTTCCACGTTCCTGGCTCCAAACCTTGACGGCACCATATGGAAATACTTTCATTACTTTAAATGGTCCGTACCATCTAGACTTGAGCTTTCCCGGGAATAATCACAACCTCGAGTTGTAGAGTAGCACCAGTTCTCCTTCATAGAATTCTCTACGAAGGATATGCTTATCATGCCACTTCTTTGTTCTCTCCTTGTAAGATCGTGCGGACTCATAAGCATCCAATATTATCTCATCAAGTTCCTGAAGTTGAAGGATCCTCTTTTCCCCAACGGCTTTTATATCAAAGTTTAGCATCTTAATAGCCCGCAAAGCCTTATGCTCAAGCTAAACTGGTAAGTGACATGGCTTACCGTAAATAAGTCTAAAGGGTGTCATCCCGATAGGAGTCTTGTAAGCCATACGGTAAGCCCAAAGAGCATCATCAAACTTTAAGGACCAATCCTTTCTCGAACCTGAAACAGTCTTTTCCAGAATGTTCTTTATCTCTCGATTGGAAACCTCGACTTGCCCACTTGTCTGAGAGTGGTAAGGTGTAGCAACCCTATGAGTGACTCCATATTTGAGTAGGAGTTTTTCAAATTGTTTTTCAATGAAGTGCGACCCTCCATCACTAATGACTGCCCTTGGAATTCCGAACCTTGGAAAAATCACCTTCTTGAATAGTTTGATTACGGTTTTTGAATCACTTGTCGGGGAAGGAATGGCTTCCACCCATTTAGAGACGTAATCAATGGCTACAAGAATGAACTTATTATTGCAAGAGGAAGGAAAGGGTCCCATGTAGTCAACTCCCCAAACATCAAATATCTCCACTTCTAGCATAGTGTTGAGTGGCATTTCATGCTTCTTAGAGATGTTCCCCATTCTTTGACATGGATCACAAGCAAGCACGAACATTCGGACATCTTTGAAAATATGAGGCAAATAGAAACCAGCTTGAACCACCTTTGCTGCTGTCTTCGAGGCACTAGCATGTCCCCCGTAAGATGAGGAATGACAACAACTCAAGATACTTGGAACCTCGGCTTCCGAAATACACCTTATGTAAATGCTATCTGAACACTTGCGGAAAATGTAAGGGTCATCCCACACGCAGTTCTTGAGATCGGAAAAGAACTTCTTCTTTTGTTGATAATTAAACTCCGGTGGTAGAATCCCACATACAAAATAATTCACAAAGTCCGCATACCATGGAGCATTCTCTCCCAAGATGGCGAACAGTTGCTCATCAGGGAAAGAATCATCTATCGGCAGGTTGTCCTTTTCATGTTCCAATGGTTCAAGTCTGGATAAGTGGTCCGCAACCAAGTTCTCCATCCCTTTCCGGTCTCGAATCTCCAAGTCAAATTCTTGTAGAAGGAGAATCCATCGGATAAGTCTTGGCTTTGCTTCCTTCTTAGTCATGAGGTGCTTTAGTGCGGAGTGGTCCGTGGACACTATGACTTTAGACCCCATAAGGTATGATATGAATTTATCGAATGAAAAGACAACCGCAAGCAACTCTTTCTCAGTTGTGGCATAATTGGCTTGAGCCCCATCTAGAGTTTTGCTTGCATAGTATATTGCATGAACCTTCTTGTTTATCCTTTGTCCCAACACCGCTCCCACGACGTAGTCACTAGCACCACACATTACTTCAAATGGCTCATCCCAATCTGGTGTTTGCAAAATGGGAGCGGTGGTCAAAGCTTCCTTCAACCTGTAAAATGCACTCAAACATTCTTCATTAAAATCAAATGGAACATCTTTCATTAATAGGTTAGATAAGGGTTTAGAAATGTTTGAAAAATCTTTGATGAAACGCCGGTAAAACCCAGCGTGTCCCAAGAAACTTCTAACTCCTTTCACATTTACCGGTGGGGGCAAATTTTCAATAACATCTATTTTGGCCCTATCCACCTCAATACCTCTACCAAAAATCAAGTGCTCAAGCACTATACCTTCTTTTACCATAAAATGGCATTTCTCCCAATTCAATACCAAATTGGTTTCTTCACATCGCTGCAAAATCTTAGACAAATTTGTTAAACAAACATCAAAGGAAGTTCCATATACAAAAAAATCATCCATAAAAACCTCCATGATGTTTTCAATAAATTCAGAAAAAATTGCATCCATGTATCTTTGAAAAGTAGCCGATGCATTACATAGACCAAAAGGCATTCTTCTATAGGCAAAAGTGCCATAGGGACAAGTAAATGTGGTCTTTTCTTGATCACTAGGATGTATGGGAATTTGATGAAAACCGGAATATCCATCCAAGTAACAAAAGTACGAATGCCTAGCCAACCTTTCAAGCATTTGATCAATAAATGGGAGAGGGAAGTGATCTTTCCTTGTTGCCTTATTTAGCTTCCTATAATCGATGCATATTCTCCACCCGGTTACTGTCCTAGTAGGGATTAGTTCATTATTTTCATTTTGAATAACAGTCATCCCTCCTTTCTTAGGAACCACATACACCGGACTAACCCATTCACTATCGGAGATTGGATAAATAACCCCCGCATCTAACAACTTAAGCACTTCTTTCTTAACCAGTTCTTTCATATTAGGGTTCAACCTACGTTGATGCTCAATGCATGGTTTATGCTCATCTTCCATTAAAATGTGATGCATGCAAAAAGAAGGATTTATGCCTTTAATATCATCATTTGTATATCCTATCACTTTTCTATGTGTTCTAAGCTCCCTAAGCAATTTCTCAGTTTCCAACTCATTCAAGCTAGCATTCACAATTACCGGATAGGAAGAGTTAGGACCAAGAAATTCATACCTCAATGTGGAAGGAAGAGGTTTTAGTTCTACCTTAGGGGCTTCTTCATCTCTCAAATCCTTATTCTTTGGTATCAACTCAAGTTTCTCTTTCTTTGTTTTGTTTGGAGAAATTTCTGGACTAGCCTCCAGAAAGAGGGCATAATTCCTTACTTCTCCTCCATGAGCATTTAAGTCTCCACCAATCAAACACATCTCTAATGGGTCATCAACACAAGCTTGATGGGATTCTTCTTTCACCACTTGGTGCATTAAGTCAACCCTGGAACAAGAATCTTCAAAAGAAGGGTGTTTAATAGATTTAGCTAGATCAGATTCAACTTTATCATCACCCACAGTTAAAGTCAATTTCCCATTTTTAACATCAATAATGGCTCTTGCGGTAGCCAAGAAATGCCTACAAGAGGATGGAAGGCTCCTACAATAAACAATTGTGACAAAGAGAGGATGGAAGGCTGGTTAGGAAGAATGCATTTCCGGAAACAATGAAAACAACTATTTGACATTTTCAAGATGTGTTTTCAAAATTTGAAAAAGAAAATGATGTGGCAAATACTAAAATCAATACAGATTTTAGAAAATGAAAACATGAAATGAAAATGCAAACCAAACAGGCCCCTAGCCTCTCCAGACTCAACCACAAGTATTGTTTGCACACCTAGCCTCTTCAGGCTCAAAAAGTATTCTTGAAACAAGTCACTTCAGGCTCAGAGTTTTGAGAGAGTTTTGAAGCATAACTTCAAAGTTACAAAGCAATTCAACCAATCTTTAAACACTTCAGAGAGTGAATGTGAACTTGGAACTTGTTGAGTTGAAGATGAGTTCTTCTTCAAATGATTTTTCAGAGTGTGAAGAAGATGTGTGAGTGATAAGAGCTTTCAGCTATCGATATGATAAGATGAGTACTATTCGTTGAGTAATATAGCTTTTCAGTTGATGAGTAATTTCTCTGGTTGCTTATGAGTAATTTCTCTGGTTGCTTATCACTATATCACATCACTTTGTTCATTCTTTGACTTCTTCTATTTATACTTGATCACAAAGATCCGTTGAGGTGCACTTGAGAGTCTCTAGCTTTGTTCTTCAGGAAATAGCCGTTCTGACTTGATAATAAATGCTTTGAAGAACGTTGGAGATTCCTTGTTGACATCTGAGTATAGCATATATGCTTTTCTGGCTTTGAGCATCGTTCTTTCCTTATTTGTGTAACACTAAAATAAGGCTCAGATAAAGTTGATTTTCTCTTACTAACATAAGAAGTACTTTTCTGTAGCTTTTCCCTTTTGTCTTTTCTCCTTTCTATGATTTTGATTGAAGATAAGAAATATATTAATACAAATTCTTTCAAGTTTAATTAACTATATTTCAAATCACTCTTAACTTTGAATCAGAGATTAAGTGATTCCTTCATAGAGAGCTTTTCTCCTTGGTGCATGTTGCAATATCACAGAAGTGACTTGGTGTTCCACATCTTCTAAGCTTGTGGATGTTTGAGTATCTTTTGAATCAAACATGTTAATCTGACAGAAAATCGGTTATGACTTTATTAGAGGCTTAGACGCATTCTGAAAGGGATAGACGCTTCATTGAAGAGAGACTATATGATCTGTAATCATGATCCTTCTTCTTCTTTCAACTTACTTCAGAAGATAGTGTTTGTATTCTTGAATACTTTGATCATTACTCTAACTTGTAACTTCATGCTTCTTGGTCTTAAGCATAATCAGTCAAGTAAGAACGAATAGTCTTCCATAAGAATATTGCTTGATACTTTCTATTCCTTCATTTGCTTATGAATGAATAAGTCCTTTTCCTTTAGCTTTTTGGAAAGATGACAATCATTGATTACTTTCCTTTGATACTACTTAGATACTGCTTCTAGTTGTTCTTATTCAAAGTCGATAAGTCTGAAAAATGTTGATGTAGGCTTCAGACTTCAGATGCATTGTACTTCAGACGCTTGTATGCAACCATTTGATTCTTTCATAGTCTTTTGTTGACTTATTCTGCTAAGATAATTAAAAAGATTTGGCTACACAACTCAAGTAGATGATTAGCAACGTCCATATGGTTCAATGTAAAATCAATTACTTAATGTTTGAGTTCATCGAAATTCACAAGGGCCACAAGAGTGTGAGTCAGACGTATGATGAGTCAGACACTTTATGACTTAACACTATTTATAAAACATAAACCTTGTAACCTATAATATAATACATAAGTGTCATTTACAATACACAATTAAAAGGAATAACTTGAAGGTTACAATGTGAAGGAATAATTTGGAGGTTACAGAGTTTGAATGGACGTCCATTTTGTCACGTGTTTTTTAACACTCCCTCTTGGATGTCCATTACTCAAAGAATGTGCCTTGTTAAAACTTTACTAGGAAAAACCCTGTTGGACGAAACCCTAGTGAAGGAAAAAGAATACATTGTTCTTTGATATGCTATCAGATACTGCCTCATTAAAGACCTTATAATGGAAAACCATGTAGGACATAACCTTGATTAAGGGAAAAAAGAGTATAGTATGTATGTCAATATCAATTGAGATCTTTCAATCGGTGAATTCCAATATTATGGACAAGCTTTTCAAATATTGCAGTGGGAAGTGCCTTGGTAAATAAATCGGCTAGATTATCACTTGACCGGACTTGCTGAATGTTTATATCACCACTCTTCTGAAGATCATGAGTGAAAAGGAATTTTGTTGAAATATGTTTTGTTATATCTCCTTTAGTATACCCTTTTTCAACTGAGCAATGCATGCAGTATTATCCTCATATAGGATCTTTGGAATCACTTTTTCCTGAAGACAAACCACAAGTCTCTCGTATGTGTTGAATCACGGATCTCAACCAAACGCATTCTCGACTTGCCACATGTAGTGCTAAAATTTTCGCATGATTAGATGATGTAGCTGTTATGGTTTGTTTCACAGACCTCCATGAAATGGTTGTACCTCCACATGTAAACAAATAGCCTGTTTGCGATCTACCATTATGAGGGTCAAACGAATAACCTGCCTCTGCAAAACCAATTAGATCTGACTTGGGCATATTTGAATAAAACAAACCCATATCCATTGTACCTCTGAGGTAACGAAGTACATGCTTAACTCCATTCCATTGTCTTCTTGTGGGTGAAGAACTATATCTTGTTAATAAATTGACAATAAATGATATATCAGGTCGTGTATAATTAGCAAGATACATTAGTGCCCCGATTGCACTAAGATATGGTACTTCAGTACCAAGTAGTTCTTCATCCTTTTCTTGAGGTCTAAAAGGATCTTTGCTCACATCTAGCGACCTTAGAACCATTAGAGTGCACAACATATGTGATTTGTCCATATAGAACCGTTTTCGCACCTTTGCTACATAAACTTCTTGATGCACAAAAAATCCATTTTTTAAATATTCAATTTGTAATCCTAAACAAAACTTTGTCCTTCCTCGATCTTTCATCTCAAACTATTTCTTTAAGCAATTTACAGCTTTTGAAAGCTCTTCAAGAGTTCCAATAACATTTAAGTCATCAACATAAACAACAATTACGGAAAATTCATTTCTAGATCTTTTCATAAAAATGCATGGGTAAATGGGGTCATTTTTATAACCCTCCTTTAGAAAATATTCACTGAGACGATTATACCACATGCGTCCAGATTGCTTTAGTCCATAGAGAAACTTGTTCAATTTGATTGAGTAGTCTTCTCGAGATCTTGAATTGTGTGTCTCGGGTAAAGTAAATCCTTCAGGGAGTTTCATATAAATATCACTATCAAGTGAGCCATACAAATAGGTTGTAACAACATCCATTAGATGTAAATAGAGCCCTTCATGTGCTACTAGACTAATTAAGTATCTAAAAGTACTTGCATCCACCACTGGTGAATATGTCTCTTCAAAATCTATGTCAGGTCTTTACGAAAACCCTTGAGCAACAATTCATGCTTTGTGTCTCACAATTTCACCATTCTCATTTCTTTTTCGCACAAAAACCCATTTGTATCCAACTGGTTTTACACCTTCAGGTGTACGGACTATAGGTCCAAAAGCATTTCGCTTGGAAAATGAGGTTAATTCTGCTTCAATTATATCTTTCCATTTTGTCCAATCATTTCTTTGTATACAATCTTTAATAGACATTGGTTCGTGATCATCATTATCATTTATTACAATTAGGGGTACATTATATGCAAAAACATCGTCAACGTTGACTTCATTTTGGTTCCATCGCATTCCATTCATGACATAATTTATTGAGATCTCTTCATTTTCATAAATTTCATGTACTTGAGTTTATTTTGGAATTGAATCAACAATTATGTCTGAGGAATCTTTTGGAGTTTTTGTATCCTCACTTGGGTCATCTTGCTTTTTAGCTCCTTTCCTTGTTCGATGATTTTTTTCTTTGGAACCGATAGATCTACCACGCTTCATGCGTGTTTGAGACTCATTTGCAATGTTAGATTGTCCAATAGGGATATCAATTTTAATTGGAGCATTAGCAGCTGGTACATACGACTTAGTCACTCTTTTTGGATCAGTGAATACATTTGGTAACTGGTTGGCTAAGCTTCGCAAATGAATTATCTTTTGAACTTCCAGTTCACATTGTTCTGTACGAGGATCAAGCTGAGTTAATGATAATTCATTCCAACTAATATCCTTTTCCAACTGCTTATTCTCTCCCCCCTAATATTGGGAAAATCGATTCATCAAAATGGCAATCGTCAAACCAAGCCGTAAATAAATCTCATGTCGATGGTTCAATATATTTTATAATAGATGGAGATTCATATCCAACATATATTCCCAACCTACTTTCAGGACCCATCTTAGTGCGTTGTGGTGGAGCAATTGGAACATACACAACACATCCAAAAATTCTTAGATAGGAAATATTAGGTTCTTTACTAAAAACCAATTGCAAAGGGGATGACTCATGATAACTTGTTGGCCTGATGTGAATCAAAGCCGAAGCATGCAACATTGCATATCCCCAAGAAGAAATTGGAAGTTTTGATCTCATGAGCAATGGTCTTGCAATCAATTTTAGACGCTTGATGAATGATTTTGCAAGTCCATTTTGTGTATGAACATATGCTGCAGGATGTTCAATATCAATTCCAACAGACATACAATACTCATTAAAGGTATGAGATGTAAATTCACTAGCATTATCAACGCGTATTTTCTTAATTGGATAACCAGTAAAATGAGCTCTTAATCAAATTAACTAAGCAAGCAATCTCGCAAACACCTGGTTGCGTGTTGACAACAAACATACATGTGACCATCTAGTTGATGCATCAATTAAAACCATAAAATATCTAAATCGTCCACATGGCGGGTGTATTGGTCCGTAAATATCGCCTTATATGCGTTCTAAGAATGTGAGAGACTCACTCCCAATTTTTGTTGGTGATGGTCTAATTATCAACTTCCCTTGGGAACAAGCAATGCACGAAAAATTATTGGATTGAAGAATCTCCTAGCTCTTCAAAGGATGTCCACATGAAATCTCAATTATTTTCCGCATCATAATATATCCGGGATGGCCCAACTGGTTATGCCAAACTATAAACTTAGTATTATCTGTAAACTTCTGGTTTACATCAATATGTGTTTCAATTGTACTAATATAAGTGTAGTACAATCCGGAGGAAAGAGCCAGTAATTTTTCCAATACAAATTTTTTATCTGAAGCAAGTCTCGTGATATACAGATATTCGATATTTTCTTCATTTGTTGTTTCAATATGGTATCCATTTAGACGGATATCCTTGAAACTTAATAAATTTCTTTGAGACTTGGAAGAATACAGTGCAGTGTCAATTTGTAACTTTGTTCCTCCAGATAACAATACATTAGGTCTTCCGAAGCCTTCAATTATTTTTGAAGTGCCGGATATAGTACTAACATTGCTTTCTTGCATCCCCAAATAAGAGAAATTTTTTTATTATCCTTGAGAATTGTGTGGGTCGTTGCACTACCAGCGAGACACATATCTCCCTTATTGATGCTAGTGCCAACACTCATTCTTCTAAAAAGATTATAAATAAATAACAAGAAGTACAAGAAAATATTTGAAAAGATAACAACCTCACAAGTGTTATACCCATCTTTTTTTAAAAAAAAAATTATGAAAATGCTTTTAAATAATAAGCTATGATATAAAAATGTCATATTTTATTTATTTAATGAATTAAGTAAATATTTTATAATCCAATTATGGTAGTTCATAATTTTATTTTATTTTTTGTTACATGGTAGTTCATAATTTGACATGTACCCTTAAGAATTTAATTAGTCACATAAAATAAATAATGGTTTATGGGCTTTCATGTTATAACACCCTTAGGCCCAATGACAATTTTTTTATCCATGTATCATAGTTTGGTTTAAGAAAAGATATGCTAACTCTACTTCTTTCAATTTCAAAATCTAAAAAAAAAAAATTAAGAGAACTTAGAGTTTTGAGAGGGAGAGAGCTTGAAGGAGAAATTAGGTGGTGTTGCTTCCTTCCTCTTTTGACTATAGCATTTTCTAACCTAGTATTCTTCTATCAAGGTGAGGGGATTTGTTTATTTCATTTTAAATACTTGAATTTGTGTTCTTCATTTTTTCCCCCTTTTCTTTGCTGTGTTGCTATGCTGCCAGGAGACGAAACAGAGGCACTAATGTTTCTTTCTTCCTGTTTCGCGTGAAGGCCATGTACAATAGTATAAAAAAAAGAAGCCAGGCCCTTATAATTTTTCCATGGTGGCCTGGCGTAGGGAAGGGGAGCAGCTTGCGCTGCTATGATCCTTCCTTTACCTTTTTTTTTTATATAAATATATATAATATATTTATTAAAGTATTATATTATTATAATATTAAAAGTATTATTATTTTAAAGTAGCATATATATATATATATATATATATATATATATATATATATATATATATATATATATATATATATATATATTGTATTATAGAATTTGAAAAGTTTACTAAGGTGTTAAAGTTTGATGATGTGGTTAGTTGATAATTTTGGTTGTAGAGGTAAAGAGAAGATATGAAAAAATATGTAATATTGTTTGGATTGATTTTTTTTTATTCTTTTTTTTTTTGTGATAAAAAATGATACTATGAGTTTTGATATGTATTCTTTTAGACATGTTTTGGATGATGAAAAATTGATATCTATGTCAATTAGTGATGTAATTTTTTTAGGAATGCTTATTATTATGATGACATTGTTGACATGACTTGAATTATGCTAAAGAGATAAGTATATTCCATATTGATGTTAATGTGTAGGTTTATGACAATAATGTAATGTGGTGAATTGGTATATTGTGTTCTTACTCATGTGTGATTGCGTGTGATTATTGAAGAGAGTATTTAGTGGAATGGGTTGAGGTATTTTATGTTGTGAATCTTTCGGTGCCGACCGGGGAGCGGGAGACTCCGAGATATAAATAGCACCGTCGGGATGAGGAGACCTCGTCAGATACCCCCAGGCGTTAAGGAGGGATGTTGTTGTTGGCCGGAGGGTGTGGTATCTCCAGGGTACAAAATTAAAACCGTCAGGGTGGGGGACCTCGAGTGAACAACCCCAAAAGGGACCCAAAGACTCAGTTGTTTTATATATGATATTCTGGATATGTACCTCGTGAGAGGAACCTCAATTTTTTTTATTAATGTAGTTACAAGCCATTCCACAAATACTATCTCATGTTGGAATATGATCGTTATTTATGTTTAATCTTGATAATTATATATATATATATGTGTGTGTGTGTGTGTGTGTGTGTGTGTGTGTGTGTGTGTGTGTGTGTGTGTGGGATATGTTTATGGATGTGTGTGTGGGATACCCTCACTAAGTCAGTGGATTCACCCCACGTTTAAATTTTCAGTCGCAGGTATCTATAAAGCCACTAGAAGTCTTGTATGCCATGTGGACAGTTTGAAAGGTTGTACCCTTAGTTTTAAGTTGTTCTAGTTTTAGTCAGGACATTGTAATTTTTGTTTGTTGTTAGTCACTCTGATGTATTATATTAATGAATGTAGTATTGTACTTTGGATGAGACGCATTTATGTATGCTTGTGAGGCTGCGAAGGGGAAAGAGGAGGTTTTCCCTTTAGGCCAGTCATGGCTACGAAATTCGGGTCATGACAATAAGTAAATATTTATTGCTTTAAAAAGAAAAATACACTAAACATAAAGTTCAATAACTTCAAAGCATTAAAAATTCAAAACACACTAAATATAAAACTTAATAACATCTAAGTATAAGAAACTTATTTCTTGACACTCCCATCTCCGATAAGATGAACAGTTTTTCCATCTGGATTAGTAAAGAAGTCAGAAACATCTAGATGAGTAACACCCATACGACCATAATCAGAATCACCATCTTCATAAGCAAAGCGTGTCTCTATCTTTTTCCCTTTATTTTTAAGTGATTCTTGATAAAGGTCGGTAAGATGCTTTGGTGTACGACAGCTACGTGACCAATGGCCTTTGCCACGACAACAATAGCATAAGTTTTCATCTTCCTTGCTATTCTGCCCACTTTTTTCCTTTTCATTTTTGCCACTATTTTTCCACTTCCGGTGAGAACAAGTGTTCTTGGAAATTCCATCACAACCATGTCCACGACCACGATCACGACCATGACTTTTCCCATAATTATTGTAACATCCCTCACTGCTCTATGGATTGATTATTGTCCCCACAAACCAACATGAGTCTTTTAAGCGTGCGTTGTTCTCATTCACACGCTTCCTAGGAAAACTTCCTAGGAGGTCACCCATCCCATAATTGCTCCAAGTCAAGCACGCTTAACTGTTGAGTTCTTAAGTGATTGGCTTTCGAAAAGAAGATGCATCTTGTTTTTATAGGTAGTACCAATCAATTCTTATAAACCATTCTTAACAGTATAGTCTTATACCTACACAGTCTCAGTATCCCTCTCATTCCGATGTGTAATCGGTTCATTCATGTGACCTCTGAGTCGCCCCGATGTCCCATTAAAGAAGAACCCAAAATTATTAAAACCTAATCGTTTAATTAACGTAAGCGGTTACATCGAAACAGCAAAAAAAAATTAAAATTATCTTGGAACCGCGATCAAACTAAAACATCAAAGAAATAACATACAAGCATTTGTCCATAATAAAGTACATAACATCCTGAAAAAACATCAAATAGTACCAATAAGGGAAACCCACCAGAAGGATCCCGATAGATACAGTCCGATGAAAAGAAAATACACCAAATACCAAAGAAATATGTCTCGCCGTCTCTCAACATCTCGCCCCCTCTCAAAATACATGCAAAACCTCACTCAGGTACCTACGAGAACAGTACTTGCCCAAGATGTCACATACTACTACCCCCACTGGAACCCGGGAATCTTGACGGTCCGGCCTATCCTCCACTGTCGCAGGAAGACATCCTCTCTGTAGTGGATCTTTGGAACATCCGTCTGTAATCTCTGCCAACCGGGAGGGTAGTCGTCAGGAGGATACGCGTGAAGACTCCAACCCAGTGGCCCTAATCTCGAGTGCTACTGGGACCTCTGGAACAGGTAATGGATCGTAACAGGGTCGGTTGGGTCATCCTCCTCTTGGATTGGGGCAACCCCAGGTCCTGGTGCTGGGGAAAGTCCTGGTGCCACAGCATCAAGAGGTACCATAAAAGCTGCGCGAAACATATCTGGCATCGGCGGCATCGGAGTTGCGAGCGGTGTAACAGGAAATCCAATAGGAAGAGGGAGCGTCACGCTGGCTCGGAAGGTGCCGGCTAAACTCAAAGGAGCTCCATTTCCCATATCTACCGTCGCCACTGCGGGACCCGTATATACAGTAAAACCGGTGATCGGGTCCACGAGCCCCCGTTAGGATTTGCACACTCAAACTCAAACTTCCCCGTAAAGGGAAATCCAGGCTGCTGGGTCATCCATGGATGGTCCCAATGTGCCATCTGTACGATCCTGATCTGTGAGGTAACAAGCGACAAAAGCAAACGCACACAAGGGAAAAGGGGAGAAGAAACTATTTAATGTCAAACGTGGAAAGGGGTTAAAATGACATTTAATTCTATAATAGCACGGTAAACTACGTCGTGGTCGTCGCACCCTCATGTATAGTCCAGTTCCCTACCATCCCAGCATGATCAAACACTTCGCTCCTCGAGCTCGACTGTGCCAAGGGAACGTCCGGATCCATCTAAAGGCACGCGCATACCCGATACAAGAAGAAAAGAACAGAACATACAGATGTGCAAGAGTGAGATACCGTCATAAGATATATCCCACAGCAACCATATACATGATACATACCTCACATAATCATACAAGCAGTTAAATCATGCATATACATAACATAACAGTGTTATATCAAAGGGTCTCAAACCCGCACAGTCAACCTTTGAAAATATTCATGGCACTTCAATATCGGGCTTTAACTTAATCTCATGAGATATCAACACCATTTTCCACTAGAGAAGAATTAGAGTTGGTCAATCTCTAGCCCACCGGGTAGTTGCCTCCATACCCTCTTGAAATTAAGGTCTCAGGACGAGCAACGTCACATTTGCCTCTGAACCGGTCACATGGACCGACTCCCAGATACCACCTTTTATCTGATATGTAAGAAAGCACGTCTGCCTAGGGAAATGCACATGATAATATATTTTATTTAAAAGGTTTTCTTTGTGTTTATTCTGTTTCGCTGTCGCAGCTCAAAGCTAACGACTTAATCATCATTTCCCCATCACTTGAAAACTTAAAAGCATAGGACACACAGTCCGAATGCTCAATCATAACGCTCGAGACCGATGCCGCAGTCAAGGGTTGTGGTCATAGAAAACAACATTCACCTTTAACAACGTTCATCACAACGTGGTTAGGACACACAGTCCACAACAACGTGATTAGGACACACAGTCCACAACAACGTGATTAGGACACACAGTCCACCATAACGAAATCAGAACGCACTGTCTTGAATTTCGAGAATTGGACCCTCGGTCCCGAACATCATGAATAGCACTAATGGCCCCGAATTAACACTGATCCAAGATCACGTGTGTATAACTGAATACTAGAGGCGACGTCTCGCGTACTAGATTCTCTTTCTTAAGTACTTATTTTTTGTTCAGTGAAAATCAAATTCAAAACCGAATCCTCGATAACCTATCCAGGCTATCAGAAAGTTTCTAAAACATTTAGGAGAAAACCTTTTCGTTGAAAATCTTTTATAAAGAATCTTTGAAATACTTTTATCTTTGAAAATCCCCAATAGGATATTGCAAAATAATCTTGAAAGTTTTCACTTGAAGACACATAGTTCGAAAATGATTTTTCTCTTGTACAACAATAATTCTCCAAAACCATTTCAACATTTAAAACGAGTACTTTAAGTTAATGATCTTTTGGAAAAGAACACCAATCCCTTCATCTTCAAAGCTTATTAAGGTTTTTTAATCCTTATAACAGTTGAGCACAGACACAAGTCTGGCTTAGCAAACTTTCAATCCACAGCAGTATATATTCTCAGTTCAATGCTAATATCACAGTTGAAAGCAATTCATCACAAATATGAATTATAACATTTAGAACAAGTACAGTTCAACTTCAGATAATAGCATAACAGTTCAAGTACATTAGATAACCAAGTAAGGTCAATCAACACATAAATATCCAGTTAAACACATACACACATGCATACAGCTATTGAATATCTTTAGGAAATCCCCTCTTATCTCACGTCGGAGTTAAGAGTTTTGGATTTGAAAAGAAGGTTCATGAACGTCCTCGCTTCTCCGGCGATGGAAGTCTAAGGTTACCAACATAAAATCATGAGTTAAAAAAATCACTGGAGAACACTAACCACAAGGTATAGGTTCGGTTCATACAATAAACTAGGATTACGGGTTTCCGAAATTAATGCGACTCTTGGATCTATGATCCTTAAGTGCTAGAAGTTAACAAACAACAATATTTTAACAAGGTTGAATTAAAAATCCCACTCAGTACTTGGCTTAGGGTTTCAGCCAAGCATAAGTAAATAGGTTAGGAATTTCTAAACTTTCCAATCTCTTTAGGTTAGCTCCATACATAGTAATGAGCTTGAAACCATGATCATTTCAGAAAATGGAAAAATCAAATGTCTTAGACCATGACCTCTTAGGTTCGGCCTTAACAAGTTTGTGAGGTTAGAGGTCTTTAAATCATCCAATCTTTTGGACATAGCATCCTTTAACATGAAGGAACTTTAATCCATAATTATCTTGGAAATCAAAATAAAATAACACATCCTAGGTCAAATGTTACATTCGGCCATCATAGGAAAATAAAGCAAGAAAATATTTTAAACTTTCCAATCACTTAGACATAGAACCCTTTAACATAAGGAGCTTTTTAGTCCATGATCACTTTGGAAAACAAAACTCAACATCTTTGCCATAACCATTTAAGGTTTCGGCCTTTTCAAGAAATAGGGGTTAGAAATCTTCAAACTTTCCAATCTCTTGGACCTAGCATCCTCCTATATCAAGGAGTCTTAATCCATGATCATTTTGGAAAACAAAACTTAAACACCATTACCTTAAAACTCATTGGTTTTGGTCTTTACATAAAGATAGGGTAAAAATCTTTAAACTTTCCAATCACTTAGACAAAGCATCCTTTAACATAAAGGAGCCTTGGTCCATGATCATCTTGGAAATGAAACTCAAATACAAACTCATACATGTAAAAGTTGAAACAAGATCCACCTAAACCACATACATGGTTTCGGCCTCCTTAGGAAGAAGAGGTTAGGAAACTTTTTTTTACACAACCTTTTAGTATGTGATAGTATGAGTAAATACAAGAATATAGAAAGTGGTTTCAACTCAAAATGAGTTTTCTACCATTTTTGAGAGGTTTTAGAAATTAAAAGCACATAAAGGACATATGAAGAACACTTTGAAATGAAAGATGAAACTTTGAAAAAAAAATTGAACTACATAGAAGTGTTACCCTTAACAAGATGAAAAACTTTGATGAAGAACTTTAAGAGAAAAGCTTGATAAAAATGTAAACTTTGTAAGAGAAGAGAAGAAGAAGAAGAAGAAGAAGAAGAAGAAGAAGAAGAAGAAGAAATGTAAAGTGAAAATGTGATAACTGGAGTAAAGTGACGAAGTGTGGAAATGAAGAGTAGTTATAGAGAGTGGGGGGGAAGTGATCACGGTTTTGAGATGGAGAAGAAGAGAAGAAAGAAGGTGGGTTGCTTGTAGAGAGGATAAAGAGTTAAGATGATGCGATGTGATTGGAGAGAGAAAGATGAAAAAGTGAGATTTTGAAAAAAAAGTCAAGATTCACTTTTTGAGGTGTGTCATAGCCTTCAAATCAAGTCACTTCATGTCAATTCATCCTCTTGATGCTCTGCTCCATTGCGTATCAGATGATTTCCCCGATCGTATTTCCCGATGATTTCACCTGGGAAATCCCTAAGATTTGGCCCCGAACAAGATTTTTCGAAAAAATCCAAACCCACACAAAACATCATAAAAACACTAATCGTCTCGTTCACAAATTAAAATTTTGTCTCTAGCTCAGTAAACTTGTACTGGCAGTGAGAACCTAGACCGGTTTTCGTTTGAATTTTCGATCGAAAATTTTAATGTGACTTCATACAGTAAAACAACACAAGAAAATGATATTATTTTAAATAAAATCATCCTCTAGATTTTATCAAAAATAAACACATTAAAGCATGTATTTACTGATAAAGAAGCATACGAAAAACAGGATGTTACAACTTTACCACTCTAAAAAGAATTTCATCCACGAAATTACGTACCTTGAAATAACTCAGGGTACTGCAATTTCATCTTGTCCTCAGCTTCCCACGTTGCTTCTCCAGTTGTCTCATTCCATATGACTTTGACCAAAGGAATTTGCTTACCTCTGAGCTGCTTTGTCATCCTATCCGCGATTTGTGCCGGCGAAGTCACAAAGGACATGTTCTCTTTTAATTGTACTTTATTCGGCTTTATGATATGTGATGGATTAGGAATGTATTTTCTCAACTGAGAGACATGAAAAACATCATGGATATTGGAAAGAAAGGGTGGTAAAGATATTTTATAAGCTGTTGGACCTACACGGCGACGGATTATGTAGGGTCCAATGAACTTGGGTGTAAGCTTTCCGTACTTTAGTACTCTGCCAATCCCAGTCGTTGGCGTGACTCTCAAGAATACATGTTCGCCTTCCTCAAACTCTAGAGGTCGTAGTCTCTTGTCCGCGTAGCTCTTCTGTCGGCTCTGAGTAGTCCTCATTTTCTCCTGGATCATCTTCACCTATTCTGTTGTTTGTTGCACGAAGTCTAGACCCAACAGTAAACTCTCACCATCCTGGTACCAACACAAAGGCGTCCGACATCGTCGACCATACAAGGCTTCATAAGGTGCCATTCCAATGCTTGAATGGAAACTATTATTGTAGGTGAATTCTATCAACGGTAAGGACTCATCCCAACCCCGACATCCTCCAAAATACAAGCTCTCAACAAGTCCTCTAGTGACTGGATTGTCCTTTCCATTTGTCCATCCGTCTGCGGATGATATGCGGAACTCAATCTGAGTTTCGTTCCAAGTGATTTTTGCAAACTCTGCCAAAACCTCTATGTAAATCACGGATATCGGTCTGAAACAATGCTCGAAGGCACACCATGCAGTCTAACAATCTCTCTGATGTACAGTTGGGTTAACTTCTCCATAGAGTATCTCATATTGATTGGCAAAAAGTGAGCTGACTTAGTCAATCGGTCCAGTATTACCCATATAGCCTCATAACCCTTCTTAGTCCTTGGTAAACTGGCCACGAAATCCATCGAGATTCCATCCCATTTCCACTCTGGAATATCTAAAGACTGTAACATTCCTGCTGGTCTCTGGTGTTACACTTTGGCTTTCTGACATACCAAACAAGAAGCGACGTATTCCATTACATCTCTCTTCATCCCATACCACCAGTACAACTTCTTAAGATCTTGATACATCTTCGTGTCCCCTGGGTGCATACTCAACCTGCTCTTATGAGCCTCTTCTAAAATCAGCTTCCTCAGCTCAACATCATCAGGTACACAGATTCTCTCGTCAAACCTCAAGATTCCATTTGTTCATTCTCTACATTCTGACAGAGCTCTGTGACGTACTAAGTCTCTTTCTGTCTGCAGATACTGATCAGTCTCTTGCTTCTCCTTTATCTGCTCCATTAATCCATTTGACACGGTGGTCCTGTTCAGACACAGTTTTCCGGGCGTACTCTCAACTGACAAACTTAGATCTCAGAATTGTTCCAGTAATTCCTGCTCTTTAACCATCATCACTGATGCTTGAATTGACTTCCCGCTCAAGGCATCAGCCACTACATTCACCTCTCCAGGGGGATACTGAGGTTGAAAGTCATAATCCTTCAGGAATTCTAACCAACGTCTCTGACGCATATTTAACTCCTTCTGATTAAACAGGTACTTCAAGCTCTTATGGTCACTGAAAACATTAAAAGTAGTCTCATACAAGTAATGTCTCCAGATTTTTAAAGCAAAGACCACAGCAGCCAGTTCTAAATCGTGCGTCGAATAGTTCCTCTCATGAATCTTCAATTGCCTCGAAGCATAAGCTACAACTTTTCGATTTTGCATCAGCACACAACCCAAACCTTGATGCGAAGCATCACAGTAAACCTCAAAAGATTCCTTGGGATCAGGTAGGATCAATACCGGTGAGGTTGTCAACCAACTTTTCAGCTCTTGAAAGCTTCACTCACAGGCTTCTGTCCACACGAACGCTTGGTCCTTACGAGTCAACTGGGTGAGAGGTCCTACAATCTTGGAAAATCCCTCAATGAACCTCCTATAGTAGCCAGTCAAACCCACAAAACCACGGATTTATGTTGCCGTTGTCAGCCTTTCCCAATCCAAAACAGCCTCGACCTTCGTCGGATCCACAGCGATTCCTTTGCGGGATATTACGTGACCCAAGAATTGAACTTGATCCAACCAAAACTCACAGTTCTCTGGTTTCGCATAGAGCTGCTTCTCTCTCAGGATCTGAAGAACAATTCTAAGGTGTTCAGCATGAGTCTCCTTGTCCGGAGAATAGATCAGAATGTCATCAATGAGGACGACTATGAACTGATCCAAAAAGGGATGAAAGATCCTATTCATATAGTCCATGAATATATCAGGTGCATTCGTCACTCCAAACAGCATCACCAAATACTCATAATGCCCATAGCGTGTTCGAAATGCTGTATTAGGAACATCTTCTGCTTTTACTCGTATCTGGTGGTATCCTGACCGCAGATCTATCTTTGAAAACACTGCCGCACCACACAACTGATCCATAAGATCATCTATCCTTGGAAGAGGATATCTGTTTTTAATCATGACTTTATTTAACTGACGAAAGTCCACACACAGCCTAGTCGTTCCATCTTTCTTCTTTACTAGCAGGACTGGAGCTCCCCATGGTGACACGCTAGGTCGTATAAACTTTTTCCTCATCAGCTCCTCAAGTTGGTCCTTCAAGGTTTCTAACTCTGATGGCGACATACGATATGGTGCCATGGATATTGGTCCAGTGCCTGGAATTAGATCAATCGCGAACTCGATCTCCCGAATAGGTGGCAATCCAGGTACATCCTCAGGGAAAACCTCCAGAAACTCTCGAAAGATAGGTACGGATTCCAAGTCAAACTCGCTCTCGACGTCCAAGGAAAACACCAGCATGTAACCTTAAGCTCCTTCTTTCAAAGAAGCTCTTACCTGACTAGCAGATAAAAATCCAGAAATCTCCTCCCTAAAGATTAAGGTTTTCTGAGCACAATCTATTAGGATATGGTTCAAAGATAACCAATCCATGCCTAAGATTACATCTAACTGTACTGAAGGCAAACAGATCAAGTCTACAAGGAAATGTCTATTATGAACGATGATAGGACAGTTTAAGCAAACAGAATTAAGAGTCACAGGTTCAGCAGTTGGGGTAGAAACAATCAGATTATATGGCAAGGAAGAACAGGCAAGTCTAGAATTTTCACACGATCCATCGAAATAAAAGAATGAGTTGCGCCTGAATCGAAAAGTACAGACAAGAGATTACCAGCAATGTCGCACTTACCTTGCACAAGATCAGCGGAGTTCGATGTCTCAGCACCACTCATGGTATACACACTTCCCTTAATGGTTGGCTTGTTTACTCTGGCATGGTTGACAAAATGCTCCCTCTTCGATGCACGGTACTCCTTTGCCAAGTGTCCCACGCGGTCACAGTTGTTACACTTGTAATCCTTCTTTGGGCAAGCATTAGCAAGGTGGCTCGGATCTCCACACCTGAAACATATCCTTTCTTGGTCTTGATCGTTGTTTCTCTGGCCTCCACTTCCTGTCCCCGAAACACTGGGACAAGCTTGTTGTTTCTGGTTGTAGCTAGATGCCTGGTGATACAACTTCCTCTGGTTTTGCTTCCATTTTGAATTCTGCCCTTGATTCTGGCTCTTAGGACGAACAGGTCCTCCCGCGCTTCCATTGTTATCCCTTCCTTTACGCATCATCTCAATTTTCCGGCACTTCTCCACTAGTGCTTGGAAGTTCCTGATCTCCAACGGCAATACCGATTCTTTAATCTCGAAGCACAGACTGGCGTCAAACTGCTCACACTTCCATTCCTCACTGGGATTGTCTTGAAAGAAACAGAAATACTTGGAAAGGGATTCAAACCTCGCCGCATACTCCCCTACTATCAGGTCCCGATGACTCAGCCTCATGAACTCCTGCTCCTTCTCTTTCCGGGCACTCTGAGGAAAGTATTTGTCTAGAAACTTGCCACGAAATACTCCCCAGGTGATCACCTGGTGCTCAGCCTCCAACAACTGCCTGGTGCCCTTCCACCAGTACTCAACATCGCCCACTAGCTGGAACACGGAATAGGGTACCTTAGATTCCTCTGGAGTGTGTACCATATCGAAGATCTTCTCTAGCTCCTGAATCCAAAGATCAGCCTTTATTGGATCCACGTCTCCATAAAACTGCGATGGATTCTGACATCGGAAAGCGTCCATATGCCTTCCCTCTGCAGCTTGTTCTGCCCTTTGTTGCTCCTGTTGGTTCTGGGCAGCAGCATTAGCCGTCTGAAGAGCTATGGCAGCAACCACGTCAGTCAGTGCTTGGGCAGCGAAATCCATTCCTCTGTAGCCTCGTCCACATCCACGAGCACCTCTCTGGTTCATACTGACCTATACCACACAAGCAGTCAGATAACAGCTAGTAAAGGGATGTGAACCACGGGTTATCACACATTACCTCAAAGAAGTAATTCAAACAACATCCAGATAGAGAAAAACACAACTTCAACACAACAGACCTAAACCCAAACATTCCCGAAAGACTCGACTGGCTCTGATACCAACTAATACGACACCCTAAAACCCGACATCACATGGTTACCCGTTGCTGAAAGGAAACTTATTTAAAATGCTGGTCGCCTTCGGAAAAATAACCTTTTATATAAGGTTACTGAAAAAGGGTACTCATTTTTTTTTGTTAAAAGCAGTTAAGAAAATGTGATGAACACTCAAAACATGAAAATCAACATCACACATATAAATATAATTGTCCCACTTGGGATCTTAGGTTTGATTACAAGACAGGCCTTGTCGAACTGGACAACATACGCTAAAACAGCTACTGAAGAAATAGGTAAAAAGAAAACATCAAACTGGGAATAGGGAACTAGGTACAAGACTCAAAAGATGGCTCTAAAAGCCTAAGGACTATTGGGACAACTCCAAAAGCCGACGAACGATCTACCAATGCCTCATGCATGCAGAGTGTCCACATACACTACCCTCAGACGAGATATCAGATGCCGGATTGATAACGTCACAACCATCGTCGATAGGAACGTCGTCATCGCCGGGATCCTGCGGATGGTACTCTGGCTCCTCCTCCTCCTTGTCCTCGACCTCTATCAGATCAAAAGGTTCTTCCTCGGGATCCTCTTCGAGATCCTCCTCCACTAGATCCTTCGCAAGAGGTTCAACTGGATCAAAATGCTTATGAAGGAGTTCGGTGACTTGTAGTGTATGAAGGTAGTACCATGGAGGTGGAAGCATCACAGTCCTCGTCTCGATGGCATGAATCCTTCGTACAGGTACTCCGTTAGCATTCGTCTTGGTAGTCGTGACTGGTCCTCGATACGTCGCGTTCGTTGCACCCTCATGTATAGTCTAGTTCCCTGCCGTCCCAGCATGATCAAACACTTCGCTCCTCGATCTCGACTGTGCCAAGGGAACGTCCGGATCCATCTAAAAGCACGCGCATACCCGATACAAGAAGAAAAGAATAGAACATACAGATGTGCAAGAGTGAGATACCATCATAAGATATATCCCACAACAACCATATACATGATACATACCTCACATAATCATACAAGCAGTTCAATCATGCATATACATAACATAACAGTGTTATATCAAAGGGTCTCAAACCCGCACAGTCAACCTTTGAAAATATGCATGGCACTTCAATATCGAGCTCTAACTTAATCTCATGAGATATCAACACCATTTCCACTAGAGAAGAATTAGAGTTGGTCAATCTCTATCCCACCGGACAGTTGCCTCCATACCCTCATGCATTTAACGTCTCAGGACGAGCAACGTCACATGTGCCTCTGAACCGGTCACATGGACTGACTCCCAGATACCACCTTGTATCTGATATGTAAGAAAGCACGTCTTCCTGGGGAAATGCACATGATAAAATATTTTATTTAAAAGGTTTTCTTTGTGTTCGTTATGTTTCGTTGTCGCAGCTCAAAGCTAATGACTTAATCATCATTTCTCCATCACTTCAAAACTTAAAAGCATAGGACACACAGTCCGAATGCCCAATCATAACACCCGAGACCGATGCTGCAGTCAAGGGTTGTGGTCATAGAAAACAACATTCACCTTTAACAACGTTCATCACAACGTGGTTAGGACACACAGTCCACAACGTGATTAGGACACACAGTCCACAACAACGTGATTAGGACACACAGTCCACCATAACGATATCAGAAAGCATTGTCCTCAATTTTGAGAATTGGACCCTCAGTCCATAACATCATGAATAAGACTCATGGCCCCAAATTAACACTGATCCAAGATCACGTGCGTATAACTGAATACTAGAGGTGACGTTTCGCGTACTAGATTCTCTTTCTTAAGTACTTATTTTTCATTCGGTGAAAATCAAATTCAAAACTGAATCCTCGATAACCTATCCAGGCTATCGGAAAGTTTCTAAAACATTTAGGAGAAAACCTTTTCTTTGAAAATCTTTTATAAAACATCTTTGAAATACTTTTATCTTTGAAAATCCCCAATAGGATATTGCCAAATAATCTTGAAAGTTTTCACTTGAAGACACATAGTTCGAAAAGGATTTTTCTCTTGTACAACAATAGTTCTCCAAGACCATTTTCAACATTTAAAACAAGTACTTTAAGTTATTGAGCTTTTGGAAAAGAACACCAATCCCTTCATCTTCAAAGCTTATTAAGGTTTTTTAATCCTTATAACAGTTGAGCACAGACACAAGTTTGGCTTAGCAAACTTTCAATCAACAGCAGTATATATTCTCAGTTCAATGCTAATATCACAGTTGAAAGCAGTTCATCACAGATATGCATTATAACATTTAGAACAAGCACATTTCAACTTCATATAATAGCATAACAGTTCAAGTACATTAGATAACCAAGTAAGCTCAATCAACACATAAATATCCAGTTAAACACATACACACATGCATACAGTTATTGAATATCTTTAGGAAATCCCCTCTTATCTCACATCGGAGTTAAGAGTTTTGGATTTGAAAAGAAGGTTCATGAACGTCCTCACTTCTCCAATGATGGAATTCTAAGGTTACCAACATAAAATCAAGAGTTAAAAAAATCACTCGAGAACACTAACCACAAGGTATAGGTTTGGTTCATACAATAAACTAGGATTAGGGGTTTCTGGAATTTATGCGACTCTTGGATCTATGATCCTTAAGTGCTAGAAGTTCAGAAAAAACAATCTTTTAACACGGTTGAATTAAAAATCCCACTATGTACTTGACTTAGGGTTTCGGCCAAGCATAGGTAAATAGGTTAGGAATTTCTAAACTTTCCAATCTCTTTAGATTAGCATTCATACATAGTAAGGAGCTTGAAACCATGATCATTTCGGAAAATGGAAAAATCAAATGTCTTAACCATGAACTCTTAGGTTCGGCCTTAACAAGTTTGTGAGGTTAGAGATCTTTAAATCATCCAATCTTTTGGACATAGCATCCTTTAACATGAAGGAGCTTTAATGTATAATCATCTTGGAAAACAATAAAATAACACATACTAGGTCAAAATGTTACATTCGGACATCATAGGAAAATAAAGCAAGAAAATATTTTAAACTTTCCAATCACTTAGACATAGCACCCTTTAACATAAGGAGATTTTTAGTCCATGATCACTTTGGAAAACAAAACTCAACATCTTTGCCATAACCATTTAAGGTTTCGACCGTTTCAAGAAATAGGGGTTAGAAATCTTCAAACTTTCCAATCTCTTGAACCTAGCTTCCTCCTATATCAAGGAGTCTTAAACACCATTGCCTTAAAACTCATTGGTTTTGGTCTTTACATAAAAATAGGGTAAAAATCTTTAAACTTTCCAATCACTTAGACATAGCATCCTTTAACATAAAGGAGCCTTGGTCCATGATCATCTTGGAAATGAAACTCAAATACAAACTCATACATGTAAAAGTTGAAACAAGATCCACCTAAACCACATACATGGTTTCGGCCTCCTTAGGAAGAAGAGGTTAGGAAACTTTGTTTTACACAACCTTTTAGTATGTGATAGTATGAGTAAATACAAGAATATAGAAAGTGGTTTCAACTCAAAAGGAGTTTTCTACCATTTTTTAGAGGTTTTAGAAGTTAAAAGCACATAAAGGATATATGAAGAAAACTTTGAAATAAAAGATGAAACTCTGGAGAGAAAAAAAAAAAGAACTACATATAAGTATTACCCTTAACAAGATGAACAACTTTGATGAAGAACTTTAAGAGAAAAGCATGATAAAAATGTAAACTTTGTAAGAGAGAAGAAGAAGAAGAACAAATGTAGTAAAGTGAAAATGTGAGAAATGGAGGAAAGTGATGAAGTGTGGAAATGAAGAGTATTTATAGAGAGTGAGGGGGAAGAGATCACGGTTTTGAGAGGGATAAGAAGATAAGAAAGAAGGTGGGTTGCTTGTAAAGAGGATAAGGAGTTAAGATGATGTGATATGATTGGATAGAGAAAGATGAAAAAGTGAGATTTTGAAAAAAAGTCGAGATTCACTTTTTGAGGCGTGTCATAGCCTTCACAACAAGTCACTTCATGTCACTTCATCCTCTTAATGTTCTGCTCCATTGCGTATCAGATGACTTCCCCGATCGTATTTCCCGACGATTTCGCCCGGGAAATCCCTAAGATTTGTCCCCGAACAAGATTTTTTTAAAAACTCCAAAACCACACAAAACATCATAAAAACACTAACCGTCTCGTTCACGATTTAAAATTTTGTCTCTAGCTCAGTAAACTTGTACTGGCAGTGAGAACCCAGATCGATTTTCGTCTGAATTTTCGACCGAAAATTTTACTATGACTTCAGACAGAAAAACAACACAAGAAAATGATTTAATTTTAAATAAAATCATCCTCTGGATTTTATAAAAAATAAACACATTAAAGCATGTATTTACTGATAAAGAAGCATACGAAAAATAGGGTGTTACAATCTCCAAGTACTCATAGATATGTATATTTATATATATAACACAACAATCCTCGAGAACATCTAGTCATATCCTCTACCCTCCATAATGATGCAATGCCATGCAGAATGAGTCATCAGGTTCGGCCATATCCGGATATCCAACTCGACACGTCTCCAGAGTCCGCGGCACACACCCTCGTCCGTGGAGGGAGGATGCCCATGCAAAGCAATGGCACTACAGTTGCACAATATAAGCGCCGGTGCACACCATTGATCCTCGACCAGGGTGTTCATGCAAAGCATGAACTGTAGCTGCAACTAAAGAAATAATAATAATGTCTGGGACGGTCCTGCAGATAGCCTGATCCACAGGAATGCTCCCTCCATGAACCAGACCCCACGTGCCCGAAGAACCCAACCATGTTTCAGGTTAACCATATGAGAATATCACAGACCATGTTTCAGGTCACCCCCTAGTTCCATAACCTCTCATCCATAGTTCAGCATAATAACCTTAGTCATAATCACATCTCATCAGACTCATCTCAATATCAATAATAATATAATCTTGGTTAGGCACGTCTAAATCATGTATCATGAACCCCAATACATCCTCATCACAGAGAAAAACCACGTAGCAAAACATCACAGTCATACCATCAAGTCACAGATCCAATCATCTCCATATATCTTTATCGTAAATATAATGTGTAATAATTATAATAAAAATAATAAATATAATTAATTTAGTAAAGATTATTTAATCGTATTTCCAAGGCAGTCAATCACAGATAAACATAGCACATTCAACCAACATCAGTCAAGCAGTCCAAGCAAAACAACACATGCAACATCAAAATACGATAGGAAATTAGAATAATATATTTTTACGGAACGGTGATAAACACACAATTCCAATATCGTCCTTGGTGCCACGAAGTAGTCCCCAGTACGACATTGACATTGTCCGTTATTCGCTTCCGTGAAGGGTTTAGGTCTCCCTTCACCGTTATCTAAATAAACGCCACTTCGTCGTTTCCGACGTTACATGGCTTCTTCCCCCACCTGAGAGTCGCGCGCTAAACGGAATGAGACGAAAAGAATGAAGCATCCTTGAACTCCTCGATTCTGCCTCGCCTAGAAACAGGGCCTCCGATCCTCCAAAATTCCACCGAAGAGTCACATTGTGAAAGGCACATTGTAAGGAACCTAGAATTGTAGCAAACACCACAAAATCCGCCACTGTTTTGGCACTATATCTCACAATCTAGACCTTTGTTTAAAAACATGAACAGTGAGATTAAAGATCTACCTTTCCTTTACATTCTCCAAAAATTTCAGCTCGATCCAACGGTGGATGAGTCTAGGATGAACCTTCCAAAGTGACTGGTCAGGAGCAACTCAGGTAGAGTTTCCCTCCTTCTTCTGAGTTGAATAACTCTCACTCTGGCGAATATACAGAAAATTTAACCGTTGGATATGAAGAACTACCAACCTATAACCTCTCTACGAAATTTCAACACGATCTAACGGTGGAAGAAGGTGAGATGATGGATTTTCAAAAGCTGCTCCAGCTCAACAATGGTGATTTAGGGCTCTAGATAGCCTTCCTCTCTCTCAAACTCTATCTCTCTCTCTCTAGTTCTCTCCCTCTCTCTCTCTAGAACTCTCTGGCTTTCCGTTCTTTCAAACTCTCAGGTCTCCCTCTCTGTTTTATATTTCAAATGACTCAAGTGAAATCACTTGAGCCTCTTTTATTTTTATAAGTCAACATCCCAACGCTCAAGCGCCGGTAACCCCACGCTTGAGCGCCCCAACGCTTGAGCGTTCGCCTCCCCACGCTCAAGCGTTGGTTGCTGCCGTGTCATGCAACCATTCTTGGAGTGTCACATCAACCTCTTTGACATGTCGGAGGTCAACGCATGGCACTGTATGGTTGACTTGGGCGCTTGAGCGTGGATACACCCACGCTCGAGCCTTGACTTTTGACCAAAAGTCAATTCTTTGAGTTCAAGGTCCGTTCAACGTCCGATTGAGCTCAAATTTGAGATATAGGATCATTTAGACCTAATAAATAACCTCAAACCATCAAAAAATGTGTAATCTCATCTCTAAGTCCAAAATTATTATTTCACACTCAGACGTCTCAAAGGCTCTAACCAGGAAACCCTAATTTTATTCTTACGTTCAAACTCACTCGAAAAGGTTGCGTACTTGCCATGCGAAGGCCTCTAGACCTCAAAAAACATCTCAACTATGTAATCCAAGTCCTAAACCTAATCGTCATACATAAACCACACATAAAATAACATATGTTACATTTCTACCCCCCTTAAAAGAAATTCCATCCTCGGAATTTACGTACCTGAAAACAGATGGGGGTACTGCTGCTGAATGTCCGCCTCACGCTCCCAAGTAGCATCTCCGGTAACACCATCCCATATGACCTAGACCAGGGAAATATGTTTACCACGGAGTTCTTTGATCCTTCTATCTGCAATCTTAGACGGTAAAGCCTCATATTCAAAATTCTCTCGAAGTTGTATTGACTCGGGCTCAATTACATGCGAAGGATTTGGGTAATATTTTCTCAACTGGGAAACATGGAAGACATCATGAAGGTTGGAAAGGTTAGGCGGTAAGGCTATCTGGTAAGCTACTGGACCGATTAGGGGAAGAATCTTAAAAAGGTCCAATGAATCGGGGAGTAAGCTTTCTAGACTTTATAGCTCTGTCAATTCCGGTCTTCGGAGTGACTCTCAAAACACGTGATTACCTTCTTGGAACTCTAAGGGTCTCCTCCTCTTGTTACTATAGCTCCTTTGCCTATCCTGCGCTTCCTTCATTTTCTCTCTTATTTTCCTGACTTGTTTCGTTGTTTGTTGTACCATATCAGGACCCAACGTGCCTTTCGCCAGTCTCATACCAACACAATGGAATCATTCACTTTCTCCCATACAGATCCTCATACGGTGCCATCCTGATACTGTTGTGGAAACTGTTATTGTATGTGAACTCAATCAAAGGTAGGAATTCATCCTAACTACCAACATGTTCCAACACACAAGCTCTTAAAAGATCCTCCAATGATTAAATTGTTCTCTCTGACTGTCTGTCTGTCTGAGGATGATAAGCAGAACTCATCCTCAAATTTGTTCCAAAAGCATCGTGTAACTGTTTCCAAAATCTAGATGTAAACCTAGGATCTCAATCAGAGACAATACTCGACGGCACACCGTGCAACCTCACAACTTCTTTGATGTAAATCTGGGTCAACTTCTCCAGACTGTAACTCTCACCAATAGGTAAGAAGTGAGCACACTTCATTAACCTATCAATGATTACCCAAATCACATCAAACCTCTTCAGAGTTAGTGGTAATCCAACCACAAAGTCCATCACTATACTATCACATTTCCATTCTGGGATATCCAAATATTGCAACAACCCTGCAGGTTTCTGATGCTCTATCTTAGCTTTCTAACAACCCAAACATGATAGAACATACTCCACCACTTCTTTCTTCATCTTTGGCCATCAAAACATCTTCTTCAAATCCTGATACATCTTGGTGGCTCCTGGGTGAAAACTCATCTTACTCTTATGTGCCTCCTCTAAGATCATCTTCCTAATCTCTAAGTCCTCTGGCACACATATCCGATTTCTAAACCTCAACACCCGATCTGATCCTCTCCTAAACTCCGAAACTTTTCCCTCATCTATGCCTCGACTTACCTCTAGCAAGTATTCATCCTGATCCTGCATAACCTTAAGATCTCTCAAAAACTCACTACTGATGGTGATCATACCTAAGCATATTCTATCCTCAGTCAAATCCATACTTAGGTTCATAGCTCTAAATTGTTCAAGCAACTCCATCTCTTTCACCATCATTGCGGATACGTGTAAATATTTCTGACTTAGTGCATCCTCTACGATATTAGCCTTTCCTGGATGGTATTGAAGATCAAACTCAGAATCCTTAATGAATTCCATCCATCTACGCTACCTCATGTTCAGCTCCTTCTGATCAAACAAATACTTAAGACTCTTGTGATCGCTGAACACATTAAACTTAGCTCCATAGAGATAATGTCGCCATATCTTCAATGCAAACACTATGACTGCCAACACCAGATCATGGGTTGGTAATTCCTTTCATGAACTCTCAACTGTCGGGAAGCATACGCAACAACTCTTCCTTCTTGCATCAAAACACAACCCAAGCCCTGATATGATGCATCACAATACACATCAAATTGTCCTATGGGATCGGGCAAAGTCAACATTGGGGATGTAGTCAACCTTTCCTTCAACTTCTGGATACTTTCTTCACATTTTTCTGTCCAAACAAATGCTACACTCTTCCTTGTCAACTGAGTCATAGACAACGCAATCTTTGAGAAGCCTTCAATGAACCTCCCTGTAATAACTAGCTAAAGCTAGGAAGCTCATCACCTCACTAACTGTCTTAGGCCATTCCCACTTAATCACAGCCCTCTACCTTCACTAGGTCCACTGCTATCCCTTCCTTGCCGATTATATGACCTAAGAACTCGCACTTCTTCTAACCATAATTCACACTTGGATAGCTTAGCATACAACTTCCTATCCTTCAATACCGCAACACCACTCTCAAACGTTCCTCGTATTCTTCCAGGCTACGAGAATAGATAAGAATATTATCAATGAATACCACCACGAACTTATCGAGGAACGGTCTAAATATCATGTTCATGTAATCCATGAACATTGCTGGAGCATTAGTTACACCAGAAGGCATAACCAGGTATTCATAGTGTCCATACCTCGTCTTGAAAGCAGTCTTAGGTATATCCTCCTTCTTCACCCTAACTCGATGTTATCCCGATCTTAAATCTATCTTAGAAAACATCGAAGCTCCTTCAACTGATCCATCGGATCATCTATCCTAGGCAACAGATATTTGTTCTTGATTGTAACCTTATTCTACTGCCTATATTCAGTGCACAACCTAGAACTTCCATCCTTTTTCTTGACAAACAACATAGGTGCTCCCCACGGCGACACACTCGGTCTGATGAATTCCTTCTTCATCATATTTTCCAACTGTTTCTTTAACTCTGTCAACTCTACTGGGGGCATCCGATAAGGGGCTACTGAAATGGGTCATGTCCCTAGTACGAGGTCTATAGTGAAATCAACTTCCCTCTCTGGTGGCAACCCTGGAACATCAGGAGGAAAAACCTCGGGAAACTCTTTCACGATAGGCATAGAATCTAGACTCGGAGTCTCCTTAGCTTCCACGGAGAAAAGAATCACATACTGCCGAGTATCATCACTCCTCACAGGTACCCCTTCATTGGCAGAAACTATGCTATAAGGCTCAAGAAAAGATAGGGTAAGTAGATAAGATCCACTAAGAATGTCTTATTCTCAATAACTATAGGACATTGCAAACAAACAGTCATAGTATAGGGTAACTGAGATATAGGTAGCTGTAAATGATATACACATTCATGTGAAACAAACGAATGCGAAGCACTTGAGTCAAACAACATCGACAAGAGTCTACCAGATACTAAACACATACCCAGAATAAGATCTGCAGATTGAGAGGACTCAGATCCTCTCACAGTAACAACCCTCCCTGAGGCTGGAGGTCTAGCCGTCTGTCTTCCTGTGGCTGGGGCTCCTCTCCTCCGCCTCCCGGGAAGTGTTGGCACCCTCCCGACGGCTGGTTGTTGTTGCCTTTGTGATCCCATATGCCTCGCACTCCCTAGCATATTGACCGTGCTTCCCACAAATATAACAACACGCCCTCTCCCCGACAATCTTCGATGTAATGCGGACCTCCGCATCGGAAACAAACTGGGCCTCTCTACTGCTGGCCCTCTCGTGCAACTGGTGCTGATGTAACGGGTGCAGACGAATGAGTACTCGATGCCGGTCTAGTGTAAGGTCCTCTCCCTCCCTAGGGCCCTCTATCTCTCTCTCCTCTGCCGCCTGATAGGACCTCCGCTCCGCTGCTGCCTCAGCTCTGCCGCCTGTCTCTGGTCCATACTCTCAATGGAACTGGCCCGCTCTACTAGCTCAGGAAAACTCAGAATGTCCAAGGGCACTATAGTCCTCCTCAACTCGTGCCTTAAACCATCCTCAAACCTTCGACACTGCCAAACCTCGTCCGGAAATCTCTCGAGAACTCAAAACTGAATCAAGGCCTCGAATCTGGCCGCATAATCACCAACACTAATGTCACCCTGCTGAAGATGCACGAACTCCCTCTCCTTCTCACGTCTAACCAACCTCGGAAAGTATTTTTCGAAGAAGCAATCTCGGAATAGCTCCCAACTGATCACTGCCTCGGCCTCAAGTAACCTCCTCTTGCCTCTCCACTATGACTATGCTCCCCCTGTTAGCATGAATGCAGCGTAAGTCACATTCCTGTCATCTCTGCATCTCGTGGTATCAAAAATCTTCTCTAGCTCCTATATCCACCACTCGGCTCGCTCTGGGTAATAATCCTCTGTGAACTGTGATGGCTTACCCTTCAGGAAGGTATCCAGTCCTGCATCCCCAGCTTCAGCAGCTCTCCTCCTCTCCTGTCGCTCCTGCAACTCAGCCTCTCTCTACATCCTGAGCGTTCTGTTGTGCCTGCTGCAACAAAACGGATGCTAACTCACGGATAGTCTAGAGAATCTCGGCTGCCTCACCTCCTCCTCCAACTCCAACCTAGGGCCGTGGCTCACCCTCAGCATCCACTCTATGGTCCACCTCTATAGCTCTACCACCTCCACGCCTACCATGTCCTCGACCTCGGCCTCGAACCATGATCCTGTTTAAAACAAATCATTAGCTCACATTAATATGACATATAATACTACATAAATTGAAATATATAAATACTATATGCTACATTAATGTTGATTTATTGCACACGGACTCACTACCCAACTCCTAAGCATAGTCGTTTTCCAGTGTGGATTCGACTAAATGGCCAGTACACTCTAATTCACGGTCCAATTAGAATCGAACTGCTTTGATACCACCAAATGAGACGCCGTGATGTCCCATTAAAGAAGAACCCAAAATTATTAAAACCTAATCGTTTAACTAACGTAAGCGGTTACATCTAAACAGCAAAAAAAAAATTTAACTTATCTTGGAACCGCGATCAAACTAAAACATCAAAGAAATAACATACAAGCATTCACCCATAATAAAGTACATAACATCTTGAGAAAACATCAAATAGTACTAATAAGGGAAACCCATCAGAAGGATCCCAATAGATACGGTCTGATGAAAAGAAAATGCACCAAATACCAAAGAAAGATGTCCTGTCATCTCTCAACATCCCATCCCCTCTCAAAATACATGCAAAACCTCACTTAGGTACCTACGTGAACAGTACTGGCCCAAGCTATCACATACTACTACCCCCAGTGGAACCCCGGAATCTCGACGGTCCGGCCTCTCCTCCACTGCCGCTGGAAGAGCTCCTCTCTACAGTGGATATTTGGAACATTCGTCTGTAATCTCTGGCATCCCGAGAGGATACGAGTGAAGACTCCGACCCAGTGGCCCTAATCTCGAGTGGTACTGGGGCCTCTGGAATAGGTAATGGATTGTAAACCGGGTCGGTTGGGTCATCCTCCTCTTGGACTAGGGCAACCCCAGGTCCTGGTGCTGGTGCAAGTCATGGTGCCAGAGCATCAAGAGGTACCATAAAAGGCGCGGGAACCATATCTGGCATCGACAGCATCGGCGGTGCGGGCGGTGCAACAGGAAATCCAATAGGAAAAGTGAGCGTCACGCCAGCTCGGAAGGTGCCGACTACACTCAAAGGAGCTCCATTTCCCATATCTATCGTCGCCGCTGTGGGATCCGTATATACAGTAAAACCGGTGGCCGGGTCCACGAGTCACTCGTTAGGATCTGCACAGTCAAACTCAAACTTCCCCGTGAGGGGAAATCCGGGCTGCTGGGTCATCCATGGATGGTCCCAGTGTTCCATCTGTACGATCTCGATATGTGAGGTAATAGGAAACAAAAGCAAACGCACACAAGGGAAAGGGGGATAAGAAACTATTTAACGTAAAACGTGGAAAGGGTTAAAATGACATTTAATTCTATAACAGCACGGTAAACATCCATCTCCAAGTACGCATAGATATGTATATTTATATATATAACACAACCATCCTCGAGAACATATAATCATATCCTCTACCCTCCATAATGATGCAATGCCATGCATAATGAGTCATCAGGTTCGGCCATATCCGAATATCCATCTCGACACGTCTCCAGAGTCCCCGGTGCACACCCTCGTCCGCGGAGGGAGGATGCCCATGCAAAGAAATGGCACTACATTTGCACAATATAAGCGCCGGTGCACACCACTGATGCCCGACCAGGGCGCTCATGCAAAGCATGAACTGTAGTTGCGACTAAAGAAATAATAATGTCTGGGACGGTCCTACCGATAGCCTGATCCACAGGAATGCTCCCTCCGTGAACCAAACCCCACGTGCCCGAAGCACCCGACCATATTTCAGGTCATCCATATTAGAATATCACAGACCATGTTTCAGGTCACCCCCTAGTTCCATAACCTCTCATCCATAGTTCAGCATAATAACCTTAGTCATAATCACATCTCATCAGACTCGTCTCAATATCAATAATAATATAATCTCGGTTAGGCACATCTAACTCATGTATCATGAACCCCAATACATCCTCATCACAGAGAAAAACCACGTAGCAAAATATCACAGTCATACCATCAAGTCATAGACCCAATCATCTCCATATATCTTTATCGTAAATATAATAAGTGTAATAATTATAATAAATATAATAAATATAATTAATTTAATAAATATTATTTAATCGTATTTCCAAGGTAGTCAATCATAGATAAACATAGCACATTCACCCAACATCAGTCAAGCAGTCCAAGCAAATAACACATGCAACATCAAAATATGATAGAAAACTAGAATAATATATTTTTACGAAACAACGATAAACACACAATTTCAATATCGTCCTCGGTGCCACGAAGTAGTCCCCGGTACGACATTGACATTGTCCCTTATTCGCTTTTGTGAAGGGTTTAGGCCGCCCTTCGCAGTTATCGAAATAAACGTCACTTAGTCGTTTCCGACGTTACATGGCTTCTTCCCCCACCTGAGAGTCGCACGCTAAACGGAACGGGATGAAACGAACGAAGCATCCTTGAACTCCTCGATTATGCCTCGCCTAGAAACAGGGCCTCCTATCCTCCAAAATTCCACCTAAGAGTCACATTGTGAAAGGCACATTGTAAGGAACCTAGAATTGTAGCAAACACCACAAAATCCACCACTGTTTTGGCACTATATCACACAATCTAGACCTTCGTTTAACAACTGGAACGGTGCGATTAAAGATCTACCTTTCCTTTACATTTTCCAATAATTTCAGCTCGATCCAACGGTGGATGAGTCTAGGATGAACCTTCCAAAGTGACTGGTCAGGAGCTACTCGGGTTGAGTTTCCCTCCTTCTTCTGAGTTGAATAACTCTGACTCTGGAGAACATGCAGAAAATTTAACCGTTGGATATGAAGAACTACCAACCTAGAACCTTTATACAAAATTTCAACACAATCTAACGGTGGAAGAAGGTGGAACGATGGATTTTCAAAAACTACTCCAGCTCAACAATGATGATTTAGGGCTCTTGATAGCCTTCCTCTCTCTCTCTAGTTCTCTCCCTCTCTCTCTCTAGAACTATCTTGCTTTCTGTTCTTTCAAACTCTCAGGTCTCCCTCTCTGTATTCTATTTCAAATGACTCAAGTGAAATCACTTGAGCCTCTTTTATTTTTATGAATCAGCATCCCAGCGCTCAAGCGCTGGTAACCCCACGCTTGAGCGCTGGCCTCCCTACGCTCAAGCGTTGGTTGCTGCCGTGCCATGCAACCATTTCTGGTGTGCCATGTCAGCCTCTTTGACATGTGTCAGGTCAACGCATGGCCCTGTCTGGTTGACATGGGCGCTTGAGCGTGGAACACCCACGCTTAAGCATTGACTTTTGACAAAAAGTCAAATCCTTGCGTTCAGGGTCCGTTCGACGTCCGATTGAGCTCAAATTTGAGATATAGGCTCATTTGGACCTAATAAATAACCTCAAACCATAAAAAATTTCTAATCTCATCTCTAACTCCAAAATTATTATTTCACACTCAGACGTCTTAAAGGCACTAATCGGGAAACCCTAATTTTGTTCTTACGTTCAAACTCACTCGAAAAGGTTGCTTACTTGCCATGCGAAGGCCTCTAGACCTCAAACAGTATCTCAACTATGTAATCCAAGTCCTAAACCTAATCCTCATACATAAACCACACATAAAATAACATATGTTACATCCTCCGCCTAGAAGCCCGCCAGAGCCGCTCCTTGATCATGCACTCTCTTGCACCGGCATCCACTCCCGCCCTCGTTAGTCCCCGGTGTCACAATTATAGTGGTTGTGAGTTTCTACATTCACTTCTGGGAATGGAGCACTACCAATCGAACGGGCTTCATGATTTTTCATCCAAAGCTCATTATTTTGTTCAGTCACAAGAAGGCAAGAAATTAACTCATAATATTTCTTAAAACGACCTTTTTCTCGATATTGTTGCTGCATGAGCACATTAATGCATGAGAGTGTAACACACCCCTTGTGTATTACATTGGTTAACTCTCGTTGAGGAAAACAAAACAAAAAAAAATAAAGGCTCGTGGTTTCTTTCGGAACATAAATTTTAACTTATCCATGTTTGAAAAACTGGTTTTTAAAAAAAAAAAACTTTCGACATATACATAAATCTATCACCTGTATATATATCCATATATATTCATACATCATCATAATAATTACATCACAGTTTTCCTACAAGTCTATTTATCTAGTATAGAAGGCAGTGGAATAATTGTTGTGATTTCATTCATAGTACGAGTCTCTTTTATAGAGAGATTACAATAAAGGTAAAACAAATCAAATCAAATCTCTTCCTATAATTAAGGAAGGAAATAAAAAAAAATAAAATCAAAATAATAAAGATAAAATCAAATAGAATCAAAGAGGATAAAATCAGGGATATTTTCCTGATTCTCCAACACCCCCCCCCCCCCCCCCCCCAAGTTGGTGCATATATATCTATCATGCCCAACTTGCTTATCAAGTGCTCAAAATTTGGTCTTGCTAGACTCTTGGTAAAAATATTAGTTGTTTGATGGTTGGAAGTCACAAAAGGAAGACAGATAATGCCAGCATCTATTTTTTCTTTTATGAAGTGGCGATCAATCTCAATGTGTTTGGTTCTGTCATGCTGGACAGAATTGTGAGCTATGCTTATTGCTGCTTTGTTTTCACAGTACATATTCAATGGAAGATCAACCTTCATCTTGAGTTCCTCCAAGACTCTATAGATCCACAACCCTTCGTAAATTCCTTGGGCCATTGCTCTAAATTCAGCCTCAGCACTACTTCTAGCCACCACACCTTGTTTCTTGCTTCTCCAAGTTACTAGATTTCCCCACACATAGGTACAATATCCTGAAGTTGATTTTCTGTCGGTGACTGATCCTGCCCAATCTGCATCAGTAAAGATTTCAACATTCCTCTCACTAGTTTTTCTAAAGTACAATCCTTTCCCAGGATTGCTATTCAAGTACCTCAAAATTCTGTAGACTACCTCAGGATGTTCTTCATATGGGGAGTGCATAAACTAGCTTACAACACTCACAGAAAAGGCAATATCAGTTCTGGTATGAGATAGGTAGATTAACTTTCCAACTAATCTCTGATATCTCCCAATATCAACAGGAACATCTCCTTTCTCCCAAAGTTTCACATTTGGGTCCATTGGGGTATCGACTGGTCTGCAACCACTCATTCCAGTTTCCTTTAAAAGGTCCATAATGTACTTTCATTGGGAAACCACAATTCCCTTTTTTGATCGAGCAACCTCCATGCCAAGAAAATATCTCAATGCTCCCAAATCCTTGACCTCAAATTCTGCTGCCAAATTTTTCTTCAGCCTTCCCGTCTCTATTACATCATTCCCATTAAGAACAATGTCATCAACATAGACAATTAGTGAAGCAATCTTCCCATCAGAAGAAAATTTTGTGAATAGGGTGTGATCGACTTGTCCTTGACTGTATCCCTGTTTCTTCATGGACTGGGTGAATCTTTCGAACCATGCTCTCGGGGACTGTTTGAGCCCATAGAGTGACTTCTTCAATTTACACACATTTGACCCAAATTTTTCTTCAAATCCAGGAGGCCCCATCCATGTATACCTCTTATTCTAGGTCACCATTGAGGAATGCATTCTTCACATCCAGTTGGTGCAAAGGCCAATCTAAATTGGTAGCAAGGGATAAAAGAATCCTAACAGTGTTCAATTTTGCCACTGGAGCAAAAGTTTCCGAGTAGTCTATACCATAAGTCTGAGTGAATCCCTTGGCCACCAAGCGTGCCTTGTACCTTTCTACGGATCCTTCTGAATTATACTTCACAGTGAAGACCCATTTGCAACCCATTGTGTTTTTTCCAACTGGCAAGGTCATAACACTCCAAGTGTTGTTCTTCTCAAGAGCTCTCATCTCCTCAAGAACAGCTTCCTTCCACTTTGGAATTTTTAGAGCTTCATGTACATTTTTTGGAACTTCTATTCTAGATAACTGTGAGGTAAATGCAGCAATAGAGGAAGACAAATTTGAATATGACATAAATTTAGACCAAGGATGCTTAGTACAAGATCTAATACCTTTTCTAAGCGCTATGGGGATGTCTAACTCAACTGATTCATTGTGACAATTAGGTTCAGACGGGGACGTACCTGTATCAGGTTGACTGATTGGATTTTCCCTCGGTTCGGATTCATGACCGTGCGGGAGAGTTGATTCTTCATTCATTTTCTTATGGTTTTTTGAAACAAAGAACTTTCCACACCTTCGATCACCATCCTTGAACCTGTCAATTTCTTCTTCACAAGAATCATCATGTTGTGGCATTTCGATTAGTTCTTCATTATTATCAATTTCCAAGGATTGTTTGTCAGAGTTTTGATTTAGAGATGTAGACCCAGATTCCACAGTAGCCTTACTCATGATGACAGTAGGTCCAGATAACAAATCTTGGTTATTTGTTATTGGTGCAAGAGCATAAGTCTCAGAATTGTGTGAATTTTCAGATAAAGTAATGGTTTCAAAAGAATCTTCATGTGAATTCCCCCCCTGAAGATGAATGTCCTTAAAAAAAGGTTGTTTTTCAAAGAAAGTGGCATCCATTGTTACAAAAATTCTTTTTGATTTTGGATCAAAACACTTGTACCCCTTATAGGTTGGAGAGTATCCAATAAAAACACATTTTATAGCACGTGGTGCTAGCTTCCCAAGATGCTTATGTTCATGAACAAACACAGTAGAACAAAATATCTTCAGAGGTAAATTGGCTGAAAGACGAGCCATAGGAAAACACTCTGTAAAAATATGAAGGGGAGTTTGAAATTGTAAAACTTTGGATGGCATACGATTGATCAAATATGCTGCAGTTAAAACAGCTTCACCCCACAAGTATTTTGGAACTTTTGTTTCGAAGAGTAAGGCTCTATCCACCTCTAGGAGATGTCTATTCTTTCTCTCCGCAATCCTATTCTATTGGGGTGTATTAGCACAAGAACTTTGATGCACAACCCCATTTTCAAGAAAGAAATTCCCAAAATCATATTAAAATATTCCTTTCCATTATCACTTTTGAAGACTTGAATATTTGTTTGGAATTGATTCTACACCATTTTAAAGAAATTTCTTACAGCTTGGCCAGCCTCAGATTTTTCCTTTAACAAGTACACTCAACAAAGTCTAGTGCGATCATCGATAAAAGTAATGAACCATTTTTTATTGGAGAGTATACTTGTCTTATTAGGACCCCAAACATCACTGTGAATAATAGAAAATGGTTTTGTTGGCTTATAAGATTGCATAGGAAAAAAAGAGCGATGGGGTTTTGCAAATTCGCAAGTTTCACAATGAAATAACGAAGGGTCTTTATTACAAAACAACTTTGGAAATAAATATTTTAGGTACCTAAAACTCGGGTGGCCTAATCGTAAATGCCATAACATAATATCATTATTGTTATTAGAAATAAAACTAGATTCAAAGCAGGAACCTATTGGTTGGGATTGTTGTTTTGATCCAAGTCCATCATCAAAGTAATAGAGTCCTCCATTCTCCTTAGCACTGCCAATCATCCTCCTCGAGTTCAAATCCTGAAACACACAATGAGAAGGAAATAAATTAGTTTGATGAGTTTTTAGCACGAGCTAATTTACTGACCGATAAAAGATTACATGACAAATTTGGGACATGGAGGACATCTTGGAGAGTTATTGTTGGAGACAGGACAATGGACCCTTTCCCTGCAATGGCTGATAGAGAGCCATCTGCAATTTTAATTTTATGGTTACCTGCACAAGGACTGTATGAAGAAAAGAAACTAGACTCTCCTGTCATATGACCAGTAGCACCTGAATCAACAATCCAAGTATGGTTGACACTAAGAAGGGCGGTTTTAACAAAGTTACCTTTCTGGGCTATGGAGCAGGAAGGAGTTTGAGACTCAAGAAGTTTGTACAGTTGATCTATTTGTTCCTTAGTGAAAGGAATTGAGCTTGAAGAAGACTGCTTCTCTTGATCAGAGGTACTAGCTTGGAATGCTCGATTCTCACCACATGCACCTACACCGCTGCTGCCTGGGCCACCACCGCCACTGCCTGAGCCGCCTCTTGTCATGGTGCTGCTGTCTTCAACAGCGCCTGTAAGGGCATGCTTCCATGAGTTTGGGCATGCCGCCATGGAGGGGAGAAAAGAACTCTAACCTAAAGCTGCTGATACCATATAGAAGGCAGTGGAATAATTGTTGTGATTTCATTCATAGTACGAGTCTCTTTTATAGAGAGATTACAATAAAGGCAAAACAAATCAAATCAAATCTCTTCCTATAATTAAGGAAGGAAATAAAACAAAATAAAATCAAAATAATAAAGATAAAATCAAATAGGATAAAATCAAAGATATTTTCCTGATTCTCCAACATTTAGAAACATACTTAAATACATATCTAAAATTTTTTCAAAAATTTCGACAGAGTCTTATCTGTAATTCCAATATCCCAAACAAAAACACTTGTTGACATATTGATATTTTCATCCAAAAGAAAGGCTCTCCGAGCCATAAACATGCATACTTATCATTAATCAACAATGTCTTAAAACCTAAGCTAGTTATACTATGAGACTTTTTATCGGAAAAGACCTCTATGGTCATTCCAATTACTCAACCTTCTTTAAAAGTCGAGACCAATCCCTCCGATTTGGGATAGAAAACACCTCAAGATTCATCTCGCAATCACGTACTCAAAGTACGACAAAGACCACATGAATATATTGCAAAGGTAAGTTACCAATATATGAGTTTTATCACAAAGAATCATATATTTAACATATAAACAAAGATCAAAATACCAAAGTAACAACTCATAAATATTAAAATATTCATCTCATAAGGTTGATCAGATTAGATATTTTATTCATAAGTTTTATGTTAACACTTCAATATCCACTTTCTAACACAATCTCCAAAGATCCTAACTTCCCTTCCTCGAGTATGATAGGCCGCGATAATTCCTATAACACAATTGTTTCGCATTGGGTGGCCTCACTAGTGCAGAAAAGGGATTCTACATCAGAGTTTACACATCGGTTTATTAGAAACCGATGTGTAAAACGAGGCGGTGGCATTTTTGAAATTAAAACCAAAGTATTACACATCGGTTTAGAGAATAACCGATGTGTAAAACGTTTCCACATCGGTTATTTCTAACCGATGTTTAAAATTAAAATAAAAAAAAATTTAAAGTCAGAATTTTTAACATTCAACATCGGTTCTCAATGAACCGATGTGTAAAATTGTGATTAACAACATCAGTTTCTTGATAACCGATGTATAAAATTATAATAAAAAAATAGAAATTAAAATTTTATTTTTACACATCGGTTTTAAATAACCGATGTATAAAATTTAAAAAAAAAATTGGGAATTAAAAGTTTATAGGTTTACACATCGGTTTGTGGATAACCGATGTGTATAATATGGTTAACCACATCGGTTTATGGCATAACCGATGTGTAATATTGCCAATTTTTATTCTGTTCCGCGCGCTATCCCTCCATTCTTCAGTTTCGAGTTTTGCTGAACCCTAAAACAGAAAACACCCTTTGCTCAGTTCATTCCTCACCCTGTGCTTTACCTTTGCGTTTGGATGCTCGCCCTCACCTCGTTCTGTCCGTTTACCGCCATTGCTTCATTCTCTGGTGAGTGCTTCCTCCATTTTACTTTTCTTCACTTTCCCTTCACCTTGCTTCATTCTCCAAAGTATTCATTTTGTTCAGTTTGTTGTTGTGGTTCATTCACCGATGTGTATGGGTAATGGATTTTGCTTTGTTGTTGAGCTGGATGGTTATGTTTTGTTCTTTTATGAGCATCCCCGTTATGTTGTTTCGCTTTTTTTTCTACCAAGCATTGCACGGTACTCATCTCCTCTCGCTAACGCGCGGCCTCCGCTTCGCCTCCGCTCTCGTTCTCGCTTCTCCCTCCCATCTCTGTCTCTCAAGGCGTGAAAGGTATTTTTCTTTTACTTTTTTGTTTATAGTTCTATCTCTGTCTCCTAATGTATGATATGGTTGTGGTGATGTGGGGTTTCGGAAGAAAGGGATAGAGCTTCTTTTGAAGATGTGTGAAGGTTTTTTGGCTGGGTCTTGGGGAAGATATAGATAGGGAAGGTCTTAGAAAGACACCATTTGGAGTTCCTGTGTCCTTTTTCCCTTTTTCCCTTTACTTGGTTGTTCTGTCACGGGCGTGACCACCATCACGGCTAGGCCGTGATCGGCCCGCCCCGTGAGGGTCTAGTTCGATTGGCATGTCACGGCCAGTGATGGCCATCACGGCCAGGCCGTGATGTGTTCTGCCTTGAGGTTACATTATGGTTGTCTGTCCACGACCGTGACCACCATCACGGCAGGCCGTGATCGGCTTCGCTGTGTGAGGGTCGGTTCGCTTGGCATGTCACTATGGTGATGGCCATCACGGCCAGGCCGTGACAGGTTCTGTTTACGTTGATATTTATAAGTTATGTTTATGTACGTTGATCGATATTTATAAGTTATGTTTGATATTTATCCTGACATACTAACAAGTTTTTTTTTGTTTTGTATTTAAACAGGTATACATGGCTGATCATGAGGATATACCTCCTTCATGCAATGGTCGGAGACCCCGTCTTCACCAGTAGAAAGCGGTAGACGTGCCACACGGATGAGCCATTTGACCGCCAAACGTGGGTCAAATCAAAGGATAAGAGTAGATTTTGATGATAACCTCAAACCTATTGGGCCAATGGAAGATCAGTTTACCAGTTTTGTGGCGACCCTTGCTAGGAACAGGCCTAGTATACTCATTGATAGGTGGAGAGATGTACCGGCGGACGTGAAGGAGCAGATATGGGAGAGTATTCTGGTATCTATACTTCTACGTCATGTGTTTGTCAGTATCTACTTTATTTTTATCTTAATAATATCATACAAGAATTGTTGATTCTTTTGGTCTTAATGTAGTTGACATTTGACATACCGGATACATACGCTATCAAGAAGCGTTTGCTGAAGTATGCTGGAGAGCGTTGGAGGGGTTTTAAGGCCGACCTGGGCAGATACTATATATTCGATCCAAAAAGTAAAAATAACCCACTTGAGGTGTATCCGTTTCTTGACAAGGCGACGTGGGATCGCTTTGTTCAGAGCCGACGTGATCCCAAACTTTCAGGTTAACTTATTTGATTTGTCTCTAAATTTATGTAATTGCATTAATTTCATTTACTTATGTAATTTAATTGTCTTTTATTTATAACAGGAGAAGAGGAAAAAGGGGCAGGAAAACTAAAGCAAGAATGTCTACCCCCATGTCATGTCTCGTGGGGGATATAAAAAGCGTGTTAAGAAAATGGTTGAAGAGGAAAAGAAAGCACGTCAAAAGCAGCATCTCAAGCGGATCCTAATGCTGAAAATCTTCCAGAGGTTGTTGATCCACCTCCACCCCCACGCCATCGTTCATGGAAGAGGGGCCGACAAAGAAAAACGGGACAATATACATCCGAGGAGGCCCGCCAAGTAGCTGAGAGGATTGTAAGTATAGTTTGTTGTAATTGTCATTTTAAGATTGTTACCGAATTGTACTGTGACCTGATATTTTTATGTGATAGGATGCCTTGGATGATCGGCTAACCCAAGGAACCTTTGTTCCCGAGAAGGACGCAATGATATCTTATCTATCGCCATCCAGAAACCAGACCACCCGGGCCGTGTCATTGGTGTTGGATGGGGAGTCGGCATTTGCCAATACCATGGTTCATCTTCACACCAATGCCACAGGGATTCGGTTGCAGATAGAGCACAACTAAAATAGGAGATTGCAGCTGAGCTTCGACAGGAGATGGCCGAGCAGTTTGCCCAAACAGATGGCAATATTTACTTCTTTGTCCAAGCAGATGACAAACGGTGTCCAACCCTCTCGTCCATGTGAGCACTAAGGGCTCATGTGATCCTCCTCATCATCCCGAAAATGATGATGATGGTGATCTTCGTCGCCGATGATGATGATGATGATGATGATGATGACGACCCGATAGGTGTGAGTTGTATGTTGATGATCATCATCATCATCGCCGCTTTAGTGGCATTGGGTAGGGCATATAATAAGTTAGGTAATATCATACACCATCGGTTATTACCGGATGATCATCCGAGGGTGTCTGTTGAGATTATTCGAGATGTCGATGCTCGAGTCCCTATGCCCACCGAGGAGGTTCAAACAAGTGGATCGTGGCCCCGGTAACTTCATCCTCTCGCCAAGAAGACCGGTCAACTTTCTTGTTGCATCCGAGGTATTCGGTTAGTTGTGTTTTTCTATATTCATAGTTGAAATATATTTATTATTGTTTAAAGATAATGCTTTATTTGTATTTGTTATAGGATGTTGGAAATGATATTGTGCCTAAAAGGTCGGATCTAGGAAGACCAGAGATGTCTGCTCCTGCCAAGGTATTCATTTGACCATTTAGTTAATAACGAATTAAATAGCTTAATTATCCGTGATTACTAATATATATCTATGTTGTTTAGGGGATCGACAAAGGGGCACCTGGCCATGGTGATGTTTTTTAAAGTTCCGCTATACGGGTTGTCACCATGGAGGATGATGCAGCCTTGGTAACGTTGGAACATGATGCCACCCTGGTGAATCTGTATATACCAAAGAAGGAACTTATGGAGATGGCACTCAATAAAGAAATGGCCAGTTCTGCACACATATCGTTTTGGTGCACGTAAGTACATTTTATTTATAAGTTAAGTACGTAATTAATTTTTAAATACAATGATAATTAACATGTTTTTCCAATATATTAGGTATCTGCATCGTATGTTAGTCGATCAGGGTAACCTCGCCCCTTTATGGGTTCATTGACCCCATGTTCATTCAGTGGTGATGTTCTCGTAGCATCGAAGACCCTGGCCATACGTGATATACTTGCCCGAGACGATCATCAATTCTATCTTGCGCCTTATCTCAATAAGTAAGTACCGGTTATTTAAGTATAACTATATATGACTTAGTCACTAATCGTTCCGCAAATACAAATGGCATTGGCAAATCGTTGCTTTTGTACCCAAGAATGAACGTCGTGGTCTTCTTTCGCTCATTGGGAAATAAGCCGCGAATGAACTGAAGACGATCATCGAAACGTAAGCGTTAAAATACTTTATAATCAGTAATGCAGTTGTTTTAATTATCTTAAATCTATTATATATACTTTAATTAATGTTTTTGTCATGATAGGTCTATTAATGCATCCCACATGTTGCGTGGTGAAAGGCATACTCGGCCATCGATGGATTATTCCCAGCGTAAGATATTTATTAGTTCAAATGCATCAAATGCAGTGGGTACAATAATTGATTTCTATTTTATTTAATTCCTCATATTCTAATTGGGTTTCATTTGTACGTAGTCACGTATACAACGTGGGTCGTGGGAATGTGGCTACTATGTGATGCAGTGGATGTTGGAAATTATCTCCTCCGGGATCACTGAAAGATGGAGTGAGGTAAATGTTAATTGACACAATTAGAAGTAATAGTATAGATTCGTTATATGTTTTATGTTAGTTTATTACTTAAAAGATATAATCTTTTGTCCAATTAAACTTGCAGATATTCAACAATCCAACTCCATTGTCTCATTCTGACATCAACATCATAAAGAGGCGTTGGGCAACTTTCTTTCTTGAAGTGTACTACCCATAGTTTGTATATATGTAGTTAGTTTAAAAACTTATCATATACTAGCTATAGTGTACCTTTGACTGATGATATGTATTAGTGCTCAGGTCTGGTTCAATTCTTCTTCTCTCGTGTTTTGATGTAGCCTTGATAAAGTGTTGTTTTCATTCATTCGAAATTAATTAGGCCTGATGCCCTCTGTTTTCAGATTCTGTGCTCACTAGTCATTTGATGAAATGTCAGTATTTTTAACCATATGTGTAAGACCTGATTGTCTGTGCTAAGAAAATTGAATGAAGTATGTTTTGCTTTTGAATGATTGTGTCAAAACTGGTTTGGTGTTCTGTTGTTGTTTCTTGTTTGATCGTGGTACCGCTTGGTTTGTTTATTGATCTGCATTACTGAAACAGGGGAAAGGAATGATTGAAATGTAAATCACAGATTAAAAAATAATGATGTTTTACACTTAGGTTCTCAATAACCGATGCGTAAATTTGACTTTCTACATCGGTTTTCCCAAGAACCGATGTGTAAATTTCACTTTACACACATCTGGTTATAAAAACCGATGTAGAAAGTTAAATTTACAACGCTTATCAATTGATAAATTAATTTTCCACATCGGTTAAAATAAAACCGATGTTTAAAATATACTTTACACATCGTTTTTTAACCGATGTGTAAAGTGGCAATAAACCACATCGGTCGTTTCCACATCAGTTTTAAAACCGATGTGGAAAGCCAAAAATAACCGACGTGGAATCCCTTTTCTGCACTAGTGCCTCTCCAATGGGTCCTTTCCCAAATTGTTCTAGGATTTCACGTATCACCTATATAATATTTGATAGTCCCCTATTGAGTACATTCGTTCAGGGTAGTTAATTTCCACGACAAGAGGTTGCAAAGCCCCAAGCATTTCGTGGAGTTCGAGCCAGAATGTCCCTAAAGACCCAAAAGCCCAAGAATATGCCTTTGGTCTGTAACAATCAAATTTATTAGTCCACCCTATGTGAAAATTGTAACTCGACAACAACAGCACGTCTTCCAGATCATCTTTTCAGATATTGATTAAACTTTCAATATCAATTGAGTATAAACTCTCGCTAAAGATTTTTCAAAATCTTTTATCAACAGACACTAGTCCGACGTCTCGGAACTCTAGGTCCTTAACAGGAGGAAGGCTAGTCCGGCTTCACCGTAATCAGAATCCATTCTAAAACCTCAGCACAGAAATCTAGTCCTTTTCTGTTTCCTTTCCACTTTCCGAAGAAAGCCAAAATTCATGTTTTCACTTTTCTGTTGTAACAATCCCCTTGGACATTACATGACTAACTTAATTTCATAATAACATATTAAAATAAAATAATAATTGCTGGTTTGCTTTTGGAAAATGATTTATATACATGTACTTAAGTACCGATCTATTACTTTTACAAAAATTTCGACAGAGTCTCCTCTGTAATTTCAACATCCCAAAATAACCACACCTGCTAAAACATTTATATTTTCATCCCAAGAGAAAGGCTTTCCGAGCCATAAACATCCTATCCACAATAGAAGCTCTCTAAGCCGTAAACATACATGCACATAACAGTAATCCAATAAAAGACTCTCAGAGTCATAATACCTATTACTATGACTTTCTCTAAATAAAATTTACTCGATAAACTAAGCTGGTCGCACTAAAAGATATTCATGGGGAAGACCCCATGGTTCTCACTATTATAACTAACATCAGACATCTTCAAGGATTAGGACTAATATCCCCGAGTGAAGCTGAGAAGTTCTCTGCAACATCTGTACACTCAAACCCAAAATACCACAAAAGAAACCAAACAGAAATAATGCAAAGGTGAGATACCGACATATGAGTTTTATCATAGCAGTCACATACACGATTCTCACACAATGACATACAATATATCATAACCATAAACACATGGATCCAATCCCGACAATCACATGCATTTTTGTAAATCATTTCATGTCACTTCAATATACACTATCTAGTTCACTATCTCTGGAGATCCTAACTTCCCTTCGTCGAGCAATGATTAGGCTGCGATACCCTTAACACAATTGTCTCAGGAGATCGGCCTCTAATTTTAGGTCCGGCTACAATTGTTCAGGGAATATCACGATGGAGCACCTAAAATAATATTGGAATAGTTCCCTATTGAGTACATTCGTGCCGGGTAACCGAATTCCATGACCCGAGGTTGCAAGGCCCCAAGTATTCGCTGGATTTTCGAAGCCCGAATGTCCCTAAGACCCAAAGACCCTAGAATTTATCTTTGGTTCGTAAATAACCAATTTACCCAATTCACCCTTTGTGAAATGGTAGCTCAAATACACAATGGCACGTCTGCCACAACGGCATAAAAGCCTGACTATGCATGTAAAACAAAGTGTTCTCATTTTCATTTTGATTTTTACCATCGTTCTTTCCTCGTCAAGGCTTACGCTCTCGACTACTTTTAAATCAAGTATTAAATTAAAATTTAATACTCACACAGGATTTTATCAATAAAATCCATGATTCACAATTCCCTTCACAACCGAACACTAGTCCGACGTCTCGGAATTCTAGGTTCTATCTTTCCTCGAAACTAGAATAGGAACTCTAGCCCATCAATCCGGAGCACTAGGTCCTTTCTTTTCCTCAAAAATCAAAACAAGAACTTGTTGACGAATCTGGGCAAGTATACCCAGTCGTGCAAGTAATACGGTGGTGAGACCGGTTATCGTATCCACGGGGATTGGATGTCAACTACCAATACACAAACTCGACAACTATCTAGACTAAACTAAAAATCAAGAGAAATTAAAACAGAAAAATAAAGCAACAAAAGCAATAAAATGTTTTTGGTCTTTTTGGGGACTTTTGTCGAACACTGGGAGTGCAGAAAGGATATGTTGGGACTAGACTTCACCAAACCTCTAACTCATATACTATCAGGACTAGATACCTCCCATTCATGCTTTAGATATTAAAATCAATCCACTAAATTACTCAAACCCCGATTCCTCGGATGGCAAGAGCCTAAATCCACTAATAGACCCTAATTCCTTAGGTGGCCTAGATTAATGAATTTGCATTATGATTAGGGATCATGCGATTACTAGTAAACCTAACTCCATTCCTAGATGAAAGGGTTACTAGGTGATTAAATTCAATTCCGGTTCTAATACGAATTTCCCAATTGCATACTAAAACACAAATCAAGTCATGGGGGTGCTAGCCACAACAAGCATTAAGCAAAGAAAATTAATCACTAATATGAAGGCATGAACACAGAATAATCAGTCAAGATATATACATAATAATCAGTTTAGTTACATCTAATCCCAACAAACAGGGTTTAGTTATTCATATTTACAGAGAAAGCCAAACCAGAAAAGCAGTAGAGAAAGGAAGAAAGGGAGAACTCCATTGAAGCTTCCCATTGTCGTCACAGTAACCCCCTAACTCAACTCTCTTCTAGGGTTGGAACCCTAGCCCAGCCGCAGCCTCCAAGTGCTTTCCCCTCCAAGAACTCTAAAACTAAACTAAAAACTCCCCTTTCTGCCCTAAAACAAGCAACTTATACCAATCGGTTCTGCGTGCGTTCGCAAGGCGAGACATGTCTCGCGAGGCGAATGTTAAAAATCTTTGCCAGAAGAATTGAACTCTCACGAGGCGAGAGTTGCTCGCGACGCGAAACCGAAAGGTTCTTCTCAAATACGCCCGTGAGGAGCATCAGGGCCTGGGTGTGATGGCTTCTGGTCCCCAGACTCATGAGGCGAGACATGGTTCGCGAGGCGAACCAGAAAGGTTTGCATTTTCTGGCACGGTCAGCTTTCAGGGTCGCGAGGTGAATCCATTCTCGCGGTGCGAATCTCCAGAATTCTGCTTGGCCCAATTTCTTCTCTTTTCAGGCTCTATTTCATCCAAGCTCCATCAAGGCTAATTCTGAGCATTTTCCCATCAATTCCTGCAAAACAATACCAAGAAACCGCTTCACCCGTTCCAAGGGAAAATCTAACTAAAATCAAATAAAGAATGCCTAATCTATATGAAAAATGCATGCAAAAGCGTACAGAAAACATGATGTAAAATCACACTATCAAATCACCCCAAGCTTATTCAATTGCTTGTCCTCAAGCAATCACTAAGGCCAGAAGAATAAATAGAACACGGAGAGTGAACCAAGACCCCGAGCATATAATTCAAGTAATAGGCATTTCAAACAATTCAGCAAGAGACAATCAATTCAAGTCCAATTAGAGGCTTAGGTTCCTTAGGCTCAGATTCTCACTGATTCGGGCACTCTTTCTCACCTGATGCTCACCCCAAGCTTGTTCATTTGCTTGGCTCTCTTTCTCACCTCACTCAAGTTTTTAGGGAAATAAGACAATTCGCTCCATTTTCCTCAAGGAAAGAATTCTACCATAGGCTTGACTATCAACCAAATCTCTACTTTATTAATGAAAACAATTAAGAATCAAGAGGTCTTTTACTTGGTTGTAACGGGGCCATGGGATTTATTGTTAGGTGGGGCAATCAAGAAAGGGACATTTCAAAAGGTTACACAAAACATTAAGCATTGCAAATCATGACACCTTCTAAAATACCCTTTTGGGTTTCAATTTACTTTTCCACCTTTCTTTATTTCTTTTTCTTTTTCATTTCTCACTTTCTTTTTGTCATCCCCTTCTCTACTTTATTGTTCTTTTTCTTTTGTTTTTCTTTTGCTTGGAGAAGGGGAGATTTTTCAGCTCAAGAGAATTTTTTTTCTTTTTTTTCTTTTTTTCTTTTTTCAACTACCTTTTTCACCCTTTTTGTAATACTTTAGAAGGTATCCTATCAAACATTATTTATCAATAAATTTCAAGGTACCAAGAAAAGCATTTTTTTTCATGTAGGCTCAAAATTGGGCAACTAAGGGGTAGCATTTCATCATTCAAAGCTCAGAAGGCCAGAAAAATACCTATTGCCTCAATCATTTTCAAAAATGTTTTCAAAAATTTTTAAGATTCAAAATGGTTTCAAGTCAAGTTCTAGATAAATACAATCCAAGAGGAATAACACTCTAACACAAAGAATGGGGTAGATTTAGTGATTACCCCTTTATGGCTCAAAATCTCACATTGTACAATGATGATATGAGAATTGTGACTATGAATATTTTATATTATTATCTTATTATTATTTTATTATACTTTTTGTTAATGATTATTATTTTGGAAATGATGATATGATGATGATTTTGATGGCATGATGGTATGATGTGATAAGTGTAATGATTAGGTTTAGAGGTTGAGTAAATAATAAGTTATGTTGAGACATGACGATGTATTGGGGAATTCATACCATATGTGTTAGTAGTGCCTAAGCAAGATGATTACTATGATATGATGATGATGAGATTATTTTGGAGGTTATCTATGAGATTATAGTGAGTGGTTAGGGCACTAGGGGGTGACCTGAAACATGGTCTGTGATATGGTTGACCTGAAACATGGCCTAGTGGACCTGAAACTTGGTAGTGTGGGATCTATTCCTCGGATGGAGAATTCCCGGGGTTTAGGCTAACGCGGACCATACTAGACATTATTTCATTTTAGTTGCAGTTATAGTTCATACGTTGCTTGAGCACCCTGGCCGTGGTTCAGAGGTGTGCACCGGATTGTGAAGCTATAGTGTAATTCATTTGCATGGGCATCCTCCATCCGCGGACGAATGTGTGCGTCGGGGCCTCTGGGACATGGCATTGGTGGGATATCTGGATATGGCTGATACCTGGTGAGATGATTCATACAGCATTTGCATTGCATCATGATGGAGAGTAGAGGAAAAATCCTAGATATGGATTGAGGATGGTTGTGTTTTATATTTATATATATATATATATATATATATATATATATATATATAGAGAGAGAGAGAGAGAGAGAGAGAGAGAGAGACACAAACATTTGGAGACAGGTGTTTAGTGTGTTGTTATAGAATTAAATGTTGCTAAACCGCTTTCCACGTTTGATGTTATATTGTTTCTTATCCCCTTTTCTTCTTGATGTTGTGCATGTTGTATTTATGTGATTCTCTATAAGAAGACTCGATGGAGGAGCCAACTATGGAGGAGCCAACTATGGAGGAGCTAGATGGAACCCCTTATAAGCCAGATGCTGGAGGACGAGCAGTGGACCAAAGTAGTTGAGTAGAGAGTCTACGGTCAGTGCGTCTTTTGATGTGTACTATCTTCTGTTGTTTACATCCGTTTGTACTAGTTTGTATATTTTGGGATCCTAATGATGGGAATCCCTTGACAGTACCTGTATCAGCATGTATGTATATATTATAGTTGTGTCTATATGTGTGTGTGTGTGTGTGTGTGTATGTGTAATTTTAAGTTTTAAAATTTTTTTGTCGTTTTAATATATCCGTTTGACGATAATAACACGTTTATGTCCTAAATATTATGGGTTTTCTTTAATGGGACGTCGAGGCGCCTCATTTGGTGGTATCAGAGCAGTTCGATTCTGAAACAGACTGTGTGGACTGTGATTAGGGTGAAGTGGCTATTTAGTTGAATCCACATCGGATAACGACTATAGTTAGAAGTTGGGTAGTGAGTCTGAAGGCGACATTTCTATGACACATAGTATTTATATTCCTGTTTATGTAGTAATGTATGTCATATTGATGTGGGCTAATGATTTCTTTTAACAGGATCATGGCTCGAGGTAGAGGATGCAGACGTGGTAGACGTGGTGGTAGAGCTATAGAGGGTGTTGAGGATGATCATCATCAGCCAGAGGCAGGGATTGGAGGTGGAGGAGAGTCATCTGAGAATCTTTGGACTATCCGCAAGTTAGCATATGTTCTGTTGCGGCAGGCGCAACAGAACTCTCAGAGGGTGCAGAGAGAGACAGAGATGCAGGAGTGGCATGATAGGAGGAGAGACCACTACAAAAAAAAGGTCATTTAGCGACTGAAAATAGTAACCGAATTTTTTGGTTGCTATTTGCGACCGAAATAGCGGCCGATTGCAGGATCTACATGAAACACTGGTGAGAGTGGATTCTGCGACCGAAATAGGGCGTAGCAGAGATATCGGTTTCTAAACAAAGGAAAATAAAAGTCAGAAATTTATGAATTTTTAGCGACCGAAATGGCGACCGATTTAAATGCAACGGTCAAACTTTATATATATTAGCGACCGATTTAAAAATCCGTCGCTAAATTTATGAATTCAAACTTTATTTATATTTGCGACCGAAATAGCGCCTTTTAGCGACCGAAATTTAAATCGGTCGCTATAATTATAAATTCAAATTCAAACTAACCATATTAGCGATCAATTAGTGACCGAACTAATTCGGTCGCTAAAAATGAAATCCCTAAATTCGACGGAACCTCCTTCTTCCTCATTTTACTCGAGGCATATCTCTCTCACTGTTTCTCTCTTCCTAGCCGCGCTCTCCGGCCACCGCAAGACACCTCCCTGTCACCACCATCATCCCCTGCCGTGTAAGCTCTCCTCTACTCCATCTCTCTCTCTCTCTGTCTCTGTTTCTCTCACATCTCTCTCTGTCTCACTCGCTTTCTCTCTCTATCTGTTTCTAAGGTCTCTCTCATCCATTCGCTTGGGACTGGGAGATACGTTAGTCTGTCGGCTGGATTCACAAAATACAGGTAACAAATTTGTTGTTGAAAACTGTGTGTTTTGCTTTTGCTATGTGGTTTGTGGTTGGATATTGATGTTTAATTTTCGTTTTTACATATGTCAGATTTTAAATACTTCTTTATCATTCACAAATGTTTTCATGTTTGTGTTTATATAAATGAATGGGAGAAGCTGTGTCTGATGTGGTCTGTGATGGTGTGAACACAGTGGTGACTGGGAGGTTTTCATGTTTGTGTTTGCAGAAATCATAAAGCATTAGAGCTAAATCTAAATTGATCTTATCATATAACCAATGAGTTAGAGACCTAGAACAAAATTAATCTATTAGGAACCCCAAGTGGTTGGTCTAGTAGAGCTAGCATGACATAATCTCGTATCTGACAGGTTGTGAGTTCGAGCCCCCACTAGTCTCCTTGAGGAAGGTAAATGTAAATCCCTTTGTATCATAGAGCCCGAGGGTTTTCCCTACCTTAGACTAGGGCATCATCACCCTAAATTATTCTTTTCAAACAAAAAAATCTCTAAGGGATGCCCACACAGCGTGAGGAGGGTAGTACTGATGCTACCTATGAGTTTTTCTATTTAGATTTTCTTGTACAATGGGGATGATGAAACCCTTATTATTTTGGTATGCTATGTTGGCTTGTTGTTACTCTATTAGAATTTAACACTTACTGAATTTGTGTTCCTCTCGATTGATATAATTAAACGTTCCATGTGTTCAATATTATTTTTTTCATGCTTAGAATTTATTCGAGGGTTGCTGATAGTAGTTGGATATAAATTGTGATTTCCTATCATGGACACATTTGATGTTTGATAATTTACTATTGATTCGGGGAAATATAATCATACGTTTTCTTATTATTTTTTATGCTTCATTGATTATTTTTTCGTGAGCACATGCTTTACCACTAGATATTCATGAGATAAATTATTTAGGTATAACAATTTAACATAGTAGATGACAAAATTCATCTTGGTAGATTTTGTCGCTTAGGTAATTTATATTTGATTAAATATAAATTTATTTATTTTTATTTATTTTAATAATGTATGTTGTTTCACTTTTACAATTCATTTATTAATTGGGCGACAACTAGACTAGGAAAAATTTATCAATATCTAAAATTTAACTCTAAGTCTAGGTGGAACCAACCTCATACTTGCTCCACTAAACTTTGGCAAGATTCCTGCACTCGTGAGTGTTTTTATGGCTTTCAAAAGTTACAAAAAAATGTCACAAGTGAAATAAAATCACAAAATAAATTCATTAATTGCAACTAAAGTTGAAAATTGTACAAACCATTAATAGTATGCTTTTGAGCATTTTTTTAATTTTTTTTTATAATTTGGCATTTGTGATGCCTAATCTCGTTTATTAGAATAATCATTTGTTATATAATTTGTTTAATTTTTTTTTTCTATGCATCTATATATATCCTTGTTTTGTAAAAAAAGATTAACAAAGAAAAGAAAAATGATCCAAATGAAATAGCAGGTATTTTGGAATCTATCTCATCTCATTTGCCACCCATACACAACCGCCCGCCACTGTGACACCCTATACGTGTTGCCTATAAAAGGCCATGGTTGTACGTTGGCAATTTGATGATGGAATGAATCAAGAATATGAGAACATAAGTTTTCTTCTCTTCCTTTATAAGTGTTGTGTGAGTTTGAGAGTTAAAAGTGAGAGAGAACAATTATCATGGGTGAGTTTTATGTGTTTGTATAAACACCAGAGTCCAGGTCTGGATGATTTCATGAATCGTGACACTTGCTTTGCCCATCCAAAAAGCATTTGAAACATTCTTTTTTTTTTAGTTTACTTTATTATAGTTACGTTTTTGTCACTGATTAAAGCTTAAATTTTGTGTTTTGAATTTTGTTTTGAGTTCTCAGACATGCAAATATGACAAACCACAAACAAATGGAATTTGTAATTTAAGATTTAAACCCTTACCTCATCTTCCAAGACTTAGGTTTTGGGAGAGAAAAGGTTCCTTAGTACTTTTCTCCCTTTGTTTCCTCTTCTTCTGAAATAAAGGAGATGGGGAGGAGAGTATAAGGAAGAAGGGAAGTTGCAAGTTGTTCTATATTTGTAACCATATATTGTTGATTCTATTTTATATTAATTTATGTGTTTCTAGTCTTATAAATAGTTGTACTGGATTCTGTATATATAGAATAGTGATTTGATTTGAAATGACTAATTTCATTTATGCACGATAGGTCCTTGTTGTCATATTCTTCTACTCTCTGTTGGCTCCGGCTCCTCCCCTTATCCTTACTCGGTTGTGTTTTCTCTCTCAGGTAAGTCTTGGAAGATGAGGTAAGTCTTGGATGCCCAATATGTATGTAGCGATCGAAGGCATTCACGCTTAAAAACAGTCGAAAGATCTCATATTTTGATTGTCATCGTCAATTCCTTCCAGAAGATCATCCTTATAGGCGGAACAAGAATGCATTCAAGAAGTGTTGCGCGGAGACAACACCGCCTCCACCACGTTTGACTAGTCCTAATGTATGGCGCAGAGTACAGTACTTACCGCTCGTCCATGAAACCCAAGGAGAACATATTCCTGATTATGGCGTCAACCATAATTGGACAAAACAAAGTATATTTTGGAGGTTGCCGTATTGGAGGACGCGACTACTCTGGCCACAACATTGATGTCATGCATCTCGAGAGGAATGTGTTTTTGAATGTGTTTGACATTGTGATGGACATCAAGGGAGGACAAAGGATACAAATAAAGCCCGATTGGATCTGACCGACATTTGTAATCGGAAGGAGCTTGAGTTGCAGGACGGTGGTCGTGGCGGACTTATCAAACCGAAGGCAAGTTATACACTAAGCAAAGCACGAAAGTGACCGATCAGTAAGTGGGTTAAAGAACTAAAGTTACCAGATGGGTATGCTTCCAATCTGGGTAGATGTGTTGACATTAAGGAAACAAAGTTACATGGAATGAAGAGTCATGATTGCCACGTGTTCATGCAGCGGTTGCTTCCATTGCGTTCGACGCATTACAGAAGCAAATTTGGAACCCACTTGTTGAGCTTAGCCACTTTTTCAGGGAGCTTACATCGACAACACTAAATGTGAATCAATTAAAGAATATGGAAGTCAAGATACCCGTTTTGTTATGTAAGCTGGAGCAAATCTTCCCGCCGAGTTTCTTTGATTCCATGGAACACCTGCCAGTTCATCTACCTTACGAAGCAAGAGTTGGTGGCCCAGTCCAATACCGCTGGATGTATCCATTTGAGAGGTAAACAACATCAACTATTTTACTTAATACATATGAAATTCACGAACACGATAGCGTAGTTTAGCTTTCCCTAAAACTAGTAATTATTTGTATGTATCCCTCTGTAATAGGTTCCTGCACTCCCTTAAACACAAAGTCAAGAACAAGGCACGAGTGGAGGGTTCCATTTGTGAAGCATAATTAGTAGAGGAGACTTCCACTTTTGCCTCTTATTTCTATCCGGATGAAGTTAACACGAGAAGGACAAGGATGCCTAGAAACGTTGATTCGGGCGAAGGAAGTTCAACTAGTCCTCCTATATCAATATTCAACTATCCGGGCAGATTTAGTGGCAAATCAAAAGGATATTTCTTGGAGCAGCGTGACATTAATGTTGCTCCTCTGTATATCCTTCAAAATTGTGAAGAGGTCGCGCCATATTTAGAGTAAGTTTCTACAATGTTGTTTATAAGTTCAATTGACATTTATGATTATTAATCGTCCTGCTGTTAATCTCCCATATGTTGGATGTACGGTAATTTTCTAAGGGATCTCCAACCTGACATTCCAAACGATCAGGTTGATCGAGAAATTACTTCTTACTTTGCTACGTGGTTCAGTAAATATGTAGGTTAAGCATCTTCATTTGTTGAAATACATTTTATCTCCTTAAATATATAGCATGTATAAGAATAATATAATATTTGATTTTTTAGGTACTAGATCCAGAAAACAATGTTCAAAATCCATTGTTGACAAATTTGGCATGGGGGCCTAACAGATGGGTTACATCATGGAATACTTATATTGTAAATGGATATAAATTTAACACAAAAACATGGAATGAAGGAATGCAGACGTGTAACTATGGTGTTTGTGTGCGAGTGATCCGCTGTCGCACACGGGTCAAATGAATCAAAATTTAAAACTGTGGTACAAGGTGATAACCTTGGTCGTCTCGCAAGGATCTCTGATTTAATTAACCAAATACAAGAATCATGCAAAGTAATGAGAAAAAGGGGAATTTTTGAATTCAATGAGAGAAGAAAATAGATTGTAAAAGAGAGATGAGAATCAATGTATCAAATCGACTAATCCACTAGTTAAAGGTAATTTCACTTGGACCTATCACGGGTTTCAGAGGATCTAATCTCTTTTCCTGATTCTATTCTTGTTTGATCATAAAATTAACCGATCAAGCGTCAATTAATTCTATACGAATTCCCTCTTGGATTAAGCATCACAGAATTTGATTCATTATAATTGTGGAACAAGCGTCACAAAACCATAATCAATCTTATAACCGAATTCAATCAAACCTACACTAAGCGTCATAGATCCTATCAATCCTTATTCGTAACAAATCAAAACAAGCGTTCAACATGCTTCGAATAATCTCAAATCAGATTATAATTAGATTGGAATGCAAAAACGAGTTTGAATGATTAAGCATCAAAACACAAAAACGGAATTGCAAACATTGATCAATAGATGAAGGATTAAAAGGAAAAGATATAGAATTACTAAACGAAATTAAAATTGAAAACCAAACCTCAAGGTCTTTGTAAAAATCCCTAACCAGTGAATCAATCTAAGAATTTAGCCTTCCATAGGAGGCTTAAACCAAAATAAGAATTGAAGAGTGAGAAGGAGAGAGACAAAACCCTATGAGCAGCCGCCTCTCCAAAGATCATAAACAAGGTTTCAAAACCAACTACTTATAATCCTAGGCTAAACTAATATGTCTGACCTAGAGAGCCCAATGGGAATTAATTGGCCCATTAATGATTGATTACATGGAAATATGACAACAATAATTCCAATTCCCGCACTAATCTGGACAGCTTCGGTAATTAGAATTTTATACCATCAAAACGTCATAATTGGGCTTATCAGTAAACATGAAAGTTGTAGATCTTCTTCTTAGCTTTACAACGCCACCAAGATCACTCAAATCGGACATATATAGCCCAAGTTATGGCCTGCATAAGGGAGACGGGTCAGGATGCACTAAAATCCGAAAATTGACTAAGAAATTCATTAAAGCCCAATTAAGACCCAAAGATATGAAAACATGCTAAGAATCCAATATTGGGTACAAAGCACATCCAAAAACACCAAGTGCAATGCTATAAAAGGTATATTAAAATGCACTGATCAAATTCCCCCACACTTAAACTTTTTGCACTCGAGCAAAACTCATGGTCAAGACATAAAAGTTTTGAAAAAAAAACAAAATGAATGAAAGCAAAGATGCACTTCCAATGAATTCCATTAATGCAAAGTGGCAAGTCAAAGCTCATCCAGGATTCAAGGAACCATGACAATCATGAACAACATCTTACAACATTCAAAGTAATGATCAAGGGAATAGAATAACCAAGAGTGGATCAAAAGTGATAGAATCCTCACAAGATATAAAATTCTCTTGATCTCTCAGTGTTGGCTGGTGTTTACACTCAAAGCACATCATGAAAGAGAGTACTACCATAATCTTGAAAAGACTCTAACATCCACACTTGAAACACATGCATATAAAGATCAAAAGGACTTTGTTAAGATTGTAATGGGGCCAAGGTTAAGGTGGGATAAATGAAAGGATAACTAAGCTATAAACCCAAGAGGATAGAGGAGCAAAGAAAATTAATTTCTAAATAATCATGAGAGAGCAATGAGAGGGCACTTCAGTGAAATACAATTCCAATCCACTTCTCCATCTTCACACTTTTGTCCATTATTTTCACTTTTTTTTTTGCATCACTACCAACTGTTTTTCTTTTTTTTTCTTTTTTTATTTTTTTGCACTTGCCAAATTTCTAATCGAGCAACAACCTTTACATATTGTAGCATGTCTCAACTTTTGAGTCCCCCCGTACTTATGCAAAATTCATTTCCAAAATAATTTCAAAGCAAAGCTCCTTTATCCCCTAAGGTTGGGTCATATCATTGTTTTTCACTTTTAGGCTTGTAATGAGCTATAAAACAAAGAATGGGATAAATAGGCTCAAAGGGCTATCAAGGGGATAATTTTAAGGTTGGCTTATTTGGCTAGTGGTTTAAAAAGAAGAACAAAAATTGCCTAGATCACTTAAATACATGCATGTGAACAAGAAGTATCAAAAAGAGTCAAGTCAAGTTCTAGAGTAACTAACAATCATGAGCGAAATCACACAAGAAGGAAAGAGAATGGCAAAGTGTATTCCATTCATTTTAAGGCCCAAATCTCACAAAGGACCAATTTCTATCACAAATGAAGCACAATTTAGTATTCCAATCCAACTTATCATACTAAGAATGCAAGAAAGTCATTCATATCATGCCACAAAACCTATAGTCCAAGAATAGTGAAATCACTCACACCTTACACATACTACGAATTTCAACGAAAGGTAAATCAAATTTTATTTTTTATTTTTTTTAGACCCTAAAACAGCAAACCAAACAAAAACAATATAAATAAAATCATAAAACACTAAAACACCAAAAATAAATAATACAATTATTTACGTTTTATTTTAAAAATAGAGAAAAATAACATAAACAACAAAACAAACAGATGCCAACAAAGTTCAACACACAATTTAAAAACATCATAACATAGTATATCTCCCCCACACTTGAAATCTACATTGTCCTCAATGTAGAACATATTAAAATCAAGAACAAGAACAAATTCATTCACATAGAGGACACGAAAAATAAAATAGAAAGGGGGAGAAAAAGCCTTATAGAATGTAGTGCAACAAGTCTCATTGTGGCTCAAGCGCTACTCCAATGCTTGCTCTAAGAACTTCTCACCAAATTGCTTGAGCCAGTCTTTATTAACCATGAAAGCCTTAGTGGTTGTCTCTAACATAAGTAATGTTGCATCATCCATCATGACATGATCACCATCTTTTATGGGTATTCTTTTTGTGGGTACCATGTCCACATGAACCCCATTTTCTACATTTCTTAGCCGAACAGGGTCCTCAACCTCATATGTCTCATGTTCCATATGCACTTTTTGCTCCTCATATCCTAAAAAGGATGAAATTTCAACACATGCTGCACACAAAATAGCGTCATTAAAGTTAACACATGAAGTACATAAAATAGAATTAGGAAAATCTTGAATATCTGGAAATTCAACACAAAGTTCATCAATAATAGTATTCTTGACATCATTATCAAAATTATGCTTAGAAGAAGTATTGTCAAGAATATCTATTTGTGAATCTGAATGCTCTTCAAGGAGATGTTGTGACTGCAGTGTAGTCAAGGTGGAGGCAATGTGACCAATTTGAGTGGCCAAATTCTGAAGACTTGCTTCTGTCCTATGTTGGAATTCAAGAGTGTTTTCTGCCATTTGTTGCACCAATTCTTCCAGACTGGGTTGGACTGGTGTGGGGTCAGACTGATATTGATGTTGGCTTATTGTCAATTGATGCACCAAAGAAGCTAACTCATCCAAGCTGCCATGTTCTCCACCATGTTGGCCAGAATAGAAAAGTTGGACCTCATTCACTCCAATCATGCCAAAATCACTGCTAAACTCATAATCACCAGTAAAGTCAGGATAATATATGGATGATGGCTCATAATCAACATTAGGCATATAATTTTGCATATAATTATCCATGGGAAGTACTAAGATTCACAACCACGACAATCACAATGTGCAATACCATCAATATGATATAAACATATAAGCTCAAGACACTCACGTATAAGCTCCAAACGTCACAACAAAATAAAAAATAAAAAAAATAACAAAAACACAAAATAGGCAATTTTACACAACCTGGTAAGCTACAAAAAACAAAAAAACAAAAACCACAAAAGATAATTTTTAATTTTTTTTTATAACTATGAGACTACCAAAAGATGAAAACCAGTCCAAAAAAAGAATTGAATTCCTAATATGGCAAATAAAAATCAAAGATCCCCGGCAACGGCGCCAATTTGATCTCTTGTGCATGCACGCGTGAGTCAAATGAATCAAAATTTAAAACTGTAGTACAAGGTGATAACCTTGGTCGTCTCGCAAGGATCTCTGATTTTATTAACCAAATACAAGAATCATGCAAAGTAATGAGAAAAAGGGGAATTTTTGAATTCAATGAGAGAAGAAAATAGATTGTAAAAGAGAGATGAGAATCAATGTATCAAATCGACTAATCCACTGGTTAAAGGTAATTTCACTTGGACCTATCACGGGTTTCAGAGGATCTAATCTCTTTTCCGATTCTATTCTTGTTTGATCATAAAATTAACCGATCAAGCGTCAATTAATTCTATCACGAATTTCTACTTGGATTAAGCATCACAGAATTTGATTCATTATAATTGTGGAACAAAGCGTCACAAAACCATAATCAATCTTATAACCGAATTCAATCAAACCTACACTAAGCGTCATAGATCCTATCAATCCTTATTCGTAACAAATCAAAACAAGCATTCAACATGCTTCGAATAATCTCAAATCAGATTATAATTAGATTGGAATGCAAAAACGAGTTTGAGTGATTAAGCATCAAAACACAAAAACGGAATTGCAAACACTGATCAATAGATGAAGGATTAAAAGGAAAAGATATAGAATTACTAAAACGAAATTAACATTGAAAACCAAACCACAAGGTATTTTTAAAAATCCCTAACCAGTGAATAAATCTAAGAATTTAGCCTTCCATAGGAGGCTTAAACCGAAATAAGAATTGAAGAGTGAGGAGGAGAGAGACAAAACCCTATGAGCAGCCGCCTCTCCAAAGATCATAAACATGGTTTCAAAACCAACTACTTATAATCCTAGGGTAAACTAATATGTCTGACCTAGAGAGCCTAATGGGAATTAATTGGCCCATTAATGATTGATTACATGGAAATATGACAACAATAATTCCAATTCCCGCACTAATCTGGACAGCTTCGGTAATTAGAATTTTCGACCATCAAAACGTCAGAACTGGGCATATCAGTCAACATGAAAGTTGTAGATCTGCTTCTTATATTTCCAACGCCACCAAGATCACTCAAATCGGACATGTATAACCCAAGTTATGGCCTGCATAAGGGAGACGGGTCAGGATGTACTAAAATCCGAAAATTGACTAAGAAATTCATTAAAGCCCAATTAAGACCCAAAGATATGAAAACATGATAAGAATCCAATATTGGGTACAAAGCACATCTAACTGACATCCTTGAACTCGATTATACCGGTTTCCCCGTGATGAAGTTAGTTATCTTCAAGTGTGATTGGTTTGATCCTACTCTTGACGTAGGGACAAAAATAGATAAAAATTATGGTATTGTTCAAGTTAGGCTATCTCGAAGGTATAATAAGGCGTACGACCCATTCATTTTTTCACAACAGGCAGAGCAGGTTTATCACTCGCCATATTCCGAAGGACATCATGGCTGGTTGGGTGTTATTAAGATAAAGGCTCACAGTATAATTACTGATAATGTAATCAACCAGCCTGAAAAAGATGCTCCGTACCAAGATGATGAGTTTTCAAGACCCCACGTACAGTTTCAAATTACGCCGGACATTATTGTTAATTCTCTGGCGGACATTTCCGGAAATGGGGAAGAAGATGAAAGAGAGTTAATGGATCAATCCAAGTTGGACGCATCTAGTGAAGTTACATTCCGATCAAGTGATACTGATGAGAGTGAGGGTGAATTTAGTGACGGAGATTCTACTTAGGTAATTTATTTATGTCATAATTCATTGTGTAAATGTCATTCTACTTAGGTAATTTACTTTTTTATTATTTACACTATTGTGTAATCATCTTATCATTTTTTTCACAGATGGCAGATTCCTCTAGAGGTAGGGGTCGTCGTGGAGGTCGTCGTGGAGGTCGTGCTGCGAGAGACAGTCTTCAGATCGAGACCAACCTACCAGCACCTCTGTGGGCGGGACACCTTAGGGTTATGGAGTTGCACCCCCTACCCAGCCTCATGTGGTCGGGACACAGGCTGCACCCTCATCATCCACACCTACGACGACAGGACCATCATCATCATCGGGACAGGAGAGTCGTGGTCCATCCGACAGGAGGATTCTTCTTATCCCCAGGGGGGATAACGAGTAAGCTAATTTAATTTTTTAATATATATAAAGTATCGTTAATTTCTATTTACTTGTTTTTTAAATTTATTTATAACATTTATTAATGCTCTAATTTTGTCTTTGCAGCTTTACGCCCGAAGGGTCCTTCTGATTCGATATCGAAGATCCTGCGACGCAAGTTTGATGGTCCATGGCCTACATGGAAGGCCATCCCAGGGGGCCATAGGGATCAGTTGTTTCTAGAGTTTAAGGTAACAATTTATTAAGTTATTTAAATTAAATTTACATTATATATATGTACACACGAATTTCCTAACAACTGTAAGTTGCAAAAAGAGTATAGGTGGGACTTAGCTTTAGAGGCTCTCGTCAGGGACATATTTGAGCATAAAGGCTCACTGGTCATGAAGAATCTGACGAACAAGCTGAGGAAGGGTCAGAATAAGGGGAAATGGGTGGATCCTGAGATCAGGAGGCAGCTGGACCAGCACTGGGCTACTGAGAAGTTTCAGGAGATCCAGGCCACAGCTCGGCGTAATCGAGCTTCTGATGGTAGCGCATGTGCTTGGACCGGTGGGTCTAAATCAGTCGCCGCCCACTACGACGAGCTGGTAATACATAAAACTTTTGACTTAATATAATATTTAATTAATTAGTTTTCATTTTTAATTATTCTTATGAATTTAAGATTATATTTTTCTGTGCATAAAGCACAGAAACAGCGGGCCCCCACTGCTATGGAGTTGGTGGAGAGGACGAAGAAGTTGAAGTCGGGGACATGGGTCAACGACAAGGTCCGTAACTATGCTGTAAGCAAAAAAATAATTTAGTATTTACTTGTAATTTATTATAAATGATTTGTTAATATTGGATATAATTTTAACTAAATCTCTTCAACTATACTTTGTAGGTGGGCTTCAAGGAGAAGAAGTACGATGCAATATCACGTGCCTCACAGTCACAAGATGAGGCTTTGACTGGTGATGGGCCCTGCTCTCCTGTCTCCGTCGACGATAGTGCCATTTATTTGGAGGTCGTCGGGGGTAGGAACAAGAAGGGGCACGTGTATGGCCTCGGACACCTGGGAGGCGAGTTTATCGCTTCATCGTCCGGCACGCCTGCTCCTTCCTGCGTCGATACCGTCCCTCAGGAGCAGTTCCACCAAATGCAGGACACCATCACGCAGCTGAACGCGGAGCTTCGGGAGAAGAGCGAGAGAGAGCAGCAAATGGCGAACCAGATTGCACGATTGGCTCGGGCACACAAGAATGGCGATGCGGCGAGCATCGAGCGAGGCGGACACATGCGACCGGTGTTGGAGCGAATAAGGATCCAGACTCGATTGCTGGAGATGATGCTCGAGCGGTTGTGCCGCCGCTGCCGCTCCTCGATTCCGCCGCCAGCCACGTCTTGCTACTCCTGAGGACGATCAGCTAGCAGACGTCGGTGGTACGGACGCTGAGGATGATTGGATTCCTCCATCTCCCCGTCATCATGACTGGGTTTTTTTCCATATTTTTGACTTTAAACGATTCTTGTACGACATTTTGGATTATTCTTTTTATATATATTTATTATTTCTTATGATTGTATATTTCATAAGTAATTTGGTGTGTTTTATTAGTATTTTTGCTAACGTTTAAAGAAAATCAGAAAAAAAAATTATTTTAAAAATTAAAATTAAAAAAAAATTAATAATAACTAGTTTAGCAACCGAATTAGAAACCAATAATTCGGTCGCTAAACTTTATTTAACATTTACAGATGAGGTATAGAGACCGAAAATCCGTCGCTAATATAGGTTAACAGTAACCAAAATTAGTGACCGAACTAGCAACCGATTATCGGTCGCTAGAAATGGTTACCAAAAAATGCAACCAACCTAATAGCGACCGTTTATTATTATTTAGCGACCGTAAATTCGGTCGCCATTTAGCGACCGAAATATTAATTCGGTCGCTAAAACCTTAGCGACCAGGTATTCAGCCACCACCATTAATCGGTCGCTAATTCGGTCGCTAAATTAAATAGCGACCGATTTACACTGTTTAGCGACCGAATATTACGGTCGCTAAACAATTGTTTTTTAGTAGTGGTCGCAGAGGCTGAGGATGCAGGATTGGCTACCTTTCTGAAAGGTAAGCCACCACAGTTTGGAGGAGAGTATGATCTAGAGTGAGCAGAGTGGTGGATATAGGAGCTCGAGAATTTATTTGACACCATGCGATGCAGAGATGACACCAAGGTGACTTATGCCGCCTTCATGCTGACCGGAGGGGCTGAGTCATGGTGGAGAGGACAGAGGAGATTGCTTGAGGCTGAGGGCAGGTTGATCAGTTGGGAGTTTTTCAGAGAGTGTTTCTTCAAGAAGTACTTCCCACGATTAGTCAGACGCGAGAAGGAGAGAGAGTTCACGAGTCTCCAGTAGGGGGAGACAGTGCATTGGGTGATTATGCGGTCAGATTCGAGGCCCTGATTCAGTTTTGAGTTTTACCAGAGGTTTCCGAATGAGGATAGGATGTGACGGAGATTTGAGGGGGGTTTACGTCACGAGTTGAGGAGGGCTATAGTGCCCCTAGATATTTGGAGCTTTCCAGAGATGGTAGAGAGGACCAATGCTATTGAGAGTATGGATCGAAGGCAGGCTGCAGAGCAAAGGCAGTGTGGTGGTGGGGGCCCTACCCAAGCAGGTCATCGAGAGGAGAGGGACAGAGGTTCTCGGTGGAGGAGAGGACCATACACTATACCACAGGCAGAGTGCTCGAGACATCCGCACCATCAAGAATGATTAGCGAGAGAGGGCCAGCAGTAGAGAGGCCCAGTATGTTTCAAATGTGGGGGTCTGCATTATATCAGAGACTGTACATATAGATCTGGCTACTACATCTGTGGCAAACCATGTCATTTTGCTAGGGATTGCCGACAGAGAGCAGTACCGCAGCAACCAGCTACCGGCAGAGGAGCCAGTAGTTCTAGAGGTGGAACTGGGAGAGGAGTTCCAACGGCGGGACGACAGACGGTCAGACCTCAGGCCACTGGGAGATTGTTTACGATGAGAGGATCTGAGTCCTCTCAATCTGCAGATCTTATTCAAGGTATGTATTTACTATCTGGCAGACTCTCGCGTGTGTTGTTTGACTCAGGCACTACACATTCGTTTGTTTAGCATGAGAGTGTGGATCATTTATATTTGTCCATTTCTCAACTACCATATACTTTGACAGTATCTACCCTTACCAGTGATCCTTTGATCACTATGTCTGTTTGCCTAAAGTGTCCTATAGTGGTTGAAAATAGGACATTTCTTGTAGATCTCATCTGTTTGCCTATGTAACGATAGATGTTATCCTTGGCATGGATTGGCTTTCGGCTAACCATGTAGTGTTAGACTGTGCCCAAAGGACCCTATCGTTTCTTGAGCCTTCTAGCATAGTATCTGCCAATGAAGGAGCAACTATGAGGAGTGATGATTCCCAGCAGTATGTGATACTTTTCACTTTGGAAGCTAAGGAGACTCCGAGCATAGATTCCTTTCCTATCGTCAGAGAGTTTCCTGAGTTTTTCCCTCCTAATGTTCCGGGTTTGCCACCGAGAGAGGAGGTGGAGTTCACCATAGATCTCATACCGGGGACAGGACCTATATCGGTAGTCCCCTATCGGATGTCACTCGTGGAGTTAGCAGAGTTAAAGAAACAACTGGATGATATGATGAAGAAGGAATTCATCAGACCGAGTGTTTCACCTTGGGGAGCACCGATTTTGTTTGTGAAGAAGAAGGATGGAAATTCTAGGTTGTGCACGAATTATAAGCAGTTAAACAAGGTTACAATCAAGAACAAATATACGTTGCCTGGGATAGATGATCTGATGGATCAGTTGAAGGGAGATTCAGTGTTTTCTAAGATAGATTTAAGATCGGGATACCATCAGATTAGGGTGAAGAAGGAGGATATACCTAAGACCACTTTCAGGACGAGGTATGGACACTATGAGTACCTAGTTATGCCTTTTGGTGTAACTAATGCTCCAGCGGTGTTCATGGATTACATGAATAGGGTTTTTAGACCGTTCCTTGACAAGTTTGTTGTGGTGTTCATAGATGATATTCTTATATATTCAGTAGCCGGGAAGAACACGAGGAACATCTGAGAGTTGTGTTACATGTGTTGAGAGATAGGCAGTTGTATGATGAGCTATCCAAGTATGAATTTTTGTTAGAGGAAGTGTAGTTCCTAGGTCATGTAATCAACAAGGAGGGGATAGCTGCTGATCCAGTTAAGGTAGAGGCAATGATTAAGTGGGAGAGGCCTAAGTAAGTAAGTGAGATGAGGAGTTTCCTAGGTTTAGCTGGTTACTACCAGAGGTTCATCGAGGGTTTCTCGAAGACTGCATTGCCTATGATGCAGTTAACGAGAAAAGGTACGACGTTTGTTTGGATGGAGAAGTGTGAAGAGAGCTTTCAGAAGCTAAAGGAGAAGTTGACTACATCTCCAGTGCTGACATTATCAGATCCTTTAGGACAGTTTTACGTGTACTGTGACGCGTCATATCAGGGTTTGGGTTGTGTTCTGATGCAAGAGGAAAGAGTTGTGGCTTAGGCTTCCTGTTAGTTGAGGGTTCATGAAAGGAATGACCCGACCCACGATCTGGAGTTGGCAGCCATAGTGTTCGCATTGAAGATATGGTGACACTATCTCTATGGAGCAAAGTTTAATGTGTTCAGTGATCACAAGAGTCTTAAGTATTTATTTGATCAGAAGGGGTTAAACATGAGGCGGCGAAGATGGATGGAATTCATTAAGGACTATGAGTTTGAACTTCAATACCATCCAGGGAAGGCTAATGTGGTGGTGGATGCACTGAGTAGGAATCTTTGCACGTGTCTGTGATGATAGTGAAAGAGGTAGAGTTGCTTGAACAGTTTAGAGATATGAACCTAAGTATGGATTTGACTGAGGATAGAATATACTTAGGTATGATCACCATCAGAAGTAAGTTTCTGAGAGATCTTAAGGCTAAACAGGTTCAGGATGAATATTTGATAGAGGTGAGTCGAGGTATAGATGAAGGAAAGGTTTCAGAGTTTAGGAGAGGATCCGATGGTGTGTTAAGGTTTAGAGATCGTATATGTGTGCCCGAGGACTTAGAGAGTAGGAAGATGATCTTAGAGGATGCACATAAGAGTAAGCTGAGTTTTCACCCAGGATCCACCAAGATGTATCAAGATTTGAATAAGATGTTTTGGTGGCCCTAGATGAAGAAAGAGGTGGTGGAGTATGTTCTATCTTGTTTGGTTTGTTGTAAAGCTAAGATAGAGCATCAAAAGCCCGCAGGGTTGTTGCAATCTTTGGATATCCCGGAGTGGAAGTGGGATAGTATAGCGATGGACTTTGTAGTTAGATTACCACGAACCCCAAAGACGTTTGATGCGATTTGGGTTATCATTGATAGGTTGACAAAGAGTGCTCGCTTCTTACCTATTGGTTAGAGTTATAGTCTTGAGAAGTTGACTTATATCTACATCAAGGAAGTAGTGAGGTTGCGGGGTGTGCCGTCAAGTATTGTCTCCGACCGGGATCCTAGATTCACATCTAGGTTTTGGAGGCAGTTACACAGTGCTTTGGGAACAAAGTTGAGGATGAGTTCTGCTTATCATCCTCAGACAGATGGACAGTCTGAGAGAATAATTCAATCATTGGAGGATCTTCTAAGAGCTTGTGTGTTGGAACATCTTTGGTAGTTGGGATGAATTCCTACCTTTGATTGAATTCACATATAATAACAGTTTCCACAGCAGTATCGGGATGGCACCGTATGAGACTTTGTATGTGAGAAATTGTAGGACTCCGTTGTGTTGGTATGAAACTGGCGAGAGCCAAGTGTTGGGTCCTGATATGGTACAGCAAACCACAGAACAAGTTAGGAAGATAAGAGAGAAAATGAAGGAAGAGCAGGATAGGCAAAGGAGCTACAATAACAAGAGAGGGAGACCCTTAGAGTTCTAAGAAGGTGATCACGTGTTCTTGAGGGTCACTCCGAAGACCGGAATTGGCAGAACTATAAAGTCTAGAAAGCTCACTCCCCGCTTCATTGGACCATTTCAGATTCTTCGACGAATTGGTCCAGTAGCCTACCAGATGGCCTTACCGCCTAACCTTTCCAACCTTCATGATGTATTCCATGTTTCCCAATTGAGAAAATATTACCCAAATCCTTCTCATGTAATTGAGCTAGAGTCAATACAACTCCGAGAGAATCTAGAATATGAGGCTTTACCGTCTAAGATTGCAGATATAAGGATTAAAGAACTCCGTGGTAAATAGATTCCCCTGGTCAAGGTCATATGGGATAGTGTTACCGGAGATACTACTTGGGAGCGTGAGGCGGACATTCAGCAAATAGTACCCCATTTGTTTTAATTTCAGGTATGTAAATTCCGAGGACGGAATTTCTTTTAAGGGGGTAGAAATGTAACATTCGTTATTTTATGCATGGTTTATGTATGAGGATTAGGGTTAAGACTTGTATTATATATTTGGGATGTGGTTTGAGGCATAGAGACCCTTGCATGGCAAGTACGCAGTCGTCTTGAGTGAGTTTGAATGTAAGAACAACATAGGGTTTTTCCTGCTTATCGTCTTTAAGACGTATGAGTGTGAAATAAGAAATTTGGAGTTATGGATGAGATTAGGCATTTTTATGGTTTGAAGTTGTTTATTAGGTCTTGATGAGCCTATATCTCAAATTTGAGGTCAATCGGACGTCGAACGGGTCCAGAACGCAAAGAAACACAAACCGAGCGTTTTGTGATCGATTAATTAATTGAGAGTCGGAATATTAATTTAGGTCGGGCCTGAGTACAATAGGTCTTAGGAGTCACCTAAAATGATATAGAAGAATATCTTAACAGTAGGTTACATGGGAAAATGAGGAAGAAAATACCAGGTTGTGCTGACAGGGCAACACGCAGCAACATGTGTGGATGACACATGTCACAATTAGACACGTGTAACTAAGAGGAAGATTGCATGGGTGTGGCTGCCACCAAGGGACACTTGGACTCCACTACTCTAACTTAGAGACACCTAACCTTGCTACCTATGTGACACCTAGCCTACTAACCCACCTAAATTGATCTCCTAATGACAACTAGCCTAACATGCTTGCACTGACTAAATCAAGCCACCTAAGTCATCTAAACCACAACCAAGACATTATCTAAGTGAAAGAAGAGTGATCAGACTTCACTTCCTTCTCAGTTTCACGCAGCATGAGAAAGAATAATGGAGAAGAAAATTCCCAAAGTACAAGACAACCATTGCTGAAAGCTTGAAGCTTGGTGGAACAGCTTCTGTAAATCCCTCACCACACCTTTATACACCGTTGGATCTTGTTCAAATTGCATAGGGAGGTTCTGGGTTGATAGTATTTCACATCCAATGGTTGACATTTCGTAGAAATCCCCAGAGTGTGAGTTAGAAGGAGATAAGCTCAACTCGGATAGCACCGGACCAGTCACCTTGGAAGGTTCATCCTAAGCTCATCCACCGTTGGATCGAGCTGAAATATTTGGAGAGGGGTAAAGAAAAGGTAACTCTTTATTCTAACCGTTCAAATATCTAAATAAAGGTCTAGATTGTGATATATGGAGCCGAAACAGTGACTGGTCTTATGGTGTTTACTATAGATTTTGAGTTCTTATCTTGTGTCTTTCAAAATGTGATGTTTAGGTGGAATTTTGGAGGATCGGAGGCCCTGTTTCTTGGCGAGGAAGAATCAAGAAGTTCGAGGATGCTTCATTTTAGCTCGTTCCGTTTAGCGCGTGACCCTGCAGGTGGGGGATAGAAATTATTTAACGTCGGAAACGGTGCGGTGACGTTTAATTCGATAATGGCGTAGGGTGACCTAAACCATACTCAAGAACGAGTAAAGGACAATGTTCATATCACATTGGAGACTACCTACTGGTACCAATGATGATATGGAAATTGTATTTTTATCGTCATTACAATAAATTATATATATTTTATTATTTAATGATTGCCTGCTTGGACTGTTTGACTGGTTGAATTGATATTGGTGATTGATGTATGATGATGATATGATAATTTTGATTATGAATATGTTATAATATTATCTTATTATTATTTTATTAAATTTTTGTTAATGATTATTATTTTGGAAATGATGATATGATGATGATTTTGATGGCATGATGGTATGATGTGATAAGTGTAATGATTAGGCTTAGAGGTTGAGAAAATAATACTTTATGTTGAGGCATGATGATGTATTGGGGAATTCATACCATATGTGTTAGTAGTGCGTAACAGAGATGATTACTGTGATATGATGATGATGAGATTATTTTTGTGGTTATATTTGAGACTATAATGAGTGGTTAGGGCACTAGGGGTGACCTGAAACATGGTTTGTGATATGGTTGACCTGAAACATGGTTTGGTGGACCTGAAACTTGGTCGTGTGGGATCTATTCCTCGGATGGAGAATTCTCGGGGTTTAGGCTAACGACAGACCATGACAGACATTATTTCATTTTAGTTGCAGCTATAGTTCATGTGTTGCATGAGCACCCTGGCCGTGGTTCAGAGGTGTGCACCGGATTGTGTAGCTATAGTGTCATTGCTTTGCATGGGCATCCTCCATCCGCAGACAAGGGTGTGCATCGGGGCCTCTGGGACGTGTCATTGGTTGGATATCAGGATATGACCGATACCTAATCAGATGATTCATACAGCATATGCTTTGTATCATGATGGAGGGTAGAGGAAAAATCCTAGATGGGGATTGAGGATGGTTGTGTTATATATATATATAATATGTATACTTTTGGAGACGGATGTTTAGTGTGCTGTTATAGAATTAAATGTTGCTAAACCCTCTTTCCACGTTTGACGTTATATTGTTTCTTATCCCATTTTCTTCTTACTGTTGTGTATGTTTTATTTATGTGATTCCCTATAAGAAGACTTGGTGGAGGAGCCAGCTATGGAGGAGCTAGATGAAACCCCTTATGAGCCAGATGCTTTAGGACGAGCAGTGGACCCGAGTAGTTGAGTAGAGAGTCTATGGCCAGTACATCTTTTGATGCATATTATCCTCTGGTGTTTATATCCGTTTGTACAAGTTTGTATATTTTGGGATCCTACTAATGGGAATCCCTTGACAGTACCTGTATCAACATGTATGTATATATTATAGTTGTGTCTTTATATATATATATATATATATATATATGTTTATAATTTTAAGTTTAAAAATATTTTGTTGTTTTAATATATCCGCTTAACGATAATAACAGGTTTAGGTCCTAAATATTATGAATTTTCTTTAATGGGACGTCGGGGCATCTCAGTTGCCCATTACCTAGCAAAGGTAGCTCCTTCAATACCTAGCCCCATGTTTACCCGGTTGTTCCACATTGTATTTACAATATTATTGCTAGTGAAATGAATTGATTTGGCTTCCTAAAAATAAAAAGTTTTAACTAAATAAATACTAAAAAAAATCTGATGAATGATAAGAATATGGTTAATATACCAATGTGCAATCATATGAGTAACAATCAAGCCTCGTAAAGTACCTCAATAATAAATTTAAAAAAAAACCAAGCCTCGTAAAACTATAAATATTTTAAAATAGGCTTAATTTCACTTTTAGTCCCCTTATTTTAGTGCTTGGTCGCTTTTGGTTCCTCGATTTTTTTTCCGCTCGGTTTTAGTCCCCACATTTTAAAAATGTGTAATTTTGGTCCATTTGTATATTAACAACCAATAGTTAATGGTGTATCTAACATGACTTATGATATTATAACCTGATTTATGCTCTCTAACAAGTAGTGCTATAAGTGAATGCTGATTTTGAATGTTAATTAATGGATGTTAACTTAACGAATGGACCGAAATTGCACATTTTTAAAATGTGAGGACTAAAATCGAGCAAAAAAATACTGGGGGACCAAAATCGCCCACACACTAAAATAGAGGGACCAAAAGTACAATTAAGCCTTAAAAATTCTAGTGTATGGACCCGTGCCATGCACGGGAATATGATATTTTTGTAGGATTTCAAAAAAAAATTTATTTCACAATTTTTTTTGTTTAATTTTTTTGTAGGGAATTATATACCAAAAATTGTTTAAAATAATTTTGACTGAGCCATTGATCACAAAGTGTAGATGATATTAACTTAATAAGTATTGTTGATATTATAATAAATATAATCATTCTTAAGTATAAATTCTACTGTTTTGACCTGGGCAACACACGGGCGACATTTGTTGGTGATGAACGAATTCAAAAATCAACAATATTCCACTAGATAAATATATAATTAGTTAAGAACATCATAGAAATATATGGATGTATCATATAGAAATAAATGAATTTTATTAAAAACTCTTGAAATAAAATTGACTAAAATAAAATAATATTATAAATCAGACTAACTAAAAATACAGATAAACGAAATGGATGCACATATTACATTTCTTAGTCATGAACAGACTTAAAAATTCAAGATGATTTCATCACATAAAAATATAATACTAAAAAACATTAGAGGAAACATGTAGTTGAATTATAAATTCTCGAGCACCAAAAAAAAGAAAGGGAGATAAATTATACATGTATTGTCTATTATATAATTTTAATATTAAAAATGTAATTTAAAAAATTAAAGTGTATAAAGAATATATAAACATATATCATGTAACTATAAAAAACATAAATTATAATAAATTAAAGTATAGTGAAAAGTGATACTTTTCTCCACATATCTCATTTTCTCTTCTCTCTCCACTATTAAACACCATAAACCATACTTCTCTCTTCTTTTTTGGCCAAGTTGGGCCACCTTTCACCAAACAAAACCATAATATTTTTTGGTGAGGAAACAAAACCATAATATTGCTTACTCTCTTCACCTTCCTCTACACAAATGTAAATAAATATTAAAAACTTCCCAAAAAATTAATAAAATGAAATAAAATAACCGAAACAACATAAATATATATATTATTTCAAATATCATCACTAAAAGTATTTCTCCTTTCACGATTTGTAGTAAAAGATGAAAAGAAAATCTTACTTTATAAAAATATAGATCAAACATTTGCTCAAAAAAAATATAGATCACACACGACCTTAGAGGATTCATAGTTAAATATCAACTTAATGTAATTCATTGTATTCTGCAGAGAATATGTGCCTCATTTAATAAGTTTCTCTTAGTAGCATCAAATTCGAATTATTATATTATTATATTGTGGATAATATGGAGATTTTATATTTCTATAATTAATTTGAATGATGAGTTGAAATATAACAATTATTTACATATTTGAATAATTGCCGCAACATATTTGAATATTTGCCTGTAATTAAGTTGGACGTTGGGTAATATGGAGATTTGAATATTGCGCCCTTTGCTTCAGGTGCCATCTACAACCAACCAGTCTAAGTTCAAGTGAACATTTGCTATCATCAAAGCAATCTGACATTCATATACAACAGTACTGCAGGTTACATATGCTGATTAGAAAGCATTAAAATCATGATTTCAATCGGAGCCTGGGTTGCCAAATTAGGTCCCTGTTGCATTAAAATTTTTGAAAACTGTAGAATATATTCCAGCATTAAATAATTGCAATCATATATTTTGCATGTGAAAAAATATTAGCAAAAATGATTTTATTCATTTTCCTATTTTTTGTATAAGGATTAGACTCATTAAAATCATGTTCCTTATCAGTATTAAGTTTGAATTGTGCAATAATGGTGATTTTTGAATTAAGTCTAATTGCCCAATTACCATTGATATCGTTGATTGTATTATCATTTGTTGCATCTATAAATGAGTAACTTAGTATTAAGTTTGAAATTTTGTACAATTAGTCATTATTATCGTTGATTGATGATTTGTTTAAGATAATTGCGACACCCCCTTTTCAGGTATCACATTTACGTAACATTACCCAAACATCAAACTAAATAAAATATTAAGTTGCTGGTTTTCTTCGGAAAATAAGATGCATTTTCTAATTCCCTATACTTCTTTTTTAAAAATAGTGATAAAATTTTTTTCTTTTTCTGCACATACATTCAAACTCTCATAATACAATATACACCACTATATATATATCTCACATATACTTCTCTATTTTACAAATGACCCTTTTCTTACTAGGTCACTATCCACTTGTCACACATATTTGACATCATTAGAAATTTTTACAACTAAGTCATAGTGGGTGTCTGAAAATACTACGCAAAAGATGACTCTCAGGAGTCACTAATTCAGACTATCCTAAAATTCCCACTCTTCCTAAAACTACATCCTAAGCTGGTCACCACTATATAAAACCATTGGGAAGCCCAGTGTACACTCCCCCACTCCCGGAAGATGTGTCTGGAGAGGATACAACAGCCCCTTCTCCAGCAGCTCCAGACCCTTCGTCTGCTAAAGGAGCATAGTCAGGATTTTCTACCGGATTCTCCTCTGGGTCTTCCTCCATCTCCTCCGGAATGTTCTCTGGAACTAATATAATGGGTGCAGGAGGTGATCCTGGTGCAACTTGTTGTAGTGGTTGAATAAACTGAGGCGGTTGGTGTTCCAGACTCCCATGTTGTACTAAATACTGTAGTATCATCCAGATGGGTGGTAGCGATACTTCAATGGTTTCCCTGCTATGAACTAACTGTTGTGGTCCTTCGGCGACGGTGCCTCGAAGTGTCCTCAAGGGACCAGTATAGGTAGCACTCCGAGCCCCTGGGTTAATAACCCAGGCGTCTCCTCTATCAGAGTTGTCAAACGTCAGGGATCGTACCCCCGAGTAGTTCAAATCCACCTCGTCCGGATCCATCTAAAATGTTTGTAAGGGTGAGTTTCCAATATATGAGTTTTATAAGACAACCCCATGCAAGACTCTCAAATAGCAATTACCAAATATTCACAATATAATAACATGAATTCTAACAGTAAAATGATATAGTTCACAGGTCTTCATGCCCGACAATCATCGTCATTTTATAAAAATGCATGACACTTCTATGTTCAATTTCTAATTTGATATCTAATCTCCGGAGATCCCACAACTTTCTGTTACGTTTCAAGCTGATCAGGCTCGCACATGGCGCATTGTAAAAACGAACAAAACAATGCCCAAGAAAATAAATGGTGCACATCCCCATTCCCGATAGGATGTTCATGCCAGCACCTAACACAATTGTGCACATCCCCATTCCTGTTAGGATGCCCATGCAAAGCAACGACACAATTACAATTGTGCATATCCCCATTCCCGTTAGGATGCTCATGCAAAGCAACGACACAATTGTGCACATCCCCATTCCCGTTAGGATGCTCATGCAAAGCAATGACACTATTCCCCCGTTCCAGTTAGGAAATAGCGGCACATATATTCAATCTGGACATATAGTCCTATCAATTTGGACACAAAGTCCTATAAAAGATACATTGATCCACTCCGGACCTCAATGATCATCACCACCTGACACGTCTGTCATATACATTGATCCACTCTGGATTCAATGCCATTTACATGACACAATGGCCATTAAATGTATGAGAAAAACTTTTATTCTCATTTGTTTTCTTTGTCGTAATAATCTTTCCTAGTCGAAGCACAAAGCTTAACGACCATGCTTAATTCTTTTAATTAAGACTTTTCACTTAAAACAAATACAGGACACACAGTCCAAATCTTTTAATCTCAACATAGGACATACAGTCCGAATGCTCAATCACGATGCCCTTAAACCGATGCACCAGTTTTAGGCTCGCGGATATGGAACTCACATTGTCCACATCAACTTAGGACACACACAGTCCAAAAACAAAACTTGCAGGACACTCCGTCCCATGACACGGATCCTTGATCTACGTGTCCATACAACACTAGAATCCCGACGTCTCGGTTCTAGGCTCATTTATCTGCTTATAAAACATTTTGCTCAGTGTAAAACAAAACCAAGCTTTGAAAACTCATCCGAGTTTAACGGAATACTTTCACTAAATAAAAACATTGTTACATAAATTCTTTTCTGTTAAAACGTTAATAAATTTCAAAAATCATTTATAATTTCCTTTGATTTCTAATTATTTCACTTTAAGAAATAATTTCCAATAAAGGTCAACAAAACAAAAATTTTAATAAATAAAAAGATTAAATAAATAAATTTCGAAAATTTAAATAATTAAATATTTAATATTAAATAACTAATATCACTTCTCTGTCAGAAGTAATTGTTCTGACTGCTGTAAATATTATTTTTGGAACTTAATCACTTTAAATAACATTTTATAATAAAATTGAATTTATTATATAAAAATTAGAGCTTGTGATAAATTTCACGGTTTCGCCCTTACTATTGCTTATTTACACTGTTTTCACAAAATATTATTAAAATAATAATTTTTTTTCCTTTTTCTCAAAATCTCCCAGATTAATCCCTCAGATTAATTGTCCAAGCTTATTAAGTTTTTAATCCTTAATTAAATTTTTTTTAACCCTGACCAATGTCAGGTTACTCAGTCCAACACTCAACAGCAGATAAATTCCAATCACTAAATGACATGGCATATATCAATTTATGACATGCATCACAATTATAATATAAACAAATAATCATAATCATGTAAGTTCACACATCACTTCAATTCAATTACTCAGATAAACATCACATCAATCTAGCAATTAATAGTAAACAGTATAATAAAATAAACTATTGCATACATAAAATTAATACATGACTCCATAAATAAGCATGAGATTATCTCAACTCCTCATGCATACCCCCCTTACCTATTGAATACCACACTATATTTCCTGTTAATTTTCTGATCCTGATCTGATTTTTCTCCGTCAGCTTGACTTAGCTAACTCAGTTGTTTCCTTCAAATGAATTATAACCAAAATAAATCAAATCAAACAACAATACACTTAGTTTATGAAGGTTAGGGTTCGGCTTCAACCCATTATCTAGGTTAGGAAAAATTAAAATTTGATTAACTTAAGGATTAATGATCCATAAGTTAATTAAGCATGATTAATCACTTTAACCATGATTATGAACTAAGACATGAACTAAACTCATCTAGTTCTAAGAACTAGGGTTCGGATTTCCTCAAGACTTTTTGGTTAGAAATTTTAAAATTTCATCAACTTTTGGGATTTAATCAATATACAAGACTTAGAGTTTGATTCAAGTGTTACAAACAACTTTTGAATCACAAAACCCTTAAGTACACAAATCTAGGGTTTCGGTTTTGATGAGATCAATAGGTTAAAGTTTGATTTTTTTGATCTTCTATATATTTGAATACAAGAACTAGCAAGATACAAAAGGATTGAATCATGAATCAAGTCATGAAAATGAAACAAAACCTAAAAACTCAAAGTTAACCTAGGTTCGGCCATAACCAGAAATCAAGGAAAGAAATTTTTCATGATCTTGTGCTTCTAGATGATGAAAATAGAGATGATTATAAGATCATAGCAATTGGTTTCATGTCAAAAGGATTTTTCTAGAATTAGTTATGAATTTTTTGAATCTAGTTTCATGAACTTTGAACAAATGAAGAACATATGAATCTTAGCCATGAATCTATCAAAAGTTGTGAAGAGAAATGTTTTAAATGACAAGAGAATAAGGTATTACCTTTTGTTGATCCAAGAAAAACAAGATTTGGATGAAGTTCTTTTGAATTTTCTTATGGTGTTCTTATGGCAAACTTATGAACTTTGAAGAAGAAAGTCATGAAAATGGAAGAATGGTATTTATATGAAGAAGACAACTATCTTAAGGAAGATGACACTATTGAAGCCGTGAGGGTTGGGCAAGGTTTGGTCAACTTGTCCAATGGCATTTGTTTGAAATTATCATAAAAAGACAAGGGCAATTTGGTCATTTCATAGGAAAATTTAATTTTGCCATAAATGTGCCATTATGGCCATTTATGATACGGATAAACTCGTCATAAATGCTCGTCAAGTCGGTCAATCCAACATCTCTGCTACGTTGCCGACTTCCCGATTCATCTGGCTCAAGCTCTTCCTAGAGACATCTCGACGTATATGCCCGCAACAAATATAATATTTTAATTTTTTTACCAATATTTTCAAAACTTCCAGTATCGTAGTAAATACGATAAAAACATTTTTCATCTCGTTCACGACTCAAAATTAGGTCTTCTGAGCAGTAAACTTTTACTGTCAGTGAAAACGCAGATCGGGTTCCGTCTGAATTTTCAACCCAAAATTGCATCGTAACCATAAGATATAAAACATGACAGGAAAATAACAGTATTTTACCCAAAACAATTTTCTAAGTCTCGGATAAAAATATATTTTTATATATTAATTACCGACACTAGAAAGCAGTGAAAATCGGGGTGTTACATTACTACCCCACTAAAAAAAATCGTCCTCGAAATTACGTACCTGTAAAGAGTTCAGGATACTGTAATCTCATCTTGTCCTCAGCCTCCCACGTCGCTTCTCCAGTAGTTTCATTCCAAATAACTTTAACTAATGAGATTTGCTTACCCCTGAGCTGCTTAATCATCTTATCTTCGATTCGTACAGGTGAAGTCTCATAAGACAAGTTTTCTTTTAATTGTACTTCATCGGGTTCGATTATATGTGATGGATCAGGAATATACTTCCTTAGTTGTGAAACATGGAACACATCATGAATATTTGAAAGAAATGGGGCAAAGAAATTTGATACGCTACTGGACCAACACGACAAAGAATTTGGTATGGTCCAATGAATTTAGGAGTGAGTTTTCTGGATTTCATAACCCTACCTACCCCAGTCGTTGGTGTGACTCTCAGAAATACATGTTCACCTTCTTCAAACTCGAGAGGTCGTCTCCTTTGATCTGAATAACTCTTATGTCTACTTTGTGCTGTTTTCATCCTTTCACGGATTTGTTTTACTTTTTCCGTAAATCTGCACATACGATTTCAGGCCCTAACATCATACTCTCTCCGTCTTGGTACCAACACAAAGGTGTTTGACATTTCCTTCCGTACAAAGCCTCATAGGGTGCCATCCCTATGCTTGAATGAAACCTGTTGTTATATGTGAATTCAATCAGCGGTAACAAATCGTCCCAACTTCCTCGATGATCTAAAACACATGCTCTCAGCAAATCTTCTAATGATTGAATCGTTCTTTCCGTTTGTCCATCAGTTTGAGGATGATAAGCTGAACTTAACCTTAACTTAGTTCCTAAGGCTCGATGTAAACTTCCCCAAAAACGTGAAGTAAACTTTGGATCTCTATCTGACACAATACTCGATGGTATCCCATGTAATCTGATTACTTCCTTGATATAGATATCCGTCAATTTCTCTACTGTATAATTAATCTTAACAGGTAAGAAATGTGCCGATTTCGTTAGCCTGTCAACAATTACCCAAATTGAATCAAAGCCTTTAGAAGTTCGTGGTAAACTTACCACAAAATCCATTGATATACTGTCCCACTTCCATTCTGGTATATCTAGTGATGTAAGCATACCTCCTGGCCTTTGATGTTCCACCTTTGCTTTTTGACACGTCAGACAAGATGCAACGTATTCTGCTACTTGCTTTTTCATGCCTGGCCACCAAAATCTTTGTTTCAAATCTTGATACATCTTTTTCGATCCAGGATGAATACTTAACTTACTCTTATGGGATTCATCTAAAATCATCTTTCTCATCTCAGGATTATCGGGTACACATATTCGTCCATTGCATCTTAAGATATGATCTGATCCCAAACTAAATTCTGCAACCTTTCCTTGTTTCATCAATTCCCTCTTTTCTTGAAGATAGACATCCGAAATTTGTCGTTCTCGGATTTCTTCCATTAATCCACTAGAAATTTTGATCATTCCTACACTGGTTTTCTCCTTATCAAATTCCATAATCAAATTGAGATCACGGAACTCTTCTATTAATTTTAATTCCCTTACCATCATAACTGATATATGAATGGCTTTTCTGCTAAGTGCGTCAGCTACAACATTAGCCTTTCCAGGATGATAATGCAATTTGAAATCGTAATCTTTTAAAAATTCCATCAAACGTCTTTGTCTCATGTTGAGCTCCTTCTGATCAAACAGATACTTTAAACTTTTGTGGTCACTGAAGACATCGAATATTGCTCCGTACAAGTAATGCCTCCAGATCTTTAGTGCAAAAACCACTGCAGCCAACTCCAGATCATGCGTCGGATAATTTCTTTCATGTGTCTTCAATTGACGTGATGCGTAAGCTACAACTTTCCCATGTTACATCAACACACATCCTAAACCTTGATAAGAAGCATCACAATACACTTCATAAGGTTCATTTGGTTCAGGCAGTATTAAAACTGGTGAAGTTGTCAATTGTTCTTTGATCTTCTGAAAACTTTCTTCACATTTGTCTTCCCATACAAAAGGTTGATCTTTTCTCGTAATCAAAGTTAACGGCGCAACTATCTTGGAAAATCCTTCAATAAATCTTCTATAGTAACCGGCTAAACCCACAAAACTTCTGATCTCCGTTACTGTCTTTGGTCTTTCCCAAGAAAGTACCGCTTCCACTTTTGCGGGATCGACAGCAATGCCTTCCTCGGTAATCACATGTCCTAAAAATTTCACTTCCTTAAGCCAAAATTCACACTTAGACAATTTCGCATATAGAACTTTCTCACGCAAAATCTGTAAAACTTGTTGCAAATGTTCTTTATGTTCCTCATTACTCTTAGAGTAAATAAGAATGTCATCAATGAACACCACAACAAACTTATCAAGAAACGGACGAAAAATCCGGTTCATATAGTCCATGAAAATGGCTGGTGCATTGGTTACTCCGAATGGCATTACGAGATATTCATAATGTCCGTAACGAGTTCTGAACGCAGTTTTTGGAATATCTTCACTTTTTACTCTAATTTGATGATAACCTGTTCTCAAGTCAATCTTCGAGAACACAACAGCTCCTTGCAATTGATCCATCAGATCATCTATGCGCGGTAACGGATACTTATTCTTAATCGTCACTTTATTTAGTTGTCGAAAGTCCACACAAAGTCTCGAACCTCCGTCTTTTTTTCTCACTAACAGAACTGGTGCTCCCCACGGAGAAACACTTGGTCGAATGAATTGTTTTGACAAAAGGTCCTCTAGTTGAGTTTTCAATTCTGCAAGCTCTGTAGGCGCCATCCTATACGGAGAAATAGAAATTGGCCCTGTTCCTGGTATCAAATCGACGGAGAATTCAATTTCTCTTATTGGCGGCAATCCAGGGACATCATTAGGAAACACATCCGGAAATTCTCTCACAATAGGTAGAGTACTGAAATCGATCTCCCTCTCGACTTCTAAGTTAGTTAAAAGCATGTATCCCTGACCTCTTTCTCTCGAAAATGTTCTTATATGGTTGGTAGATAAAATTCCAGAAATCTCAGGATTAGGAAAAACTAGAGTCTTATTTGCACAATCTAACATAATATGGTTGGAAGATAACCAATCCATGCCTAAAATTACATCTAACTATATTAAAGACAGGCATATCAAATCAACAAGAAAATGTCTATCCTGAATAACAATAGGACAGTTCAGACATATAGAATTCACAACAACTGGCCTAGCAGTTGGAGTTGAAACAATCAAGTCATAGGACAAAGATGAAATAGGCAATTTCAAATGTCTCACAACATCCATCGAAATAAAGGAATGCGTCGTACCCGAATCAAAAAGTACAGTTAAGAGATTACCAGTTATGTCACAACTACCTTGTATGAGATCGTCAGAATCAGAAGCCTCAGCACCACTCATGGTGTAAACTCTCCCCTTAGCTATCGGTTTATTGGTCTTGACAGTATTGATAATTGGTGTAGTCCTTGGTTTACCACAGTCTCTAGCCATATGTCCTACCTTACCACAAGTATAACACCTGGGTCCTTTCACTGGACAATTATTCGCCATATGACTTGGGTCTCCACACTTGAAACATTTCCTGATTGTGTTTTGATTTTGATTCTTCTGGCCACTTGATGCAGTAGCTACAGGATGATAGGGTTGTTGATAACGATTATTTCCCGGTGTTCGATAATACGGTTTACTCTGGACCTGCTTCCCTTTCTGGTTCTGATATTGACTTTTTGATTTTGATGGTCCTCCCGCATATCCTCTGTTATCTCTTCCCTTCCTCATTTGCTCTATCTTCCTACACTTCTCAACCAAAGCTTGAAAATTCCTGATTTCCAACGGAAGTACAGATTCCTTAATCTCGAACGGTAATCCTGCTTCAAAACGGTCACACTTTCAATCTTCATCCGGATTGTTTTGGAAAAAGCGAAAGTATTTGGCCAATGACTCGAATTTAGCTGCATACTCTCCTACAATTAAATCCCTTTGAGATAGACGTAAAAATTCCTGCTCCTTCTCTGGTCGATCGCTTTGTGGAAAATACTTGTTCAGAAACATGTTCTTAAATATCTCCCAAGTAATCACCTGATTTTCTACTTCTAATAGTTGCTTAGTACCTCTCCACCAATATTCAGCATCCCCTAACAGCAAATGGGTAGCATACGGTACCTTCACTCCTTCTGGACTATTGATCAACTCAAAAATCTTCTCCACTTCCTGAATCCATAAGTCAGCCTTAATAGGATCCACATCTCCATGAAATTGTGGAGGATTCTGGCGTCTAAAAGCAGTAAGACTTCTACCTTCAGCAGCCTGTTCCGCTCGAAGTTGTTCCTGTAAATTCTGGGCAGCCATCGTTGCAGTTTGTTGTATAATAGCAGCAGCTACATCCGCCATTGCTTGTGCAGCAAAGTTCATACCTCCTCCTTCTTCATAATTTTCCTCAAAATTATCTTGACCGTTAACATGACCACCCCTACGTCGTCTTCCTCGACCGCGTCCACGTCCATGACCACGTCCACGTCCACGTCCAAGTCCACCCTCTGGTTCCATAACTGACCTACAAGACATAATCAGTAAAATGGCAACCAGAAAATAAGACTTTAATCTAATAACTAACACATATTACTTCTAAGAAGTAATTCAAACAATTCTCTTCAGAGATCACACAACATCAACACAACAGACCTAGTCCCAAAGATTTCCCGAAAGACTCGACCAGCTCTGATACCACTAAAATGCGACACCCCCTTTTCAGGTATCACATTTACGTAACATTACCCAAACATCAAACTAAATAAAATATTAAGTTGATGGTTTTCTTCAGAAAATAAGATGCATTTTCTAATTCCCTATACTTCTTTTTTAAAAATAGTGATAAATTTTTTTCTTTTTCTGCACATACATTCAAACTCTCATAATATAATATACACCACTATATATATATTTCACATATACTTCTCTATTTTACAAATGACCCTTTTATTACTAGGTCACTATCCACTTGTCACACATATTTGACATCATCAGAAATTTTTACAACTTAGTCATAGTGGGTGTCTGAAAATACTACGCAAAAGATGACTCTCAGGAGTCACTAATTCAGACTATCCTAAAATTCCCACTCTTCCTAAAACTACATCCTAAGCTGGTCACCACTATATAAAACCATTGGGAAGCCTAGTGTACACTCCCCCACCCCCGGAATATTCACAATATAATAACATGAATTCTAACAGTAAAATGATATAATTCATAGGGCTTCATGCCCGACAATCATCGTCATTTTATAAAAATGCATGACACTTCTATGTTCAATTTCTAATTTGATACCTAATCTCCAGAGATCCCACAACTTTCTGTTTCGTTTCAAGCTGATCAGGCTCACACATGGCGCATTGTAAAAACGAACAAAACAATGCCTAAGAAAATAAATGGTGCACATCCCCATTCCCGATAGGATGTTCATGCCAGCACCTAACACAATTGTGCACATCCCCATTCCCGTTAGGATGCTCATGCAAAGCAACGACACAATTACAATTGTGCACATCCCCATTCCCGTTAGGATGCTCATGCAAAGCAACGACACAATTGTGCACATCCCCATTCCCGTTAGGATGCTCATGCAAAGCAACGACACTATTCCCCCGTTCCAGTTAGGAAATAGCGGCACATATATTCAATCTGGACATATAGTCCTATCAATTTGGACACAAAGTCCTATAAAAGATGCATTGATCCACTCCGGACCTCAATGATCATCACCACCTGACACGTCTGTCATATACATTGATCCACTCTGGATTCAATGCCATTTACATGACACAATGGCCATTAAATGCATGAGAAAAACTTTTATTCTCGTTTGTTTCCTTTGTCGTAATAATCTTTCCTCGTCGAAGCACAAAGCTTAACGACCATGCTTAATTCTTTTAATTAAGACTTTTCACTTAAAACAAATACAGGACACACAGTCCAAATCTTTTAATCTCAACATAGGACATACAGTCCGAATGCTCAATCACGATGCCCTTAAACCGATGCACCAGTTTTAGGCTCGCGGATATGGAACTCACACTGTCCACATCAACTTAGGACACACACAGTCCAAAAACAAAACTTGCAGGACATTCCGTCCCATGACACAGATCCTTGATCTACGTGTCCATACAAAACTAGAATCCCGACGTCTCGGTTCTAGGCTCATTTATCTGCTTATAAAACATTTTGCTCAGTGTAAAACAAAACCAAGCTTTGAAAACTCATCCAAGTTTAACGGAATACTTTCACTGAATAAAAACATTGTTACATAAATTCTTTTATGTTAAAACGTTAATAAATTTCAAAAAATCATTTATAATTTCCTTTGATTTCTAATTATTTCACTTTAAGAAATAATTTCCAATAAAGGTCAACAAAACAAAAATTTTAATAAATAAAAAGATTAAATAAATAAATTTCGAAAATTTAAATAATTAAATATTTAATATTAAATAATATTAATTAAATAATATTAAATAACTAATATCACTTCTCTGTCAGAAGTAATTGTTCTGACTGCTGTAAATATTATTTTTGGAACTTAATCACTTTAAATAACATTTTATAATAAAATTGAATTTATTATATAAAAATTAGAGCCTGTGAAAAATTTCACGGTTTCGCCCTTACTATTGCTTATTTACACTGTTTTCACAAAATATTATTAAAATAATATTTTTTTTTTCCTTTTTCTCAAAATCTCCCAGATTAATCCCTCAGATTAATTGTCCAAGCTTATTAAGTTTTTAATCCTTAATTAAATTTTTTTTAACCCTGACCAATGTCAGGTTACTCAGTCCAACACTCAACAGGAGATAAATTCCAATCACTAAATGACATGGCATATATCAATTTATGACATGCATCACAATTATAATATAAACAAATAATCATAATCATGTAAGTTCACACATCACTTCAATTCAATTACTTAGATAAACATCACATCAATCTAGCAATTAATAGTAAACAGTATAATAAAATAAACTATTGCATACATAAAATTAATACATGACTCCACAAATAAGCATGAGATTATCTCAACTCCTCAGGCATACCCCCCTTACCTCATGAAGACCACACTATATTTCCTGTTAATTTTCTGATCCTGATCTGATTTTTCTCCGTCAGCTTGACTCAGCTAACTCAGTTATTTCCTTCAAATGAATTATAACCAAAATAAATCAAATCAAATAACAATACACTTAGTTTATGAAGGTTAGGGTTCGGCTTCAACCCATTATCTAGGTTAGGAAAAATTAAAATTTGATTAACTTAAGGATTAATGATCCATAAGTTAATTAAGCATGATTAATCACTTTAACCATGATTATGAACTAAGACATGAACTAAACTCATATAGTTCTAAGAACTAGGGTTCGGATTTCCTCAAGACTTTTTGGTTAGAAATTTTAAAATTTCATCAACTTTTGGGATTTAATCAATATACAAGACTTAGAGTTTGATTCAAGTGTTACAAACAACTTTTGAATCACAAAACCCTTAAGTACACAAATCTAGGGTTTCAGTTTTGATGAGATCAATAGGTTAAAGTTTGATTTTTTTGATCTTCTATATATTTGAATACAAGAACTAGCAAGATACAAAAGGATTGAATCATGAATCAAGTCACGAAAATGAAACAAAACCTAAAAACTCAAAGTTAACCTAGGTTCGGCCATAACCAGAAATCAAGGAAAGAAATTTCTCATGATCTTGTGCTTCTAGATGATGAAAATAGAGATGATTATAAGATCATAGCAATTGGTTTCATGTCAAAAGGATTTTTCTAGAATTAGTTATGAATTTTTTGAATCTAGTTTCATGAACTTTGAACAAATGAAGAACATATGAATCTTAGCCATGAATCTATCAAAAGTTGTGAAGAGAAATGTTTTAAATGACAAGAGAATAAGGTATTACCTTTTGTTGATCCAATAAAAACAAGATTTGGATGAGGTTCTTTTGAATTTTCTTATGGTGTTCTTATGGCAAACTTATGAACTTTGAAGAAGAAAGTCATGAAAATGGAAGAATGGTATTTATATGAAGAAGACAACTATCTTAAGGAAGATGACACTATTGAAGCCGTGAGGGTTGGGCAAGGTTTGGTCAACTTGTCCAATGGCATTTGTTTGAAATTGTCATAAAAAGACAAGGGCAATTTGGTCATTTTATAGGAAAATTTAATTTTGCCATAAATGTGCCATTATGGCCATTTATGATACGGATAAACTCGTCATAAATGCTCGTCAAGTCGGTCAATCCAACATCTCTGCTACGTTGCCGACTTCCCGATTCATCTGGCTCAAGCTCTTCCTAGAGACATCTCGACGTATATGCCTGCAACAAATATAATATTTTAATTTTTTTACCAAAATTTTCAAAACTTCCAGTATCGTAGTAAATACGATAAAAACATTTTTCATCTCGTTCACGACTCAAAGTTAGGTCTTCTAAGCAGTAAACTTTTACTGTCAGTGAAAACGCAGACCGGGTTCCGTCTGAATTTTCAACCCAAAATTGCATCGTAACCATAAGATATAAAACATGACAGGAAAATAACAGTATTTTACCCAAAACAATTTTCTAATTCTCGGATAAAAATATATTTTTATATATTAATTACCGACAATAGAAAGCAGTGAAAATCGGGGTGTTACAATAATATAATTAATCAATATTTTTAAGCAATATTTTTAATTCTTGAATTCATTGGTTCATTGATATAGCATATCCACGAAAATAAGCCAGGGAATATTCATTTAACAGGCTAAATTGCTGAATTTCCTTTTAATGGTGTGATTCATATTCTACCTATTCAAAGGAGTACATTTGCTCTTGTACATTCATAGTTAGAGTGGTGTTAATACTAATATTACTAATGCATTTATTTTATATATTGATTCTAAAATTGAGGCAAAATATCTAACACTATAAAAATGGAAAACAACTTGGTCATTGTTTTTAGAAAGCTTGCAACCACGGTGGAGATAAGATCAAGTACCATTATTTAAATATGAGAATATGTTTTTATCAAAAAAAATTAATATGAGAATATTATAATCATTTCTTTTATATATATTAAATGAGTCGATTGTGAATTTTTGAATTTTGATTGAAAATCATTTTTATTTATTTTATAACTTCTTTTTTTTTTATAATCCTATAGAAAATTAGTTATTCATTTTTTTACTAAATTCAATATTGTTGGCTGACAATCCTTTTTTTTGTTTTTTTTTAAGTTTTAGATTAAAATTCTGGTTGACAATTCTGCTTCTTTTCTATTGTTTTTTAAATTTGATATTTTTTGGGTTTTGATTGAGAATCCTTTTTTTTTTTATAACTTTCTAAATATTAGGGGAAAGCCAACTCAACATGATTTAAATTTGTAACATAAGGACCGTACAAAATCAAGATTTAAAATCATCAATTTGTTTTTTGATTCAATTAGCATTTAATCTTTATTGTCATTCTGAAACATGGACAATATATTAATGACAATATTAAAATTGCCTATTTTAAAAAGTCGACATTCTTTTGACACTAAATTCTATTTATTTTAAATAGTTTTAAAATATAAATTATTTTGTAATTTTGTAATAAATTTGAAAAATTATGTTATTCTTTATATTAAATTTAACTACATCACACATCTTAAAACAAAATAATTTTCATTTTCATTTTGAAGTGAAATTACATTATATTTTATTAATTGAAACATATTTATAATAGGTAGGCTGAATTCAAAAGATTAGCAATATGAATATTTAGAGTTTAATTCAAATTGATTGATTAAATATATCTGAAGATAATGATATAGTACAAATTGAAGATTTAAATCACCAATTTATTTTATTTTCAATTAGCATTTAATATCTATAGTCAATATGATGCGTGGACAATATATCGGCATTAAAATTGCCTATTTAATGACAATATCGAATATATTGTAAAAAAGAATGTCATGTTGCTATAAGATTAATAAATTAAAAATTAAAATAATAAATCCATAAGACTGATTATTAAATTTATTATTAATATTTTTTTAAGCCAGTCAAAAAAATTTAATTTTTTTACAGTATTTGCAATGAAAAATTTATTAAAAATGATTATATAAATTTTTAGAAAATAATTATATTTTTTAAAAAAAACTCTTATGCAAAGTTGTTTTGATGAAGAATTTGAAATATTTTAATTCATATAGACATTAGTCAATTCATAGCCATTGGTTCCAATCTCTATTCAAAATTTTGAAAAATTAAGTTTGGAATAGTAATAATTTACTTAATTGATGACATTGATTGTAAAAATTTTATATTTGTAATTATAATTTAATTTACATCATTGTAGCAATTGTAGTTATAATTGGCTTCAATCACATGATAGAACTTTCATTTCTTAAAACTATGTAATTTCTAATCAAAACAAACAATTCCATCATTTAAAAAAAATTCTAAATATTAGACATCTATGTAAAGAAAACATTCCACTAAAATTTATTTAAAATAGATACATTTTGTAGTGGAAGAAGAATGAATATAGCTTCAAATTTGTATTACCGTCATCGCGTCTCTAATCACCCTAAGGAAGATGAGTAAACCATTATAATCACCATAGCTGCAAAAAAAAAAGAAACGAAATAGAACTTTCTAGAAAAGAGATTTAATCCAAGACCGGAGAGTGTAAATTTGTGGAAAGGAAGATAAAATGAAAAGGAGTGTGATATTATTCCCAGAAGGAGATTATTGTCATACAAAAAAAGAGAGCAATACGCACTCGCAATCGCTTGTGAGTTGAATTCAAATATTTATAAACCTTGTACCCTCAGTGATTGCTTGTGATTTGAATCCAAATCCAAATTTGTACCCTTAAATAATATTTACCCCTTGAAATGTAATGGGAAAGCAGATCTCCAGCATCGTCAAAGGCATCACCATCGGCCTCAAAATCTTCGTCTGGTGAGTCCATCTTGTAATGTTGCCTCCTTCAATTTTCTTCTGCTCGCTGAAACAAAAACAAAAAAAGAAATTAGATGAAAAAAGAAGAATAATAAAAGCAGAACAAAGAAAAAAAGAGAGCAATACGCGCTCGCAACAGCTTGTGAGTTGAATTCAAATATTTATAGATCTTGTACCTCAGTGATTGCTTGTGATTTGAATCCAAATCCAAATTTTAAAACCGATAAATATTCTCCTACAATTGAATGCTAATGAATAGAATTATAATTGATTGATTTTTGAAACTATAATGTCATCATCATTGCTATAATTTTCAAATTGTTATAGGAGAAAATTGAATTGTGCCCTCATTAACCGTTAGCAAATCGATTTTATCCTATAATTATTAATTGATGGTTATTATAATTAAAATGGATTGAATGACACCTACTATTTGTCATATTTAATCCGTCATATTTGCTACACTCATGTAGCATACTTTCAATGAATTGATTTGAATTTGAAATATGTGTATTTTATTACATTGGAATTATTTCCTTTTGTAACTAATTTGATTTATATTTGATAGATATATAAATTGCATTAATTCTTCCTTATATTATAAGTTTTCCATTTTTTGTGATTTACATGAGTGACTGGTTTGGAATTGGAACGGATATGATTTTAATTAGAAAATTGCAGCATTGTAATTTAAATTTAATTTGATATCAAATGATTGGTTTAAAATTAGATGGATTGACTTTTATGGCAATTTTAAACCTATTAATTTATGGAAGTAAATTAATTTGTGGAAGTGATTTTATGGCAATCATATTAAGAATCCGTTTTTTCATTAATAACAAAATCAATTGTTTACATGAATAACATTTTAAATGCCTTATTTTCATATTTCATCTATTCATACTAAATGCCTTATTCCTATTTAATCTATTATTAATTTCACTAAATGCCTTATAATTGCACTAATTGCCTTATTAGGATTTGAATTTGAATGTTGACATTGAAATTTTAGAATTAATGTGCCTCCTTGAAACGCTCTTGTGTTGACACATAAGACTTGGTGATGTGTCGTTGTCCAGAGAAGAGAATTCTCGAGGGCATTTAACTTTGTATATATAATAGATAGCTGCCAAAATTCTTGAAAAATGTAGGAATGAATCAAAACACAATTTAATTTGTATAGTCATATATACTAAATTCATCAAAGGAGTTCATGGCTCTGCCACATTTTGTGAGAGGTGGTACAAATCCAACATATGTAGGATACAAAAATACAAAATATTCTTTTAACAAAAGAAACATCTTTGTCACAATGTGTGAAAAATGTAAGCAGAAGAAGATGGAAGAGAATTTTTTTGATTAAGAAGAGAGTGATTCTCCTTCATCCAATATGATCAAAAAAAATGGTTACAACATCTAACTATTTATACATGCAGTGAACTAACTAAAAATAGATAGCTATACAACTAACACAATAACTGTAACTAACTGTCATGAACTAACTTATAACTAATCTACCCGCCAAGTCCATTTGGACTTGTATCTGTGACACCCCCCTTCAAGCTGGAATGGATGTTGATCATGCCAAGCTTGGAATGTAGAGTGTGAAATGGACCAGGGGCTAGTGGTTTTGTGAGTATATCTGCAACTTGCAGTGTAGTGGAAATAGGTAATAAATGCAGGACTCCCTCTTGAACTTTGTTGCGAACTAAATGACAATCTATCTCTATGTGTTTCGTTCTTTCATGAAACACAGGATTTGCGGCTATGTGAAGGGCGGAATGATTGTCACAATATAGGATAGCAGGCAAGGAAGAATTGATTCCAAAGTCATGTAGTAGATATATAAGCCATTGTGCTTCACAGGTAGCTTGTGCAAGGGCTCGATATTCAGCTTCTGATGAAGACCTTGAAACAGTAGTTTGTTTCTTGCTCTTCCATGAAACCAAAGAGGAGCCAAGAAAGAAACAAAAACCAGTAATGGACTTTCTAGTATCAGGGCAAGTTCCCCAATCTGAGTCACTAAAGCCCTTAAGATTAGTGTCTTATGAAGATGGAAAGAATAAACCTTGCCCCGGAGAGCCCTTGATGTATCTTACTATCCTCATTGCAGCTTGGTTATGTTCAGTAGTTGGAGATTCCAGAAATTGACTAAGATTTCTCACAGCATATGAGATGTCGGGTCTTGTGTGAGTCAAATATAAGAGTCTTCCAACCAGTCTTCTATAACTTGTAGAATCAATTAAAGGTTCACCTGACTGCCTGTGCAACTTGATTTTAGAGTCCATAGGTGTAGAACATGGCTTAGCAGCCATCATGCCTGTGTCTGTGAGTAGATCCATTGCATACTTCCTTTGACATAAACTAATCCCTTGCTTTGATCTAGCTATCTCAAAGCCTAGGAAATATTTGAGCTCCCCAAGATCCTTGATGCTAAACTTCCTATCAAGTAAATCCTTCATGTGACTGATTTCAGTGAGGTCATTTCCTGACAGAATCAAATCATCTACATAAACTAGAATAATAGTGAAACTAGTTGAGTGTGATTTGGTAAATAGAGAGTAATCAGATTTGGATTGAATATAGCCAGATTGTAATAAAACTTGAGTAAGTTTAGCATTCCATTGTCTGTTGGCTTGTTTGAGGCCATACAATGATTTTTCAAGTTTGCACACAAGTGATGCATCAGAAATAGGCAGGCCTTGTGGGGTTTGCATGTACACTTCCTCTTCAAGATCACCATGAAGAAAAGCTGTGTTGACATCCAATTGATGTAGATGTCAGCTGAAAGTTGAGGCAAGTGACATTAGCACCCTGATTGTTGTCATTTTAACAACTGGACTGAAAGTCTCCATGTAGTCTATGCCTGTTGTTTGAGTGTAGCCCTTGGCTACAAGCCTTGCTTTGTGTCTCTCTATAGAGCCATCTGCCTTATGCTTCACTTTAAAGACCTATTTGCATCCTATAGTTTTCTTTCCAGGAGGAAGAGGTGTGAGAATCCAGGTGTTGTTCTTCTTCAAGGACAACAGTTCTGCCTGAATAGCTTGGTGCCAACAGTCATGAGCCATAGCGTCTTTCGTAGGTGGTTGGTTCAGTTATAGAAGAGATAGATAAAGTATAATGTTTATATGAATTGGAAAGATGATGAGTAGAAATATAATTTGAAATGGGATACCTGACTGTTGAAGATGATTGAGGAGTTGTGCTATTTAGCAAACTGCAATGATAGTCAGTCAAGTATGCTGGTGTCTTCTTTGTCCTTGTGGATTGTCTCACTACAGGGTTATTTGTGGCAATGACAGGAACATTGGATGCTGCAGCAGCAGATTGATGATCTGTTGTGTCATTGATATTTTGTGTGACTGGAATATCAATGTGAGGCTCAGGTGAAGACTGTGGAGACATATTTTGTGGTTCAGTGTTCTGTATCTGTTCATTTGGAAAAACCTGAGTTGCTGTGGGAAGGTCAAAGAGATCCAAGTTGGTTGAATTTGGTAGCAGGACAGGTTGATGACAAGAATGTGTCTCAAGTGACTGATATGGAAATTGATTCTCATAGAACTACATTTCTAGACAGAAAAGTCTCTCTATTTTTCAAGTCAAACAAGATGTAACCTTTTGTACCACTTTTGAATCCCAAAAAAATAGATTTTCTTGACCTAGGGTCCAATTTCTTCCTTTGTGCTTGTAGTGTGTTAGCATAGCATAAACAACCAAAAATTCTAATATGAGAAAGCTCAGGGAGTTGTTTATGTAGCATGAAATAAGGAGTTTTATTATACAAAAAGGAAGAAGGTTGTCTGTTAATGAGAAAAACAGCATGCACCATAGCATAATTCCAAAAAAAATTAGGCAAGTTGGCTTGAAAAAGGAGTGCTCTAGCCACTGCCAAGATGTGTTGGTGCTTTCTTTCCACAATGCCATTTTGTTGTGGTGTTTCCACACAAGTGGTTTGATGGATAATGCCTTTAGAAGCATAAAAATCAGTGAGGTAGAATTCTTTCCCATTATCTGATCTTATGCATTTGATTTTTGTATCAAATTGAGTTTCAACTAAAGCAGAAAAGGATTTTATATGAGTAGCAACCTCAATTTTGGATTTCATTAAAAGTATCCATGTGTGTCATGTGTAATCATCTACAATTGTGAGAAAATACTTATGTCCAAACAGAGAAGGAATAGAAATGGGGCTCCATATGTCAACATGTATTATTTCAAAAGGAGACATAGTATGACTAGAACTATTACAAAATGGAAGTCTTTTCTGTTTAGCTAGATGACACACCTCACAAGGAACTTTAGAATTTACAGAATCAATGAAAGAATAAGATTTTTCCAAACTGACTAACTTCTCTTGAGAGAGATGTCCTAATCTTTGGTGCCAAATATTATAAGATGATGTAGAAATATTATTCACAGTAGCCAATGGAGAAAACAGCATACTTGAAGACTTCATAGCATATAGGCCAAACTTGAGCTCAGCTACACCAATCATCTTCAAAGTATTGGTGTCCTGTATTATACATTCAGTGTTAGAAAACAGAAATTGGCAGTGTAAAGAAGTAGTGAGTTTGGAAATGGAAACAAGATTAAAATTGAAAGAAGGAATGTATAATACATTAGTGAGGTAAAGTTTAGGAGAGAAAATTACTTTTCCAACTATGTTGGCATGGATCTGACTTCCATCAGGAAGTCTAACAAGGATAGGCCTAATTTTCTTGTAAGTTTGAAATTCAGATAAAGATAAACAGACATGGTCTGTAGCTCCTGTGTCAAGAATCCAGTTTTGAACATGGCACAATTTTGACAAAGCACAAACTGTACCTGAAGGCTTATTAATAGAAGAGTGGTTTGGGATTGTGGTCAACTGGTTTGTGTGATGCTGAGAGCTGGACTGGTGCAGCAAGGCTAGTAAGGCTTTGTGTTGATCTGGAGTAAAGCCAACACCTGAAGTTTCAAGTCTTTCCTTCTGAGAAGTGTGAGATGTCATGCTTCTATCATCATCATAATCATAAGCTGCATCATCATCTGCTGAGAAATTATTCACTGCACTATTCTTGAAATAGTTTGGTGGATAGCCATGTTTCTTGTAGCACACATCCACTGTATGACCTGACTTGTGACAGAAGGTACACATTTTGGGATTGTGACCTTTGCCTTTACCATTAGAGAAGGACTTGCCTCCTCTTCCTTTGGATCTTCCTCGGGTCATTTGACCATTATCAGCAACATTTGCAAGAATTTTGTGCTCATCAAAGGAGCCACCATTGAATTGTCGTTCTTGTTGAATGAGCATATTGAACACTTCATCAACATCGGGCAAGGGTTTCATTAGCATAATCTGTGATCTAACTGCAGCATATTGTTCATTAAGGTTCTTTAGTTAGCGAATTACATGATCAGCTTCTGTATAATTCTGAATAATAGGAATCAAAGTGCAAGAACATTTAACTACACACAAACATTGGGGAATAGGTCTGAAATTGATCAACTCTTGCCACAAACCTTTCATATGAGTAAAGTAGGTTGTGATTGACCTATCTCCTTGCTTACACATATAGATTTCTTCTTGCAAATCAGAAATCCTAAAAATGTCACCTTGAAAGTACCTTTTCTTGAGGTCATGCCAAATCTCATAACCAGTATCAATCCAAAGAACAGTTTCAAGAATAGAAGGTTCTATTGAATTATGAACCCAAGAGAGAACCTGAGTATTGCATCGATCCCAAGGTTTGAACATCAAATCATTGACATCGGGCTTCACAATCGAACCATCAACAAACGGAAGTTTGTTCTTGTTCTTGAGAGCAGTGGTCATTAATCTTGACCATGTGTGGTAATTACTGCCTGATCCAAGAAGAGGAGCTGAAACCAAGGAGCAACCAGTATTCTCATTTGGATGCAGATAATATGGGTTCGAAGGATCCATGATTGGAGTCACCATGTGCTTCTAACCAAATCGAGGAATCTTCAACTTACAGAGAAGGAGTTGAATCGAGAAGACTCGAAGAAACAAGATTAACTTGCAATGGAAGCAAGTTGGAAAAGAGAATGAAGAAGAATTGAAACAGAGTTGTAGCGTGTAACTCAAACTGATACCATGTGAAAAATGTAAGCAGAAGAAGATGGAAGAGAATTTTTCTGATTAAGAAGAGAGTGATTCTCCTTCATTCAATATGATCAAAAAAAATGGTTACAACATCTAACTATTTATACATGCAGTGAACTAACTAAAAATAGATAGCTATACAACTAACACAATAACTGTAACTTACTGTCATGGACTAACTTATAACTAATCTACCCTCCAAGTCCATTTGGACTTGTATCTGTGACACAATGTCAGCACAACACATTTTTTGTAGCCAAGCGAACAAAGTCTTTGTAATTTTTTAGACGATCACCTGCCTATTCACTTGTCATTTGATAGATACCAGATAACCTCAGCTGAATGAGAACATGAATATAATTGAAAATATTCGAAATGAGGCACTTAAGTTGATTGCATTTAAATTTGATACCGGAGAAATCAATCACTAAAAAGAATATTCTTACAGAAATCAATATAAAAGTGCAAAAAATTCCACTATGTTTCAATGCTACTCATGAATATTACTCAGCCCATCCACATGGCCATGAACTTACACTTGAAAAACTTGAACCATGTAGGATATTTAGTTTGTTATCAAATGCATGTTATTTTGTATTCTAAAATGGATTTTAAGATATCAGAAAAGGACATATTCTAGTGTACAAACATCTTTCTCAGTAAACTTCTCATTGCTAGCAATTATGTCGTTCTAATTTAGAAACAATCGAAGCTTGCCACTAATTATCTTGATTCAGTTAACACAAAAAAGAGTGTTATAGGCAGAAAGAGTGTTGTAGGCAATCTAAACTTTGACTTCTATGTTGTCTCAAATACAACTATCCTACAACATATGGTGGATTAAAGAGATTTGTAATACCTGAACATCCCCAATTCCTTCTGGAATAATTTCCCCACCTCAAGCGACACCAATCTACTCAAAAGGATCCAATTTGGCCCTCAGTGCTTCACCAATCTGTGATGCGCGCAGTTCATCATGAGTACATCCATATACAGCTTCCAATGATATGTAAATACAATACAGACTTATACAATGAAGGATAAAATAAGATGTTAAATAAATATTGATGCAAGTGTCAAGGTCCATGAATTTGATATCACTTTCGATATGAATTTGTTTATATCTATAGAGAGGGAAACTTACGTATTAAATGTTTTGGAAGACTTCTTTTAAAAAAACATTTGCAGTGGTCTTCAAGACTGTTCTCTCTTTGTCATGTATTAATATTTTCAATCCTTACTTGCTTTGAACTCTAGAAAATGCCACATACAACTGATCATGGCTAAACATTGGTTTAAGCAAATATAATCCAACACTTGCTAGTGATTGACCTTGAGATTTGTTGATAGTCATGGCATATGAAACAATTAAAGGGAATTGTCTTCTAATAAGTTTGAAAGACCAAGGTGATTGGGATGGAGACATAGACATCCGAAGAATGTAAATCAGATTTCCAATATTTTTTCCAGACATGACCTTTGCTTCAATAACATGATTTGCTAGCCTTGTAACAATCAACCTAGTGCCATTGCAAAGTCCCTCGGATTGATCTAGGTTTGTCAACAACATTACTGGAGCAGCCACCTTTAATTAGATTCTATGATTTGGAAGACCTGAAGTTCTCGATGTGTTTAGAAATTCAGGGGCAAGTGTATCCAATCCTTGATTTTCAATTGTTCCAGATTTGTCAATTGAATCTGAGCTTAGATATTTTCTTTCATCACCAGGTATCAATGAAAGAACATGATCGTTGATTTGATCAACAATTTCAATAGTTGATGCTAGAATAGCTCTGGATTGGAAGAAGTCCTCTTTATTGTCTTGATGGAGCAAATCAGGATATGTGCTTTGTATTATAGACGCTATAGGATCATCAAAATCTGTGATAAAAAATGATTCAGGGGTCTCTATAGATGCATAGCCATCATTTGGCTCGGTTATTTTCTCATCACCCTCATCCAATATCCACTTTGAAAATTCATTGAGTTCTTCCACACTTGCATTGGCAGGATCATTTTGTAGACGCATATTTTTTGAGTCTTAGCACTTGACAGCAATCCCAAAGGTACGAAGCATTGATTATATCAGAACAACTTCCTCTTGGTATGACAGGGAGAATTTGTCTGAAGTCTCCACCAAAAACAACAACTTTTCCACCAAACGGAGAATTGGGCTGACTCATGATGTCTCTTAGGCTTTTATCCAATGCTTCAAAGCAAAATTTGTGTCATTGGAGCTTTATCCCATATAATTAGTTTTGTAACCTTTAATAGCTCAGCAAGTCCACTTCCTTGATGTATATTGCAAGTTGAGTTCTCAAACGTGGGAACTGGGATTGCAAAATTTGAGTGTGCAGTTCTCCCTACGGGTAATAAAAGGGATGCTATGCCACTTGATGCTACAGTCAAGACAATATCACCACGTGAACGCAAGGCAGAAGCTAATGTCTTCCACTTAAAGGTTTTACCAGTACCACCATAACCATAGAGAAAAAAGATGCCACCACATTCATCATTGTGACAGCTTTCATAATTGTCTCAAAGATCTTGCTTTGTTCATCTATCAAAATAGGAAGTAAGTTAAGATTTTGTTTTGCAGCAAGATATCAAAACAAACTTAAAAGTAATAAGTACTATGTAATAATTCTATCATACATTGTAATTAATAAATTAGCTCACCTGTAAGGGACTGGAAGAGATTTTGAAATTGATCGTGTAAAGCAAATCGTATCATAATCAAGTTCCGTATACATAAGTTTATTTCCTAATTGACGTGTTATAGTCCCTTGTGGATATGGCATCGATGGATATTCCTTAAGACTTTTTCTGTTTGTCTGCAGTAACTCCTCAACTTACAATAGAGTTAAATTTTGTAATTCTATATCATCAAGCTGCAAGTCTAAACACAGATGAATTGACACTAAATAAAGTATTATATTGATGTCGATAGAAATGATTATGATAAAGTGTTAAGCATAAAAAAAAACAAAGTTTATACCTTGAATGTTGGATAATTTTCTTTGTTCATAAAGAATACAATCTGCTAACCAAAGCCAAGTTTGTTCCCACACATGTTCTGGTCTGCATATACTATTTGATAGAAGCATTGTCACAAATAATTTCCTCAAATATTGACCCGATCCCCAGTCTTTAGCTTCTCTAATAGCTTCAACATATTCTCCATCATCTTTAAGAAAGCCCATTACAAAGCATGCTGCTTTGAAATTTGGATATTGGGTACCTCCAATAGTTCTGATGTCTTCATAGCTGCATGGCCCTTTAGCAACTGAAAGCAGGAACCCAATTGAGTCTTCCAATACCTTTTTTTCGAGGTTTCCAACACCTTTGGCTAAGGATGTACAAAATTTTGGACACAAATTGTGCGTAAGTAAGATTTTTACCCTCACCATATATCTTGTTTGCTTGCATCCAAGACGTGAACATTGACTGTTTAACAATTGGTTTAGAAAGCAAGGATTCAATATCGTCTTCATCATTAAAGAAAACAGATTGTTCATTAGGAAGATGGAAGTATAATCTCTCAACTGCTGGTGTTCTGCCATGAATTGGAAATGAAAAAAATTCTCCAACATGCCTCACATGGTGAGATATATCTACAATCAAGATACTGATTGATCTCATCAACAACCTCAACCTGGGATCCATCTTCACTTTGTCTAGGAACGACGACAGCTGTAATTCTATCATATCCTTTTTTAATGTACTTGAATAAGTATTTGATAGAAGTACATTGATTACACCACTCAATGTTAAGATGCATCTGGTACTTCACCAAAAGCTTTGAATTATAGGGAACAATTGTAAAGAATTATACCATTTTTTTCAATGACATTCCCATTGTTTCTTCGGCGGTAAACTGGATAACCATCCTGGTCCACAACAGTTGACGATTCAGGAGCCTTGTTATAGTAAGGACGAAAACAACTTTTGAGGTGCAGAGGGAAGAAGCAACAGGGTACTATTTTGTTTAAAACAAGTAAAAGCCAAAAGGAGCCAAAAAGGCCAAGGAAAGCATACTTGACTCATACTTGAAAAATACTGCTGTAAGAGATAAAACATTTTATCAATTTTTAAATTTTTTATTGGCTTAATGAAGTTTTTGGTCCCTGAAAATATAGGGCTTTTTGGTTTTGGTCCCTATCTTTCATTTGGTTTGAATTTGGTCCTTTTAACTTCTTTTTTTTGGTTTTGGTCCCTACCGTCAATTGCTTCTGTTAACTGCTGAAGTGGCTGACGGCAAGCCATGTCAGCAGTGACACGTCACTATTTTTTTAATTTGCTTTTAAAATCCAGTTGTTTTACACCATTTATTTTTTATTTAAATAAATAATAAAAAATTAAAAAATTAATGTTTCAACTTCTGCTCCACTCATCTGCTCATCTTCTTCAACTTATTCCTCCATTTGCTAAGCTCCACCACCACTCCACCTGCTAATCTCCACCGCCCCACCGCTAATCTCTAATATAGAGGCTGATTGCTATTGGTGCTTGTCAAAGTTGTTGGATGGTATGCAAGACCATTACATATTTCACATTTGCTCAACATGGAATTCAGAGTGTGAGAAACACGTTTTTTTGCTCAACATGGAATTCTCCCCTCCGCCCCACCATCACAGATCTCCGCAACCACCGCCTCCAAAATCACTTTCTGAACCCTTTTCGTCTTCTTCTTCTTCATCTCATGCTCCTTACCAGATACAACAATGGTGAAACACAATTTTAAAACACAGAGAGATTTCTCCTTCGCCGTACATCTCAATCTTCCTCTCCTCATGAGTCTAGTTGTCCTCTCGTTCTCGCTCTCCATCTGGATCGAGATCCTTCTCTTCATCTTCGTCTCGCATTTTTTTGGATCTGCATTTTTAGAAGATTTGGTTTAGGTTTTTTTGGGGATTGTGATGCTGATGTTGTTGGTCCAATGTATGAAAGAACCAACCCAAAGAAGATCCCTGAAACAATACACAAAAGACTACACAGTACCAAGAAATAGAGTTTCGTAACCTAAACCCAATACACCTAATGTAGAAGAAATACTATAGCAAACAACCAGCAAGAATTAATTCGTAAAACCGCAAAAAATTAAATGCACAACAATATGTGGTAATTGAATTACCACAACAGGTAATTCAATTACAAAGAGCAAGAAAAGAGAAAGGGAAGAAGAGATAGAGAGAACACACACAGTTTAGCGTTGGTTAGCCAATGTGGCCTACATCCACGGAAGAGAGCCTCCTCCACTATGAACTTTGATCAAGATTACAATAGAGATCCCTTGGATCTTCACTCCACCATGCTCAAGATGAACAAACAAGAGAACCAAAGCCTTTCGTCTTTCTATTTTCACACAACCCTTGATCTCTCTCTAATCCTCTCTTGATTCTTCTCTCTAATCACAATATAATCAAAGCATTACAAGATGATAGTATTCTTTAGGTTTTTCCCTCTTTTTTGCTCTGAAAAACGCACCCAAGGAACCCCAAATCTCATTTCGTTCGCTGTTGTAACGAACTTAAATATCAGAAACTGACGCGTCGTAATCAATTACGAGCTGTTGGTAATTAATTATAAGCTGTCTGACCACAGTTCTGAAACTTCATAATTTCATGCTGAAGGTCCGTAATCGATTATGGCCTACCCGTAATCGATTACCAGCTGTTTGAACACCAAATTCTGCAGTTTTAAACTTGATTTTGATGCACTTTCAACAATACTCCACCTTGACTCCAAATCAGAGGATTGAGTTAGTAGTGGTGGCTCTCCCACTTATGGAATTATGCTTCAATGAAGTTTATCAAGTCCAACCAAAGCTTGAACTTTGCTCTTGGTAGTGACTTTGTGAATGCATCCGCTGGATTGTCTTCCAAAGCTATCTTCTCAATCTGAATTTCCTTTCATTCAACCACATATCTAATGAAATGAAGCTTTACATCAACATGCTTCGTTCTCTCATGATAAACTTGATGATTAGCTAAGTGAATAGCACTTTGGCTATCACAATGAATAGTTACACTCTTTTGTATAATTCCGAATTCACCAATCATCCCTTTTAACCATAGAGCTTCTGTTACTCCATCCGCAAGAGCTATATACTCTGCTTGTGTAGTTGACAACGCAACCACAGGTTGTAAAGTAGACTTCCAAGTAGTTGCAGTACCAAACAAAGTGAACACGTACCCTGAATGAGACTTCCTTGTATCAACATTCCCGATATAATCGACATCAACATAACCCACAATGGCATCTTCTCCTTCAGCTGCTTTCTTGTACATAAGTCCAAAATTTAGAGAACCATTCAAATACCTTAGAACCCACTTCAAAGCCTCCCAATGAGCTTTGGCCGGATCCTCCATAAACCTGCTAACAATGCTAACGGCGTGTGCCAAGTCCGGTCTGCTACATACCATCCCATACATGATGCTACCCACTCCACTTGCATAAGGAATAGAATCCATTCTTCTTCTTTCCGTGTCGTTGCTAGGAGCTTGAGTAATAGAGAGCTTTGTATGATTACCCAAAGGTGTAGAAACCGGTTTAGATTGATGCATCCTATACCTTTCTACAACTTTCCTCAAGTAACCTTGCTGAGATAGTAATAGTTCCCCTCTCTTTCTGATTGACTATGTCCATCCCAAGTATCCTCTTTGCATTACCAAGATCCTTCATCTCAAATTCAGAATTCAATTGGTCCTTAAGCTTGCTTATCTCTTCCTTTCTAGAGCTGGCTATAAGAATGTCATCCACATATAGGAGTAGGAAAAGAACGCACTCCTCCTATCTCCTTAGTAAGTACACACAGATATCATAACTACTCCTCAGAAATCCCACTCTCAAGAGAAAATCATCAAAATTTTTGTACCATTGTCTAGGGCTTTGTTTTAGCCCATAGAGTGATTTTCTCAAGAGATATACCTTGGTCTTATCTTCTGCATACCCTTCCAGTTGTTGCATGTAGATAGTTTCCTCTAGATATCCATGTAGAAATGATGTCTTGACATCCAAATGTTCTAACTCAGGGTCATATTGATTCACAGTGGACATCAATATCCTTATAGAACAATGTTTTACCAAAGGTGAAAAGATCTCATTGTAGTCAATCCCTTCAACCTGGGTAAAACCCTTTGCAACCAGTTTTGCCTTGAACCTTCCCTCTTCAATGCCTGGAATGCCATCCTTTTTCTTGAAGATCCACTTGCATCCAACTACCCTTTGATTCTTATATAAGTCCATAAGTGTCAAGGTTTGATTTTTATCCAAGGATTCCATTTCTGCTTGCACTGCTTGTAACCAATTCTGACTATCCTTGCTTTCCATAGCCTCTTGAAACTTCTCGGTTCTGGATCTTGTATCTCTTCAACCGCATTAAGAGCATAGCAAACGAGGTCAGCATACCCAAATCTCTTAGGAGGTACAATATTCCTCCTAGCTCGATCTCTAGTCAACTGATAATCTGATACTGCTGGTGGTTGTTGATCTGTCTGTTCTGCTGGTGGTGGACTTTCCTCTCTAATACTAGAGGTGGGAAACTCCACCTCAAGCTGAGCTTTTTGGTCTGTTTCATCTGAACTGCTTTGTTGCAAGCCATTGCACATCATACCCATCCTGATCTCATCAAATGTGACATCCCTGCTTACAAAGCACCTTGATCCTCCTGATTCCAACTTCCACAACTTGTAGCCCTTCACACCATCTAGATACCCAATGAAAATTCATTTTACAGCCCGTGCATCAAGCTTGTCCTCCTTGATGTGAGCAAATGCCAAAGAACCAAATACCCTAAGATTAGAGTAATCCATCGGTTTACCACTCCATACTTCCATAGGTGTCTTGAAGTCTAAAGCTGAAGACGAACATCTGTTTATCAAGTACACTACAGTATTTGCAACTTCACCCCAGAAACTCTTAGGTAGTCCAGCACCCAAAAGCATACACCTAACACGCTCCAAAATAGTCCTGTTCACCCTTTCCGCTAGACCATTTTGTTGAGGAGTCCGTGTCACGGTCCTATGCCTTTTAATTCCTTGTTTCCTGCAAAACTCATTAAACTGCTCTGAAACAAACTCCAGGCCATTGTCAGTCCTTAAAACTTTCAATTTCGAGCCTAGTTGATTTTCTATAAGAGTGTGTCATTCCTTGAATTTTTGAAAGGTTTCAGATTTATTTTTCAAAATGTAAATCCACACACTTCTAGAAAAGTCGTCAATCATGGTAAGAAAATAGGATCCCCCTCCATGAGTCATCACCCTTGATGGACCCCAAAGATCCGAGTGAACATACTCAAAAGGTCTACTAGAAACATGCATACCGATTCCAAAAGAAACTCTATGTTGCTTACCTAATATGCAATGATCACAAAATTCTAGTTTCTCCAATTTATCACCTTTTAACAAGTTTTTTTAAGACAATTCTATCAATCCTTTTTCACTTACATGACCTAGACTTAAGTGTCATAACTTGGTTTTATCATGTGGGGTTTGGCTAGCTATCGATGCTTGTGCAATAACAATGGAACCATTAAGAATATACAATCCATTTCTATTTGTTCCCTTAGCTATTATTAAATCACCACTATAAATCTTTATCATACCATGTTCAATTTTAGTGGAATAATCTAAATCATCAAACATGCTAATGGATAGAAGATTTCTCTTAAGTTCAAGAACATACCTCACATCCTTTAAAATGATTTCACGATTTTCAGAAGTTTTGAGTCGAATAGTTCTCATACCTTGTACCTTGCATGCTTTGTTGTTTCCCAGAAGCACCACTCCACCTTCTTTGAGTTATAGTGTCTTGAAGTAGTCCTTCCTTGGGCACATATGGTACGAACATCCGGAATCCATAACCCAACTCCTTTGTGTTTCTGAACTTGACACCACCAACACCCTGACACTCTCATAGCCATCCGAAGCAACTGCAACCTCAGCGGAGTTCGTTGATTCCTTGCCCCCCTTTTCAGGACAATCTTTCTTGAAGTGACCCATTTTACCGCAATTGAAACACTTGAGCTTTGACTTTGAATGACTCTTTGATTTTGATCTAAACCTCTTGCTCTTTGACCATTTCTTCTCATTCCTCCCCCTTGAGACGTTCAAGCTCTCACCATTATTCTCCGCTTTCAACTCTTGTTGCCTTTGGAGCTCCTTTGTCCGGATTGAAGTTTGCACATCATCCAAGGAAATGGTTTGATCATTGCCATACAAAATGGCATCCTTGAAATGCTCAAAGGATTTAGGTAAAGAATTAAGTAGGAGCAAGGTTTTATCCTCATCATCGAGCTTCACCTCAATGTTCTCTAAGTCATCAAGAATTTTATTGAATTCTGCAAGTTGCTCCACAATGGACTTTGATTCCGTCATCTTGAAAGAATATAGAAGTTGCTTCAAGCATAGCCTATTCGCTAGTGACTTTGTCATGTACAATGTTTCTAACCTTGCCCACATAGACGCCGATGTCTTTTCCCTTGCAACCTCTCTCAATGCCTTATCACCGAGACATAGAATGATTGCACTTCTTGCCTTCTCTATCATGTCGATCTTCTCCCTTTGTGATAGAGTGTCCGCCATCCTTGCCTCTCCCTTGAGAGCTTCTACACATCCAAGTTGTATCAAGATTGCCTCCATCTTAACCCTCCATAACATGAAGTCATTGCTTCCGGAGAATTTCTCTATGTCATACTTTCTGTTTCCCATTGTTCAGCCTTTTGATCTTTCTTCTTCTTTCAATCCCCATAGACGGCGCCACTTGTTGGTACAATGTATGAAAGAACCCAAAGAAGATCCCTAAAACAATACACAAAAGACTACACGGTACCAAGAAATAGAGTTTGGCAACCTATACCCAATACACCTAATGTAGAAGAAATACTATAGCAAACAACCAGCAAGAACTAATTTGCAAAACCGCAAAAAATTAAAAGCACAGCAGTATGTGGTAATTGAATTACCACAGTAGGTAATTCAATCACAGCAGCAAGAAAAGAGAAAGGGAAGAAGAGATAGAGAGCATACATACGGTTTAGCGTGGTTCAGTCAATGTGGCCTACATCCACTGGAGAAAGTCTCTTCCACTATGAACTTTGATCAATATTACAATAGAGATCCCTTGGATCTTTACTCCACCATGCTCAAGACGAACAAACAAGAGAACCCAAGCCTTTCGTCTCTCTATTTTCACACAACCCTTGATCTCTCTAATCCTCTCTTGATTCTTCTCTCTAATCACAATAGAATCAAAGCATTAAAAGATGATAGTATTCTCTAGGTTTTCCCTTCTTTTTCGCTCTGAAAAACTCACCCAAGAAACCCCAAATCTCATTTCGTTCGCTGCTGTAACGAACTTAAATATCATAAATTGACGCGTCGTAATCGATTACGAGCTGTTGGTAATCGATTACGAAATTCTGGTAATCGATTATCAGTTGTCTGTCCACAGTTCTGAAACTTCAGAATTTCAGGCTGAAGGTCCGTAATTGATTACGGCCTTCTCGTAATTGATTACCAGCTGTCTGAATACCCAATTCTGTAGTTTTAAACTTGATTTTGAGGCACTTTCAACATATGTGATAATGTATTGATGGTGGAAGTGGGCTTGTGATGCTGATGCGTGGTGGGCTGGTGAAGGTAGATCTGTTAGTGGTGCGGTGGTTCTGTTTCAAGAGGGTTTTGAGGTGGCGGCAGAGATCTGTGATTGTGGGGCGGAGGGGAGAAGATGGAGGGAAGAGAAGAAAGAGAAAGAAAATGGGCTGAGTATGTCGAGGAAGATGAAACATTAAGGAGACCAACATGTCGAGGAAGATGAAGGTGAAGCCAATGGGGCGGTGGTGGAGCTCAACATGTCGAGGAAGATGAAATATTGTGGAGGATGAATATTATTTTTTTTTTCTTTTTTCTTTTTCTTTTTAAATATTAAATTATCTATTCATTATTTAATTAATTAAATTGATAAATACACAGTTGTCAAACTGCATAGTTTTTTAAATAAATAAAAAGTGATGTGTCAGCTCAAGTGTCACTGCTGACGTGGCCTGTCGTCTGCCACGTCAACAGTTAATAGAAGCAGTTGACGGCAGGGACCAAAACTAAAAAACCCTATATTTCTGGGAACCAAAAACTTCATTAAGTCTTTTTTATGTTTTATAACAAGCAAAAAACTTGTCTTGTTTTGATTTTTTTTCTTTTATTATTATTTTTGGTCACTTGGGCTTGGATGCTTGGACAAAAACTTGCAATAATAAAATGAAATTGGGCTCATCAAATCTTATAACTGGCCAAGAACAAAAATATTTTTTTCTTTTTTTGCAAAGTTATTTATTTTTATTTTTATTTTCTTTTTTTACTATCTTTTCAAAATATTCATTAAAAAAAGAAAATACCCAAACAAAATTAGGTCTTCATACACATTTACCACATACCTTAATCACATTTCAAGAAAACGAGGATGTTACAATAAGTCTCAAATCCCTATGTTAAGTCAAAAAGCGTATGCCAATAAGTCTCAATTGATATCATGGGATATCAATTGTTATCAATTGTAATAATAGTTAGGATGCTGTAACAATCACTCCATAATGTGGTGTATACGGGAGATGAGAAATGGGACCATTTTTTGGAAGGAAAAGTGGACATGATTTACTTATTGGATAGGATTGAAGTTTGTTCCTGGAGATGGATTAATGCTTAAAATCAGATTTTTTTTATGTAGCTTCTCATATTGGTATATTGCTTCTAAAAAGTGTTTAAAACGGATGTAGTTCCTAAATCTGTTCTATGTACTTTCAGGCTCTATTGTACTGTTGTAAATAGGTTTTAAGTGCCCTTCTGGCAGTCGTTGGTCTAGATTGTGGATTTGGGGCAAGGTTTTTAAGGGATTAAATAGGGGTTTGCGAGGGTAAGAGTAAGTGAGATTAGGTTTCATTAATTTAAAGATTATAGGATGTATCTTTGAGAAGGAGAGAAGGAGTAAGGGAAGCTGAAAAATAGAAGGGTCTTTGAGATACTGAGACACATATCATCATGGGCTTTTTCTAATGATAAAACCTGATCTATATATCCGACTCAAACTAACCCAATTAACATCACTCTAGTTTGGTCCAATCAAATTAATTTTCAATACCTAACCCAATCTTGTTTGTGTCTCTCATGAAGGACATATGCCCCACTCTTTCTTCTTGCTTCTTTAAGGTACATTCTAATATATGCGATTGTGAGAAGTTTGTGTGAATTTGGTGCATATATTTTTACTAACTTGGCTCAGCTTCCTTATAATTGCATCTCCACAAATGTAAACAAAGAACACACAACCCAGTAAAAGCTCTAATTTTTTAGTTTATAAATTTTAAAAAACGAAGGTTCAGTTCAAACAAAATTAAAGATTCCTCACTTCGACCTAAAACTAAAGGTATATTGTATGCTTTGAATCTCGTCCAGAAAATAAAAATCACAGAAAAAAAACATAACGAAAACCATATATAACATTGCAAACAAAAATAGCCCACACTTATTTGTATAATTTAATAAATTATTATCTCTATTTCTTTTACTTGAAATATTATATCAAAGGCCACACTCGATACCAATGCGGTGTTGGTCCAAATGGTAAGACAGCTTGGATCCCTTAAGCATGTGATCATGGGTTCGATCATCACAATACCTGCTTCGGGAAACCCAAAAAAAATGGGCACACTCGATATGCATTGGAATTTTTTTTTAGCAAAAACATACAGAGTTCAAAGAAATTATTGAAAAAAGTTCCCATGCTAAGTATGCTTTATTTTATTTTCATACATTGATGGGGTACAATATAACTCATCCCCTAGGACAACAACAATCTAAGTGAATAACTTTCATACACCTTCCCCCGTACGGATAGCCACTACTAATGCAGCTCATGTAGCAATCGGCGTCATTTATGCAACGCTTAATGCAATGTGGAGGCCTGACATCATTTACAAAATTAGTAACTTTCATGCTTCTGTCCCCTTTTGAAAAGCCATTGTTAATTCCAGTAGCCGTTCCTACAATTAACACAAAAAAAAATTGAAATATTATATCACATTTGGGTTTCTTGCATTTCTTTTGTAAAATTTCAACACATCATTCATTTGCGAGAGAGAAAAACACTACCATGGCCTTGAAATTGATAGACAGATACCTTGAAAATTTTATAAAAAGTCACATTAAAATTTATAGAAAAAAAATTGTTGCTGGGCCATATTGATCACCTAGCAACTGAATCATTTTATTGAATCAAAACATTAAGAGCACTCAAAGAACATAAGAAATTATCATCCACTTTATGTTAGTTAATTGAATATAGGAAATGCAGCTTAAGAGGTTAAACTTTCTTTTACTCACCTGAAGCTAAAACCAAAGCAATGCATAAAATGCCTAAGAAAAGATGTTGACCGATGTGAAAAGTCATTGTGTGTGGGTTTGATCACCTTCTAGTCTCTTTCTTTATACAGATGGTTACATTTATAAGAAAACAGAATCAATAATTTGTTAAGAAATTAGCTAAATTGGATCAATAATGAATATTTAATTATTATAATTAGATGAAATATTTAAATGAAATATATCTAATTAAAGGATTCAGATATTTGAGAATTTTAAATTTCATTTAGTAAGTTTGACTACATTTACTTTCCTTGCCGAAAAAGTTACAATGCAATGGATGCTGACTTTTGTAAAAAGAAAAAAAAAATAAGGTCTCAAAATATATTATTGTATTATATATTATTACAATGCAATTATATATTATTACAATCAAATGAATTTTGAGTTGGTGGGGGAAGGTCTTAGAAACGATTCTCATCGAATGCATCTTTGGGGAGGTGGTTGGATCTTAAGTTGTCACTGGACCCTGAGCGAAGATTCATCCCATAGTAGATCCAAATGATCTAAACTGTGGGATACTTCGTGAACTCACTGGGGTGTCAAAGGCTCTAATACATGTCACATAATTACTGGTTGTGTCCAAAGATGATGTATTGGTATGTACCTAACCTGGTACTGCTCTGATAAGTGTTTAACAAGATAATTTACAAATATCTCAACTCATTTACACTGTATGACACTCTTCTGTAAGAAGTCAATTCCGCATTATTCTAATATTTCATCCAAAATTAAATCACAAAGAGTGGTTGAATCTAACCATCCATTTTAATTAAATCATAACCATTGATTATTTTATTTTAAAAAAAAAAGAAAAAGAAAAGAAATTCTGATTGTTCTTCTTTTCCTCAATTTATTCCTTTTCTTTTCTAATTACTTCTCCTTCTTCTATTGTTTGTTTTTCCCCTTTCTTCTCCTTGTCACCTCTTCCCCTTCTGCGTTTCCGTTCCGTCCCCTTCTGCGCTTCCAATTCTGCGTATCGTCCCATTTCTCCCCACTGGTATATAAAATGGGAATACTTTTCTATTTTGAAATTTTATTAAAAAACCCTAAATTGATTCAATATGTAAATGTGGATCAGGTCCTTATGCTTCTATTTGGAGGGGTTTGGGGGCGTGTTTTTGTATCTTGATTATTAACAGTGGTGCTTCCTAAAACCTGGTGAAATATTGAACAGGAATTCATTGCCCCATTGGTCAATGTTTGCAACTTATCTCATAAGTGAAGCTAAATTGAATCTAAATTGTCTTTTCAACTTTGGACACGACTTCAAGCACCAAAGACAGGGCACAACTTTGAATGTGGGAGAACGAAATAGAGAAAAAGAAGAGATGACGAATTAGAGAAGTAGGGGGAAGAAGCAAACCCCAGAAGAAGGAGAAGATAACTATTATAAAAGAAGATGAATAAACTGAAAAGAGAAAAGTACGCCTGAATATGTTTTCTTTTTCTTTTTCTTTTCTTTCAAAAATAAAAAAATAAATACAAATAATACATGGTTGAGATTTAATTACAATGGATGGTTAGATTCAACCATCCTTGGTGTTTTTATTTTGGGTTAACAAAAGGATCAATTTTACTAATTCTTTTAGTTTGAGAGTTAATTATGAAGAATAATACTTGAGGATGTCTATTGGTAATTCAAGTGGTAGAGCTTAAAGATATTTGATATCAGTGGAGTTACGGGTTCGATCCCGCGATACCTCCAATTTCTCCACTTCCTTATAAGACCTAAGTATATCTCATACATATATATATATATATATATATATATATATATATATCTCATACATACATATATATATATATATATATATATATATATATATATATATATATATATATATATATATATATATATATATATATATTATGAGCTATAGTTTAAGTATGCTCTTTTCCCCCTATGTTTTAAGTCAAACTCGGTGTCATTGGGTATGGCTATGAATCTCCAAACAAAAGGAAGGTAAACAATTTTCATTCGATGAACGATTGAAAAATATGCAAACATAATATATATATATATATATATATATATATATATATATATATATATATATATTTATTGAAACAAAAATATGCAAACATAAAATAAATAAATAAAATCAAAATTTGGACATGCTATAAATAGGGCTACCAACATGGGCCACTTAATCCTTGACTTGGGCTAAATGGACTTTCTTTTGGGCTAAACAGTCCCTTTTTATTCTGAATGGGTTCCACTTGACCTAAGATTTGATTTTAAGTTATGTTGGACTTTTTTTTGGTAATTGAATGTGGCTAAAGCTCAAAATATACTTTTGATTTTTTCTCTCACTCAATATGAAACCGTGGAGGTCGCTCGGTTCGATCCTTCATATTATGTTTGGATATTTAATGATAATGAAATGAAACGAAATGTGATAAAATAGAAGGGAGTGGGATAAAATAAATAAAGTATCATATAATTATTTAGATATCTATATTATATACATTTACGAATAAAACTCATTAAATGTTCTTCCAAGTGTCATCCCTCGGACATTTCACATTTAATGTATTATGTCGTGTTGAAATCATTTATACACCTAACGATTTTTTTTGCATAATTATGGAAGGTTTTTATGTCCAGCTTTTAATTAGCGCAATCATGCAAATTCCCTATGGGTCAATGGTTTTAGCATTAACTAAAATAATTTGTATTCAAATTTGAATCTTCAATCAAATTATTAAAAAAATACTTATTTCAGCACAATGCATCCTAACATTTATACACTCATTCGTATACATGTAATTCGTCTCCCTCACTACCTGCCTCTATGTTCTGCTTTTATTTTCAAGAGAAATAAATCAAATAGATTTTTAAGAGAAAAAAAATACGATAGATAAATATATATTTTAAAAATGGTTAATTTGCACCAGACAAAGAGAAGAGATAAATCAAATAGATTCAAGTGAGATGAAGAAATATTTATGATAGATAATATATTTTCTAAAATTGGTTAACTTCCATGGAGAAAAGAGGATAAATAAATCCAATAGATTTTAAAGAGAGAAGAAAAAAATGATAAATAAATATATGTTCTATAAATACTTAACTTGTACAGGGAAAAATGATAAATAAATCAAATAGATTTTTAAGAGAAAATAAAATTAATAATATGATATATAAATATATATTTTAATAGTTAACTTGCATGGGGATAAGAGCATAAATAAATCATCAAATCTTAATATATATAAAAGTAAGGTATCTTTGAAAAATTCTCATCCAATGATAAAATCTAAGATTTCTATTTACCTTTTTTAAAAATTTTGAAGGAAAAAAAATCAAATGATAAAGAAACATTTGATAAATAAATCAAATAGATTTTTAAGAGAAAATAAAATTAATAATATGATATATAAATATATTTTTTTAATAGTTAACTTGCATGGGGATAAGAGCATAAATAAATCATCAAATCTTAATATATATATATATATATATATATATATATATATATATATATATATAAGTAAGGTAGTGGCTGAAATATTTTCCCTCCAAGAAAAATGATAGATGGGTAATTTCATAAAATTTTCTCTATCCTGAATAAATTGTGTCATTCAATATTTCTCCAAGGAAGAAAATTATCTAGAAAATTTTAATTGAGGCAATTAATTAAAATTGATTCAATTCAAATATTCTCCCTCCAAGAAAAATAATAGATATGTAATTTCATTTTTTTTTTGATAAAAGATATGTAATTTCATAAAATTTTATATATCATGAATAAATGGTGCCACTGAATCAATAAAATATGACATTGCATTTCTTTATTTTGACGAGTGTATTATATTCAAATGTAATTATTATAGAAACAATAAAGTTACATGTACTCTATGGGGAGGATATGCTGAGGAGATGCACACCTTTTTCGACAAAGAAGAGGACATTCATCCTGTTATAGTGATTCTACAAATGTGTAGATTAAATATTTTTAATGGTACATTATCTTTTATATAATATGTGTTTCTCATTTTTTTAGATGCATCTGTGTTATATTTGATTTTCTTAATCATGGATGACATCATTCTTTGTTAGGGACATTGGGTATAGCAAATGCTTTTAATGGTACGAAGTTGCTTATCAATCCAAATATCACACAAGTATCTGAATATAAGCAAAAGTATGTATCATGCTGTTTAATTTTAATCTGTTGGTTCTACGTGATTAAACTCATTAAACTTATATGTTCTTTATATTTATTTGTAATTTTCACAGATTGAAAAATGGAAATGTTTCTCTCAGTCAAGTTGTAAGTCATACCTCCGTACACACTACAGTTTCTTTAGGTGATGACTTACTGCAGTCACAGGGAATGACAATTGCAGACCTTATTAAGGCTATAGAGGTTTGTTTCGTGATATTTTTGAATATTAAGATTAATGTTTTTGTGAACCAATATGGAATATTAATGCTTTTGGCATTTTAATAAACAATTTTTCAACATTTTTAGAGTTGTTTCTCTTCTGTTCTGGCCAAAATTATTGAGATTGATACTGAACACGAGTGGTCATATAAGGCGTGTAACAAGTGCAATAAAAAGGTTATACAACATATAATGCATTGATCATATGAGCTATGTATTAACTTTTAACTATTTTTTCTATTTCTATACTTTTTAGGAGTGTTATGAAGATGATCTGTCCCACACTCCTTCATGCAAGAAAGTTGAAAAAAGATCATGTGATGATATGGATGTATCTTCTAAGTTTGAAGATGGTGAAACACATACATCTAGCACAAAAATGCCAATGATTGTTGTCGTCAAGAAGGAACCAAGTGAATGAGTGTTGGAGTTTTATTTGAGAATTTGTGGCCTTTTTAATTTAAAATTTTATTACTTGATTACTTAATTAGATGGGATGGTCCTGGTGCTTTTTGCCATTAACTTTTAAGTTAATTTTCAGAATTTTTAGAAGATATTTGTTTAATATGTTTTGCATTATGGTTGGAATTTGTTATTTTAACTTTTGGATTGGTCTCAAAACTGTTTAATGACATTGATAACCATATATTTGGTTGTGTTATTTTTTCTAGTTTTCCAAATTACTTAAGTTTTTGTTTTACAGTAATAAATAAGTTTTACTAAGGATCGAAATCAACTACACTTGACGATACTTTGATAAACATGCATATAGTGCTTGCCTCCCTTTGCACTTTCCTATATATAATATGCGAGTCTAAGTAACGTGTGGCCTTGAGACAAAAAAGAGAGGAAAAAAACTCAAAGCTAGACTCTAGAATGAGTATTAATGAAATACATGTTAATTGAGTATTAATGAAATTTGTGATAGATCATTTCAAAAGTATCTTATATGTGTTTATCTTATTTGTTTTTTCCAATTTGGAGAATTGATAAAATAAATTGAATTAACTTATTATTATCTATATTATTGTTTGTCACATCATAAAATGTCTAAAACTAAAACAATTGATAAATTTATTAAATTCAATTTTATTTTGTTGTACGTGAATCTTCATGTTACGTTTATATATAAGATCTTATATTACTTTGTGCTAAAGATTTTTTTTTTTTTTTGAAGTCAAAAAATTAAATTCGTATGAATGAAATTTATGTTTTGTATCTTTTTTGGAATCAAATTAGATAAGACTTCAAAAAATATAGTGGTTGGTATGATATCTGATGATTTTGATAAAGGAAAATATTTAATTTTTATTTAGTATATTTTATCACTAATTAGAATATTTTTCTTCAATGTATTAAATGAAAGATATAATTTTAATTCAAATTTCAAATATAATAGAAAATATCATATTTGAGAAATAATAAGCAGAATTGATTTAATTTCAAATGGTTGATAGATTCAAAATGCGATTAATTTACTTATAATTGAATCGATTAAGAAAAGATTTCTATTAAAAGATTGATTTACTTTCAAAAGTATATTTTTTTTCTTGTGACAGATCCTTTCAAAAGTATCTTATGTGTTTATCTTATTTGTTTTTTCCAATTTGGAGAATTGATAAAATAAATGGAATTAACTTATTATTATCTATATTATTGGTTGTCTCATCATAAAATATCTAAAACTAAAACAATTAATAAATTTATTAAATTCAATTTTATTTTGTTGTATATGAATCTTCAAGTTACGTGTATATATAAGATCTTATATTACTTCGATTTTATAATGCTGATAGTTTGAATCTTCCCTTTGGGGGGAAAGGTTGTGGTTTTAGGTGGTGATTTTAGACAACTTCTTCCAATCATTCTGAAGGGGACAAGACAAGATGTTGTTCATGCGAGTATTAATGCTTCATACCTCTAGCAATTTTGTCGTGTCCTAACTTTAACTAAGAACCTGAGACTTCAATGTGGTTCTTCAAGTATTAGTGTTGAAATGAAAAAAATTCTCAGATTGGGTATTGAGAATCGGGGATGGCACCACTGGTCAAATCAATGATGGAGAGGTTGCCAATGATATACCGGAAGACATGTTGATTACAACTTCGGGTGACCCCCTCGCCTCTATTGTGGATAGTACTTTTCCATCCCTTTTGGAGAATATGAACGATCCATCATTTTTTCAACATATGGCTATTTTAGCACCAAAAAATGATGTTGTTGATAAATTGAATGATTATATGATGTCATTGATCCCCTGGGAAATGAAAACTTATTTGAGTTTTGACAGCCCATGCTCCCCTAGTGGAAATGTTGATAGGCCAGATGATGTTCATACTCCTGAATTTTTTAATACCATTACTTCATCAGGACTTCCTAATCATGAATTGAAGCTGAAAATTGGTGTTCCCATCATGTTGTTAAGAAACATAGATCAGTCTTCTGGATTATGCAATGACACACAACTCATCATCACCCACATGGGCAACTATGTTTTGGAGGCAAAAATCATTTCCAAAAGTAATATTAGACAAAAGGTTCTTATTCCTCGATTGTCATTGATGTCATATGACATCAAGATCCCCTTCAGATTCCAACGTAGACAATTTCATGTGGTTTTTTTTTTTTTTTGCAATGACAATAAATAAGAGTCAAGGACAATCCCTAGAACATGTGGGCATTTATCTCCCACAATCTGTTTTTTCACATGGGCAGTTGTATGTTGTAATATCAAGGGTCGCATCACGTCAAGGTTTGAAGATACTGGTATGTGACAATGAAGGTCACATTTCAAATTCCACCTCCAATGTAGTATATAAAAAAGTATTTCAGAATTTAACATAGGCAGGTGACATAGCATTTATTAAATTTATTTTGTACATTACAACATCTCTTACTCATTGTTTATTCAGTACTTTTTTCCGAAGATTGTGACTTTTTTTTTATTTAGATTTATCAATATTGAAAGCTAATTTTGAAAATCTTAATTATACCCTGAAACATTGATCAGTGCGATGCACGGGTACATGGTCTAGTAGATTTTGAAGAGAGGAGATAAAATATGATAGATAAATATTTTTTCAGCAAAAAAAATATGATAGATAAATATATTTTCTAATAATAGTTAACTTGTCGTGGAATCAATAAAAAACAATTTTAAGAGAGAAGGTTTATAAATCAAATAGATTACAAAAAATATTATAATTAAACTTATACGAGGATTTATCTTTTATATTTTATATAACATTTTTTAAAATTATTTCTGCATTATTATTCTCATAATTCAATAATTTGTGGTATATAATTTCCCAACAAAAATTTTTAAACTAAAAATATGAAATAAGCAATTACATATTTTTCAATGAAATCCAAAAAAATTAACATATTCTACACAGTCAGTTACTCTAGTTTTATGATAAATTAGAGTAAATAAGTAGGTTTTATCTCATACATCTTAAATTGGAGAAAGTAAAAACAAAGGTGTTGGAATGGATTCATCATGATTCATCCAATTTCACCCTAATTTAAACAATCTAACCAATTGAACATAATATAGAAAATATGTTAACGTTGATCTTAACCAACAAATTAACCAGTCTAATTTGAAAAAAATTCAGATCGGGCAACAATTTTAGAAGTTTTGCAAAAAAAATAAAATAAATCCTACTCGCTAATTGATCTATTTGGTATTAAGATAAGTAGGTGAGAAAGAAAAAAGAAAAAAAAAAGAGAGAACAATCTAACGTGACAAAAGGGTACAGCTGTGAGTCCTTTGTCTTTGATGATATCATTTAACAAAAATTTTCTTCAGTCCCATTCTCATCATATCTCATCACACTCACTAACCCAACCACATCAATTATTGGTTCAAAGAATTCACAACAAAACACTCCCCCTTCTGTCCCTTTCAATCTCCATACACCCGTTTTCAACCACCGTTGTTCTCAAATAAATAGATCAAATAATTAAAAAAATAATGATTTTGATACGTCAGTGTAACCTCTTCATACTCATGCAATTTAATATAATAAAAAAAGTCTATCAAAACCAAGAGATTGGCTATGGTGGAACCATGAAAGTGAGATGTGTCCTAAATGAATTTTACTTTAAAACATTAAGTTGAAATTCTGAAATCATCGTTTTAGGAGGCTTTATTTAATCATTACCCTCGAAATGATGATTTAGATGATTTAGAGTGTGTTTATTATTGTTTATTTTGTTTAAAAAAATCAAATTTTTAATTGAATGATCATTTTTTAAAACTTTTAGTATATTTGTTTTTGCTTTTGAAAATAATAAAAATTAGAAGAAAAAAAAAACAATTTCCAAAATTAAAATGAAAAACAATTTTCATTAGTTTTTTGAGAAAAATTAATTTTTATAACTAATTATTATTTTAAAAAATAATTTTTTATTATAAACAAACACAAATCTGTTTTCACTTTTTTTAAAATTTCTAAAAATAATTACTAAATTATTTTATATCAAAATCATTTATTTTTTAATCTTAATCAAACATTCTCTCATGTCACAATTTTATATGAAGGATACCTTATTAAAGATATATATAAAAAAAACTAAAAAAAATGAAAATGCTTAAAATCTAAACCACACCTTTCATAGTAATAATAACCACTCCATTCCTCTCTCTATCCCATCATGCAAAACTCACCTACCTCAATTCCAGCTCCACCACCGCTCCTCCTCCCTCCACCGCCGCACTCCACCGACCCGATCACCGTATTTCCTATACCTCCACCGCCGCCACCCTTTTCCGGCTCTCCAAGCTCCGTCTTTCAAATTACAGTCATCCCTGCCCCGCCGGCGCCCCCAACGTCGCCGCTGCAACCCTTTGCTGGCACACACAGCTCCGTCGATCTGTCCCCTCTAGAATTCCTCCTTGCTCTCGTCGCCATCGTCACCATCCCCGCCTTAATCTACACCTTCATCTTTGCCTTCTGGTGCCCGTCGTCTCGCAGCCGGCGACCCTCCGCCGGAGAATTCTCCGGCGAGAATTCCTTCCGGTCTCAGCACTCCCAGCACGAAGTTGAAAACTCCGGCTCCGTCGCCGGCGACGTCACCGATGTGAAGTACCAGAAGGACGCGCACGTGAAGGAAATCGGCGGCGAGTGCCCGGTGTGCTTGTCTGCGTTCGCCGACGGCGAGGAGGTGCGGCAGCTGAGCGTGTGCAAGCACTCGTTCCACGCTTCATGCATTGATATGTGGCTGAGCAACCACTCCAATTGCCCGATTTGCCGCGCCGACGTCACCACCGGGAAGCATTCGAGTTCCGATTCCGCGGCGGCGGCAGCTCCGAACAGAGACGGTGATATTCAACAGGGTCACCGTGATGCCTCTGCGTTGGTTTGAACTCTGTTGTTTTTAATTTCTATTTCTAATTTTTTGGAGATTTTTTTTTTAATATAAATAGTTGAGCTTATTTTCTTTTTATTATAGAAGATCTAAATATAGTATTTTTAGAGTAGTGAGATATATTTTGAAGATTATGTTGTTTCTGAAGAAAAAAAATTTGAGATCACTTGGGAGGAAGGATAGTTAGGAATTGGGATAGGTTGCATCAAGAGTTTGTGATTGAACACTTGAATTTTCTTTAGCACGCTCTCTCTTGTTTGGTATATTTCATGTGAGACCCACCAAAATACGTGATTTTACATGAAATACACGTAATAATAAAGGATGTGTCAAGAAGAGTGTGATAAAGAATGTGATGCTAATATTGCTGATTTGTGTATGGACCCATGGTATGGCTAGCTCAAAATGGAATGAAGTTAGCTTAGAAGCTTAAGCCCATTTGTGATTCATGCTGAATTGTCTGAATTTGGCAAATAAGTTGTACTATTTCTTCAGTTGCTTGGGCCATTTTATGATCTGGGTGTTATAATGAGTTTTTCTTGCAATTAATAGCTCATAAGGGGAATAAGAGGATATAGATTTGCATGAGAAATGCTATTAAACAAGTTTTGGAAAAGTTAGTTAAGTTCTTTTAGAATATAGGTAAGTTTTTAGATTTTATTTATCTCGTGTATTCAAGTACTTGTTTCAAATAGACGGTGCCTAAAGAGCTCTAGTGGAAATGAAAAAGTACACACAATGATGCAGTTTGTATTACTTACCTAGTCCAACGAAGGAGTTTCATTTATGCATATTATAGTTGAAAAAGGTGAATGCAGTGTGTTTTGATTATTACCAATAAACCATGAAACTATGTCTATTCAGTGTCTGTAATTGAGGTGAATAATAATAGCTTTCTCTCAAGGTAGTCTTTTTTGATAAAATATTTACTTCTCTGGACAAATTAAATCTTATCCTAAATACTAAGTTGAATACAATTTTTTTTTTTAACCATGTGTTATGTTTTCTCTAAATTAATATAGATCTTGTAAAAACTACAGGTTATGACTTAACAGTCACGTTTGACAGTACATTGACAGGTTACCCATACACTTGAATTTGAATAAAAATTAAAAATGAAAAGGTTGATTAAGAAAGTAACAAGTGTATGCAGATGCCAAGAAAGAAACTGCATATGGGAATGTAATGTATATGGGGGTTTCAGCAAGAAGCCTGAAATTGTTAATTTATTTGACTTGTGAGAAACATCACTCCACACAAGTCCACTGGCTCATGTGGACCAAGAGACAAACCACGCCTCCAGTCTCCAGCTTGTGGTCCGTGGCAGCCTGCCATGATTTCTTAGATCCAACTCACATCCTACACATCACCAAATTCCATTGGCGCAACTCTAGTTTTGGAAGTAGGATGGGACCTATTTACACTACAATTTAAATTTGTTACTTTTTATAATATATAAGAATAGATCACGTGTTAAAATTAATTTTTACATATCTCCTTTTTAAAAAAATAAATTTCTGAGAGTGGAGAAGGCTTTAAGCTAAATACAAACAGATAACTTGACTGAATGGAGGGATAAGGTGGCTTGGTGATTTGGGGGAAGGGATATAGGGTTTGGAGTGATAAGGAGGTTATCGGTTCAACTCCCTCACTAACATAACAAATATTAATAAATCTAACATTTGCCTATAAAAAAAAACTTGAGCGATGCAAACTAGTAATTGCTTGTTTGTTAAAGATTCTAGAAAATCCAAACTTGATTCTAGATAAAACAAAAATGAAGAATTTGAGGATGTTTGTTTATTAAATTGTGTAAAAAAAATATTAATTTAAAGAATTTCTAACTTTTTTATTAAAAAAAATTGGTTCTAGTGTAAGAGCGCAAAATTCTTTATATTTATACCTAAAAGTGATTTTACTTTATTTATTCTTAACCAAACAAGCATTTTATTATCTAAATAAAATTAATTCTTTTAGATTCGCTTTTAAAATGTCACTACTAAACACAAGTCATTTATTTTAATCTTAACTTTTGTAAAATCGATTTTTTTAAAATTAATTATATCAAAATTTAAAATAAATGGACTCTAAAGGAGCCTGGCGAGGTTCAAATTACCAACACGTAAGGGTTTAGATATGTAGAAATATAGTACAATTATTTTTGAATACTTGTTTATTAATGATAGGTAACATTAGTACAATAGAATGCATATAAAGCACCACTATGATGAGTGCAGTAAACACTAGCACTTACTTAACATGAACCAAGTGCCAAAATGGAAATACAATAATAACAGAGAAGAAGAATATTCAGAGAGGAAGAATAGAGGTCGGAGGGAAGGGTACAATCTTTCTCCAATTCATGCCTCCTCCCGATCGTTGATTCCTTTCCTTTTTATCACCCAAAGCTGTGAGCATAATTTATGTTAGGTTTTCTCTCTCTATTTCCTTTATCAGGTTACAGACTCAAGTATTGTTTGCACACCTAGCATCTTTAGGCTCCAATACAAGTATTCTTTGCACACCTAGCCTCTTCAAGCTCAAGACAAGTATTCTTTGCACACTTAGCCTCTTCAAGCTCACTCAGGTTTGTTTGAGAGATTTGGTTTGTAATAAATACAACTTCTCACAGACAGATCTTTCACTAACACTTAGAGAGTGGTTTAAATGTAAAGCTTAGGAAAGTCTGCGTAATAACTTCAAATGATTGAAGAATACAGAATGAAAGAATGAAGAAATTAATGCGCAGAGTAATGGCTCTTTGATGCTATGTGTATTCTCACTTCTCTTTATCTTCAACGACTCTTGTATTTATGATCTTCAAGCATTTAGGATCCGTTAGAGACATTCCCTCAGATGTTGGCTTCAAGCAGAACTTCAATAAATGCAATAGAGTCGTTATGGGCAGCCATTAATGCAATAGGAACGTTGGTTGTACTCTAACATGAAGAATCATGACTTTATGCATCGTGATACAACCATATCAGAGTTGTGCAGAGAGCTTTCTGTACTTTGCTGAGTACAATTCCCTTTTCGTGTAAGGACCAGAGGTATTAGGGAATAAAGCATGTTGAAAGCATTCTTTAACTGGTCTTTGGTTCTGATATCCGAGGTTTCTCGAGAGAGTAACTTCTGACTTTTCTTGATTCTGGTTCTTGAAATAAGATTCTGATAATTCTAAGAGAATTCGCGTTCATAGATTTTACATACGGACGGGCTAGTAGACGAGCTTCATTTGCCATGTCACTGGACGGATACTCTCATTAAGGTTTTAGCAAGTCCAAAGAACGTAATCCTAGTAGACGAGATCCATATGCCACTTTAGTGGATGAGCGCTTCTGTTACCTTAATGGACGAGCGTTTTTGTTACTCCATTGAACGAGTGCTTCTATCACTCCAGTGAACGAGCGCTTCTGTTACTTTAGTGGACGAGTGCTTCAGTCACTTCAGTAGACGAGCGCTTGTGTTACTTTAGTAGACGAGCGCCTTTGTCACTTTAGTAGACGCTGGCTTTCATCACTTTAGTGGACGTTGGCTTTCATCACTTAAGTGGACGCTGGCTTTTATCACTTTAGTGGACGCTGGCTTTTATCACTAGCGTTGGACGTGAGCTTCAATCCCTTGCGTTTTGGACGTGTGCTTCAATCACTACAGTACTGGACGTTTGCTTCAATCACTTGTGTGTTGGACGTGCGCTTCAATCACTTGTGTGTTGGACGTTTGCTTCAACCACTACAGTGTTGGATGTGTGATTCTTACAGTTTTAATCTACACGCTAGATTGACAAGTTAGCAACCAATATGAAGGTTAATTAAATCATTAACGAATGTTTAGTTCTCATCAAAACTTAGGGAAATGCACATCAGCCATTTTAGTGACTCAACAATCTCCCCATTTTTTATGATGACAAACATTGAGATGATATAATGAACCTCAAAATATCAACAAAGAAAATAGCATATATCAGATAGGTTGAAATTTTCTTAAGCGGATAGGTCATGCAAATGCTAGATCAGACATTAAGTTTGACTTGTTTTAACTTTGAAATTATTATCAGAGCAATCTTACTTAAGATTTATTTGAGAAATTATAGCAACTATCAGAGCATACTCATGTCCATGTATTATTTAAGATTCATGTCATATTCATTCTTCTATAACACATTTCTATCACATTTCTCATTTCTCCCATTATTCATTCTTCTATTCTCCCATTCTTATTTCTCCCATTCTCCCCCTTTTGTCAACATCAAAAAGGGTTATCAAGTTTTATTTGTGAGATATGTTAAGGGCAAGATAACATGTTAAGAAAATCATAGTAATGCAGCAAGCATATGAGACATACTCCACTTAAACTATTGTATCATGACTCCTCCTGAATTAATGCTTAGTTAAAATAACATGTATATAGGAGTAATGACAGATTTAGCACAGTCGGGTTAACATTCAGACATATCATTCAACAATGCAATGCATGTTTAGATTATCTCTAATAAATAAAAACCTTTCTTCTACGAGGGGTTTAGTGAAAATATCAGCCCATTGATTTTCAGTTTTAACAAACTTAATATCAAAGATGCTTTTCTGAACATAATCCCTAGTGAAATGATGTTTGATTTCAATATGCTTAGCCTTAGAATATTGAATTGGATTTTTAGTTAAGCATATAGCACTGGAATTATCACACCATACAGATATGTTATGTTCATAAGTAGAGTAATCCCCAAGTTGATGTTTTAACCATAAGAGTTGAGAGCAGCAACTAGCAGCAGAGGTGTATTCTACTTCAGCGGTAGACAAGGCAATGGTTGTCTGCCTCTTGCTTGACCATGAGATTAAACTTGCTCCAATGAAGTGACATACTCCACTGGTGCTTTTTCTTTCTATTCTGTCTCCAGTAAAATCAGCATCACAATATCCCACTAATCTGTATTCTTTTGATCTTAAATACAGCAAACCAAGATTAGTAATTCCAAGCAAATATCTAAATATTCTTTTAACAGCCTTAAGATGAGATTCTCTAGGATCAGATTGGAATCCAGCACACATACAGACACTAAATTGAATGTCAGGTCTGCTTGAAGTTAAGTACAGTAGAGAGTCAATCATACCTCTGTAGACAGTTTGATCTACCTTTTTACCTTCATCATCTTTACTTAGTTTTGCATTGGGTTGCATAGGGGTTTTCATGAGCTTTGCATTTTCCATTTTGTATTTCTTGAGTATTTCCTTGGTATATTTTTGTTGATGAATATAAATTCCATCACTTGTCTGCTTGATTTGTAATCCAAAGAAGTACTTCAATTCTCCCATCATGCTCATCTCAAATTCAGCTTGCATTAGATTTGAAAATTCCTTGCACAACTTTTCATTAGTTGCTCCAAAAATAATATCATCAACATATATTTGAACTATAATAAAGTTCTCTTTAGAGCATTTTTTGAACAGAGTAGTGTCTACTTGTCCTCCAGTAAAACCATTATGCATGAGAAAAGAACTGAGTCTATCATACCATGCTCTAGGTGCTTGTTTTAAACCATATAATGCCTTTTTAAGTTTGAAAATGTGATCTGGTTTATCAGTATCCTCAAAACCAGGGGGTTGTTTAACATACACTTCTTCTTCAATTATACCATTTAGAAAAGCATTTCTTACATCCATTTGAAACAGGGTAATTTGGTGTTGTGCAGCATATGACATTAAAATGCGTATGGTTTATATTCTAGCTACAAGTGCAAAGGTTTCAGTATAATCAATACCTTCTTGTTGGTTATAGACTTAAGCTACTAACCTTGCCTTATTTCTGACAACTTTACCATCTTCATCCAATTTGTTTCTGAAGACCCATCTTGTTCCAATAACCGACTTATTTTTAGGCTTAGAGACAAGAGTCCAGACATCATTTCTGGTGAACTGGTTAAGTTCTTCTTGCATAGCAAGAATCCAGCTTTCATCCTCAAGAGCTTCTTCAATGCGTTTAGGCTCCAAATCTGAAATAAAGACCACATTGCTTGATTCTCTTAATGTGGATCTGGTTCTTACTCCTTCAGAAGGATTTCCAATAATAAGATCCTTAGGATGATGAGTGTTGAACTTCCAATCCCTTTTGAGATCATCCTGAAGATCTTGACTTGTCTGCTTACTCGTCTGTTCCACTTGTCTTTCAGCGTCGGGCACAGGTTCTGTTTTGGTTAGATCGGGTTGTTGACTTTCTGGCTTGTTTATATCAAGACCTGCAAGATCATCTTCTAGATCTGATAGTTCTTTATCAGTCTTTAATCCATCATTGAATTCAACATGAACATATTCTTCAATAATACAAGTTCTTGAATTGTATACTCTAAAAGCCTTAGACTTTTTTAGAATATCCTACGAAAATACCTTTATCTACCTTAGAATCAAACTTTCCAAGATTATCTCTGGTATTCAGAATAAAACATTCACATCCAAAAGCATGAAAATAAGATATGTTGGGCCTTTTTCTTTTCCACAATTCATAAGGAGTCCTTTTTAGAAAAGGCCTAATAAATATTATGTTTTGTACATAACAAGCAGTGTTTACAGCTTCTTCTCAGAAGTACTTAGGGAGATTATTTTCATTGAGCATAGATCTAGCCATCTCTTGCAGAGATCTGTTCTTTCTCTCAACCGCTCCATTTTGCTGTGGAGTTGTAGGTACAGAGAAATTATGAGAGATTCCATTCTCCTCACAGAACTGTCTAAACTACTTATTTTCAAATTCTCCTCTATGATCACTTCTAAGGGTAGAAATACAGAAACCCTGCTCATTTTGTACTCTTTTGCAGAATACTGAGAAAGCCTTAAAAGACTCATCCTTGAATGTTAGGAAACATACCCATGCGTATCTGGAATAGTCATCAACTATGACAAATCCATATTTTCTTCCAGCCAGGCTAGCAACACTAACTGGGCCAAACAGATCCATGTGTAACAACCGAAGAGGTCTAGAGGTTGATACTTGGTTTTTAGATTTGAAACTTGATTTTATCTGTTTGCCTCTCTGACATGCATCACACAAGACATCTTTCTCAAAACTAATATCAGGCAATCCTTTCACGAGATTATTCCTTTTTAATTCAAAAATTAGTTTCATACTAGCATGTCCTAGTTTCTTATGTCATAACCATCTCTCATCCTCTTTAGACATCAGACAGGTTGCACTTTGATCTGAGGGATCAGATAGTTCAATCTTATAAAGATTTTGTTGCCTTTTAGCTGAAAAGAGGGTTTTGCCACAACAGTCTTTAACTATGCATACATCCTTGGTAAAGGAAACATCAAAACCACTATCACATAATTGACTTATGCTAAGCAAATTGTGTCTTAATCCTTTAACCATAAGAACATTAGATATAGAGGGAAGAGTGGGTTTACCACCAACAGTACCAATTCCTATAACTTTCGCTTCTGATTCCCTCCTAAGGCAACGTGTCCTCCTTTATTAAGTTGGAGGTCTAGGAACATAGACCTTACTCCCTGTCATATGACGCGAGCAGCCCACTGTCTAGGTACCAGCAGTGGTGTTTTCTTTGTCCCGTTGAGGACATCTGCAACAAAAATTATTTGATCTTTTGGTACCCATATTTTTCCAGGTCCTTTTTTGTTAGTTCTAGGAGTCTGTGAAGACTTCCTTCTCTTCTTATGGATACACTTAGACATAACATGTTCAATTTTTCCACAGAAGTTACAAACAGGTGTAGATTTGGTTACAGTTGACTTAACATATACTGTAGAAGCTTTAGGTGATACTTTATGATGTGTCTGATGGACATATCCAATACCTTCTTTGTTAAGAGAGTGTCTCTGACTGCCAAGTAGCTTGGTCAGATTGTCTCTACCATTAACAAATTTGGCAAGATCAGAAGTGAGCTCTTCCACTTTCTGTTGAAGTTTTTCAACCTCTTCAAATGGTGATGTTTCACTTGAGATCTTAGATTCATTAGACTTTTCAGTCTTCAGCTCACTGTTCTCTTTAGCCAGCTTCTCGCACTCTTGAGATTTCTGTTTATGCTCACTGGTGAGCTTTACATACTCTCTCTTGAGGGATTTGAAGGCTTTAGATAAGCAGTTGGATTCCTCCATCAACACCTCATAGGCATCAAGTAATTCCTCGTAGTCATGATGTATCTCATCGTCAGAGTATGAGTCAGTGTTGGCCATCAAACAGAGATTGGCTTCTTCCTCTGTTTCTTCATCAGAAGATGTTGACTCCAGATCCTCCCAAGTAGCCATCATTCCTTTCTTCTTCTTCTTGAAGAATTTCTTAAAAGGGGCCTTCTTGAGTTGAGGACATTCAGCCTTGATGTGACCAGGCTTCTTGCACTCATAGCAAACAATTGGACTTTTGTCTGTTGAGGTGAATTCTTTGAAGTTCTTGTCCTTGTTGAACCTTCTGAATGGTTTATCCCTCTTAAACTTCTTTTTATGTAGGAGAAGCTTTATCTTCCTGGTCAGGAGAGACAATTCTTCATCACTCTCAGAATCCTCGAGTTCTGATAGGTCAGCATCACTGGATGACTCATATGTTTTCAGAGCCTTGGAAACTTTTGCTGACTTTTGATCAGCTTTCAAAGCAATTAACTTGCCCGTCTTTGGTGCAACTTCATCTCCAAGTTCTTGCTCATGAACAGTGAGTGTTCCAAGAAGTTCATCCATAGTCAAGGTAGTGAGATCCTTGGCTTGAGAAATAGCATTGACCAAAGGTCTCCACTGTTTAGGTAGACTTCTCAGAATCTTTCCAACATTCTCAGCATTGGTATAGACTTTACCAAGAGATTTTAAACTGTTGACTATAGTTTGAAATCTTCCTATCATTTGAGCAACAGATTCTCCTTCCTCCATGACAAACAGTTCATACTTTCTGACAAGTATGGCAATCTTTGACTCTTTGACTTTGGTTGTTCCTTTATGTGTGACAGCGAAAGTGTCCCATATTTCTTTGGTAGAGTCACAAGCACATACCTTCTCAAACTCCTCTGGACTGAGAGCACAAATGATGTTATATCTAGCTTTGTGGTTCAGCTCCTATTTTGTCTTTTTTCGTGATAGTCCACTGAGCTTTTGGTTTGTCAGTGTTATCATCATTCTTGGGAATGAATGGACCATCTGTAATGACATCCCAAAGATCAGAGTTTGTAGATAGAATGAACCATTTAAATCTATCTTTTCAATAGTTGTAGTTTTCTCCATTGAAGTAAGGAGGTCTGGTTAGAGAAGTTCCTTCAGTCTGGTGACTTCCACTTGAACTAGCTCCAGCAGTCATGTCTATTCTTCAGGACCTTTTACCTCTACACTATTAGATGCTCACCCCAGAGGCTGAGCTCTGATACCAATTGAAATAGACAACTATAAACACGAGAAAGGGGGGTTGAATTGTGTTTATCAGAATTTAAGCAAAGTTGAAATCTTTTCGCAAACAGAAGCTAGGTTTGGACGAGTGGAAGGATACAAGATGGACGGGTGACTTTTGGAAAACACACCACTTGATAGACGTAAGAAAACAAAAGCAACTAAAGAGTTTAAGGAAAGAGAGATTGACACAGTTATTTATCCTGGTTCACTCTTCAAAGCAAAGAGCTACGTCCAGTCCTTGGTAGCACCAAGATTTATCCACTATAACTGATCAGGTTACAGACTCAAGTATTGTTTGCACACCCAGCCTCTTCAGGCTCCAAGACAAGTATTCTTTGCACACCTAGCCTCTTCAGGCTCAAGACAAGTATTCTTTGCACACTTAGCCTCTTCAGGCTCACTCAGGTTTGTTTGAGAGATTTGGTTTGTAATAAATACAACTTCTCACAAACAGATCTTTCACTAACACTCAGAGAGTGGTTTAAATGTAAAGCTTAAGAAAGTCTGTGTAATAACTTCAAATGATTGAAGAATACATAATGAAAGAATGAAGAAATTAATGCACAGAGTAATGGCTCTTTGATGCTATATGTATTCTCACTTCTCTTCATCTTCAATGACTTCTGTATTTATGGTCTTCAAGCATTTAGGATCCGTTAGAGACATTCCCTTAGATGTTGGCTTTAAGCAGAACTTCATTAAATGCAATAGAGTCGTTCTGGGCAACCATTAATGCAATTGGAACGTTGGTTGTACTATAACATGAAGGATCATGGCTTTATGCATCGTGATACAGCCATATCAGAGTTGTGCAGAGAGCTTTTTGTACTTTGCTGAGTACAATTCCTTTTTGTGTAAGGACCAGAGGTACTAGGGAATAAAGCATGTTGGAAGCATTCTTTAACTGGTCTTTGGTTTTGATATCTGAGGTTTCTCGAGAGAGTAACTTCTGACTTTTCTTGATTCCGGTTCTTGAAATAAGCTTCTGATAATTCTAAGAGAATTCGCATTCATAGGATAAGCGCGTCCATCAACCCATTTAAGATTTTACATACAGGCGGGCTAGTAGACGAGCTTCATATGCCATGTCATTGGACGGATACTCTCATTAAGGTTTTAGCAAGTCTAAAGAACGTAATCCTAGTAGACGAGCTCCATATGCCACTTTAGTGGATGAGCGCTTCTGTTACCTTAATGGATGAGCGCTTTTGTTACTCCATTGGACGAGCGCTTCTATCACTCCAGTGGACAAGCGCTTCTATCACTCCTAGTAGACGGGCTAGCAACGACTGTTCCATCAACCGAAGCTTCAGAATAATGGGTCATGCACCCTGTGGGTTGGATCGCGACGACTGCTGTAAGCAATTTTCGATCTGGTGGTTCCGGTGGCGGTGGTGGAGGAGATGGGTGGATCCCAGGTGCGTTGGATTTGCATAGACGTTGCTTGGAAGCTTTGATCAGGTGGTTTCGGCGGCGTCAACGTTAGCTTCTTTAGTCGAGCATGAAAAAGACACCTCAGCGAGCCCGTCCACCTCAATTCTGCCCACGACGGATATGTTGGACACCGCCATTCTGAAAATGAGCCACCGCCCGGTGGTTCCAGCAGTGGAATCGATGCCACCATGTTGCGAGAAAGTGATGGCGTAGTTTCTGTCGAGGACCCATTCTTCTTCATGAAGGCACCTGGCTCCGATGGTTTCGGAGGCGGTAGCCTTGGAGCTAGGTAATCGGATTTCTTCTCGTGGACAACGGGTTCTTCGTCGGTGACGGAAGGCACCTCGGTCTGTTCCGTGGAGGGAGAACTCTGATCCGCAGCCGGAAATTCAGTGTTCAACGACTCTGAGGCATCAATCTCCTCTTGTAATATGTTAATCATTCTTGTAAGCGACTTCATGATTCTTAGGTGCAAGTCCTGCATACTCAGAGAGGCCATGGGAGCTATGGAGTTCAGCAACGAGAGCACCAATGTAAGGGTCTAGATATGCAGAAATATAGTACAATGATTTCTAAATACTTGTTTATTAATGATAGGTAACAGTAGTACAATAGGATGCATATAAAGCACCACTGTGATGAGTGCAGTAAACACTAGCACTGACTTAACATGAACTAAGTGCCAAAATGGAAATACAATAGTAACAGAGAAGAAGAATATTCTGAGAGGAAGAATAGATGTCAGAGGGATGGGTACAATCTTTCTCCAATTCATGCCTCCTCCCAATCATTGATTCCCTTCCTTTTTATCACCCAAAGTCGTGAGCATATTTTCTGTTAGGTTTTCTCCCTCTATTTCCCTTATCACCTCTTGATTGTGTGGATCAGTAGTCATGTGTCCCAAATCACTTGCCAGCTGTCCTCTTCCTTCAATTGATTCTGTTATTCTCAGTGTCTTGCTCTCTTTGCTATTTTCATTCATAACACAACACTAGGTGGAAAAGGTGATAGAGGCGGTGGCAGCAACAAGGAGAAGGTGGGGTAATGATCGTGGTCGGCAGTGGAGATGGATAAAATAATATAAGAAGATAGAGAAAAAGATGGTTAAGATATTAAGAATTTTTTTTATTGAAAATGTATGTATTTAATATTTTGATGAGTATCATACTTACGGTGCGTTTGGGTAAACGACTTAATTAAGAGCTTATCCCATAAGACCTTATCGAATGAGAGCTTATGCCATAAGTGCTTAAAGAAAGAAAAAGAAAGAAAGGGGCATGAGAGGATTCGAATAGTGAAAAACACGGAGAGGATATTTAGTGCATAAACTCTTATGATAATTCCATAAGCTTCTCCCAGTGACTTATGAAAATAAGTCAAAAACTCCTTATGGGATGGCATAAGTTATTTTTATAAGCTCTGCCAAACACACTGTATAAGAGCTTATGTCATCAGATAAGTCAAAAGGAACTTAAATAAGTTCTTCCAAACACCATCTTAATTTTTCAATATACTATAGGATTTTTTTTTATTAACAAAAAGTATATTAAATTGAGTACACGGCAATATACAATTACAAAGTGACTAAACTTCCAAACACTAAATTGAGCAACCTAAGTTATCACTTCAACCTAAAGCAGAAAAGCTAAAAGGTTGAAACAAAAACTAAAGTTCCTAAACTAAAAAATAGAGCCCCACTCTGTTTTGTCTCCTAAACAAATGATTTGCATTACATTGAAAAAAGCCAAATCAGCGGCTTCATCCCATTATGATTGAACAATTTCTCATAGCAATCCGAAACCACCTGCACAGTTCCAAAACTAGGCGAAATTAACACAACAGTCCAATATCACCAGTCACAGCACCTATTGCATTTTCTGCTCATTGTGTGGTTATCACAGACCCCGATTCCAGTTCTGAAAAAAAACAAATACTGAAACCCGTAAAATCCATCAACTGATATGAACCAAAACTCCTCGTTTCTTTACTTTCAGGCACTCCATAGGGCATGTACACCAATCAGAAAAAGAATTAAACATTCCACATGATGCTGAGAACCATTCCCACAACCGATACTCGATTGTATCCAGAAGCCTTGTGAAATCAAAAACTGAGTTGTTGAAGATGATATTATTTCTTTGGAGCCGGATGGACCAGACTACCATATGCCAGCCTTGCTATTAAGTGTTTAAGTCCCAGATTGATCGAGTATATGAGCCAAGAATCATTTATAATAACTTGAACATCCCTCCAGCTAGCTTTTAGAATGGAGTTAGACCCAATTATTATACAGAGCCTTCCACGATGTTGGGCCACTCGCAGATGTCCAGTCCTACAAACTTCACACTCCAGATATCCTGACTCGCTATTTCCACTTTCTGCCTTTGAAATAACCTCCATGCTGCAAATACAGAAAAAGATGTTCTGCAGTCTCTGAAGTCTCATAACAGAAAACACACAAAAGGGATTGATCCCCTACAAGGACATTTCTAGAAGATAAGTTTGCTTTTACAGGGAACCTATCCCAAAAACACTTGCCAAGAGAATATTTGATTTATATGGATTGATAGTAAAAAAATAATTTCACATTTTCAATCAATCATAAATTATTATATTATTAAAAAAAATTTGATTCAGGTACTAACAACATTAAAAATCACATATTTTGTAATACTAATCGATTAAAAATATAAAATTTTTACACAAATAATACATATCAATTAAACTCAATATTATATCCTAACGTTATTTTTGAAGGTATCATTACCTAAAATGGACCCGAAGAGGAGATAGTATATAGGTTGGAAGGCAGCTATGAGCGCCCTATTCTTACCTATGTTAGGTAGCACATCCCATTCCCAATGTATCTTCGTTCCATTTTTTATTTATTTATCTTTATATCCTCCTACCGTTTAAAATACCAAACATACCCATTTTTGGTGAGGCTACCGTTTAAAATATCAAATATATTAAGATAATAAGTAACATATAGACTATAATATAAAACAGTAATTGACTCTTTTGAAGTAGTTATATTTAGATATAAAAATGGTATCCAACATCATATAAAATTACTCATTATCATTTATTTATTGTTTTTTTCTTTATCATCACGTATTTCACCACTCCCAAAACACACATAAACTCTACGATATCTATATAAATTATCCAAATTAGAAATATTTTCCTTTTCTTTTGTCTGTCTTAGTCAAAACCATACATTTTAATAACTTAATTAATAAACTTGTTAACTTCAAAAAATTAGAGAAGGCGTTGCTTTTCCCTCTCACCCTTTGCTTTCAGCTTACTACTCTGTACTTTGCCCATCACAAATCACTGTTCACAAACCACAAACCCAACCAAATTTTCAGTTAAATCTTCATTCATTGCCGACACACACACAACATAGAATCACACATCAAACCTCAACACCCAAAGAAACACACATCCTTAATTAATTTCCCAAAATAAATAAAAAAAACAACCTTAATTTCCCCAAAACTCCAAAACAATTAACAACACAAACCCAGTTGCTGATGAAGCGAAACCACATCCCCCACCACCACCAAGAACGGAAATGGCTCATTCACACAATCACATTCTCCATTCTCTCTATCACTCTTCTTCTCATATTTTCCCTAACACGCACCAAACCCTCTTCTTCATCATCATCATCTTCTTCTTCTTTGGAACAACTCAATTTCAATCTTGATGTTACTGGCACTGGAAATGGCGAAATGGGTCTTCCCAAATTGCCCAAATTCGCTTATTTCTTGACAGGAACAAAAGGGGATGTGCCACGTGTCAAGAGGGTCCTTCAAGCAGTGTATCACCCAAGGAATCACTACCTCTTGCACCTTGATCTGGAAGCTTCTGATGCTGAAAGGTTTGAACTTGCAAAGTATGTGAAATCAGAGAGTGTCCTTAGGGTGTTTGGAAATGTCATGGTGGTTGGTAAGGCTGATTTGGTAACATATAAAGGTCCAACCATGATTGCTTGTACCCTTCATGGGGTTGCTTTGTTGCTGAAGAGGGTTAAGGATTGGGATTGGTTCATTAATCTCAGTGCTTCTGATTATCCTCTCATGTCACAAGATGGTGAGTAAAATATATGCTGATTTTGTTGTTGTTGTTGTTTTTATTTATTGGTCTTGCTTTACGGCATTGGTTAAGGAATTCACAAAAGAAAAATTTATATTAGAAAGCTATATCATTTTTCATAGAAACTTTCGTGTTTTGATTTCTTAACCAATGGGATTAGCATTCTCCTTATTTGTATCAGATCATTGTATATTCAATTACTTTAATTGTGTTTTCTGTTCCTCACTATGCTTGCTGATGCTACTAGGATACCTGGTGCTTGCTTTCATTAGTTTTTTATTTTCCTTCTTTGGGCCTTTTGCTCTCATTTTCCCCAATAAAAACATCGCGTTCTGGCACTAAAGCATGTTATTGTACTGAACGGTATGGAGAGACATGATTACTATCACTAACATAAGTTGATGATTATCAAGGTTGGGGCAATAAACATGGGTTGGACTTGGAGAAATAAACATGGGTTGGGCTTGTAGCAATACGGTTCAGTCTTCCAGAACGTGCAAGGATCTTAATATGGATTGTAATATGGGTTCAATAAACAAGAATTTTATTTTATTTTTCCAAATTTAAAATGTATATAAATTAATAAGTTAATTTGAAATAAAAATAAATTTAAATAAAAGTATAAAAATGTGGGATCGATTTTGAAAATATATTGCCCCCACTGGCTCAGGGTCCTAGATCCGCCACTTAACACCTATCTAACATAGATAGAAATGAACCACTAGTACTACAATAGACCAAGTTTCTAGGTAATTCTGCCATTTCAGTTTTGTCATGTGAACTGAACTTTCTTATAATCATGACTGAATTGGAAATAAAATTCTGGATGTGAATCCTGTATCTCATGTTTTATATGTAAATCGTTTAATATTTTCAGCAAGGTTCAGGTACTGAGATTAAATCCACTTGGGTCAAATTGAATAGAAACAGCTTGGTTTATGTAATCTGCCCTGTCTTATGGAATATTTGTATAGTTTCCTAACTAAATAACATTTGGAGCTACAGGGTGGAAATGAATAAACAGAAAAGATGAACCTTAAAAAAAGTGAGCCTTCAATCCATGCATATTGGTTGTAAATATAGTTGTCATAATGCCTAAAATTGATTTCTATTTGTTATATGCTTCTAATAGGTAGGGGCAGAATTTTTTCTTTCTTCGGGGCATGGCCACATAGCACTTGTATTCCTATATAATTAAATAAGAAACTTATAAACGTTTGTCTTCTGAATATGGATACCGAAGAAAAGATATTTTCTGTTCTCATTTGATCCTTTTCACCTCATCTTTAAGGATTCTCATTTAAGTCTTGTAGTTGTATACTTGTATGTCAAATATATAAGTTTGTGGCTCTTGATAAATAAATCCATGTCTGTGTTGTTTCACAAATTTAAATTTTGTTTGTTTTGCTGACTTTTTTATCTAACTTCTTGCTTCAGATCTCTTGCATATCTTTTCATTCATACCCAGGGATCTAAACTTCATAGAGCACACAAGTAATATTGGTTGGAAAGAGTGAGCATATTATTTATCCTTTGACATATTGTTTCAGTTTGAGAATAAACATAGTGTTTTGAATTCTATATACGTCTATAATTTGTTTAATTGTAACTGTGATAGCAGGTATCAAAGAGCTAAGCCTATCATCATAGATCCAGGCTTATATCATTCAAAGAAATCTGGTGTTTATTGGGCTAAAGAGAAAAGATCCGTTCCATCTTCTTTCAAGTTATTCACGGGTATTGGTTTAAAGCTTTTATATATTGGGTTTTCTTATTTACTCCTAACATATATCCCTATTTGTTCTTTTTCTCTCTTTTTATTCTCCGTCTCTCTCTCTCTCTCTTGTGCGTCTATTGAGAGAGTATGGCTCTTTGGTATGTATAATTGTTCTGCACACGCTGTAGTGATTTCTAATTTTAATGGTAGCTCTACAAAATAATTGTGGATGTGGGATTAATAATCTAATTAGATGCATTGCATTAAATGGCTTGGTTTAGTCTAATTAGCCAAAGTGATCTAGAACTTTTATCAGGAAAATTGTTGAAATATTTGTATTATGAACACAAATCAGGTTGATCCAGAGCACTACTGGCAACAACTTCCAAACATCTCAAAACATTTTTTTGTTTCTTGGATATTTATCCAAAACATATTTATTGGTATCTTTTTCAGAGTGTGCTTCAAATCTTTAAAGTGGTTTTTTTAATTTTCTTTGGAGGATTGCAATGGGAAACAGCTGCTTAGCCCATAGCTATTTCTGGAAAAACTGTACCCTAGGTCTAGTTCCTTTTTTTTTTTTTTTTTCAAATGCTTGTTATATGGATCTTTTGCATAGCATAGGAAACATGTTGTACTGATGTGCAACAAGAATTGGCATTTGGTGTTCAACTTGGGTCACCAATAGTAGAACACAATAGAAGAGACAATATTTCACTTTTTGCTTGGGCATTTCTTACATGTATAATTCTGAAATGCTTCTTAAATGTTTTAGCTAAGTAGTACATCTGGTTTTCAGGCTCTGCATGGGTTGTACTGACAAAATCCTTTCTCGAGTTCTGTGTTTGGGGTTGGGATAATCTTCCTCGCACGCTCCTTATGTATTACACAAATTTTCTTTCATCCCCTGAGGGCTACTTCCATACAGTCATTTGCAATCAAAAGGACTACCAAAATACCACCATAAACCATGATTTACACTATATAAGGTGGGACAACCCTCCAAAGCAGCATCCAATGTTGTTGAAATTGGAGCATTTTGATGATATGGTCCAAAGTGGTGCACCCTTTGCTCGAAAGTTTGCTAAGGATGATCCAGTTCTTGACAAAATTGATAAGGAACTCTTGAGAAGATCAGATGGTCACTTTACTCCTGGGGGTTGGTGTGCTGGCAACCCTCTTTTGAGTAAAGATCCTTGTGCTGTTTATGGAAATCCAGTTGTAGTCAAACCAAGTCCAAGTTCAAAGAGGCTAGAGAAACTAATAGTTAAATTATTAGATTCTGAAAATTTTAGGTCAAAGCAATGTAAGTAGCTTCCCTCTCTTGCAATGTTCATTTTTTGTACATCACTGTGAGTAAATATCCAAATTCGTCCATGAGAAAAAAGCACCTTCCAATTTAGTCCTTTAGGAATGGAAAATCTCAAATTCATTCTTAAGAATATCAAATGTTTTTATGTTTGTCAAATTAATTCTCTCAAAACAGATTTTAGGGACACATTGTTCTCTATCAGGGATTATTTTAACTGGCATATGTGATTTTTAGAAATCAAGTTAGATTTTTCATTTCTTAAGGGATTGATGAGAGGTGCATTTTTTCTCAAGGACGAATTTGGATATCTACTCCTAGCCTTTTTTCTTCTATAGAAATTTAACATGATTAACAGCTCTTATGAAAAGCTTCTGATATATGATAAGTACAGATTTTGTGTTGGGTTGATTTTATCATGCTGCACTTGGAATTTATTATGTATTGATCCTACCCCTTTGATTTCATGAGATATTGTCTCAGTAGACATGTAGAGAGTTATTGAAGAGGTATAAAGTTTATGTTTATTTGTACTTTTGAAAAAGAAAAAAGAAAAAAAAAACATATTCTTTTTGGTATCATATGAACTGCAGAAGTGTTTATTTGGATGTGTTACAATATAAAACATCCTAGGAAAGTTCATTGTATGTACTAATTGGGTGAGCAAACAAGGATTGTATGACTGATGTAACGGGCTTACAATAAAAATAAAAAATAATAATAAAATAGGCCATTGAGGAGGGGGTGGCTATTGACTAAAGACTAGGATTGATGTTCAACAATATAAAACATATGATGTAAGTCATTGTTCCATATTTTATGTAATTACCTTTTTTTTCTTCCTTTTAAACCAACCATGTAATTGCTGACACCTGTGTAAAATTTCTGCTGTATCAAAAGAAAAAGAACGTTTGCCAGAGATCTCACCAACATCTGAATGTAAAAATCAGAGCATGCAAGGAGTGAAACCTCTCTATTGTTTTCAATCTTTCTGACGATAATCTTTGGAAACAAAATAGAATAAAAATAATGTAATGCCCAATTTTTTTCATGTATTTCTTTATATATAATTAAATTGATTTACCTTGAAAATACACAAAACCTTTCATGAATGACCTAGTAGAGTACGAAACATTTATTTAGATTGATAAATATCATTGGAATTTGTAAACAATTAAAGGCAGAAATAAGGGTATTTTGGTACAAATATATATAAATTAATAATTTATTAATTTATATGTAGAAACTTTAAAACACCAAAGAAAAGGAACGGCGGGAGTAATTTCGTAATTATTTTTTGAAACAAAAAATGAAAATAAAAAACCGGGAACAAAGTAAAGAGATCCCTTGCAGATGTCATGTCTATAAGAGGTAGTTTAAGTTTTCAAGAGATCATCCAATTTAAGTTAGGGACCAATCCAACCCTTCTTGTTACAGAAGTCACTTATAGCGTGCCTTGTGACAGATTAAATGGTCCAATTCAAGTTGAACTATGAATTCATTCTAGTAACATTTACAAAGCAAGGCCTACCAGAGAAGCACAATGAAATACAAGATATAGAGCTTGAGGCAAAGAATCAAATAGCAGAAGATGAAACTAGTCTTCTAATTTGAACATTATATGGATAATGTAAATGCATATACTTGAATTTATCTCCCAAAAGATAAAAGAATCTACTGCATGCTATTTACTTTTTATGATACCCTCGTTAAGCCTCATGTCGTGCATGGTTGATGTTCCCATTTTAAGCAAGTTTTTTCATTTTCTCTCGGTAGCAGATAAATATAAATAGTAACCAAAATTTTTGTTTAAACAGCCGACATATGACCGTGGATTCGGTCTCTACGGTGACTGAAATTTTTGGTCTCTGAAGAGTGGATTTTGAAAAAAGACATCAAAATGACCAGCAAATGGCATAGAACATTCTAGCCAATAAAATAATAAGCAAGGCCAAACTCATATATCAAAAATATAGCAATGATATATACTCAATGATGTTCCATTGCAAAACCAAATAGGAAAATGCTATTTCGATTTTGATTTCTATTCACATTCAATTTTAATTTATTTACCTATTATTACCTAAATTATTATCAAATCAAAAGATTATCTACGTATTTTACACCAAAGTGATTTTTTTCCCATGAACGTCGTTGTGTTAAAAATTCACCACATTGATACATGCACAGTCATATAAAGAATAATTTGTTTGTTTTGCAAATAAGAATAGTATGTCTGAGTTATTCACTGGAAAAAAAAAAAGTGAACTCTGGTTCCAGTTTGGGCCTCATCTTCTGCGAGAACGTAGACCCCAATATCTAAGCCCATTGGCTTTTGGGCCTAAACTTACCTACCTACCTTGGAATAATTATACTGATCTTATAGGACATTGATTTTTTATTGGAAGTTAAATACATTACTTTCCTAGTATATTAATTAATACATCAATTATCCATAAAAATTTATTTTATTATATTCGTTAACCGATACTCCAATGGTATTGATTAGAATTTAACTTAAGAACTTGGATCCTAAACATCGAGGAAGCGAGAGATTTAAAGAGTGATTGGTTTATCTCTTGTTTTTATTTTTTCTTGACATGTTATCAATTTTTATAAAAATGTCATCTTATTTTTATTTTGTTTCTTATTTTCAAAATTGTGAAGGTGAAAACAAGTTTTTTTTTTTTTTTACCATTTTCTTCTCAAAAGTTTTTCGGTTTGAGGTCCTTATATTCAGAAATCACACTTTGAATCCCGAATAATTTGAGTCGAGTCAGGAAAATCCATTTAAGGAGGCTCCGGTGTCTATTTTATTCAATTACTTACAAACAAACATCAAAATCTTATTTAAGGAGAATTAAACTTTTGTCACTCAGAATGTTCTTTCACAAAGTTTTAGAAACATGGAACAAAATATAAATAAGGTAACATTTTTAAACATTAATAAAAACATATCAACTATAAATAAAAACTCAAAAATAAGCCAAACACATAAAAACTAATCTTTACTCCATGATCTGGATTAAGAAATAAAGTTGTGTGACTTTTTCAAATGATCACATAACTATTTAATTAACTTCTAATCTTAACCATCCATATAATATTTATAGGTCCAGATTTGCTCCTCTCACTCTTTGGTATAAAAATTCGTCTCTCACTTGATACGCCGGGTGTGTGGAGGTTATTAGACCAGTCTTACGGCACATTTGGTTCCGGGGCTAAATGGCGTAAACCCGCACCCTAGAGGAAGCTACAATATGTAGCTTATGTGTTCCCGGCGTGCTTTTGAAGTTAGTAATGCACCTCCAAACATATACTTGGTAAGCATTGAAAGATTCTAGTTAGCTATTTTTTTCACTCTCGAAAAGGGTTTTATACCAGTTGCAATAGATTTGCAAGAAATTCCTTTGGTTTTTTTTTTTTTGAAAGAGGCTAAAAGTATATTAGAAGAGTACAAGGGGTACTCAAAACCCATATACAAAGACACAAATTAACAATAACTAACCAAGAGGATCATTAAGGGCAATCAACTAAAACTACCAACAACGTTAGAAAGACAGGAAACTGGATCTATACACCAATCTGAAAAGAAACAAAAACCTTTTTGGAGCTAGCCGAAAACCATTTCTAGGAGCACATCTTCACCCTATCCTAAAGATAAATCAAGTCTGCAGAATCATGGCCAAAAATAATACCATTCCTTTGGTATGCAGTGGTCGAGAGTAGTAGAAAAAAATCTAGTGGCTTGGACAACTCTTTGCTTGCCCAAAGAGCAAAGTGACTTTTTTTTTTTTGATAAGCCAAAGTATATTATAACGAACACAAGGGATACTCAAACCCGTATACAAAGTAAACAAAAAGAAGGCTATGTAAAAATGATACAGCCCCTAAGAAAAAACGAAATCATCTAAACAAAGATCCTCATCTAAGTAACAAGAAAACTAAACAGTTCCTATAAACCAAAGTGAACCCAACAAAAGTACCCCCTAAACCAAATGTATAACAGATTGTAGCATAACTTCATTCGTTGACCCACAAAACAAGTTGCCACATATGATTCATCTATAAAGTCCCAAAAAAACTGTAATTCACGAAGATATCAAGTTGCAATTCTAAGTTAATCCTTCTAAACCTTCAGCTCATTATCGCCAAATCATTAAAATTCATTTCTAACCAGTTGAATGTCCCTTCCTCATTGATACAAATATCTTATGGTGTGCCTTTTTAAAGGACACAATAACCTGTGAATGTCCTCAAAATACCAAAAACCAATGTTTCTCAACCAAAAGAGCTTCCTATGAATTCGTTTGAAGCCCCTCAAAGTCAGTATACCACTTAAGATCCGAACCATGCACCCAACAAAACCACCCAGCAGTAAGCAATTTTGTATCCACAAGCAATTAATGTAATCACTTTATCATATCAGCCCAAAGAAGATGCTGGCCCCCATTCCCACCTGCACAGAAAAACAAACAAAAATGGCACTTTTAACACCAAAAAATCGTTAGAAATCCACAATATTTTTCTTGGGGTGCCTAGCTTCACTCAAATTTTTTTTATATAACTTTCACCCTCTTTTCCTCTCCTTTTCACTTAGAGCAACCACCATAATTTTTGTAGGTCTAACATCAACCAAATCGGGCCTCTAACTCAGGATTCATGACTTTTAAATTATACCGAACCACCATCCAAAAAGTACTGCAAAAAACCAGAAGCAAGACACAACCAGAGTAGTATCCCAAACGTCTCCCAGTCATCAAAATGTCTAAATTAGTCAGTCCATATAATCAATATCCATCATAGCAATAGAGAACCACAATTAGACCGTACTAAGGGTGGACAACTATCGGTTTCGGGCCAAAAAATCCAAAATCGACCAAAACCGTGGAAGGAGAATAGTCACCCATTTCCGTCCTTTGGCTTGCACGGTTTAGTCGGGTGTCGTTTTCGTCCGTGGATCGGGTGACGGGAGGATCAGACAGATTCACACGAGTTGATGGCCGGAAGAGAAGCAGAGGAGAAGACCAGAACAGAACGAAGATAAAAAAAGAGGAGAAAGAAAAAAAAAACCAAGGCGGAGTACCAGATATGAGAGTGACACGTGCGGATATAAGGTGGAGGAGCTGGGCTGAAGAGACGCAACGGCAGACTCGTGCAGCACTGCGGCGGACTCGTGCAGGACGGCGGCAATTTCACGCACTTGTGATAGAAAAGAAGCAAGAAGGGGGTAACTGATTGATTAGGGTTTCAGGTGTAACTTTTTAGAAGAGTAATGTGGGTTAGGCCAGGTCTCTTTTTACCGAATAATTTTTTTTACTTTTAGTTTTTGAATAGGTTGGTGGGTTCAACCTGATTGGGCTAGACATTTTTTTGGCCCAATTAATTGTGAGCCTTTATCTTAATTTATTTGTTACAAAACCTAAAAACTAAAGAAACCCTAAAAGTCCCTTCCCCTTCAACTGTGCGCAGCCGCAGTTCCCCCTCAAAGCTCCTCTGCTCCTATGTCATGCTCCACACCACATCAATGGAGGATCTTCATTCTCGTGCTTCATACTTGGGGTTCTCGCGTTCTCTTCCCCTTCCCCCCCTCCCCCTCCCTCCGCTGCGACACCTCTGCCACCTTCTTCCATTTTCTGCATTTGAGTTTTTTCTTCTACCTCCTGTTCCACGGTCGGTTTTGGGCGTCGACGAATTTTTTTTGACACACCCGAGCCCGCCCGAACCAGTTCGCTCACAACCGAAACAGAGAACCGACGACCCGCGAACCCGACATCATCCACCTGTGAGCTTGTTTTTCTATCCGGGTAGATCGGGTGCGGGTCGATGCGGAAATTTTGTCTAGTCCTTGACCATTCGATCAAGCATTAACAAACAAATGTCAGTGATAGATTAAACAATGTACCGGATTCATACACCAATCAGAAAACAATTGGATACAGCCAGAAGAAACTGATGAAGCTAAAAACCAACCCCAAGATCTACTCCTAATCAAATCCAACAACCTAGTCATGTCAAAGTGGGTATTTTTAAAAATAATTACATTTCTCTCTAACCACAATGACCAAACAACAGTATGCCATAACAAAAACCCTTTTTTCCTACTTTTTTTCCCTGCAAATAAGCCTCCATGCATCAAATACAAATCTAGAAGTGTATTTGGTAACACAACCTCAAAACCAAGCCAAGCATATACTTTCATCCAAACAATGAAGACATATCTACAAGATAAAAAAAGATGACATGCATCCTCTAAGCACTCTCCACAAATCACACAAAAAAGGTCCTGTTAGTCTACCAAAACCCTCCTCTTGAAAATGTTTAGCTTAGTGGGTAATCTATCTAAAACAACCAGCCAGTAAAGGGCATGAACTTTGTTTGGTACTTTACTCTTCCAAAAACTTTTGAAAATCTGAATTGCTCTCTCCTGCAGATTAGCTGAAGGGCCACAGTTTGCTTGCAGGCATCTAGCTGGATTGCTCCCACCTTTTCCAATTTTTTTTTCAATCCCAATTGGAACCAATCCTCTAGTTGCTTGTAATTGCCTATTTTACAGATAACCTTCCACCAATGAAAAGCACTTCTCTCTCCATACATAGTACCCATTGTAAATGGATCTCCCCTCCCACCTGACCATATCTGGAGGTCACAACCTCTCTCCATAGCCCTTGTTCTCTACTGATCGGACGCCACCTCCATTTCGCTAGAAGAGCCAAGTTGAACCAGTCTAAATTCTTTACCCCTAAACCCCCCATCCTCTTTTGGTTTACAAACTGTCTCCCAGCTCACCCAGGGTATCTTCCTTCTCTCTTGAGACGCTCCCCAAAGAAAGTCTCCCTGAATACGCACCTATTTTTTCACCACCTTTCCAGGAATTCTTAGGAAGGACAAGTAATAAATCAACAGACTATTCAACACTAGATTAATTAGGGTGATCCTTCCCCCAATAGAAAGGTGCCTCCCTTTCCAAGATGCTAGTCTACATTCCATAGAATCTATAACCGACTGCCAAGTAGAAACACATTTTGGATTAGCACCAACCGGCAACCCAAGACATTTGAAAGGTATCCTTCCACTCTTACAATTTAAGAACATAGCAGCTAACTCTTAGAAGGACTCGTCCACATTTAAGCCCATCAAACTACTTTTTTGGAAGTTCACCTTTAGACCTGAAGCCAGTTCAAAACATCTCAGAATCGCCATCATTGCCCATAGGTTTTCCCAACTCGCATCACCCACAAACAATGTATCATCCGCATACTGTAAAATTGAGCCCTGTGCATGCCACCATTGCCAACCATAAAACCTTTGTACTTTCCTCTTGCCACAACACTCTTAACCAGCCTACACAATCCTTCTACTATCATCAGAAACAGGAAAGGTGCTAAAGGATCTCCCTGCTTTAACCCCTTTTTGATCGGAATTTCTTCCGCCGGCCTTCCATTTACCATAACAGAGTAACTGTCTGTGAAGATACATTCTTTAATCCACCCCCTCCATTTCTCACAAAAGCCCATTCTCCCCATCATGTAACCCAAAATCTTCCAATTTACTGAATCATATGCTTTCAAAAAATCCACCTTGAAAATCAAACATTGTTTCCTTGACTTTTTTGCATAATCAACAACCTCATTTAAAATGACTGCCCCATCAAAGATATTTCTGTTCGGCAAGAAAGTTGACTGGGTATCCGAAATTAAAGGATTCAGAGCCGACCTCAACCTAGCTGCTAGCAACTTTGATAGGATTTTATATATGCTTCCTAACAGAGAAATAGGTCTATACTCCCCTAATTTCTGAGGGTTTTGTACCTTCGGGATAAGAGCAACAAAGTAAGACACTATTCCTTTTGGCAGTTTGGCATGTTCATAAAATTCTCCTACCATACCCCAAACCTCTTCTTTTACTAGGTCCCAGAACTTTTTTAAAGAAATTAAAATTAAACCCATCAGGACCTGGACTTTTGTCTCCTTCCATGCTTTCCATAACAAACTCCAATTCTTCCATAGAGAAGGGAACCGAAATTGCTCATGCGTTCTCCTCAGATAAATGTTCCAGTGGCACTCCATCCAATACAGGATGTTTCCAACTTTCCTCACCTACAATCTTTGAAAAGTATCGTTTTACCTCATCTCTTATTTTGGTTGCTTCTTCTATCCATAGACCTTCGACATTAATTGTTACCAATCTATTTCTAGCTCTTCTTACTGCTAAACTTGCGTGAAAAAAGGAAATGTTTGCATCTCCCTCCTTCAACCATTTTACCCGTGACTTCTGTCTAAGCAAGCTCTATTTGTTATTCAGTGACTTTCTCAAATTAGTAAACATATTTTTTCTTTCCTCCACTTCTCCCTTCGAGAGTCTTTCCAATTCTGCCTTTGCATCCAAGTCACTTATATGACACTCAAGCGACTGAATTTTTGTTTCAATATTCCCAAAAACTTCCCTATTCCATCTCTTTAACTCCCCTTTTAAGATCTTCAGCTTTTCCTTTAACACAAAGGCCTTCCACCCTAGAATATTATTATCCCTCCAACACTTTTCTACCACTTTTTGTATCTCCGAATGAGATAACCAACAATCACTAGTGCAGAAAAGGGATTCCACGTCGGTTATTTTTGGCTTTCCACATCGGTTTTGAAACTGATGTGGAAACGACCGATGTGGTTTATTGCCACTTTACACATCGGTTATAAAACCGATGTGTAAAGTATATTTTAAACATCGGTTTTATATTAACCGATGTGGAAAATTAATTTAGCAATTAATAAGCAGTTATAAATTTAACTTTCTACATCGGTTTTTCTGTAAACCGATGTGTAAATTTGACTTTCTATATCGGTTTTTTAAAGAACCGATGTGTAAAGTTAAATTTACACATCGGTTTTAAGGAAAACCGATGTAGAAAGTTAAATATACACATCGGTTATTGAGAACCGATGTGTAAAATCTCATTTTTTTTTCATCTGTTATTTACATTTCAATCATTCCTTTCCCCTGTTTCACTAAAAAATATTGGTTAAAAAATGTATCAAATGCTTCAAGCTCCATGTGCAGTAAACAATTACAAGTCTGTACAAAATTTTTCAAATTACAAGTCTATACAAATTTTTTTCAAACCCCCCTTCTACACTCATCATCTGGGCATTAACAAAACCGCTGATTAGCTCTTACAACAAAAAGCATTTCAGTTGGTAGAACTAAATGATTGCATAAAAGAAGAGGTATAAATGAAAGGAATGACCAAGAGTGACTCAGCTCCTCCATACTCAGAATTGAAGTGCTAAAAATCTGTTCAATTTAATGTATAATCTCAAAATTTCCAGCCAGCAAAGAAGCATGAGAACTACCTTAGTGAATCAAACATTATTAAGAATCATTTTATGCCAATGACAGAGACACGGGTTGCAGATCAATAAACAAACCAGCAGTACCCTGATCAAACAAGAAACAACAACAGAACACCAAACCAGTTTTGACACAATCATTCAAAAGCAAAACATACTTCATTCAATATGATAAGTTTTTAAACTATAGCTAATACATATCATCAGTCAAAGGTACACTATAGCTAGTATATAATAAGTTTTTAAACTAACTACATATATACAAACTATGGGTGGTACACTTCAAGAAAGAAAGTTGCCCAACGCCTCTTTATGATGTTGATGTCAGAATGAGACAATGGAGTTGGATTGTTGAATATCTGCAAGTTTAATTGGACAAAAGATTATATCTTTTAAGTAATAAACTAACATAAAACATATAACGAATCTATACTATTACTTCTAATTGTGTCAATTAACATTTACCTCACTCCATCTTTCAGTGATCCCGGACGAGATAATTTCCAACATCCACTGCATCACGTAGTAGCCACATTCCCATGACCCACGTTGTATACGTGACTACGTACAAATGAAACCCAATTAGAATATGAGGAATTAAATAAAATAGAAATCAATTATTGTACCCACTGCATTTGATGCATTTGAACTAATAAATATCTTACGCTGGGAATAATCCATCTGATAGCCCGAGTACGCCTTTCACCACGCTGCATGTGGGATGCATTAATAGACCTATCATGACAAAAACATTAATTAAAGTATATATAATAGATTTCAGATAATTAAAACAACTGCATTACAGATTATAAAGTATTTTAACGCTTACGTTTCGATGATCGTCTTCAGTTCATTCGCCGGCTTATTTCCCAATGAGCAGAAGAAGACCACGACGTTCATTCTTGGGTACAAGAGCAACGATTGCCAATGCCGGCTGTAAATTTGCGGAGCAGTTAGTGACTAAGTCATATATAGTTATACTTAAATAACCGGTACTTACTTATTGAGATAAGGCGCAAGATAGAATTGATGATCGTCTCGGGCAAGTATATCTCGTATTGTTGTGACGGGGTGTTCCGATGCTACGAGAACATCTACCTGAATGATCATGTGGTCAATGAAACCATTAAGGGAGTGGTTACCCTGATCGACTAACATACGATGCAGATACCTAATATATTGGAAAAACATGTTAATTATCATTGTATTTAAAAATTAATTACGTACTTAACTTATAAATAAAATGTACTTACGTGCACCAAAACGATATGTGTGCAGAACTGGCCATTTCTTTATTGAGTGCCATCTCCATAAGTTCTTTCTTTGGTATATACAGTTCACGGGGCTGGCATCATGTTCCAACGTTACCAAGGCTGCATCATCCTCCATGGTGACAACCTGTATAGCCAGATCTTTGAAAACATCACCATGGCCAGGTGCCCCTTTGTCGATCCCCTAAACAACATAGATATATATTAGTAATCACGGATAATTAAGTTATTTAATTCGTTATTAACTAAATGGTCAAATGAATACCTTGACGAGGAGAGCGGACATCTCTGGTCTTCCTAGATCCGACCTTTTAGGCACAATATCATTTCCAACATCCTATAACAAATACAAATAAAGCATTATCTTTAAACAATAATAAATATATTTCAACTATGAATATAGAAAAACACAACTAACCGAATACCTCAGATGCAACAAGAAAGCTGACCAGTCTTCTTGGCCGGAGGATGAAGTTTCTGGGGGCCCGACCCCTTTGTTTGAACCTCCTCGGTGGGCACGGGGACTCGAGCATCGCATCTCGAATAATCTCAACGAGACACCCTCGGATGATCATCCGGTAATAACCGATGGTGTATGGTATTACCTAACTTATTATATGCCCTACCCAATGCCACTAGCGCGATGATGATGATGATCATCAACATACAGCTCACACCTATCAGAGTCGTCATCATCATCATCATCATCATCATCATCAGCAGCAGCAGCAGCATCACCATCATCATCATTTTCAGGATGATGAGGAGGATCACATGAGCCCTTAGTGCTCACATGGATGAGAGGGTTGGACGAGAGGGTTGGACCACCTTTGTCATCTCTGGGACAAAGAAGTAAATATTGCCATCTGTTTGGGCAAACCGCTCGGCCATCTCCTGTCAAGCTCGTTGCAATCTCCTGTTTTAGTCGTGCTTTCATCTGCAATGGAATCCCTGTGGCATTGGTGTGAAGATGAACCATGGTATTGGCGAATGCCGACTCCCATCCAACACCAATGACACGGCCGGGTGGTCTGGTTTCCGATGGCGATAGATAAGATATCATTGCGTCCTCTAGGAACAAAGGTTCCTTGGGTTAGCTGATCATCCAAGGCATCCTATCACATAAAAATATCAGGTCACAATACAAGTCGGTAACAATCTTAAAATGACAATTACAACAAACTATACTTACAATCCTCTCGGCTACTTGGCGGGCCTCCTCGGATGTATATTGTCCCGTTTTTCTTTGTCGGCCCCTCTTCCATGAACGATGGCGTGGGGGTGGAGGTGGATCAACAACCTCGGAAGATTTTCAGCATTAGGATCCGCTTTGAGATGCTGCCTGCTGACGTGCTTTCATTTCCTCTTCAACCATTTTCTTAACAAGCTTTTTATATCCCCCACGAGACATGACATGGGGGTAGACATTCTTGCTTTGGTTTTCCTGCCCCTTTTTCCTCTTCTCCTGTTATAAATAAAAGACAATTAAATTACATAAGTAAATGAAATTAATGCAATTACATAAATTTAGAGACAAATCAAATAAGTTAACTCGAAAGTCGGGATCACGTCGGCTCACGAACAAAGCGATCCCACGTCGCCTTGTCAAGAAACGGATACACCTCAAGTGGGTTCTTTTTACTTTTTGGACCGAATATATAGTATCTGCCAGTCGGCCTTAAAAGCCCTCCAATGCTCTCCAAGATACTTCAAAGAAACGCTTCTTCATAGCGTATGTATCCGGTATGTCAAATGTCAACTACATTAAGACCAAAAGAATCAACGAATTCTTGTATGATATTATTAAGATAAAAATAAAGTAGATACAGACAAACACAGGACGTAGAAGTATAGATACCAGAATACTCTCCCATATCTGCTCCTTCACGTCCGTCAGTACATCTCTCCACCTATCAATGAGTATACTGGGCCTGTTCCTAGCAAGGGTCGCCACAAAACTGGTAAACTGATCTTCCATTGGCCCAATAGGTTTGAGGTTATCATCAAAATCTACTCTTATCCTCGATTTGACCCACGGTTGGCGGTCAAATGCCTCATCCGTGTGGCACGTCTACCCTTTCTACGGTAGACGGGGTCTCCGACCCTCTTGCATGAAGGAGGTGTATCCTCATGATCGGCCATGTATACTGTTTAAACACAAAACAAAAAAAAACTTGTTAGTATGTCAGGATAAATATCAAACATCTTATAAATATCGATCAACGTACATAAACATAACTTATAAATATCAACGTAAACATATAATATGCCAAACTTGATGGTAATATCAAACTAAACTTACTTTGTGGTCAATTAGTAAAGTTCTCCCATAACCCTTCTTGGTGATCATTACGAGTAGCATGTACATCATCCACTTCAATTTCCTCATTGAAATTAGGCACTCGTGTTGAGAAAGAAGGAGTATCGAAATATCAAGAGTTGAATCGTGATTTCCCCTCACTACCGTTATACATGTTTTTTCCCTGGAGAACCACTGACCACCTTTTGTTAGAAGGATCACGGATATAAAACACTTGTTTTGCTTGGGATGCCATGATGAAAGGTTCCTCTTTATTACCTACCTTACTAAGGTCCACCAATTTGAATCCTAACTCATCGGTTTGCACACCATTATTCTTGTCGACCCTTCGACATTTAAAAACAGGTACTCTAAACTTCGTGTAATCAACCTCCCATATCTCTTCAATGATTCCAAAGTATGAAACCGATGCCATAACAGGGTTTTTATCTTTCGAACTAGAGAAATGCATGGACTCGGCGACGACCATAACCCCACTGTTTTGCATAGTACTTTTGTCATCCTGGGACTTTGTATAGAAGGAAAACTTATTGATATCGTACCCACTCCAGCATATGACATCAAAGTTAGGCCCCTGTGCTAGCCATTTTAATGTAGCAGAAGCAGTACCATCCTTTGCAATTTTTTCTTTAAACCAGTTCAAGAAAGTCTTGTTATGCTTGTTCAAACACCATTTTTCATTCATTCTAGGGTAAGTTTCATTGATGATGCTTTTATGCTCACATAAGTATGGTTCAACCTCATCAGTGTTATTCAATATATACAAATGTGCTTGAAGCACTTCCTCCCGATCCATGCTCTTAACGGTGATACCTCGTGTACCCTTACCATCATATCTTCCTTCGTGGCGAGACTTGGAAGCCCTACGAGTTCCGCTTCGACATGTAGTCTGTACAAAACTCAATAGCTTCTTCTGCAACATACCTTTCAACAATAGATGCTGCTACGGACGGTGTGGATTTTTCATATATCCTTTCGGGATCTTCATGTATCGCTCAACCGGGTACATCCACCTTAAATAAACGGGACCGCACAATCTAATATCCCTCACTAGATGAACAATCAAATGAACCATGATGTCAAAAAATGAAGGTGGAAAATACATCTCCAATTGGCACAATACAACGGCTGCCTCATTTTCCAACTCATCCAAATTTTTAGTGTCAATGACCTTGCTACATATAGCATTGAAGAATAAGCATAACCTAGTAATGGCATGTCCGACTTTTTTTAGGCAATATGTCACGAATGGCCACCGGTAGTAGTTGTTGCATCAAGACATGACAATCATGAGACTTTAAGCCAACTAATTTGAGATCTTTCATTGAGACAAGTCTTCTTGATATTTGAAGAGTAACCCTGTGGCACTTTGACTCCCCGTAGACATTCCACGAAACTTCTTTTCTCTTTTTTTGATAAAGTATGACATCTTTGGGGCAAATAAGTCTTCTTATCCCCCACTTTAAGTGGAGCTAACTGCTCTCGTATACCCATCGCAACTAGATCCAGACGAGCATTCACACCATCCTTTGTCTTGCCTTGAATGTTGAGAAGCGTTCCGATTAAACTGTCACACACATTTTTCTCTACATGCATCACATCAATACAATGTCTTACATCAAGCTTGCACCAAATATGGAAGATCAAAGAAGATCGACCTCTTCTTCCATATTTTCTTCTCTGTAGCCTTCTTCTGGGTCTTCCCATAGATAACATTAGTGTTGTTCACCCTTTCATAAACTTGCTCTCCAGTCAAGGCCACTGGAGCAATTTCATTCTCCGGAAGTCCATTGAAAGCTTTCCTCAATCTACGATAAGGATGATTACGTCGGAGAAATCTCCGATGCCCAAGGTAAACCGTCTTCCTTCCATGTTGCAGTTGATGGTAACATGTGCCTTCTTAACATATTGGACATGCTTTATGCCCCTTAACACTATACCCACAAGGTTCCGTATGCTTTGGAAAGTCATTGATGGTGCAAAATAACATGGCACGCAATATGAATGTCTAACGGCAATACACGTCGATAAAATCAACGCCTTCATCCCACATAATTCTCAAGTCTTAAATCAATGGACTAAGATAAACATAAATATAATTTCCTTGCTGTTTAGGACACTAAAACATAAAACTTAACATAATGTATTTGCGCTTCATTCATGCACAACCAAGGAGACAGTTGTAAATTACAAGGAGAACAGGCCATGAACTATGAATACTACTTAAGTTTCCATATGGATTCATTCCATCGGTAGCAAGTCCAAGCCACGAGGTTTCGGGCTCATTGCCGAAATCCGGAAACAAACTATCAATTATCTTCCATTGCAAAGAATCGGCCGGATGGCGAAGCTGTCCATCACACTTCCTCTCATCTGCATGCCATCTAATGTTCTTTGCGTCATTTACATTAGCAAACAATCGCTTGAACCGCGGAATCACGGGAAGATACCATAACACCTTCGGGAGGACCTTTGGTGACCACATCACAACTAGAATCACCATCCTTCACTTTGTAGCGTGATACCCCACACCTGGTGCAATCGTGCATCTCTTCAAACTCTTTCCTGTACAATATGCAATCATTGGGGCAAGCGTGTATTTTCTTATACTCCTTACCCATCGGACACAATATCTTCTTCGCCTCATAGTTTCGAGATGGCAATGTGTTGCCTTCGGAAGCATTTCTTTCAACAACTCAAGCAATTGGGTCATTGCTTTTATCGCTCCACCCATTTCTCGCCTTCACATTGAACAATCTTAACACCGACAACCGTGTGAAATTAGTGCACCCGGATACAAAGCCACTTGCGCATCACTGCACAAAGTATCATACACATGTGCGCGCCGAAAAGACTCTTGCCCAACATCACGGATCATGTCCTCTAGTCCATCGTCCATTTCCACGTCATCAACTTCCTCTCTATCCGACACCCTCGGCCTGTCTAACGATTCACCATGGCATATCCATGTTGTATAACTCTTGCAAATCCCCTCACAAATAAGATGATCACGTATCTCCTCGCCTTCTAGTCGTCTCTCATTCAAACAGTTAACACAAGGACAATAAAACCTTCCGTTACCACTATCGGGAGCATTTGTTTTTGCAAAGCGTAGAAAATCTTCCACTCCATTCTCATACTCATCACTTGTCCGTCTAGCATTCATCCAACCGCGATCCATGACTAAACCAATACCTTCGTACTTAGTCCAACATATTCATCAACCACTTCTTATGACAGGGTATGGCCCTATCCCATTCGAGAAGAAACTTTTTCAACATTCGGTTAACGATTAGTCCTTAACTCTCATGCTCATACTCGACAAAATTTGCAGCATTTCCCGCGGTCTCCGACGTACACTACTTGAACGCGATGACATCCACCACGATAAAGTATGCACCCGGAGAACGAAAGGAAATGTATCAATCCGAACTTTCATTAAGTATATAACATTAGAATCAATGAATAACTATTATAACTGAATTAAGAAAAAGTTTTTTCCCAAACTGTCCAACTTTGGACAATTCAAGATCCAACACAATGAGCGGTACATTAAGCACGTACACGTACACGTACGCTCATTAGTATTGCATCTCAAACGGAAACTAAGGCTTTACTAAATAATTAACATTAAGAAAAATAATAAAACACTCCAATCCCCAAGTCCAATGCAAGGGAGATTGGAAAAGCGCACTAGTATTTGAAAAACTAACAACCATATATTTCTTAATTGAGTAATTGGCTAAAACATCATCCTAATATATGTTAATCATCATTTTAATGCCAACAATAAGCCTATTACCTAGTAAACTAGAAATCCAACCCCAACAAAAAACTATACCCATGTGGACCTCAAATGGAGATGATCCTCACATCAAGTGTTTCTAATGACTTGCCTACTTTATAATGAAACCAAAGACAATATTCATCATTCCATTGATTGATGTCCAACATGCTTAGCATTTTTCTCCTAAAAATGAGGTTCTTATCCCTCTCTAGTGAGCTACGAAAGAATGTAGGAGACCAATAAATTTGACCGAGCATTAATTAGCTTCATAATTTTTCAGTTTTCAAACATCAATAAACATAATGCTTCAATTAATAAATGTTAACAGAACTATTTATAGATGTAGAAGAGAGTGGTAATTCCTTCATTCCCCGAAACTAGTGTCAAGAACATAATGTTTTCTTCTCATGAAATCTAGTAACTAGAAAGTGATCTTAAAACATTATGAGAAGAAAACATTATGTTCTTGACACTAGTTTTCAAACATTATGTTCAAGGGAAACACCTAGCACTTAGCATCTACCTAATACAATGAACTACTCGGTATGTAGCACTTAACACCTTAATATGAGAACTAACCAGCAATAACCACCAATTAGAGAAGAACAAACCAACAGGTAACCACCAGGACAACATTATATGAACTCTGTTTTCCAAATAAATAACTAGCAATATAGAACTAACCAGCAATAACCACCAATAACCGGTGAAGGAAAGAAACCTACCTCTAAAGGATGCGGCCGCTAAAGGTGACTTGTGAGAAGAGGAGGGCACAGAGGCGTTGAAGGGGGTTGCCGAAGTGGTTAGCAACAAATTAGTACCCTAGCCCTACCAACTCCAAAACCTTTGGAAGCTGAAACATAAATAAGATTATTTCAGATTAGTTCACCAAGCTTTCTATAGTATAATTCTTTGAAGCATATATGCATGCTAGCCAATGGCGCTACCATCGGAGGTGATGACAAAATATGAGAAAAGTGAATAATATTCAACAAGAATGATGACTTACCAAGGGAACTGAGTTGATGGCACTCACAAGAATCGAAGATAGCCAAACAAAAACTATAGCCCCACCACCATAAAGCGATCTTGTGGACTTGTTTTCAATGACATCCCACCGATAATGATAAATGGAGGATTTTATTTCACTTGGTTAAAAGAAAGGCTGCCAAAGAGAATATTGGAATCGCAAGATTGTGGATTTGCCAAAAAGAAGTTCGGGAAAAAATTAAATTGTTGAGATTAGCCAATTAGTAAACTTCTTGCCTTTTCCTTCAAATCTGTGAACAACTCGTTAGCATCTCAGAAGTAGAAGTTTCTTCCGAAGAAGCTGCAGTGCGAAGCGAGAGAAGATTTAGGGATTCTTAAAGGTAGGAAACAAGAATACAAGTTAGAATTGTTAAAAGAAAAATAAAAGAAACAGATTAAAAATAATATGAGTGAAATTTGAATAACGAGAACATTGAAAACATAAACCAGCTGAACTACTACACTTAAGGGTAGGGAATTGGGAAGACCTAATGCCAAAACTACTCTCTGTTAAGGTTCACGCGGTTAGGGTTCTTATTGCGCAAGCGAGGCGGAGTGGAGAAGGGAAGAGAAGTGGCGGCCGAAGCTTCAATGAGACAGAGATAGCTTCAATGAGAAAGGAGAGAATGACATTGAAGCTTCAAAGATAGAGTAGATAGATGAGAGAAGATCGAGTAGAAAGAGAAGAGACTCACCGAGAGATGATGGTCGCGGACGATGAAGGTATGAGAGAGGCACACACGGTGGTGGTGCAAAGGGCTGCCACGAAAAATGCAGGTCGAGGTTAGGGTTGTGGTGGTGCTCGCGGTGGTTCGAGATGCGAGAGATGGTGGTAGTGGTGAGTTGATGTTTGGGGGAGGAGGGGAACTAGGTCGCGGAGGAGGAAAGAATGGGGTTTTCTGAAAGAATGGGATAATGCGCGGAAGCGAAGGAGGGAAAAAGAAAAATTGGGACTATTACACATCGGTTATACGCAAAACCGATGTGTTAAACATCTTATACACATCGGTTATAAAGAAACCGATGTGTAAACATTAAACTTTTAAATTCTGATTTTTTTCTTTTAAATTTTATACATCGGTTACTTAAAACCGATGTGTAAAAGTAATATTTTTTTTTTCTTTTTTTTTTCTTTATAATTTTCTACATCGGTTATAAGAAACCGATGTGTAAAAGTAAGATTTTATTTTCTTTTTTTTTTCTTTCTACATCGGTTATATAGAAACTGATGTGTAAAAGTAAGATTTTATTTTCTTTTTTTTTTTCTTTATACTTTTCTACATCGGTTATATAGAAACCGATGTGTAAAAGTAAGATTTTATTTTCTTTTTTTTTTCTTTGTACTTTTCTACATCGGTTATTTAAAAACCGATGTGTAATAATTTGGTTTTAATTTCAAAAATGCCACCGCCTCGTTTTACACATCGGTTTCTCAAAAACCGATGTGTAAACTCCGATGTAAAATCCCTTTTCTGCACTAGTGAATTATTAAACCTGAAGGGTTTTGGACTCCATTCCTGCATACCATTTTTTAAGATGATCGGGTAATGATCTGAAACATCCATTCCTAATGCCCATTGTGCCTCAACCTTCCATGTTTCAATCCATTCTTAGGAAAGTAAGAACCGATCTAACCTACTCATCACTAAACCATCCGCTTTGTACCAAGTAAACTTTCTCCCTAGTAAAGGAAGATCAAAAAGCTCCATCTCTGCAATAAATCTTTTCAAACCAAGAACTTCCTGACTACCACCCAAAGCTCTAGACCCTTTTCTTTCCCTAGCACTACTTACCGCATTAAAGTCACCTACTAGACACAACAACCCATCTCCTAAACCAGTTTTAACCTTCATCACTTCCACCCACAATTTCCTTTTACCCACCATAGTGCATGGCGAGTATATATTAACAACAAAACATTTGATTTTATTAACCCCATACTCCACACACACCCCAGCGTACCCCTCTCCTCTGAAGGAAAAAAAGGCATGAGACAGTACACAAATTCCACATGTTCAATATTCCCCCTGAGTTTCCACTCGCCGGAGTGAAGCTCCAGTTAAAATCAATATTACACCATAGATGACGACACATGGCCCCTTCTATTACTTCCATCTTAGTTTCCTGAATAGACATAAAATCTAAATTTTCTACCAAAATGAGAGAGTGTATTTTAATTTTTTTAATCGTCGTTCCCAACCCCCTAATGTTCATTGAACAAATCTTCATAAAAAACCTGATTTTTCCCCTCCCTTAGGAGCAACAGATATGTCTGTCCTCCATCTCCAAAATTTTACCTACCAATTCCTCTTCATTTCCTTCATATGTAACCCCTAGAGCCTTTCCTAGCTCCATTAATTTCTTAGCTGTATCCAAATTATTTCTATCTAGGATTAATCTATTATAATGATTAATAACAGAATCAATCACTGACAAACCTGTTGCCTCCACATTTGAACATGACGTCAGAAAAGAGTCTGAACCCAGTGAATTCGGTCCTCTAGGTTGTGATGACCAGCCACCTCTCACTATAGCTTTCCCTATATTTCTTCCACACGAGCCCTCTCAGCTTCGTCTTCCGAGTTGTCGTTGAAACTGATTATTTCTCTGCCCTTATCTTTTCTACCTAATCTTTGCAATCGAGATCTAACACTCTTCATCTCATCTTGCCTATGTGACTTCTTGACAGCGTCACCTTCCAGAATTCCCATTCCCTCAGCCTCAGAATGAACCACACCATCAACATTTTCTTCTCTTGTTTGCATGAGACCAATACAAAGAGCACCCTTTCCCACAACCGTGTCCCCCATACCTTCCACAAGAGATCTTTCCTTTCGTTGTAAACCCGAATTTTGCAACTGGTCATCAATACCCACAAAGTCCATCCACTTAATCATTTTTGAGACATTTTGACTGGATGACCCTGGCCTCAACCCCTCTATCGGCCTCAACACATATTTCTTCCTTTCCATAGAGTACCCTATGTTGATAGGCCCAAGCCCACTCATCGAAGATATATCATCAGTATTTCGTTGAGGCAATTTAGTCTCACCAAGCGAATCTGCCACTCTGCTTAAGATTCCTGAAGCGCCGACCACTAGCCCATTTTTTGTTTAATTAACTAGGCCTCTTTTGTAATTTTTAGGCCCAGTTTTATTGGACTTGAGCTTGACGTACCAGATTGTAAATCACATGCATAAAGCTTTTTGTTCCCCAACCCATCACCATCACTTTTACCTGTCATCACATCTAATCCCATTGCAGCTGTATTGATCTGCTTTATCAAAAAGTCCCTGCTACCGCCACCTGCAATAGTTTGCCTCGAGCCTTTACACGCTTCTCTATCCCCCAACGAGTCCTGACAAACAAATTTTGAATTTGGTACCGCCTCACCCAAGACAAGACAACTCGTGTCTGTTTTGCCCACACAAGACAGAATCAAGTACAACATCGCTTACCACCGAAGAATCGCTATCCTCCGACGACTCCTCCGCCTGATGTTTTCAATGCCATTTTCCATAGCTGGGGTAGAGTTAGTCAAAGGTTTCCTCCATTAATCTAATAGAGAAGAACTCTTCATTAATCTTTACTGTAATCACCTTATTCACTGTCTCAGAAGAAGACGTAACAATCACGACCCTCCCCACATCGAACCTTGCCTTCTTGCTTGTATCATCATCTATCTTAATAATTTTTCCAACCATTGTTACAACACTCCTAAAAACCTCATCTTTCCAAGCATGGATTGGCAGCTCTGTTATCTTCAACCAAATGAATCTCTCTTTAGCAACAATTTTTGAGCTCCATGGTGTTATCTCTATAAACCATTGTGAAAGAGGCTCCTTAAACTCATTTTAAGATGAAATGTAAGTCAACCTCCTCATCATCATAGAGTAAAGTCATGTTGCCTCCCATAGGTACTGCAGATATAGAGAACAAACCCAAAGCATGGATATTCTTTTGCATATTAATGATATCTTCCACTTTACTTGACCAACCAACAAAGTTGCACATGAGCCAACTAAGTTCTTCCTCCGGGATATTAAATGCAAAGCCCTTCCAATCATTGGCATGAACATTTAAGGTGGACTGTTTATTGTAACCATTTAAGTTCCTGTTGCCATGAGTCAGAACCTTTGCAAATGATTCCCCTTCAGTAATGCCCCTTCTAGTATCATATTTATGTTTTGATCCTTCGAAGCCTTTGTGAGTAAATAACCTTATGGCTTCTGCTCCAACAGCCCCCTTTTCAAATTTAGGGACATTCACTTTTAAACATTTTTCACCAATCCATATAGCATCCAAATGATTCTCCAGAATTTTGACATTTTGCACATTTATAAATCTCACAAACCCAAACCTCTTTCCATACTTATCCTTCTTTTTTGGAATAAAAACTTCTGTTACCCTCCCCTATTTCAAGAAAGCCTTCCAAAGATCCTCCTCCTTCATGTTCTCTGGGAAACCCGTGAAGAAAAAAGAGATAGTTTCGGCATTGTAGTTTTTCCAACTCCTTTGCCCATTGTCATGTTGATTCCTAGATGTTGAGCCCCTGTGATAGGTTGATATTGGACCTCTATCATTGAACCTCTCTAAGAAATCCCGTTGCTCTCTATTTCTCTCACGAAAGCGACCTCTCTCTCTAACATTTTTGTTACTATTTCCTACAAACCGATCATCATCAAATCTTTATTGACATTATGCTGACCAGTAAAAGCAAAGTGACTTAAACTTCAAACAACTATTGTCCTGGAATAAAACAGTGGTGTGTAAATTTTATTTGCATTGCACCAGCCAGATCCACCTTCGTTGGGGGTGAAGTTGATGGATTTCTATGTGTTAAAAGGTAAAACAATATTGAGAGGTTATGGCCAAGAATTTCGAGAGTTACTGTTGGCAGAGACTGTTAGAAGTGGGAGATCAGCTTATGGAAAAGATGGGGGACACACCCTTGTATTATGTGGTTCAACAAGGTAAATTAAATACTCATGGATTTTACTTCCTTGGGATCGGATGACTTTTTTTGCCTCAAAACTGATTAAAACCGATCCATGAACAAACGGATCCGTGAAAACCCCTAACATGCTGTAATATAAAAAATATTATAATAATTAAAAGTTATAACAAGAAATTAAAAATCACTACAAAAAAAGGTTATTTAGCGACCGAAAATAGTGACCGAATTTTTTGGTTTCTTTTTGAGACCAAAATGGCGACCGATTATAGGATCTACATGAAACACTGATTAGAGTTGATACTGTGACCGAAATAGAGCGTAGCAGAGTTATTGGTCGCTATTTCGGTCGCTAAATAAAGGAAAGTAAAAGTCAGAAATTTATGACTTTTTAGAGACCGAACTGACGACCGATTCAAATGCAACGGTTAAACTTCATTTATATTTGCGATCGATATTAATTCGGTTGCTAAACGGCGTGTAAAAAAATTAAAATAGCGCGTGTTAACGACCGATTTAAAAATCCGACGCTAAATTTATGAGTTCAAATTTCAAATTAACCCATTTAGCGACCGAATTAAATCGGTCGCTAAAAATGAAATCCCTAAATCGCGATTTCCTTTCTCTCTTCCCCCATTTCTCTATTTTCTTCTACTCTATCTCGTGCAGCTGCTCTGCTCCGCCCCGTCCCTGTTCCGCCCGCGCATCACCACCTCTCACCGTCTCGTCCTCCTCCGACCACCACTTGGTAAGGTTCTCCCCTTATCCTTCTCATTTTGTGTTTCTCCTTCTCTGTCTCTCACTCTCTCTTCCTCCTCCCAGCAGCACCGTGCCACCACCGCCACCACAACCACCACTGTAGCACCGTGACCTCCTTCTTTGGTAAGGTCTCCTCTTCTCTCTCTGTGTATCTCGCTCTCTCTCTCTCTCTTGCTCGGTTCTCTTTGTCTCAATTTCTCTCAATGTCTCTCTCAGGTGTTGTCACTTCCTCCTCCGGCCACCACCACCATCTCAAGGGGCTCTGTTTGCGCAACCACCAACCCCACAGTCTCCTCTGATCAGTTCTGTCTCAAGTTAGGGTTTAGGGAAGTTCTGTCAGTATGGGTATTTATGCTGTCAAATTAATCATTGATGTTGTTCTAGTGAAATCTAGAGTAGAGAAATTTTGACAGTAGGGGTATATTGATTTAAATAACTTATTGGATATGTAATATAAGTTAGCTTTCTGTTATTTAGATTACTCAAGTACATTGTTGTTTCAACTGTGAGATGATTAGGATAGTGAATCCAAATACATCTTTACAAAGCATACTTGAGAAAAGTAATTTTCCTTTGCTCTAATTTCTGCGTGTTCCCAACTACTTGATTATTTTGCAACTATGGTTCACCATGAATTAAAACACGTCCAAAGAATGTGGATTGGAATGAAAGTGACTTTGGTGGTTTTGAATACTATGTATTTGGAAATGTTGCATGAATTGCTTGGGTGTTGCTAGGGAATGCTTGAGGTGAGTGGGTAAATTGGGTGCATTACAATTGAACAACAATAAAGGGGTTGTGCGCTGCAGCAGGTGGAAAGCTATCTTTTTTGTATTTCTTTTCTTTTGGCATATGCATTCGTGTATTTCTTTCATTTGTAGTGCTGATCTGACTTGGTAAAATATAGTGTACAATGGCAATGACACCCACTGGGTCATATTGAGGATAATGAGGTATATCTACTTATGTATGAATGATGAAATTAGATAATGAAGTATTAAGTATAGGGTTATATAAAATGAAGGGTGGGGCACAATTTTCCAGGCACATGACATGCCGTCATCATTCAAACATTATTCACATTAGAAAGCAGCTCTGTACACAATATTATGAAAGCAACTATGGTTTTCTACTCATTTGTTTCACTTGGCAATGGAGCTTTCCAGAAATAGTTGTTGATGACCATCCTTACTAGGTTATCTAGGCATTTCCAGTAGGAAAAGTCCTCTCTATGACCATCCTTCAAAACGACGTAAAAGCATCTGCTTTCCTGAAAACTACTATGTTTGCTAATCTGTAAAGTTGCATGTGAAGTTGCATTTCTTTGTTCTATTTTAACATGCTAGTATGCTGCATGGATCTTTCCATATTTTCTTATTATCACTTGATGAAGTT